>OZ014475.1:20137831-21337831 GCA_963965965.1 Trididemnum nubilum | reverse complement strand
TGAAGAAAAGGAATAACAGAACGCAGCGCGAATCGCACCCGTTCTCAAGACAAGGTAGACTGGCAGATGCGCGCTCTAACCACTACAGAGATGGAAACCGGTCGGGTCGACCGGCCGGTCGAGTTGCCGGTCGGGTCTAGATTCTTCGACCGGCCGGTCAAGCCGGTTGAAAAACCGGTCAAATTCTCCTTTTTTGGAACTAAAAAAATATCAGCGCCAACCAAAATATACTTATACATTTTATCATAAATAAAACTTTTTATAAAAAATCAGTATAAACAAGCCACATTTTTCGAAAACTCTTGTTGAATGGTTTCAAGCTGTGACCATTAAGACATGCACATCCACGGGCGTATTTAGGGTGGGAGTATTGTGCCAACCTTCCCACTTTGGGCCACGGCACAAAGTAAAAAAATGCAAAATATACGCTTACATCGCGTAATGAGATTCTAATAAAGCATGCATGTGGAAGAGGCTTTTGCTACCTGGCATTTTAGCATCATTTTAATCAGCTTAAGAGTAGAAGTGGCGCTAATTACAGATCTTTACTACATGCTAAAATCTTGCCGCTTTGAAAAGCTTTTTTCAACTTAAATTTACCACACTCTACACTGGGCAAGAAAGACATAGCTCTTTTTTTTTATATCTAACTAGCCAGGGCTTGTCCTGAAGTAGCAGCATTTCTACAAACTGCTGGGGCACATCATATTTCGAATGTTTTCTAGCCAATGTCATAACAGTTTAGTTTTTTCAATGAAAATAACGGATGCGTTGCGTTTTTCGGGATAGTTATTCATAACGACTTCGTACTACCGATGAGTTTATTTATTGGTTTGACGTTTCGCCTCCCAAACCCGGAAGCTTCTTCAGAACAATTTGCAGTGCTGCCTTTGCAGTTACAAAAAGATAAATGAGAAAAAAAACTACAGCAGAAGATAGGTAACAGTAAAAACATACGAACATCACAATACTTGTGCTATTAAACCCAAAAACATTAAAATGATGGAACAATAACATTATATAATACTAAAAATTATGTCACTAACAACGTGAAAAAAAGGAATATAGAAAAATTATGTCACTAACAGCGTGAAAAAAGGAATACTGAAAAATTATGTCACTAACAGCGTGAAAGAAATTAATAGTATTCATAACAACTAGGCAGCTTCACTAACAGTTTGAGAAAGTATAAAAAGGATCTATTGCAAAACATTATGTACTGGAAAAGGTTTTTAGCTCCACAGAGATGTATACTAATTGTTCTGTCCGTATATAAATCTCTGTGGAGCTAAAAACCTTTTCCAGTATGTAATGTTTTGCAATAGATCCTTTTCATACTTTCTCAAACTGTTAGTGAAGCAGCCTAGTTGTTATGAATATTATTACTTTCTTTCATACTGCTAATGACATAATTTATCAGTATTCCATTTTTCACGCTGTTAGTGACATAATTTTTCAATTTTATGTAATGTTATTGTTCCATCATTTTAATGTTTTTGGGTATAATAGTACAAGTATTGTGATGTTCGTATGTTTTTACTGTTACCTATCTTCTGCTGTTGTTTTTTTTCTCATTTATCTTTTTGTAACTGCAAAAGCAACACTACCGAAAAAAGTTTAGTGTTTGCTGCTCGGCAAATTGCAAATAATCTGTCACAAATAGCCATAAAATTGAACTTCATTTTTTGGCCTTCGCATAATATCATTAGAAAGAACGTCTAATAATTTAGCTTGTGCCCTCCAGTTCTTTTTATGCTTATTTTGTGCTCGTTTTGCGCTGCTTAAAACAGGTCTTTCAAACTGAAACTTAAATAAAAAAGATCTTAAAATTGAGTCATTTTTGCAAAAAAAACAAAACTTTTTTTGCGTTTTTTTTCTGCGACCCCCGTTTAAAGTCACAAATTTTAACACCTCACCCATGCCCCCTCCCCCGGTTTTGAAAATTTTTCATTAGATACATTGAACAGTGAACAAAAACCTTGGGTAAAAAAACCGGTCGACCGGGCCGGTCAGAAACCGGTCGACCGGCCGGTCAACCGGCGATGATTTTGAAATTTACCGGTCGGGTCGGGTCGAGAAAATCCTGACCGGTTCCATTTCTGAACCACTACACCACAGAGACGACGCTGTCGCGTTGTCAAAGTGCCGGATTTAACTTGAGTTAAAGAGAAAAAAGCAATAGATGGTAAATATATGGGTACACTTTGCTAAAATGCTTCCGGCCCCGGTGAGGTTTCATTTTCAGGGTGGTTTTTCTTTCTTCACCTTGCTCGCGTTGAGCTGAACATAGTTTTTGGGCAGGTTGCGTCACCCATTGACCACCTACGTAACCAAGCCTGGCCATGCAGTGGTCACTGCCCGTCTCTTTCCTCTTTATCAATTATTCGATCAACAACTTCAGCCGTTAGTTTTACCTAACAAAAAGTCTATGGTTTTACTTACATCTTGTGTGCCTTCATGTTTATGTTGAAGAGTGTGATTGATTAGGCCTACATTGTACATAAAACTGGTGTGACAGGTGTAGCAACCACGCAAATAAAAATCGCTTTTTTATGTTCAATATCCTCTGCATGTCTTAACGCCTGACCTTGTGTCGCTACTTCCGTTTCCTGACTCTACGTGTTATTATTGTGCTCTCATGCATTGGCTATTGTTGTGGTGGTCAAGAATAAAAAGAACGAACGAACGAACGAACGAACGAATGAATGAATGAAAGAATGAATGAATGAATGAGGGAATGAATGAATATTAAAAAGAGGAGCCAAACACACTCCAGTATATCACAAAGATTCGTAACTATTAACTCGTAATAAATTGATGAGGTATCGTTACGAAGTTCTTAGATCACGAGAAAAAAAAGACGATCAAAGCAAATGTTTTTGAGCTCATTTAGGCAAAACGCAAATGCTAAAATCGCTACTGCTAAATGTTGTCAGGATACAATTGTTCTGCAAATAATTAAAAAACTAGACGTCACAGAAAAAAAGCAATAACATTTTTGAAATCAGCGCCCCAAAATTAACCAAGAGCAATTGAAAAACCGTACGAAGCATGAAAAAAAATTTTTTGTTGTTGCCTAGTGTAATCGGCGTTTCGGATAATCGGCGCTCTACTGTGCAAGGTAACAAGCCTGAAAATGCACCAGACTTTATGGTTACGGTATATTACCACTGTTTGGCATACAGGAAAACGTTGTTGTTACTATACCCGGCGATTTCCTGTGGATAAGAGCATAGTGCAGCCCAAAATGCGGCACCACATAACCATATACGTAGCCAGGATTTTTTATTGGGGGGAGCCCAAACCACAAATCACATGCAATGACGTCATCAGAAATTTTCAAAAGAGAAACTTTTTGTGGACCAAAGGTTTTGTAGAAAGGAAGATCAGAAGCCGTGACCTGGTTTGGCATTTAAACAGGATTTTGCTGAAGGGAGATGGCTTTAACCAATAGTTGAAAAGTGCAAATGTCTAGCTTAGGAGACGTGTTGAGTAAACTAGTGTACAGTAACTCAAACGTATCACAGACGGGGGTCTGGGGACGGAGCCCCCAGCGGCAGGAGGCTATGGGGGTCTTGGGGCAAAGACCCCTGCGGCTGGGCGAGTTTTTGTAGTTTTTTGAAAAAAAAGCTATTTTGATGCCACTAGATCGCATTTCGCACGTGTTTAAAGCCATTTGAAAGAACTAGATTTTTGACATTTAAAAGGCAATTGAAAAAACAAAATTGTTCAATCCTCCTTTTACTTGCAGTTTAAGTCCCAAACACGATAAAAATCTTGCATTTTGGTGTTTAAATAATTTTATAAATGATTTGGTCAAAGTAGGGGGAAGTAAGGTGCATTGTCTCCTGCTATATTTTAGCATCAAATAATAGTCTACTCAAAGACTTTCCTCAGAGACTTTTGTTTTTTTTCATGAAATTAGCCAGTTATAGAAGTACATGTACGGCCAGGGGGCCCCAGGACCCCTCAATTCAAATTCAATAATTTGTACAATGAGCATTTCCCCTAGCTAAATTTTTTTTAAGTGTTTTGTCGCTTAAACACTGGCGCGGTGGAGGTGAATATGTTATTGAAAAACGGTACAATAGATGATTACGCTTACTAATCATGCTGCTTCCGATTCAGATTTACATAGTGCGGGGCCCCTGGCACATTGGGGATTTTCGCAACATCTTACTGCCAAATATAAGTGAAGACCAAAAAAAGTCTTACCTTTTTGAGCCCGGGGTCCCTGGCACTGTGCCATATGGTAATTCCGGCCTTGGTTATTGCATTACGTTCATAAAAAGCTTAGATGAGAGCCTGAGGTAGCAACTTTTAGGACAAAAATCCTTATTTTCACTCTGGTTATAGATTTAAATTGGTTGGCAAAAATTGAATTCAGAGGGGCCCCCTGATCGTCAATATTGTTTTAGTTACTGTTGTAGGCAGGGATGTGGAAGCGGAAGCAGTGGAAGTGGTGGAAGCGGTTAATTTTTTGTGGAAGCGGAAGCTCTTTGATGAAAGAAGTTGGAAGCGGAAGCGAACTCGGAAGCGAAAGTGTTGAAAAGGAGCTGGAAGCGGAAGCAATTTTTTTTAAATCAGGCGCTTCCGGATTTTCAAACTGACTACAACCGTTGGGGTAAAATGTAACAATAATTATAATAATAATATAGAATCGACAACCAGGGCTTGGTATGGAATGGAATGAAACGGAAATTTCGGTATGGAATATGGAAGATGCCAGAATGGAATGGAATGAAAGATTTCAAGAATGGAATGGAAGACAATCTTCTATCCTTCCATAACAGTTCTATACTGGATTTTGTGCTTTGTATTTACAGAAAAATACATACCGATGTCGGGTGGTGATAAATAATGTTGTACCAGAAGTATTCTACTTCAATATCTACGTGTATTGTTTGACGACAAATCGCGATACTTTGGTTGTTTATATTGCGCAAACAGTATACGTATTGCATCGTAGTAAGTACATTGCAATTCGCAGCATTGATGTTATAGTTGACGACTTTGACAGGTTTGACTTGTTTTTTTTGTTGTTTTTTTTTTGAGATTGACAGTTTGCCAAGTCCTAAATTTTGTTTTCTTACATCGTTACGAAAACTCGTATTTGCTATTTCATTCCCGTTTCAGCTTAATTTTATTTAAAGTTTTAGTTTTTCAACTTACAATAATTCTTTTGGGTGTTAAAGCTAGGTATTTCTATTACGGTAAATGTTCTTTAGCAGTTTGGTTATGATAAATTTTATCGGTGATATGTGAGCAAACTTGTACGGTAATCATTAAACCATAAGCGTAACCAGAGGGCCCAGGCCCTCTGTCCCCCCACTCCCTCCAATTGAAATGCTACCAATGATAAAAATGATGACACAAACACTATTTATCTATGTTTTTCAGCATTTTTCGAGCGCAACAGTACATGCGTACAAAAGCAATTAGCTATAACTTAAAATTGACGACCAGGTGGCCCAGGCCCTCTCAATTGAAATTTTTGCCAACCAATTTAAATGTCCAAGCCGGGTGAAATTTATTGTTTTTGTTCTAAAAGGAGCAATCTCAGGCCGTCATCTGACTTTTTTATTCAATAATATGTTTTAGGCCCCGAGCTAACTTTTATATTGCAATAACATGATTATTGATTAGGTACTATTTATTGCATCTAATGCACCACCTCGAAATAACTTTAAATTCCTCTTTCAACTCCTACCAACTTTAAATAACAATCCACCTACATCTCGTCAGTTTTCTTGCGACAAAATGCCTTTAAAAAAGACTTAGCTTGGGGAAATGCTTATTAAACAAATTATTCAAGTTGAATCGAGTGTGCCTGTGCTCCTGGTCGTACATATTCCTAAAACTGGTTATTTTAATGACAAAACGAAAATCTTCAAAGGCAAATCTTCAAGTAATTGATTTAATGCTAAAAATGTTGCAAAAAGCAATGTACCTTGATTCCCTTGACCAGGCCAAGTCACAAAATTTAACCTCAAAATGCACGATTTTAAACGCGTTTTGGACTGACTTGACCTGAAGTAATGGGAGGAATTTGTTCAATTGGCTTTCAAATCTCAAAAATTTTGTTCTTTTAAATGGCAGTGAAAACGTGCGAAATATGATCCAAATGGCACCGAAAATAGCCATTTTTTTCCAAAAACTCACAAAAAATCGCCCAGCGGCTGGGTGCTTTGCCCCCAGACTCCCATAGCCTCCGGCGGCTAGTGGCTCCGCCCACAGGCCCCGTCTATGACACGTTTAAATTGCACTAATTTGCTCACCACGTTTCCCATTTTGATATGTTAGTAAAACTTTTTAACTTGCGGTTTTAGTCTTTTCCCTTTAGCAGATCCTGGTTGCGTGCTAAATCAGACCTTAAGCTTTTGATCTTTCATTTTTTGTCCCATAAAAAGTCTCTCTTTTCGAAAGTTTCTGAAGACGTCAGTGCATGTGAGTTATGGTTTAGCCCTACCCCCAATCAAAAATCTTGGCTACGCCTATGCATTAAACCACGTGCAATATGCATACCAATGCCGGTTGTCGCATCTTAGTATTGGTGACGCACCTTCACGAGCGGTTGCTTAAAATAATGCAAAGATGCAAGCAGCAAAATATACGCTGTATTGCTTCCAGTCTAAAATTTCTTTGGTATGGAAGTATGGAATGGAATATGGAAGAAAGTTTTAGTATGGAATGGAATATGGAATGGAAGATATTTAGTAAGGAGTAGAAGAAAATTGCCAGTATGGAATATGGAAAAATCGTCTTCCACTCCATTCCATACGATGCCTTGTAGACAACGCAAGTCCAATAAAATATCTTACAAAGTAAACTTGCCCGTTTTTTTTACACTAAACACAATTAGCTATTTCATACTGAGCAGGGATGAGAAAGTTGGAAGCGGTGAAAGGTGTTAAATCTTTGTGGAAGCGGAAGCACTTTGATGAAAGAGACTTGAAGCGGAAGCGAACTCGGAAGCGACAAATTCTATCCGGAGCTGGAAGTGGAAGCAAAAAATTCCAAAGGTGAGGAAGCTGAAGCGAACTCGGAAGCATAAAACTTCAAGAGGAGCTGGAAGCGGAAGCATTAAAAATTTGACTACTTCCACATTGCTGGTTGTACGCGGGTACCATTGTACGCGAAGATGCTAAAAGAAACTGCAACTGAAGAAAGTCTTTTTTACCACATTTTTATCATTGGTGGCATTTCAATTGGGGGAAGCCCCTGGGCCCCCCTGGCTACGCCTATGCACATTACGTCAGCTAGATTGGGATACCCGATAAAAATGGCCATTTTTACACCATTCAGAGTAGGCACCCCATCACAACATAGGTGGCCACTACTGGCGAGTACCCATTGGTCGCATTTTACGACCCGCTGGAGGAGGGGCTTCATTTTTCTGCCCCGATTGAAGCATTACGGGTATAAAAAATTGGTCTAAAAAGTTGACCTCTACTGAAAGTATAAATTCGTCGACAATATTTTTGTGTTTGAATCAAAATCTAAGAACTAAATCCCTTTACAGTATGCTTACAGCGTGCATAGTTCTCAATAAATTGCCATATCAAGTCCTTTCTTCTAACCCTCTGGTTAAGATTAGGGATGGTACCACTTCGTTTAGCGTCGAGACGCTGAAGCAGTTTGCTCTCCGAAATCTCACAGGAGATAAATCTTTGGCTTTTCTATTTCGGTCATTCTTTAATTTTTGGACAGACTTTGGGGAGTAGCCCATTTTTTGCACCCCCATTTCTCGGAAGGGGTAGGGTAGCACCATTGCTGTTGCTACGGGGGGGGGCAGGGGCCGTGCCCCCCTAACAGCTTCTTGCGTCTGCGCATTTTGGATTCCTCAAAGTACTGTTTTTGGAACGTATAGTAACGACAAGACAACAATGATTGAAAAATAATAATACTCAAACACAATATTCTCGTTTGACGTGTTCTCGATTCTTAGCGAAATTGCTGGCAATTAACTGCTGTACATGATTGTGACGCAATAATCCGTCTTATTAACACTGCCTTAACGGATGTGTTGCGAAAGAAAGACGTAATCATGTAAGCATGCAGAATCGTTACCGGTACTTCGTAGTGATTATGACATTAAACAATACGTGAAAAAATTTTTTTCAAAGATATACGCAGTTTCAGATTTTTTAGAGCACACTCAAGATTTTTAGGTCGCTGTCAGAGGAGCAACCAGGGTAAAGGGGGCTAGTTAGCCCCCTTAGCCAAGTTACTTAGAAAATTTAACCTCAAAATGCGAGTGTTTAAACGTATTTTAGACTTAACCTGAAGTAAGGGGGATTGAACGGGCTAGGCAATTTAATTTTTTCAAATGACTTCTGAAATTTACCACTTTAGCTATTCATATGGCTTCAAAAAGTATGAAATGTGATTAAAATGGCGTTAAAATCGCAATTTTTTTGCTGCAAAATCACAAAAATTGCCCAGCGGCTTGGGACTCCGCCTCCAGGCCTTGTCTGTGACGCGATTGAGTTGCATCAGTTTGTTTAGCACGGGGCCTAAATTAGACAATTTTTGAGCAACCACAATATATTTTTGGTTCACTTCTCTCAGCAAAATCCTGTTTGAGAGCCTGGTAGCATTCACTGCTGCAGATAGATTTTTCAAGCGATTATGGGCCTCAGACGAAACAAAATAAGAAACGCTGCCGGCCTTAGAGGTTTCTGTTTTTAGACATGAATACAGAATTTTAAAAACTGCGCGTAATTTGTAGCCGCACAAAATTTGAAGATCAGTTTTTATCTGCTAAATTTCAGTCTACTTTAGTACCCCCCTACCCCCCACTTTTGTCTAGTGTCCCCTCACTTCGTTTGCTCTGGCGACGGCACTGGGTAGCACCGACTTAATACAGTCAATCACTCACGAAAAAGCTTTTTAGTTCAGTATCATTTACTTCATGCTATCAAAAGCTACATTATAATGACTCAAAAAATTACAACAATAAACCAGTAGGAGAAACAACCGTAACTGCAATAGACACATAATGCCCTGTATTAAACACGGAAATTACATTAGTTCAGCTCACCATACAATAGAAAACTAATTGGCTTGTCAATTTAGTTGTGAGAATACAACTTTTAGAATATTCACCGAGAGAAATACTATCTAATCGAACAGAATTATTAAATCGGTAATGTTGAAATTTTCAATCTTTCTTTCTAGAGAAAATCCTATTCCCTTTTACCCGCTAAATTCAAGCAAGCTACAAAATGATATCAATGATTGTGTTATATATCGATATGTGACATTACGAGTATAAGCGAGCAAAAACACATTTGATGCTTGCTTTGGTTTTCACAACGTGAAATCTTTTATTTTAACGACCCTTAAAACCAAAGACCGCGGTGCTTCGTTGAACATATGGATAGGATTATTAAGAGTGAGCTAAAGTGGTTCCCTAACAAGAACGACCGAATTCAAGTGATTTACGACCACCCAATGAATACTAGAAAATCAAAAGCTTGTAATTATCTATCACCGAATTCAAAAATTTTTAAATGTGCATGCGAGTTAAACAACAAAGTATCAACGTAGATTTTTATTGTGGAATGCGCTAGAAAAATTGATTTGATGAAACAAGGCGCACAAGAAAAGCCTCTTACGTGGGTAATGTTTATATTTCACCATACGACACTTGTTGACAACTAGCTTACACAGAAGACTAACAAAGAAACATTGCTAACGCAATAAACAAACTACTAATACCGTGAACAGGCCATAAAACTACTTTGGGTGAAATAGAAAGATATAAAAATATTTAAAAACTACACAGCCCATTTTATTTAAGACTCAATTATAGTCAGAAAACAATATTGAATTAAAAAAAAAGCCAGGTCCAAGACAAAATGAAACATTCTATTACGAGACGTTTCTACTTAAACTTAAGCCATTTTCAATCTTACTCAAATACTAATCTTAGTCAAATCTTATCATTCTATTTAAATAAAACTGAAAATGACTTAAGTTTAAGTCGAAACGTCTCGTAAACAGAATGCTTCGTTTTACCTTGCTTTTATTTATTTTTTGTCAAAGTTTTTCACTTCGTCCGGTTTTTCTGATCCGAAATATTGAACTACAAGCACATTTTTGGCTTTGGTTTTCATATTTCAAGAAAAAGAATCGGAAATTTGCAAGTTTCTGGGGTTCAACATACTGCCACGATCAAATTTTCTAAAAGCTTTCGCTGTCGTCGCTGTCGCTTTCGTCACTGGACGTATGACGTACTTTCTTCTTCGCCTTTTTGCTCTTCGCAGATCTTGGCCTTGGCTTGACCTTCATAGAATCTTTGGGCTCATTCAATAGAGCTAAAATGGTGTTATAATCTGACCTAACTGCAAGGTCATACGGGGTCAAACCATTTGCGTTCTTAATTTCAGAATTCGCGCCCAGCCTGAAAAAAGGACGATCAGTAATAACCTGGTAAAGGTAGAAACAAATGACTGCATAGTGCATATCAAACTTAAATAGTAATTGCGTCGCTGTCATGCAGTGATTATAGTTGAGTGATTGAACTTTGAATCTAACTAACTGTAAGACCGGGTTTGATTCTTGCGAAGCATTATATGTGCTTGTAAAAAGGCATCAGAAATTTGTAGTGTTTCATAAGAAAACTGGTAGTAGTAAGCGTTCGAGTGATTAACAACATTCTGTCTCTGATCGAAACACATCTATAGGAAACTGCCATTAAATGTACATGTAATTACATTTTGTTCACCAAGTTGTCTTGGCCAGGAGGCAGCGAAGAAGCCTCTCGGTCTGCGAGTCAAGCTGCCACCTGCCCACCAGTCTACCACACACGGTGGAGACTTCAAATTGATTAAGATTAACAAAAGGAAAACTAATACAAGTCAAAACAATTACATTAAACGGTAAAACAGAAATTTCGACTCACTGCAATAAAGTCTTGACCATGTCCTTTCCATCAGGTCCTAATTTGACTGCATGATGTAGAGGCGTATTGTGGTGGGGTCCAGATCGCCTGTTTACATCAGCCCCACCTCGAACGAGGACTTTCACACAGTCAATATAATCATTCATTACTGCTACACTGAGAACGGAGCGGCGGTCGGAATCCAAGCAGTTGGGATCAGCCTTTTCATCAAGAAGTTGCTTGACTTCCGAGGCTCTTCCTTCTCCTCTAGGACCTAACTCCCGGATTAAGAGTCGATCTTCCGGCTAAAAAAAGAGGAAAAGAATTATTTTGCTATTTTATCTCGTAAAATATTTTTATTTCGTGGTATAGAAAAAAGTTATACAGTAGTTGAAAAAAGGTAATTACAACATGTTCTTATCTCTATTGGGCGTTAGAAAAAAAAAACTTCATAACATGGACTTTAAAATTCAAAAGCTTAAAAAGACCACAACAACTTACGTTGATTTTTTCAACTTTAATTTGCTTCTTTTTTCCCTTTTTCTTTCCTTTTTTCGCTTGTTTTTCATTTTCATAATCTGCTTCATCAAACGTTCGGCCGAACGCGACAACCTTCTTTTTAGATTGATACAAATCTAAATAAGCTTACATTGTTAATTGATATTGCTACGTCTAAAAAGTACAATTTCGACTTCAGTAGTTTTAATGCAAAAAGCAAGTCTTAAAGGCGGTGAATCACCCAGCCAATTACGGTGGTTTGTAATAGCTAAAATTGAACTGTAATTTTTGATATTTCTTGTTTTAATTTTGAGGCTGCGGTTGCAAAGATATTCAACAAATACAAAAAGATATCCCCCGACAAAAAGTTTTTGGAAACTCTGAGTTTTGTTTTTCCCGCCTAAACCACAGTAGGCCTAATAGTTTAGGGAACTGTAGTTTAGGCGGGAAGAACAAAACTCAGAGTTTCCAAAAACTTTTTGTCGGGGGATATCTTTTTGTATTTGTTGAAGATCTATGCAATTGCAGACTCAAAATTTAAAATATCAAAAATTACAGTTCAATTTTAGCTATTGCAAACCAACGGAATAGGCTGGATGATTCACCGCCTTTAATGCTAATTACAAGCTTTTGCATCCACCATAAAATTGATTTGTCGTACGGAGCAGAAAATACTTGTTTTTTTATAACCCACTTTTCCGTGTAGATTGCGGAAGCAATAGTTTAGCTTTCTCAGGGCTCTTAAACTAGTGCAATGTTATTTGTATCTCGTCAAAAGCAATCGTTTGGCTTCATAAGAGTCCTGGGTGCAATTCCTAATCATAATTTATCATTATCTCACCTTATGCTTTTCATTGTACCGTTTATCGTACCTAATTACAATACAGTAATTAAGATTAAGCCGGCACACTACACAGTCTTTCATCACTTCCTTTTTTTCGCTTGCATAAAATTCGAAGCGATATAAACTAATAAAGTCCAGATCCCATTGTAACGGCGCTAAGTAATCATGTACATAAAAATCCACCTAAAATTTTTTTTTTTTTGAAATCTAACGCTTTATCTTGTAATGTCGCACCTCTTTGCAGACCGTGAAAACCTCCATCTCCATATTCGGTGTGACCTTTGAGAGCAAAGGTCATGCTAATCGTAAAGAGATCATCCCCCTCATCCACTGCAGTAGTCAAAATCTGGAATTCGAAGAGTTCGAAATTCAAAACCTCAAAACTACAGTAAAGTCAACATATTTTGGTTTTCATTATAGCAATGCGGTGTTAATTTTACGGTCAGTTTGTCCATGCAGAATGTTTAAGTAGTATAGCCTATGTGCTTAATAGTATTCTTACATTTTCTACAATCATACAGTATTCGCAGAAATATACATAAACTTTAAAACAAAGAAGAAAAAAAGCATCATATCGCACCAACTAATAATGTACGGTAACTGAAATTTAGAAAAAGCACTCACCTTCCCCAGCTTAGGTTCGCTGACAACTGACCGAAATTCAACGTTGTTGTTCGTATATCCGCGCAAGTGTCCGCAAATATGGTCCAGTTGCTTTCGCCAATAACCTGCCAAAAACCCAAGGTAAAGCGATTTATTAAACCAATTATAAGACTGACTAGTCTTCGACGATAAAAAATGGGGCGTCAAAAACCACTAAACGCAGAAACAGCTGTTGAGTGTTGAACTCATAGGCAAATAAATCGTTCGTCAAATAAATCTCCTCTTCCTGAAAAAAAAAGGTTATTAAATAATTATGGACAGAGCTGGACAGCGCTGTATTCGCTATGACTTCCTGAGAGTCGACCACGAAGTAAGTCAAGCTTTTTCAGTTATTAAACAAGTTATTTATGTAGAAGTGCGGTCAAATACCAATCCAAAACAAGTAATTTCAAATACATGAAGTCCAACATACCACAGAGGCATTTTGCGGCACTAATATCAATCAATTAATAAACAAGCACATCCAGATACCTTTTCCTGGGCTAACTGCAGTCAAAGGTGGCTGTTTGTCTCTCATCCGTAGCTCTTGTTGACGAATATCCTGAAGCATCTCTTGCTCCTGGTAGAGCTTCTTCCCTCCTGGATAGAACATGCCAACTGTTTGTGTTGTGACTGTGTTGCAACGGGGCTTTGGCGCCCGAACCACATGCACGCTAGAATGTAAAGCAGTAACATATTTCAACCACGCAATTAATTCAAACACAATTTTTTTTGCGGGGGGAAGAGGAAGATATATCTACCACATCAGCAAGCAAAGCTCAACAGATATCACTTCTTCCTATGTCTGGATCAGACGGTCTGTAAAAGCTCAACAGATATCACTTCTTCCTATATCTGGATCAGACGGTCTGCAAAAGCTCAACAGATATCACTTCTTCCTATGTCTGGATCAGACGGTCTGTAAAAGCTCAACAGATATCACTTCTTCCTATGTCGGTCGGTCTGTAAATATCCATATTCGAATAGGTGGAGGTGGCGCAGCGTACCTCTTCAGAGGGATGGGAGCGCGAAAAAACTTCGCAGAGGAACAACATTAGGGACACTTAAACATGTCGTATCCTGGATACTGCTCGCAGCAGGCCTGGGGCGGCATGACAGAACGTGCTAGCGAGCTCGTAAAGGCCATTCTCGCTCGCTAAAAAGCGCTAACGAGCAAAAAATCTTCGTAGACTAACTGCCATTTCTGAGCCGTCTCGCCCAACACACGTTAAAACGGCTCGCTCGAATTTCTTTGCGAGATGTTCGTTACTTGTGTTAGTACGTAATAAATACCCCATTTTTAATTGTGACGTCAGATGCATTTCTACTTCAAAATAATGCGTTCAAGCATATTGTATGTACTGCATTGTTATGGAAAAAGATACTTTAAGCTATGCGTGATTATTCTACGCAAGCAAATTCTTCAACTGATAACAATTAGTAAATGAACGACAGAATTTAATTATGTTTTTGAATCAATGTAAAATAAGAATAACTTTTTCCATACTATAATTTTTTAAATGAAGTAAAGCGCCCTTGAGGTTGTTGGTGGGTAAACTCATAATTATGTTAACAGTAACTTTAGGTCTTAAAGTTTCAAAATTTTTCAAAAGTGAGCAAGTCGAAGTACACTTTCTTTTTAGAACGGTAAATCTTGAGTTTAGACTGGCTGTTTTTAATTTTTTGCCAATATTCAGTCTCCTTTGTTCTTGATTTTGTAAAAATTTTGAGAGCATCGATGTCAATTTCAGCGCGCATGTTTGAAACACTGTTTAATTGCTATAGCTCTGTCTGCTTAAGACTTCAGTGAAGGCTTTTTTCTTGCTTTTGCAGCATCGTAAAATTGCAAAAGCAAAAAAGCAAGCTTTTTTCAAGTTGAACAACTGCCGAAAAAAATTCTCAATCGCTTGCGCAGAGAGCAACAGAGCTTTATAATCTTGAATAGTTGCAATTTTGCTTGCAAACACAAGAAAATCACTGAAATTTTATCGTTTTGAATCAGCACGAATTTTATTAGTTTCTTTGATTAGTTTGAATTTTTTTGGTTTGTTTTGCTGCCGAGGCTGGCAGTGTTTTTAATTTATTCTTGAATTTTGAGCAAAAATGAGCCTCGTGTTTTAGAAAATCGTTCTTACGATAGGAGTGTGTTTTTGTCAACTTGCACTACTTAGCATTTCTTTATCAATCGAAACAGCAAATGGTTCTCAATGCAATTCGCTTTTTTTTAGCAGTCTAATAGCAAACATGGCGACGATTTTAATTCATTTTCAGCAAAAATTTGCATGAGTTAGAAGTTTTCAACATTTCGCCATTAAATTTCTTAACCAAAAAGATTTCTCGCACGCTTAAAGAGTGCTTCAAGATCCTCTTTAAGTTGGCGAGGAAAATGAGACGTTTTTTACTCGAACTGCTTTCCGAAATCGCTCGAAGAAATTTAGCGAGAAAGAATGACGTAACGGATTTCGCAAGGCTTTACATACACGTGCAAAACTGACCTCTTACGTTTAGCGAGTATTTCGTTCGTTAGCGCCTCTTAAAAAAAAAACTCGTTATTAAAGCGAACGAGGAAATTTCTGTCATATGCCCCCTGGTTTGGTCTGTAGCTGACCAGTGCACAATCATCACATTGTTAACAATCGAACACTCAACCGAAGTTTCTCTGGTTTGCAACGAAAAGGACTCGTCAAACACAAAATACGTACTTGGATGGGGACTTGGGTAGGGTTGGAAGCGGTACAGTTTGCCACATTGGAAGGGTTTGAAAAGGAAAGGTTTCCACCTGGGTACCAAGGTCGATGTTTCTTGGGTCCATTCGATCAGGAGCGATAAACTTGGAGCCGCACTGAGAGCAGAATTTTGAATACGGGGGGTTGTTGTGCTTGCACATTGAACATGCCAACGGGCTTTGTTCTGGGATTGGCTGGAATAAAAATAAAAAAAACTTTTCAGAATCTCGGATCAGATGATATCATATTATTGTTTTCATATTTCCACAGAACTAGAGCTGACTTTTTTTTTGTTTTCAACAATGAATAAAAAATGTCGTCAAAATGGGTACAATTTAAGCTTATGAAAAAGCGAACACTCGTACACTACGATTCTCTTTGTAGCGTGGTATTTCAACCTCACAATCGTCATAGATTTCTAAGATTATTGCAATAATTTAAATTGTGAAATTCTATGTTAGTGAACATCAATAGTAATGAGAAGACTAACGGGTACCCATCAGCACTGGTCGCTAGTAGTGATGTAAATAAAAAAAACGAAGCTTGTTTTTTTTAAAAAAAACGGTTTTTTTGCTGTTTTTTTTTTTGTTTTTAATTGTTAATTTTAAATAATATCACATTGTTGTTTTGTAACACCCTTTAGCGAGCCGGTCCTGAAAACCGTGAAAATCTTTAACAGGTTAAAAGCTTGAAAAAAGACATCAAAACTAATATTTCCTTATTGATGGATTGCACGTGACGTCATCACGCTGCTAGTCAAACCGCTGGACGTCAAAATTGCGCATCGGCCCTATGTAAATTCATGCAAAAACAGTGATAGTTAAGATATAGGGCGTATTTTCAGGCTTTGAATCAGTTGACTCTTTGTAACATCAAAGTTGAATAGCAGATAACAGCTTGCAAAAACTGAAAAAGAATTTAATTAGTCAGAATTCGGTTTTTGTTTGCTTTTTTCAGTGATGTAAATTCGGCTTGCTGTCTAGTAACCACGAGAATTATGTAATTAAGATGGTGGTATTTATCTTCGGTTATCAAATCATGATCAAATTGGAGGTTATTATTGACGGCGCTGAAATAGAACAGTTGTATCTCCTTCATTTGTGACACAATTAGCACTTCTTTAAACTTTTGTAATTCTATAAGTCTATTTTGCAGAATCTATGTTGATTTTTTGGATTTAGTGTTGTTATTAACGGCTAGCGCTACGGTTGCTTATAAGTCAAAACGCATAAACTGTTGTTTTCATTGAGTTATATTTCGTAGATATGTCATTTAAGTTTAAACTAATGATTTAACTGCCCTCAGTGTAATGTTTTTCGAGCCTTAATTTGCATCTATTTCGACTTTAACTAGTGGTGTTAACAATTATTAGCAATTAGTGCTTGATTTAAACGTTAATCTATCGCCTGGTATTGCTGTGGCGTAAAATTTTATGTATTTTAGGATATGGCCAAATTTACGGTGTGAACCAAAGCCAAAACCGGCCAAAGTAGACAATAGCAGGCACAATGGACGAAGAGATTTCACAAAAGGCATAACTTTCTAGATCCGTTAAGTTATATAAGCTACTTAAATTGCTCCTGGTAAATTTCAACTAAAGCCGGCTACCTGCAAAAGTTTATACTTTAAAATCAAATGCTTTAAATATGCCCACTGAACAAATTAAACATTGGTTTTTACCTTTAGTCACTTTCCATATAGCCACTGCCAATATAGGCAACCAGTTTAATGATGTTTTTCACCGCTAATTTCTTTGCCACATTTCAAAAGCATCAATTTTTATCAAAATAGGCCTAAAATTAAGTTATTTTTGCAAAAAAAATCAAAATTTTTGAGCGCTGGGCTCCGCCCCCATACCCCCAGAACAGACCCATTGCAGATTTCTGGTTAAGAGTCTAACCATGTTTTTGCTCATTTCTATGCCACCAGAATTCTCCCTGATGCCACGTTTTAAAAGCTTTTTATCAAAATAAGCCTAAAATTAAGTTATTTTTGTAAAAAAAAATTTTAATTTTTTGAGTGCTCGGGGCTCTACGCCCAGACCACCAATGGCCTCCGGCGGAGCTTACAGACCCCCAAAACAGCCTCTCCCCCATTGCAGATTTCTAGTTACACGCCTGAATATAAACGTGTGCTGCCACGGTGCTGCTCATACTCGTAAGTTATCGAATCTTACAATGAGAATTTATTGAGCTAGCCAAATAACAACCGCTATCTACGGAAATGAAGTAGTACCGTTATCTTTAAAATAACACCTTTTGCAGCTTGCTATACATTATAAAGGGTGACACCACAAAATTCCATCCCGATTGTCACTATCCTTAGCGACGCCACTGCGAATTGTTGTGAAATAAACCAGTCAGTGAGTAAGAAAGTAGCAGAGTTGCCATTCTACCTTAACTACCGAAACTTCCGCATTTTATTCTCTCAGCAAGCAATTGTTAGGTCTATGTAGCTTAAAAAAAGCATAGTACCTAACAAATCTTGAAAAATCATTTAAGTATTCTCAATCATCTAAAAACTACAATTACATATAAAAAAACAAAAAAAACGACAAAAAAACAAGGTAAAAAAGGCCCTTAAAAAAAACCGTTTTTTTACAACACTAGTCGCCAGTGCGGTGATGGGGTGCCCAACCGTCTGTTCTTTGAGTGGTGTGGAAAGGACCTCTTTTTACTACCGGGCTCCCAAGTGTAGAAAAACTTTTCAATGTCTTCGTACAAATGCTGGCGTTAGATATTCTCTTACACAGTTTACACGTTCCTTTTTACGTCAACGGCAGATCTCAGCTTCGGCGACGTGTAAAGGTACATGTTGATAACGGGTCGTAGTTTTTGAAGTCTTCAAAATGTCGCAATTCACTTACACGAAGTAATTAAGAACGTTAATGTTACTGGTATAAATTACCACCTCTCAATCGAAGAAGCTTGTTGCTTGACTTGACGAGGATGGTTGCGTGAATTCCAATTAATTTCTACTTTGTGCTGTAACTGAACGCGGAAATAAATTTGTCTTTTGTCCAGCTGGGATTCTGATGTGTAAGGTTTCTGTTGCACCTTGTACATGAAAGGTAGCTCCGCCAACCAATACCAATAGTGCTTTGAGTTAAAATCGAACATGGTTTTGCAATGAGCAAGATTCAAAGTCCAATGACGTAGTCACAACGTCATGACGAATGCAGACCTAAATTTATATCTGAAGCTAGACGGTGCATTAAATTACCTTTTCTCCGCACCAGTCACAGTAACGAGCATCAGGATTATTGACTCTGGAGCAGCCGGGACATCGCAGCAGTTCTCCATCCAATCTCGGGAGAGGAGGAGCGTCGGATCCGGAATAGATCGGAGCAGGAAAGCGATGCTCACAGGAAGCGCAGTGCGTCAAATGCGACGGATTGGAAGTCCCACAAGCTCCGCAAATAATCCCGTCCTATATGAAGAAGTATTGTTGAAAAGTTTAATAAAAGTTGAACAGTTTAGTTTTCCGTTACTCAGGTTGAGCTTTTCGTATCCTAGAAGGAGGACTGAAGAGTAACTTACTCACGGCTTAACGTCACTTTAAAGTTTTCCAAATCTAAAAAATAAACTTTTTTATGATTTTCAAGAGTTGAGAATTGTTTGCAATACTAAATTGACTTTTTCTGACTCTGGAGAGTACGATTAAATCCAAAATTGTGCTGTAGAGTTGCTTATATAATAAAATCACTTCCAATAGTATCAGAAAAAAGCCGCTGGTATGGGCTAAGAAAACATTGAGAAAAAATGTCAAAGGAGGACTCGAAACAAATGGAATAGCCAGAGAACGTATAATTATATCAATAGGAGAGAAAAAAATTGAAATTTCAGTCTTTAAGAAATATTTGAATCAAAAAATAAATAAAAAAGATAACATGCACGTGATACCTGCATTCTCACACTGGTCATTGGCTGAGGTCGCGGAGTAATTGCTTCTTCACAGACAATGCATTTTGACTGATTCAACGGAATATAAGATCGGCATTTCGTGCACATTCCCATCTAAGTTTATGAAAATATTGAACAATACTAAGGGTTAAGATGCATATAACGTCTTTATATGTCCACCTTTAAAGCCCGATGCTAGGCTACGGCGCCTGTCTATTGCTAAGTCGTACAAAAAGCGCCTAATTACGAAAAAATCGAGCCAATCAAAGAGCTTAATATGTTAAATGAGAAAATACCTATAAGATAAAAATGATTACTCAATTATTTACGCACATAAAAGAGAATTACTTGGAAAAATTAAAGACGATCAATCAATAAATCCAAATCAAACAATAATTTTCAGTTGCAGTAGTTAGTTAGCTAATAAATAGGATAAGCTTGTCCAGACTACTGAATAGTAGTAAAAGCTGGAGAATGCCAATTTATCATCATAAAGTTTATAATGTTGGCGATGTTCTTTTCGTGACACGTAAAGTAATTGACTGGCACGTTTTTCTGTTGTTGTTTTTTTGTAACATGGAACTTTTTTGTTATGACTCAGCAATAAGAAGGCACCGGAACCAAAAACCGGACTTGGAAAGTGGGAATGTGAAAATGCTAATAAGCAAAGAATTCAAAACAATTATAAACATTAGACTGATTAAATCACTATTTAGTGGAACATTGAAACCTAGAAACTTCAACCAGAATTTCGATTTTCAGCGGCGGAAGCCACTGCAGAAACTAGAAAAGCTAACGAAAGGCCATTTTAAGCAAAAATGTTAAAGTTCAAGCATATAATTTTTCGTGTGCCAGTTAAAGTCGTTAAATTTTCTACCAGATAAAATAATAGAATCCAAAATCCATAACGAAACGACAACTAGCACAAAGTATGAACTGTACGCATTTAACAATATCTAAATTAACTTTACGAAAAAAAGTTCAACACCACTTAAGAATGTACGCCATAGAATCTCAATACAATCTTTCACGCATGCTGGAAGAAAATGAATCCGTATTGCAACACAAAAAGAACCAAACAAACTATGGACTTACGGATCCTGGCTCCACTAGTGAAGTGTTGGGATCAACAGGAACAGGCTTTCCACAGTTAGGACAGAACCTTGAACTGCTTTCTTTGGGTCTGGGGTTGTCGCAATAAACACATCTAGGAAAATAATCGCAAAGATCATCGGTATATACTACTGTATATACCGTTTATTTTGTGATCACGTCATAAACTAATGGCTGAAACAACGGATGTAAAGCAATGTAGTTCTTAACCCAGGTTGAGTTTAAACTAACTTAGGATTTTTTTCCATGCTGAATTAGTCTATGAGTAAGGAGTAGACACAACCAAATACATTTAATAATAAACTTAAAATACAGTGGCAAACCTATTTAAAAATCTATCTGCTCCCACTATGATCTCACATTGAATTCGTTACCGGTATAATTCTTATTTTATATTCGCACGTCATGATTGTGCAACTGCAACGAGCAGGAGCAGTAGGGACCAGTGTTGGGACCATTGCCCGTTTCACGAGTCCGAGTCTGAGTGCGAGTCCTTAAGCTACGAGTCCGAGTCCACCAAAACTCAAAATCACGAGTCCGAGTGCGAGTCCGAGTCCGAATGCCACGAGTCCAAGTCCGAGTCCACCAAAACTGAAGATCACGAGTACGAGTTTGAAAAGTTCGAAAATTTAACCGGAAAGTGAAATTCAAAATTTGGTCAAAGCTACTTCAATATGGACAAACGCTTTCAGAAATTCTGCAAGAAGACGTTTGTGCAACGTTTCTGCAAACGTTGCACAGTCTTCTAACTAGGCCCTTTACACACAGAAAAAAGTTGCATTAACGCTTTTGCAAGAGCTCTTGCAAGTAAAATTTAGTCGTCTACTTCGGCCTTCATTTACACCGGAGTTTGCAAAACTTATCATGGTTGAGAAAGTCGAAATTCGAGGTTTTTCTTCTTTTATACCTGTATATTATATTCAGCCAGTTTAGTTTTGACAAAGTTTTTTCAGTAAAAGTATGCGAGTGATGTCACTTGAAACCCTCTTATATTGTAATTTGAATTTGCAAAAAATTTTGTAAGTTATTGGAACGACCGATGCTCGCGTCGAGAGTTTTTTTGTTTTTACTCGGCCATTTTCAAACTAATGAGTGCGAAATTTCAGACTTTTGCTTATAACTCGAGAACGGTTTGGTCTAGCTACATGAAATTTTGAAAGCAGTTTAAGACTATTGACTTGCATATTCGTATCAAATTTTGAGGCAAGTGATTTCGTGACTTTGGTTTTAGGACCCAAAAACTGCCCCGCAAGTTTGGCATACAAAAGCGGTCTCACTCAAAAACGGCCTCAGTACGACATAAAATATTTCACACGGTTATATGTCTTAAGCTACCTTTTCATCGCAATTAAGTCACTTTTGGCTGCAATGAGGTTTTTTTCTTATTTTTCCTTTGTTTTTCTTTTTTTTCTTCCTATATTTTGTACGCTCTTTTTCTCCTAAACCTCAAAACATCGAAATTTAATTTTTTTGTAAAGTTGTTCAGTTGCAAACGCAATTTTGTCTCCCGAAATATTTTGGGTCAACTCCCCTAGGAACCCTCCCAAAATTGGGCCCAAAAACTGAATTTTATCAAAATGAAAACCGCTCAAACTAGGGCGCTAGTTTTTTTGATATTAGCAGATACTTAGCAGACAAATATTTTGACATACTTTGGGGGGGTGCCAGTTGCCACCCCTACGGGGACCCCCCAAAAAGGACCCCCCAAAATCAATTTTTTGAACAGCTTAACGTAGTGTGACAGTGTTTTTTGATATCAGTAGATATTTAACACACAAATATTTTGACGTAGTTTGGGGGTACCAATCTACCCTGGGACTCCCCCAAATAGACCATCCAAAAATGAATTTTTTGAACAGCTCAAGTTAGGGTGCTAGTTTTTTATGATATCAGCAGCTACTTAATAGACAAATATTTTGACATAGTTTGGAAGTGCCACCTCTGGGGAACCCCAAAAATCAATTTTTTTGAATGGCTTAAGCTAGGGCGCTTGTTTTTTTGAAATCTGTAGATTTTTGTGTCGGTCGTTTAAAGGGGTTGCTACTCAGAAAGCTCCATCTAGTTTTTCTCTGCAGTTAATTACTTTTCGGGATATCAGATTAAGAAAATAATTTTAAACAAATCAAATCTTTCTTTATACTCGTTGTTCCCTTTTCAATTTTTGTTTTATACTCGTTGTATTACGCCGAAGTGTGCAAAGAGTCTCACTGCCCATCTCCACGTCATTGCGGCCTGGGCAACACAGCTCCTTTCGAAAAAATGTCGTAACGGCGGCGAGCCGTTGGCAACAGTGTGTCCGATTTCACTGGCCCAAGGTTTAAGCCTCGGACCTCCCGCTGCAAATATGAACGCGTTACCGCTCAACCAGCAAAAGAGCTTATTTCAGTAGATTTGTCACAGCGTCCAATAAAATGTAGAGCTTTATTAGAACTTTTAAGTTTCGTATTAATCCGTTAATTGACGAAAACGTGCGAAGACGTATAATCTTTTCGGAAACTGGGCAGACTGGTGGTGTAGTATTGCATTCGATTAATACTGAGGGAACCAAATTTATGTACATTTTTTTCAGTGGTTTAACTACTTTTGGAAGTAATCTAAAGCAAAAAATCGACCAGCTGAAGCTAAAAAATAGAAGGACTTTCATAATTTTCATCAGTTTAGGGACAAGGGTTGAGGATCATTAAGTTCGCGATCAAGCACGCAACCAGATTTTGCTGGTGGGGAAGGGGCTTTGAATTTGTTGGGTTGTATAAACTCTTAAATTTTGGGGTTATATTTCTAAGTGATTTTGCGAAGAGGGGCTGAAGGCTCTTTAGCCCCTCCTGATTGCGCGACTTGTCGCCATGGTTTGGTATCTTTTGTCGTTTCATAACTAATAGGCTAGAATTGTTATTCTTATTTCAAAAGAAGAATCTTGGTTTTAAATACATTTGTCATAATCTGTACATAATTTAGAGTATGCATTACGCAATTTTTGTTTTTAAGGTTTATGATTAGTTTGAAAAATGAAAGAATAGGTTTTTATCATCTCCCCTCCACTATTATCTCCCTCCACTACCTGCGAATATTATCTCCCTCCACTTATTATCTCCCTCCACTACCTGCGAATACTTGAATAGTGAATACCTTCCAAGAATTTTTCAGCCATGCGATATCTTGAGCACATTTTACCTACAGGCATCATCGAAGCAAACGTGATCAAACCAATGACACCAAAACGCTAAAAGAATGCGATTGCCAAAATATAAAACCCAATTCAATTATTTTCATTTTGATTTGGGTAAGAAATCTCTCTCTGCCAAAGATAATGCATTGCTTGTCACATTTATATTTTGTTGATACATAGTAGCTGTGTAATAAGACATTACAATAAGACATTCAACGAAAATCACGAGTCCGAGTCTGAGTCCTCTCAAATTCCACGAGTCCGAGTCTTAAGGGCACGAGTCCGAGTACGAGTCTGAGTCCTTAAAAAGTGGCCTCGAGTCCGACTCGAATCCGGACTCGGACTCGAGTATTCCCAACACTGGTAGGGACAAAATGTTCTGCTTTACTTACCTCACAAACTCTTGTTGTACCATCTTGCTTGTTCGCGATGAAGAACTAAAAGGTCGAAGGGGAGAATCAGTAATGAAGCGCAAGTCTAAACAAAATCTCTCTCACTAAACTACATCTTTTAACTAAAAAAAAAACACATGAAAAAGCCACAAAAGTGAGATAAAGACATTTTTTATCTTCAGAATTACCACATTCAAATCACTGTTCCAAAAAAATAATAATGTTCTTGCAAAGTTGGTATACCTTGAAAAGATTGTGATGCCGATATATCTCCCCAAGCTTCTTTGTGATCATAGCGATCTCGGCTGAGAATGGAAGCAGTTCGCACGTTTGATTCGACCTAAAACCAGATTCAGTGTAAGAGTTCTGATTATGATGCACTGCTAAAACATCGAAAAATTCTTGAAATATAATTGTTGTTATTGTTGTAGCGCATATTTATCCTCCTGTCACCGGACAGCGTCACACGCTAACTTGTTGGACGATCCGCACACTTTTCATTACATTGACTACTTCGTGATAGGAGGAATCCGCACCTGCTAAGGAGTTTCCGATGATCCAATGTTCCTGTGGATTTCTTCGAATTCTTGTCCACTGAATTTGATGCTTGTTCGAAGCCACCAAGCAGAGATAATCATCGTAAAGCGTCTTATCCAAGGACGCAACAACGTGACCAGGGTGCGGATTGAACTCGTGATCATGCAATCAGAGTCGTCGTAAAAACGACGCCTTTACCCATTCGGCCACGTTGCCGACTAATTGGTTTAAAAATTATGTCGTTATGATCTACCTAACAAAGACCTTTGAAAGTCATTGGAAACTGTTCAAATGAAAATCGCTTTAAAACAGCGGAAACTTGTTGTCCATCAACAGCGCAGAATTTTTTTTTTTTTTTGCAGAAAAACTAGTTTTCGCAACAATGCAGCAGTGACTTTTCAAACTTTTGCTTGGATTCATCTTGAAATTAACAATTAATTACACATTACCAATCAATGCTACTTACAGAGCTCCTTTTAGGCAGATCATTTTGAAAATTTAGTGAATTATCTACTCTATCACTGTCGCTCGAACTACTTGATAGGGGTTCAGCATGTTCAACATTGAAGACCTTTGTTACAACATTGCTTTCCCGTCCGTCCCTGTAAAAATTATCAAATTAAATCTATGCAATAACAATAAAGCAGTTTCTTTCCTAGCACGAAAGTATAGAACGTTGCAGCTTAATAGGAGAATGATCGAAACACAATACAATCAAAGACCAAGATTGCAGTCACCAAGCGAAGCCAGGGAAGATTGGAGGGACCAGTCTCCCCTTTTGAAAGTTCACAATTACACAAAAGTTATTTAAATAAGATAAAATGTCAAAAAACTAATTTAAAAACGCTCAACTCCAGTGGAATTATTCTACCCTAAGTTGCAAATGAGCAACGTCAAAACTTTCGCATTTTTTACATTTTTTTTTCAAGATCTTTTGTAGCTCATCTATCTTTTCCAAAAATTTTCAGCCCTCTAGCTTGTATTGTTTCCGAGATATTCGGGTTGAAAATACATTTGCAGCAAAAAAGGAAAGTGAATCATTTTTAACGTAAGAATTGAAATGAGTTACAATCAAAAAATCTTTTTTTCTATCATTGAAAAAGTTGCCTATTACGCCACATTAATATTACAATCGCACATAAAACCTTGATTTTATTGAATCAAGAATTTAGCAACGTCGATTTTTTGCAACACAGGGTAAAAACAAAACCAGGAGAGATGAATGGTTGTATACGTCAGTGTTGATATTTAATAAAAATGTTAGATTATTGCTAACCCGTATTGAGCAGTCTTGGAGTGATAACGATGTTACGTCAGTATATTGCATTGCTTTTGCGGGACAACGCGAATGAGGCAGAAAGCAGTACGATTTTGCACCGAAAAAAAAAAACGCAATACATTTTGTTTCAAAACTGAACATTTTCCAAAATCGAACAAGTAGAATTAAAACCGATGAGAATTTGGGGCCGTCGAAATCTGACGTGTATCAGTATACGAATTAAATATCCTCAAAGTCAAATCGTATTTCGACCCTAAAAATTTCGAGAATATTTTAATCGAAAACATTCGAAAAAAAACACTAATTGCTGAAGGAAAACAAATCTTTTCGCGGAGAATGACTTTCTATGTACTGTACGATAACCATACGCATCTTTAACGTCGAATAAATATACGCATGCATTTTACCTGTTTTTTTTGTGTTTTTTTTTGCGTTTACATCGAAAAAGATATCAAACGTAATCGGTCTAAACTACCTTATGTAGGCCTACGTTTAGAACAAGAGCCTAGACAGCCCGTTTTCCTGAAAAAACGGCGGAATCACTATAATATTACTCAAAAAGTTTTTGCAGTTCACCAAAAGCGTAACTACGATATCAGCTTGATTTTTTAATTTTATTTTCAGTTGTGGTTGGTGGAATGGGCGGTCGGCTAGTTTGAATTAATGTTACAACTTTAAACTGCGCAATGTCAAATGTTCATTACAGTAAATAGTACCGGTATCCTAATTTATTTCTAGGAAATATGTGTTACACCATATAGCTTGAGCTGATTTATAGTAGTGTTCTCGTCTATCAGAGCAGCGAGTTCAGCGACGTAGTCCAAATAGTGTCGAGGTCTAAATTGAGCACGCTGATTGGCTGCGAGCAAAAAGTCATGCAGAAACCATCCATCAAATCCCGACCTACATTGCGCATAAAATCGTGAGCGTAGAAGCTCGTCCTAGGTTTAATTTAAACCGAAATGTACTCGGCGCACCGCCTTACCAACGTACAAGCAGCAAGTTGTTTCAAACAAACTAACGATATGCCCGTACGTTTTACGCACAGTGTAAGCCTGGCCTAAAAATTCACTATGGAACCTTTGTACTTAGTTTTTGGCCGGAACCAAATTTTGTTCACGGGCGTAATGTAAAAATGAACCTATTGTGTTTCGTTATGATCATTTTTCCGCGAACGTCGCGTTCAAGTTTGCATTATTTGATTGAGACAATTAATCCGCACGTAAGGAATTATCGATCGCTATCGCATTATTCTTTTGCTAAATGCTTAGATCCCTAGTTACTACCAACGATAATGATATCAGTACAGTAATCAATTGAAGAAATTTTGTACTAGCAACCAACAATGCAGCGCATTTCTTATTGTTTGAAGATAGCAAGCAGTACGTGGTGTCAATTACCTTAAATCATAATGGGGAGCACTTATTTTTTCAAAAAACAATCATTTTTGGGTGTAGGAGGAGGCTGTTCGTATGTTTTTGGAAATTGTACATCTCATTTGTACAATATACCTACTATATACACTTGAAAGTTGAAATATTATGATGCCAGCTTTCCCGAATAATAAGGGCAATCTGCGATTTTGTCGTATAGCCTACGTGGAGAAAACACGTTTTTAAGTCTGCTGTTGCATCGTTAAATAAAATAAGATCATAAAACCAGGAGAAACCACTTTGATATACTCTTTTATTCATTAATTTTTATGCACCTGCTGCATGAACAACGGCAGGATTTCTTTCTGTTATCGATAGAGCTTTATAATTTGTTACAATTTACCTCAATTAAAACTTCCTGATATGCATGATGCTTAACCATAACAAAAAATTTTGCGCCCCTCCCCCTTTTTTCATTTCTGGCTGCGCCGATGATTGCAGTTGTTTTAGTAGATCAAAAACATGGATTTTCTAGTTCTTAAAGACCCTTGTCAGAGTTTTGCGTAATATTATCGCTTTAATTAAAACCTCCATTTCTTCGAAGCAGCTTTTCGTCTGACACTTGTCAAGAAGAATCGTCAGAATGGTCAGTGTAGGAAAAGGAGTGTTAATTATAGGAATAAAGCTGAGCCACGATTGGATGAAAAAGACCAATGAGAGAGCGTCGTTCGCGTACAATCTTTAGACTATATACGAATTCTTTTAGTCGGCAGAGGGGAGGTTAGAAGTTTTGATGAAAGTGGCTTCAAGAGCAAATACGTGAAGCCACTTTCATCAAAACTTCTAACCCTGCCCTCCACCAACAAAAAGGCTCTGCGTATAGCTTAAAGATTGTACACTAATGACACTCTCTTATTGGTTTTTCCTACAAATAGCTGCTCTTTTTCTGCGCTTTCTATTTTAACGATTGTTCTTGACAAGTGTCAGACGAAAAGCTGCTTCGAAAAAATGAACATTTTAACTAAAGCAATTCTTCAGTTCTGTACCACCAATCAACTTGAAATATTATCGGTATATTTCTTCACACTAATTCAAAACACTTGATAATGACATTAAATGTTAATAAATGCATTAAAGTGTAAACCAATAAGAAAGCAAGCTTGTTGCCTCAGAAAAGGAGAAAACGAATCATTGAAATATGAACACATGAAAACAGTGCCTTATATCAAAAATAGTTTATTCTGTAACTAGGAGCTGGTCAAGGGATTAATCACCAAACACCAAATTGAATAAGCATACGGTATAATAGCCATTGCACATAGTTTACCTGCTTTGAGCAAGCGCTTTTATGGATCGCTTTCCATGTCGAAGCATAAAAGGCTCTTTATACAATAAGGTAGTATTTTCACCTAACTTTTTATCTGGTTCTGGTCGGGTATTGTCTACTGTGTAGTAGATTTTGGTGTTGGGTGTGTCTGGAATGAAATTAAATACAGGTAGTCAATAGTTGGAATATACAGAAACCAAACTAATTAAATATTATTGAAATACCAATTAGTTCCTATGAACTACCAACATTCTGACATAAAGGTATATTTTTGCCTTTAACTACTTCACATCATAAATTAATAGTAAAGCCTTGTTACGTGCGATAATAGTATTACTCCACTTTCAAAATACAAACATGAAAACAATAATTTTGTGGTTAATTGTAAAAATAATTTTAATATTTAATATGTTTGCAGTGGAATCACAATAAATACAGTAGATAACACTAGTAGAAACCTGGTTCACTCGGAAGATCAATAAGTTAGTGATCAAAAAATGCTGGCTTTATATTTGATTTGCACACTGACAATGCGTCGCATCATAAATGCTTATTTAACGAAGTGACTTATTTGTCACAGTTAAATAAACAAAGATTCCGATGATGTCACTGGTTTTCGGAAATTTTCATTTTGATTATTACAGTTATAGATTTGGATAGGGCCAGGATTAGAGTTAGGATTCGGGTTAGGTTTTTAACATTTTATTACGAAGTGTCTGCACACACGGAACATGTGCCTAGCCTTTTCCCTTATTTAATGCTAAACAGTCTACCAGTCATGGATCCATGGCAGCAACCTAATGAAAAACTTGCAAACAAAATGCAAAAAGTGGTATTGTATGTTGCTGTGGTATGAGGTAAGACAGAGGCAAAGTAACTGGTGCACAAACAAACATGAATGAATCAACATAAAAGTTTTATCACCTGAAAATAATAATAATCAAATACACATAGCTTAAGTTTAATTAACTGTAAAAAAAAAACATCCTCAGTTCTGGACTATCAGTGTACTGTGGTTCTTGCAATACTTAATATTAAAGAAACTTGGTAAAATAAAACTGTATTCATGATTGTGTATGCCAAACAATCAAAATTTACCTGAATGAATTTCAATCAGAGTGTTTGAATCAATGTGGTTCTTTGGCACTCCAGTAGTAGGCATGCGAAGTGGTACTACAGTGGGAACTGCTATTGAACCAGCAGTCATTATGTTGTGTAGGTAAAAGAACAAACTAAATACGTCAAATTGTAGCCCTTTTGAATTGAAAATAATTGATAACAAAATGTTACTGCAAGACACCTTAGAATGGATTTGAACCAGTAACCTTACGATTAACCTTTAGTAAATAGCCTTTTGTAATTGAGATTTTTGTTCAATGAAAAATTGCACAGTATATTATAAATTTAGTTGACGATGTTAGGTATAATTTGCAGAGGTTAAAAAAACGCCTGTTCTAAGGAAGTCATAATTTTCTGCAGAAGTTTGGGATTCAAGAATTTCGGGTACAGTCATAGCTGGTGAGCTCTGTTGACATACATTAGATATCTGTTAACTTTAGTTTGTTGCTGGTATGGTCCTAAACCTTGACTTTCCATTTAAACCGTAACTATAATTGGGTTGTATAGCATATAATGAGTAGTTGAGAATGGATGTCTTGGAGTATTTTGTGCACTTCAGCAGAACATTTTGGGAAACTATGGTTGCCATAACGAGTCGTTGGACTGTGTAGAATGGTCCTGAATGTTCCATACTTAATTGCTGCTCTGTTTTGATACTGTATAAGTGCATATTTATATCCGATGATAATATATCACAAATTGATATAATAATACATCCATCACAGTTTTATAAGCATTGCTGCTATGTATCTTTTTTGTTTAGCTCTGTTGAATTTTATAGTGCCCTTTCAGCTAGATTTAGTCAATCTCTTGTGCATTGTTATTTTCCAACTTATTTATCATTTATTAGTAAAAAAACTGCCAAGAACTTTAAATGAGCACTTTCATGACAAAAGCAGTGGATCACAGCAATATTCCAAAGTTCTTGCCTGTTTCGATCATAGTCCACAACTTTGAGGTAAAACCATTTCTTATTTATGTGCCTTGAAAAGATAGAAACCTCAACCAAGAGAGAACCGTCAAACTGTTTCTCAACTTGTCAAACTCAATGATGAGGTAGATGCCATAACTGCCAAGAAAAATTTAACAAATTTGTAGAGAATAATTTTTGGTAATATGATCAGCATAGTTTTTAAAAAATCAACACACTTGAAGAAGTCAATGAATATTAGTACTTTATTACAGGATTATTGCACAATTTTGGGCATTTAAATGTATTGGGTGTCCTTAAGTATCAGGTATAAGCCATCCACTTTTTTTCTCTAAGCTTAAGGTTAGAGTTGGATTTTGGGGAATAGCTTAGGGTTAGACTTTGAGGAACAGCTTAGATTGGAAAGAGAACACAAGCGCTCATACACTGGTCAAAGAGCTTCAAAAAAAAAGTGGACAGCTTATACTGTATACTTAACGATACCCAATGTAGTTTTACAGTTTTGGACACAATTGTTTAAAACAAATTTGGCTCCAACCTATCAGCCAAAATGTTACAGTGGTCAGCACTCAAGTGGATAGAGCATCTGCAACTAAAACAGTAGACAAGGGCTTGATTTCCAGTCGGATCAAAACAAATATTATAAAAATTAGTATTCACAGCTGCCTTGCCTGATGTTCATCAATTAAAGGGACAGTGCAAAACCTCCAACATGTGTGGTAAACAGGTGGGCAGGTGGCAGCTTGACTCAAAGACTGAAAAGTCGCTTCGATGTCTCTTGGCTATGGTAACTTGGTGAATAAAATGTAATTTTCAATTACAGGTAGGCCTAAGGCTATCGCAAGGAACACTGGACTGAAAGGCAAGGTTCTCTCGAAGCTTTTACCTTCTGTGTAAATGCCAGAAAAGGTACAAAACTTTCCTGAAGTCTTTGCGAAAATTCTATGGAGCTGAGGATTTCTGAAACCTCCGATCAGTGTGCCCTCTAAGCTGTGCGTGCGCAGACAGCTTTCAGAAACTGTGCACGTGGATAAACTTACTGCGCACAGACATGTTGTTGCACAGACATATTGTTGCACATGGGTTGCTGCACAAATATTACAAATATTATTCATTTCCAAAAAAGTGCGCACTCATCAAAATTTCTGCACACATAGACTACAAAAAATTAGAGAGATCATTGCCTCCGATCCATCAAAAAATGATCTTCAAAAAAATAAAATAAAAAAAGGTTATTATGCCAGAAAACCCCAATACTTTCTGCAAGTTATGAAGCGATTTCAAAAAAAAACTGCCAGAAATTCTTTTCGTTGAAAATCAAAATGCCGAAAATTCATAAATCAAAAATGCTGTTTTGCACTTGTGAATTATTCACGGTATGCAAAAATGCGAGAAAACTTTTTGCATTTTTTTACGCTTAGAGGGAACACTAGTGATAAATTATCAGGTAGCCTACCGGTAATTACAAAGCAAGGCACTCAACTTATTATCAGACTGCTACACTATTGTTAGACTAGTTCAGCTAACTCACTCTAGTAGCAAGTACCGGTAGATCAAGCTAGTAGTTAATAGTACAGGCCTATCAGTAACACGATAAGAACTGTACAGTACTGTAGGTTATATAGGCTACTGTATAGGCTACAGAAGGCCTACAAACATATTATGATTGAAAATTCAACTGAGTTTAAAGTTGTAAAAAAGGCAGAGGCTGCTGTTACGTTACGTAAGAATATGAAAATCGCTAGGCTATCCTAATCCCAACCCTAAACTTAACCCAAACTCTAGCCCTAGCTTACCGGCAACTGTCTAACCCTAATGTTAATCCTAACCCAAACTCAAAATCTAACCCAAACCTTAAAGATAACCTAATAAAAGAGTAAATGAGCAAATGAGTGCTTACTCTTCAGTCTTTGCTGTCTTATTCTCCTTGTAGGCTTTACATACCAGTAACGTACCAGTAGCGTATGGCAGGCCTACACAATACCGGTACTAACCACTTCCTTTACAAAATTATCTAAGGCAGTAGAAGACGCCTAATTACACTGAAAAATGACTCTTCCTCAATAGTTTCAATTTAAACCTCAAACAAGCAAGGTTCCGGTACTGAAGTAGCACAGCATTCGTCAGCTGGTCCGCATGGTTCAGCTTGCAGCTGCACTCTTACCGATACTTGTTTACTAATCGCCAAGGCGATTTGAAGAAAATTATGGGCTATAGTCGTAAAAAATAAATCAAGCTGTAGAATTTTTTATTTCATTTTATCATTTTTCAGGGAGCATTTGTTTTTTTCCTCGTTTAGTTTTGAAAAAGTAACAGCGAGTCAAAAAATGCAAATTCAAATTTTATAAAGCTTATTTGAATAACTATAAAAGTTTAATTTGAGTTGTTTGGACAATCTCTTCTAGATGTGAAGCTGCTTGCTTGATGATTGTTGGTAGCAGAGGTGTAAAGATACGAAAGTAGCTCTACTAAAACAGCCTACTTTAGTAGAATTTGTCGGTAACGAGAACTTTTAAAGTAATTGTATTTTGGATACTTTCTACTTTCAGTTACTTACTTTTATCGTGAACTAACGCTGCTTGAGTAGCATTTTGATTTAAAAGAGTACAAAATACTGTAATTTTAAATTTGAACCACAGATTCGTCAGAAAAGTTGGGTTTTCTACCGGAAATTGTACAAGGTTTTATGTCTTATGAAATGATTTCCAGCAAATTCTACCAGACATTATTTTCAAGTCTAAAGTTTTACTTTTTTTTAATTTTTTTATCTGATTATAATAGCAAAAACTTGCATCAACTAGATGGGAATTTGCCAGCAAACCCAGTGAACCACCGACGCTTGTCTAATGCTGTGACGCTCAAAAGTACTTTTTGTGTACCATAAAATCAGCAATTATTCAAAAATATCTGATTATGGAACCTCCAGAAAAGTAGAGTCAAAATATTCGTCAGTTAAATATCCCCTGATATCATAAAACACTGGCACCCTAGCTGGGGCCGTTCAAAAAATTGATTTTTAGGGGTCCATTTGGGGGGACTCCAGGGGGATGGCACCCCAAAACGATGTCAAAATATTTGTCTGTTAAATATCTGCTGATATTAAAACAGACTGAAACCCTAAGTTAAGCCGTTCAAAAAATTGATTTTTGGGGGTTCATTTGGGAGAGTCCTGGGAGGTGGCACCCCCAAACTATGTCAAAATATTTATCTGTTAAATATCTACTGACTTCAAAAAAAACTAGCACTCTAGTTTGAGTCGTTCAAAAATTTGATATTTTGGGGCCCCATTTTGGGGAGGTTCCCGGTGGAGTTGCCCCAAAAAATTTCGGGAGAAAAAGTTGCGTTTATCTGTTAAATATCTACTGACATCAAAAAAAACTAGCACTTTAGCTTGAGCCGTTCAAAAAAATGATATTTTGGGGCCCCATTTTGGGGGGGTTCCCGGTGGAGTTGCCCCAAAAAATTTCGGGAGAAAAAGTTGCGTTTGCAGCTCAACAACTTTGCACAAAAATTAGATTTCGATGTTTTGTGGTTTAGGAGAAGAAGAGCGTACAAATATTAGGAAGAGAAAAAAGGAAAAAAAAACTCATCGCGGCCAAAAGTGGGTTGGTTGGGATGAACGGGTATCTTGAGACATACAACCATATGAAATATTTTTTGCCGTACTTAAGCCGTTTTTGACTGAGACCGCTTTTTACGCCAAACTTGAGGGGCGGTTTTCCGGTTCTAAAACGAAAATCACGAGACCAATTGCCTCGATATTTGATACAAACATATAACTCATCAATCTCAAACTGCTGTCAAAATTTCATGTAACTAGATCTAACCATTCTCGAGTTATAAGCAAAAGTCTGAAATTTCGCACTCGTTAGTTGGAAAATGGCCGAGTAAAAACAAAGGAACACGCGACGCAAGCGTCGGTCGTTCCAATAATTCATGACTTATTAGTTATTGAGAGAGTGATGGGGATTAAAAGACCAAGTATTATGTGGCAGTAATGTGAAGGTATTGGACTAGTTGTCATACACAACAGTTTGTCGATTGAATAATTCATTTATTTTGCTTAAACACTTTCAGAAATACTTGTACTTGAGCACTTTCAAAACGACTACTTTTTTTACTTTTACCTCAAGTACTTTTTTGGTCAATACGTTGTACTTGTAGCCCACTTTACTTTAAATTGTTTTTCGTTCAAGGGACAAAACTCTTACTTGACTACAACTTTCGACCAATTTTTACACCACTGGTTAGTAGTTATTTCGCGCAAAAAGGAAAGTTTAATTATTGATCAATACAATATTTACTTCAGACTCACATGGTCCCGTCCATGGTACAAAAAACACTAAATACTAGATGAGAGTTTGCCAAGAAACCCAGTAAACGACAGACGCTTGTCTAATGCCGTGACGCTCAAAAGTTCTTTTTGTGTACCGTAAAATTAGAAATTTATTGCAAATATCTCATTTTGGAACCTCCAAAAAAATAGAAACCATCAACAATGTCAAAAAATTATGAACGTCATCGTTTCCAATCCTAAAAAGATAACCTGTCAGGCAGAGGTGGTGTCGAGGACACAAGGCCCTAGGCCAAGGCCAAGGACACAAAAATAATCCGAGGCCAAGGCCAAGGACAGCCTTTCCGAGGACAGCCTCTCGAGGCCTAGCACAGGAATGCTCGAGGCCAAGGACCAAGGACAAGAGCGCAAGTGTTCTCAAAAAAAATTTTTTTTTTTGAGGCGACCAAAAAAAAAGATCTTCTAAAAATATTTTGTTAGTGATACGCTTTGGACCAGAAGTATGGCCCCGAAAGAAATAAATATTGCTGCAAACTGGGATTCGGAAAAAGAGCTCCACTTTAGCAGCAATAAAGCCGAAATTGTAATGTTCACTCACAAACGGAATCCAGATTTGGGTTCCTTGTCAATAAATGGTTCAAAACTTGAACTTTCCAAGGAAGCAAGGCTGTTAAGGTGTTACTCTAGAGAGCTAGCTAACTTGGAAACCACATATTAACCGAATTACCCGCAAAGCAACCATAGTGTTAATGCAATGCAGACAAATTGTGGGTAAAACGTGGTGAATAAAATCATCTATAATGATACGTTCAATCATGTCGTATGCATGTCTGTCCTGGGCTGGCGGTCTCAACAAAAAGTAAGTGGTGAGGAAACTCACTATGGCGCAGGGACGTGCTTGCCTGATGATTTCATCAGCTTTTCCTGGCACCCCTACTGGTGCTCTGAAAATATTGCTCAACATAACTCCCATTCAAGAATTCTTATTGGCTGAGGCAATGCGAGGGTCATACAGATTCACTGTTAGTGGGCTTCGGCATTTCAACCGAGTTGGTTGCTTTGGGAAAACGAAAAGCCATGTTGATGTTTGCTATGAGGAAAGAAGATTTTTACTTCTGCTGCAAATGCCAGCTGACCGAATAAAGAAACCAAAGGTATTCGAGAGAAATTTCGAATGTCAAATTATGGATAAAAAGAATGCTTTCAGATCTGATAGTATTCTAAATCAGAGCACTATCAAGGTTTACATTGACGGCTCGAAACTAGATGGGAGAGTAGGTGCGGGTTTTTATGCAGAATACCCAAACATCTCCCCAAAACAAGCATTTTTTCACCTTGGAATTTACAGTACTGTGTTCCAGGCAGAAGTCTTAGCTATTTCAAAAGTGGCAAAAAACCTGCTTTGGAAAACAATGCACAATCAAAGTATTGTTGTGCTGGTTGATAGTCAAGCAGCTATCAAAGCACTCATAAAGTGCACTGTAGCATCAATTACAGTCTTCAACTGCACTAGAAACCTAAATCAGCTACGTAAACAAAACCACGTCAGTATTGCTTGGATTCCTGGACATGCAGGGGTATAAGGTAACGAAGTGGCAGACTATGTAGCCAAATCAAGATCTAAATCAAAGTACATGGTCTTGAACCGTATATTACAGTCCCGTATGCCAGCTGTGTTTGCACGATCAAGGACTGGTCCACAGATAAATGAAAATCTATGTGGAATGAACGGAAGGACTGCTTGAGGATAGGCAATTGCAAGCTTTACCAAGATTTTCGTGTTAAATATTTTGGAATCACCAAAATTGCTGTTCACAATATGGTAACAAAATTTAACATTAATAAACTGGCCACGTACGTAAAGGAAGCTTGAAGGCTTTCTGAGTTCGACTAGTAACCATACAAATCAACAATAACATAGCAGCTACAGTTGCAACGGGCCCAATGAGGCCTACGCAGTGCCGTCGCTACGGGGGGAGGCGAGGGGGCGTGCCCCCTAACAGCTGCTTGTGCCCCCCATTTAGGTTCACACAAAATAGTACAGTTGGAACATCACTCAATGACAAGACAACACACAATGATGGAAAAATGAATCATTACGTTCAAGCATAATTCTCCTTTGACATTTTTCTCGATTATTTGCAAAATTGCTGGCAACCAACTGCTGTGTCACATAAATCTGACGCAATATTCCGTCTTATTAACACGTCTTTACGGATGTGTCGCGAAAGAGAGATGCAAGCCTGCAGAATCGTTACTGGTACTTCGTTAGTAATCATGACATGAAATAATACCTGAGAATTTTTTTTTTTCAAAGACCAGCTGTTTTGATTTTAGAGCACACTCAAGATTTTGAGATTGCAGTCAGTAGCGCAACCAAGGTGAATTGGCTTAAGCCCCCTTGGCCAAGTCATTTGAAAATTTAACCTTAATATACGAGCGTTTAAACGTATTTTAAACTTGACCTGAAGTAAGGGGGGGTGAAGGTGCTAAGCAATTTAATTCTTTGGAATAACTTCTGAATTTTAGCAATTTAGTTATTCATATCGCTTCAAAAAGTGCGAAATGTGATTGAAACGGCGTTAAAATCGCTATTTTTTAGCTGCAAAATGGCAAAAATTGCCCAGCGGCTAGAGGCTCCGCCCCCAATCACAGACACTAAATTTTTAGTGACTATGTCCCGTTTGTGACACACTTGAGTTGTATTAGTTTGTTCAGCACCGGGGCTAAATCAGGCAGTTTTTGTGCAAAAAAAAAGCTTTGGTTTACCCCTCTTAGCAAAATCCTGGATGCGCGTCTGGTAGCAATTACTGCTGTAGATGGATTTTTCAAGCAACTATTGGCCGCAGACGAAGCGAGATAAGAAACGCTGCCGGCCTTATTTTAGAAGTGCGCATAATTGTAGCCATACAAAATCTAAAGATTAGTTTTTACATGGAAATTTTTAGTGCCCCCCAGTTTTGGCAAGTGCCCCCTCACTTCATTTGCTCTGGCGACGGCACTGGGCCTGCGCAATGCGTAGGTGGACTTTACCTAACGGCAGCAGATTCGCTTGCACTGCTGCTCATCAATAATAATAATACTAAAAATTTTTAGGCGATCTCCAATTGCGGAAACCAAAAAAGGTGTTCGCAAATTTTTCGGGAGGTTTTTGGCGTTTTCCAACAAGATTTCAACCGTACAAAAAATAGCGCTGTCCTCGAGCCGAGGACTGGGCAATTTTCGAGGACTCGAGGCCAAGGACTTGACCTTCAAGGCCAAGGCCAAGGACTTCAAAATGTGTCCTCGAGGCCAAGGACCTTCTTGAGGACTCCACCTTCGCTGTCAGGCTTAGCCATTCGAAAGTCAATTGTCGGTGTCAGGTTGCGTCTGCACTCTTTAAGTTGAAATATCCACCCGATGTCACCAGACAATCGTGAGCGAACGGATGAAACAAAATGGAGGCTTTTGCAAACCGGAAAGTAATTGTAAAATATCTTGTAGGTCACATCAATTACTATTAATATTAAATATTATTCTCTATTGCACGTTCAGCCAACACCGTTTGGTTCAAGTAGATACGTATGGCGCTCTTATCATAGTCACTTTATGGACAGGCAATGATGGGCACAGCGGCGCTACTAGCGCCGCTACTTTTTCGGTAGCGGTAGCGGTAGCGGTAGCGGCAGCGCCGCTGCTTTTTTTCGTCACCAGCGACAAGCGGCAGCGCCGCTGTTTTTTTAACCGAAAAAGCGGCAGTGCTTCAGCGCTGTTTTTTAAGCAAATATTCTGCCGCTGCCGCTACTCCTAATAAACTCCTTCCAAGACTTTTTTGATTCACATTTTCACACGTTACCGCTTGGAGTCTTTACTCTCCCTGTTTGTTTTCACTCTGCTCTTGTTTCCACGTTATTTTAGTTTAGTAGAACAATACAAGGTTACCTTTGTGACGTTTTGTCGTGGCTCGCATATGTGTAGGCGAGTTATATCGTACGTGTCCTATTTTTTCTGAACCAAAATTGAACGAATAATGTGGCTAGTAGCGGGCCAATTTGAACTGATAAAACCGATTTCAATAAAGCCGATTTCGAGCAGCATCTCTTTAACGAAAATGCGATAATTACAGTTCGATAAATTGCTAAAAACTTGCAAATCGCAAAGACGGTTTTCCGCGATATTTCCTCAAAATGCAAGCGTTTAGTAAAACATGATTTGTTGGCTATCTGGTTGCAGACCACAGTGCAGTTCGCGCACTGCAAGTAGAACAGTACAGTAACAGGCCCGGAGCTAGAGTAGTGGGTTTCGGGGGTGGGGGGGGCAAAAAAACTTTTGGGGGGACGCTTACGCAGCTGAGACCAAACGCTAGGGGCGCCGAGAGCCGAACGTGGGCCCGGGGCCAACTCAAATGTGACGGAATTGTGGTTTTGTAAAGTCCAAAATAGACGGAGAAAATGCTGCTGTTTGGTCCGGAAAATGATGTGATCTCAAAAAAAAAAAGGTCTTCTCCGAAATTTCAACGGTTTTTCTGGCCGAAATCAAATGATCTCCATAAGAAATAAAGCTGTTTACATGCGACTTCGATGGGTCTTTCACTTCTCTATGTCATTTGGATGGGCCCCCTCTCGAGCTCATGGGCCCCGGGGTCATTGTCCCCCCCCTCTCGTAGGCTCTGCCAGACGCCTTTGAAATGCCTCAGCAATCTGGTGAATATTTTGCTCCAAATCCTATGTTATCCTCCTTTGGTATGGATTTTGCCCTCAAATTTGGAGGTGATGACCAAAAAAATTAAAAAAAGGTCGTCGTCGCAAAATCTTAGGCTACTTGATCACGTTCACTCGATCTGTCTTGCTGTTTCATAGAAAAAAAGCGTTTGTGGTAACCTGTTTTTGTGCAAAAGTGTGCTGGTCCTCTTGTACTAGTACAAAAGTTTACTCTCGCTTGGGAGGCACAAGCAGTGATTTGGGGGGTCACGGCCCAAAAAGCCCCCCGTGCATAGGCGTAGCCAGGATTTTTGGTTGGGGGGGCGAACCAAAAATGACATACAATGACGTCATCAGAAATTTTTGAAAGAGGAACTTTTTGTGAGACAAAGATATCGTAGAATGTATGATCAGAAGCCCTGGCCTGGTTTGGCACTTAACGAAGAGTTTTCAAAAATGAGAGCGCTTAAACCAAAAGTTAAAAATGAAAATATGTAAATTGGGAGATGTGTGCAAGCAGAATACTTTACTCAAGCGTATCACAGATGGAGGTTTGGGCCGAAGCCCGAGCTGCTTGGCAATTTTTTTGGAAAAAAAGTTATTTTAATGACATCGGATCACATTTCGCATGTGTTCAGAACCATTTGAAAGAACTAGATTTTTAACATTTGAAAGCCAATTGAAAAAAATTAAATTGTTTCAATCCTCTTTTTACTTATAATTTGGTCGAAAATACGTTTATGATTTTGCATTTGGGGTTAAATTTTGTAAGTATTTTAGTAGTAAATAATAATCCACTCGAAGATTTTCCTCAGTGATTTTTGTTTAGATGTGAAAATAACCGGTTGTAAGAGTACATGTACGGTCAAAAAGCCCCAGGCCCCTCCATTCAAATTCAATAGTTTGTTCAATGAGCATTTCTGCTAGCTTTTTTTTTTTCAAAAGCACATTTTCGCGTAAAAACTAGCGAGGTGGAGGTGAATTGTTATTAAAAACCGTACAATAGATGGTTACGTCTAATTGCCATGTTAATGCCCGAGCCGGATTTACATTGCGCGGGGCCCCTGGCACGTTGGAGATTTTCGCAGAATAAGTGTAGACCAAAAATAAAGTCATACCATTTGAGCGCAGGGCCTTTGGTACTGTGCCATATGGTAAATCACGCCCTGGTTATTGCATTACGTTTTTAAAAAGGTTAGATTAGAGCCCGAGGTAGGAACTTTAAGATAAAAACCCTTAATTTCAGCCAGGTTATTCATTTTAATTGATTGGCAAAAATCAAATTGAGGGGGCCCTGCCCCTGGTCGTCAATATTATTGTTAATTACCGCTGTACGCGTGTACTGTTGTACGCAAAAACTGCTGAAAATATTGAAACTGACGAAGCAGTAAGGTTTTTTGTAACATTTTTATCATTGGTCGCATTTCAATTGGAGGGGGCCCGGGCTCCAAGCCCCCCCTCTGGCTGCGCCTATGTCACGTGGCGCCGGGCCTGAGTAGTTACATCAAGGCGTAGTAAAATAAATTTTGCTACAACTGTTAACAGTAAAACTACGAATTGAATTTATAGTGCGCTGAGAATAGAACAAACAAATAGAACCAGGTAATAAAAAAGCTTTAAAGACAACTTAGTTATGGAGTTATTTTCGTAGAAAAAATACTTTGTGTAACATCTATCGCATTGAGCATTATTTGCTTAACATGTAGGTCATTACTAAGTATCTCCTTCGACTTCGCAAACACCAATATCTTAAACGCTCGATCTACTTTTGCGTCAAACTTTTACTTACTTGTCTACCATTTAAGCCTGTTAATGCCGATTTTAACCTGTGCCAGTATTTTAAAAGCTTGAATAATTTACTTTCGTAACTAAGTTGAAATTTCACCATTAGGTACCGTATTTGAATGCCATCGTTTTTATTCTCTTTATTTTTTTAAAGTAGCGGCAGCGGCCGCTGTTTTGCATGCAAGTAGCGGCAGCGGCGCTACTTTTTTATTTGAGTAGCGATAAGCGGCAGCGCCGCTGCTTTTTTTGCCTAACAGCGGCAGCGGCAGCGCCGCTACTTTTCAAGTAGCGGGTGCCCAGCTCTGTGGACAGGAGATGATCAATTTTTCTTTCAACCAAAGTCATTAAATGAAATATACTATAAGAAATACCACTCTTGCAAACGAACAGTAACCATTTGGTAGTTATATGTGCTTGAAGACGCTAGTTGGAATGACCAACGCTCGCGTCGCGTGGTTCTTTGTTTTTAGTCGACCATTTTCAAACTAATGAGTGTGAGATTTCAGACTTTTGCTTATAACTCGAGAACGGTTTCGTCTAGCTACATAAAATTTTGACGACAGTTTGAGATTATTAATTTGTATGTTTGTACCAAATATCGAGGCAATTGGTCACGTGACTTTGATTTTAGAACTCAAAAACCGCCCCAAAAGTTTGGCGTAAAAAGCCGTCTTATTCAAAAACGGCTTAAGTACGGCAAAAAATATTTCACATGGTTATACGTCTTAAGATACCCTTTTATCCCAACCAATCCACTTTTGGCAACAATGAGTTTGTTTTTTTTCTTCTTTTTTTTCTTCCTAATTCTTTTACGCTCTTCTTCTCCTAAACCACAAAACTTCAAAATGTAATTTTTGTATAAAGTTGTTGAGCTGCAAAAGCAATTATGTCTCCGAAAACTTTTTGGGACAACTTCCTCGGGAACCCAACGAAAATGGGGCCCCAAAAAATCAATTTTTTTAACGGCTTAAGCTAGGGCGCTATTTTTTATTGACATCAGCAGATATTTAACAGACAAATATTTTGACTTAGTTTGGGGGTGCCACCCCCCTGGGACCTCCCAAAATTACTTTTTTCAACGGCTCAACTTAGGGTGCCAGTGTTTTTTGATATCTGCAGATATTAAACTGACAAATATTTTGACATAGTTTGGGGGTGCCCCCTCCCCGGCGATCCCCCCTCCAAAATGAATTTTTTGAACAACTCAAACTAGGGTGCCAGTGTTTTTTGATATCAGTAAATATTTAACCGACAATATGTTTTGACATAGTTTGGGGGTGCCACCCCCCTGGGACCCCCCAAAAATCAATTTTTTGAAAGGCTCAATTTAGAGTGCCAGTATTTTTTGATATCAGTGGATATTTAACAGACAATATATTTTGACATAGTTTAAAGCAAAACTGCTGCCTGTATACCAGAAACTAAATTTAATGAATATATGCCAAATTTATTAATTAGAAATATTAAAATTTAAGTTTAAATATAAAAATAAAACTCTCCCGAACTGTTTCAAAAACAACTTTATAACTCCATCAGAAACCCATAACTATCCTATCAGGTTTGCTTGTGATGACAACTGGTTTGCTGCCATTCCAACATAAAAAGTCAGCTTCAAAACGTTCAATTAAAAAAATGGTTATAAAATATGGAATGAATTGCCATTTGAAATTAAAGGGTTGCATAGAAAAGGTTATTTTATTTTTTTGAAAAGAGTAACAAATTTCATATTGGAAAAAGAGTAGCAATAGTTTCTTCTTACTAAAGAAAGCACCCTGACTTACCTTGATTAGATGGTTTTACTGGCTGAATAATTTGGGATGTTAGTTTTACCAAGACTCAGTTGTCCTCTCCAACTTTTTCTGTCCTCGGAGAGATTATTGTCGTAGCTGTGTGATTGTATTTTTGTTCATGTGTGTGTGTGTTGAATGGCGTGTATTGTTATACTAGTTTATTTATTGGTATTTCTTCTAAATTTGCTGCGCTATTTTTCATTTGTACTAAGTACAGTAGATCAGGTTTGTGTGCTATCAAGATTGTATACTGAAGATGAGAGGTTGCAGACTCGACGACCTCATTTTTCTTGGAAAGAGCCCCGAGCTATTCCCAGGAAGTGGCCTATGGTCTTTTTGCAACCTCTTATCAGAAATTATTCTGTAATTTTTTTTTGCTTCATTTTGCTGCTTGACTTTGTATGCTTATTTACTTTGCAGAATCTCTTTCTGAGCAAAAATAAATGCCAATTGAATTGAATTGAATGGGGTTGCCCCCTCCCCCGTAGAATCCCCAAATGGACCCCCCAAAAATTAATTTTTTAAACGGTTTAACTTAGGGTGCCAGTGTTTTTTGATATCAGCAGATATTTAAGAGACAACTAATTTGACATAGTTTGGGGTTACTACCCTCCCGGGGACGCCCCAAATGGACCCCCTAAAATTAATTTTTTTAACGGCTTAACTTAGGGTGCCAGTGTTTTTTGATATCAGCAGATATTTAAGAGACAACTAATTTGACGTAGTTTGGGGTTACTACCCTCCCGGGGACGCCCCAAATGGACCCCCGAAAATTAATTTTTTGAAGCGCTCAAACTAGGGTGCCAGTTTTTTATGATATCAGGAGATATTTAGCGAACAAATATTTTGACATAGTTCCAACGGCTTAGGTTTGAATAGGATGTTTTTTTTTTTTTGATCAGTCACAATATTCTCAATTAAATATATATATTGAAAATGTAAAAAATTCCAAACCCTGTTTCGAAGAAGATATTTCTCATTAATTTCTTAATGGAAAAGCGAAAAAAAATTTTTTTGAAAATCTCATTGTTCAACATACGTCGGTCGTTTACTGAGATTGCTTCCTCAGCAAGCTCCCATCTAGTTAATTCATAAGAATTCGTTGAATTTGCGAAAATAAATGTTCAATTTTCTGCTGTTTGATGTTTCCTTAGGGCATGGGGATCCAGATTTAAAAAAAAAATAATGGTGTGTACATTTATATTGGTCCTGTTTTCTTTTCTTTTTTTTTTTTTTGTAGAATACTTACTGTCAGAGGTGGAGTCGAGGACACAAGGCTCGAGACCAAGGCCAAGGCCAAGGACAGACCCTCTCGAGACTAAGGACCAAGGACACAGACGCAAGTGTTCTTCAAAAAAAAGGTCTTCAAAAATTTTTTTCAGGCGATCCCTACTTGAGGAAGCCAAAAAAAGGTCTTTGCAGATTTTCCGTAAGGTTTCTGGCGCTTTCCAACAAACTTTTGTTGGAATTTCGTTGGAAAGCGCCAGAAAACCTTGCGGAAAATCTGCAATCTACTAGTTGGAAATTCCAACGAAATTTCAAACTAGAATTGACTTGACTTGACTTCAACAGTTCAAAAATAGTGCTGTCCTCGAGCCGAGGACAGGGCAATTTTCGAGGACTTGAGGCTTCGATGCTAAGGCCAAGGACTTCAAAATCTGTCCTCGAGGCCAAGGACGTCCTTAAGGACTCCACCTCTGCTTACTGTTACGGGAAAACTCAGCCACAGTCTTAAAACGTGCGCAAAACCGACCGGATAGAGATGACTCGTCATGCACACCCAAGTTCACAATTCGAACAGTTCACTATTGACTAAGGTGCACAAATCACAATCACTAGAATCGACGTCTTTGGAATGACAGTTGACGCTGGACACTTGGATGTAAACGTACGTGACCCTTTGACGTAACGCTTTGGCGTAAAACTTTGACGTGAACTTTGACGGTTTTCTAAAATAAACACAACACAATGCTATAGAAAGCGGGCATAGATCGATTTTAACAGCATAAAACAATTAACGTTCTTTATGAATGATTTAACATTACTTCAGCTTCAGGTTTTTACGTATAGGATCATTAGAAAATAAAAAAATAATTATTAAAGCAAATTAACATCCAAATTCGCAATATAACGTTCACAAATCAATCAAGTATCGAAAATAAAATGCACAAAACTCACCAACTATTTGAGACGGTAATGCACAGAATTCCTATCAAGAAATTGACAATCGAACAGTAGATTTATCTCAAATCTACTTTAACGTTTGAGTCAATTGAAATAATTTGGCATTTTTGCTAGGGCATTTATAGAGAAAAATTATAAAGAATAGAATAAAAACCATCACGTGGAAATTTAAGGGGGAAAAAGCTATTTTTCGTATACATTGTCCAAAACAACTTTTGTTTTGCAAAAGTGGGTGAATTATTCTTTGCCTCCGGCTGGACTAATTATATCGGAAAATACTTAGACGGACGCAAAAACAGTAATCAACTTATCACTTCATTGCCGTGAATACTAGTAAATTCAGGATACGCAAACAGAGAAAGTAACTTGTTTTTTTATCCCAATCGCTACGCACCATTAGGGGTCAAGAAAGAAAAAACTAAACATGACTGAGCAAAACAATTCGCCTACTACAAACGGCTAAAGTAAACATGACGTCTTATCAATGATTGATATTGGCTTGCCTTTTGTCATGTTACGAAAGGTTTTCTGTTCGAATACGTAGTGGTTGGAATCTCGCTTGGCGTAAGGTTTTTGTTTGAATCCAAAGCAAGCTAACTTGGTGTAACACTTACATTATTTTCAGATTTTCATCATCAATACAAGAAAACTTTGTCCGGCAGTAGGCTACTAATTTTGCTCTTAATATCTTGAAGCACTTGTTTGAAAATGTTAGATAAATTGAAATAGAATGACACCCGTTATAGTGAAAATACCTGGACAGATAGTTTGAGTTTGCACTGTTTTTACTTAATTCGTAATACCTTTTTACGTACAAAAGTGTATGCTAGCTATCAGAGGTGGAGTCCTTGAGGACGTCCTTGGCCTCGAGGACACATTTTGAAGTCATTGGCTCCGAAGGTCAAATCCTTGGCCTTGGCCTCGAAGCCTCAAGTCCTCGAAAATTGCCCTGTCCTCGGCTCGAGGACAGCACTATTTTTTGAACCGTTGAAATTTTGTTGGAGAACACCAGAAATATCGCGGAATATTTGCGAATATCTTTTTTGTTTTCCTCAATTGGAGAATAGGCTTAGCCAAGGGGGGGGGACTAGGGAACCCGCACCCCCCCCCCCCCCCCCCCCCAATTGAAATTTCATCAATGACAAAAATGTGCCAGAAAAGCCTACTGTTTCTTCAGTCTCAGTTTCTTTTTAGCATTTTTCGCTTGCAACAGTAACTAACAACAATATGGAAGACTAGGGGCCCCGGGCCCCCTCAATTTAATTTTTGCCATCCAACTTAAACGTATATAACTCCGAAGAAATGGAGAATTTTTGTCCTAAAAGTTGCGATCTCAGACTCTCATATAGCCTTTTTATGAACGTAATGCATTAACCAGAGCCAGTGGCGTACGCAGAATTTTTTAATGGGGGGGGGGGGGGTTCAAAAGTGACATCAAAAATTTGTTCGCGATTTATAGTTTGGCAAATAAATAACTTAGTACCATGTCACAAGATGGAATCAAAGTCACACAGTGCTAGAAATTTTTGTTTTGTCATGAAAATAACCAGTTATAGGAATATATGTTTGGCCAGGGGCTTAGGGCCCCTCAATTGAAGTTCAATGATTGGTTAAATCAGCACTTAACTCCATGGCTAATTTTTTTTTAAGTATTTTGTGAGTAAAAACCGGCGAGGTTGGAGGAAAATTACTGAATTGTTATTGAAAAATGGTACATTAGATGGTTACGCATACTAACTATGTTATTGCCGGGCTGGATTTACATCGCGCTGGGTCCCTGGCACTTTGGAGATTTTCGCAACATCTTTTTGCCAAATATTGGTGAAGACCAAAAAAAACCTTACGATTTCAGGGTGGGGCCCTTAGCTGATACTGCTCCATATTATGGTAAATCCGGCCCTGATTAATGCATTACGTTCATAAAAAGGCTAGATGTGGGCCTGAGATAGCAGCTTTTAGGACGAAAACTCTCCATTTCTTTTGGGTTATACGTTTAAATCGGCTGGTAACAATTGAATTGAGAGGGGCCCGCCGCCTCTGGTCTTCAATATTGTTATTAGTTACTTTTGTAAGCAAAAAACGCTAAAAAGAAACTGAAACTGAAGAAACAATAAACGTTTTTGGTGAAATTTTAATTGGGGGGGGGCCTACGCTCCGCCTATGCTCCAAGTGAGGAAAACGAAAAAGGTGTTCGCGAAATTTCCGCAAGGTTTCTGGCGCTTTCCAACGAAATTTCAACTGTACAAAGAATAGTGCTGTTCTCGAGCCGAGGACAGGGCAATTTTCGAGGACTTGAGGCTTCGAGGCCAAGGCCAATGACTTCAAAATCTGTCCTCGAGGCCAAGGGCGTCTTTGAGGACTCCACCTCTGCTATTTTGATAAAAAATAATGCTTTTAAAACGTGGCATAGAAATTGGTAGGGCAAATCTGATCAAACTGTTTGCATAAATAGGTTATGTTGGCGGTGGCTAATGGTAACATTTCAGTCTTCTAATTTACAAGTCAGTAAATCACGAAATCATAAGTAGAAAAAACTTCCAACCATTTATATTCCGTAGGTTATAGAGTGAGACAGTTGAGCATGGGGGGCTAATGGAACAAGATTTGAGTGGATTAATAATCAACTAATATTGATTAATTAACAAATACTGAAACCCGGCCATCTTCATATTTCTGATGAAGCTAATGCTAAGCATTTTTAGCGGTTAAATTTGTTAATTTTGGCAATTTTTTGAAGTTGTTACTGATTTGTAAGTTCTATCTTCGGCAACTTAACCCCCCCAAGAAACTTTAACAGTTTCAAAAGTGGCTTTAAATCATGTTGGAGTCCATGTCATTGCATAAACAACAGGCTAAGAAGTGCTAAAAACGTGATATTTTTTTTTATTGTGCATTTTAGTCGACAGACCAATTGGGGGAGGTTGAACCCCTAAAACCCCCCCTGCGTACGCCCTTGACCAGTGCCGGATTTACCATAATACGGCACAGTACCAGCTAGAGGCCCCGCGCTCAAATCTTAAGACTTTTTTTGGTTTTCCTCTATGTTTAGCAGAAGATCTTGCAAAAATCTCCAAAGTGCCCGGGGCCGCAGCGCGATGTAAATCCAGCCCAGAAAAAACATGGTTAGTAGGCGTAACCAGTACTTAAATTGTAGGGGGGACGCGTCCCGCCATCTAGAGTTAGCGTCCCCTCATCGAGATTTAGCGTCCCCCCATCGAGATTTAGGTGTACCCCCATCGAGATTTGAGCGTTGGATGATCAGACGAAAAAGACTTAATTTTGGCGAAAAAACACTTCAATTTCCGGCGAAGACCTTTTTTTTGGTGTTCATTCGATTTCGGCGACGGAATTACGTAATCTTCACTTAAGAACTTTCGCATGCCAAATGCGCTTGGTCTAGGCTGCAAAAGCGTTCCCCCATGCAAAATTTTACAATTTAAGTGCTGGGCGTAACCATATCTATTGTACAATTTTTTAATGATAATTCAGTAATTCACCTCCAACTCCCCAGTTTTTACGCACAAAATACTTAAAAAAAAGAATTAGCCATGGAAAATGATGATTGAACAAATCATTGAACTTTAATTGAGGGGCCTGGGCCCGCTGGCCGAACATACACTCCTATACCTGGTTATTTTCATGACAAAACAAAAATCTCCAAGGAAAATCTTCGAGTGGATTATTCTTTACTGCTAAAATGTAGCCAGAGACAAAGAACCTTACTTCCCCCTACCTGGACCAAATCACTTACAATTAAAATTTAACTCAAAAAAGCAAGATGTTAAATGTGTTTTGGACTTAAATTGCAAGTAAAAGGAGCATCAAACAATTTAATTTTTTCAATTGGCTTTCAAATGTCAAAACCTAGTGCTTTCAAATATGGCTCTGAGTACGTGCGAAATATGATTCAATGTCATTAAAATAGCTTTTTTTCCAAAAAATTACAAAAAATCGCCCAGCGGCCGGGGCTTCGTCCCCAGACCCCCGTCTGTGATACGTTTGAGTTACACAAGCTTTCTCTACAGTCAACAAGTGTCCAAAGTTAGATATTTACACTTTTCAACTATTAGTTTAAGCATAGGTGGGCACAAGTCTGTTAATCGTTAATCCGTTAATAACAAAGCTAACTTTTTTATCAACTCGTTAATCTGTTAAAAAGTTTTTTCATGTAAACGGACTAAATTAACTTCCGTTAAGTTCTGTTAACTTCCATTAAAGCTTTTATCGTTAATATCTTCCACCATTTATTCATCGTTGTGTATTAGCGCTTGTTGTGTATTAGCGCGAGTTTTATAAAACAAAGAGAAGAAACGAGCTCTTTTTTGTGGCAAATAATAAGCTGCAGCCTCATAGGTCTATCAATTATTGATGTTCACAGTTTCCAAAGATTTTCCGATCGCAGCTTCGTTTGTGCATTTGAACCTATTTTTATCTTGAATTTAGATTAGACTGTAAAACGTAACTTCCAAAACACAAAAACACCACCATAGCAATAAATATTTCCTTACAATCAGCTCAACAGCATCAATACGTTTTCTAGAAGCGAGTGATAAAAAGAAATGTAAATTACACGCAAAATATTAACGAATCAACGGACTTTATTAACTTGCGTTAATTAAAGCTGAAAATAACGGATTAACGTTAACGGAGGTGTGAAGTTAGTTAACGAACTAGTGGTTAACGAAGCTAATGTTTTGCATTAACTTGCCCACCAATGAGTTTAAGCCCTCTCTTTTTGCAAAATCCTGGTTAAGTGCCAATAGGCAACGATTTCGATCAGAAGTTCCATCCGACGATATCTTTGTCCCACAAAAAATTCCTCTTTTGAAAATTTTTGATGACGTCATTGCATGCGATTTGTGGTTTGGGCCCTCCCAATCAAAAATCCTGGCTACGCCTATGAATTGGAGACTGTCTGAAAAACTTTTTTTTGAAGACCTTTTTTTTTTTTTTTTGAGAACACTTGCGGCTGTGTCCTTGGTCCTTGGCCTTAAGCATTCCTGTCCTTGGACTCGGAAAGGCTGTCCTTGGCCTTGGCCTTGGATTTTTTTTGTGTCCTTGGCCTTGGCATCGAGCCTTGTGTCCTCGACTCCACCTCTGCTAGCTAAGGCGCTGATCAGCAAGACTACTATAAAATTCATTTAACATATTGCAGTTCAAAAATATTCACTTTATTCAGCTTATTATCGTAGTGCCTTTTCTTTTGTCAAACTTGCATGTCTTGATATTTTTTTTATCTTGTGAAAGTGATTTTAAGGTATGAGGCAAAGCTTGATTGAGGAAACTAAAACAAATTCGTTTTGAGTCGTTCACAAAACGTTTACCAGTAACTGTTTTATGTCTGGTTTCTGTTGCGTGTGTTGAGTTTATTTTACTGTAGAAAACCATAGGTGGGCAAGTTAATGTAAAACGTTAGCTTCGTTAACCACTAGTCCGATAACAAACTTTACACCTCCGTTAACGTTAATTCGTTATTTTCAGCTTTAATTAACGCAAGTTAATAAAGTCCGTTAATTCGTTAACATTTTGCATGTAATTTGCATTTCTTTTTATTCACTCGCTTCTAGAACACGTATTGATGCTGTTGAGCTGATTGTAAGGAAATATTTATTGTTGTGGTGGTGTTTTTGTGTTTTGGAAGTCACATTTTACAGTCTAATCTAATTTCAACATAAAAATAAGTTCGAATGCACTAACCAAGCTGCGATTGGAAAATATTTGGAAATTGTGAACAGCAATAATTAATAGACCTATGAAGCTGCAGCTTATTATTTGCCACAAAAAAAGAGCTCCTTTCTTCTCTTTGTTCTATAAAACTCGTGCTAATACGCAACAAGTGTTACCAGTGCAAACTGGTTTATACCGGTACGATGAATGAATGGTGCAAGATAGTAACGATAAAAACTTTAACGGAAGTTAACAGAACTTAACGGAAGTTAATTTAGTTCGTTAACATGAAAAAACTGTTTAACGGATTAAGGTAATAAAAAAGTTAGCTTTGTTATTAACGGATTAACGATCAACGGACTTGTGCCCACCTATGTAGAAAACCGTCTGTGTCATGTAACGTCCACGTCTAAGTGTCGTGATAGTCAATTAACTGTGATTTGTAAGACATCGATTATAGTGATTGCGATTTATACTCCTTATTTAATAGAGAACTGTTTGAATTGTGAGCTTGGGTTTGCATGACGAGTCATCTATTGCTGGTCACTTTTGCACAAGTGTAAGACTGTGGCCGAGTTGTGCACATGTGCAGTTTGTACACTTTCCAATTAATTCATTTTGCTCTTCAGTAAATGCACTTATCCATGTAGTGCTGCTATGCATGTGCAAGTGCATTCAATAAGTCTAGAAGTCATATGCATCTGAAAAGTGCGCAAGTGCACAAAGCGTGCTCAAAAACTAATTATAACCCCTTAGTTACGGTTATAAGCACTATATAAGTGTCATGCCGAGTAATTTCTCCCCAGATTTAATGATTTTCACTCTTATTTAGTGACTGATATAGTGGTTTTTAGGAGCAATGTAGTAATTTTTTGCCAAAGTAAATATTTGAATTGTACCGGTATTTGTTGTTTTTGTGTAATTAGTGGTCTCAATTATTCAAAATCAATTCAGGAAAAAAGCTTAATTAGAGTTAGACCAATCGAACCATCAATACTGCATAAAAACATGCATGAAGTCTTTTTGTAGGATCTTACGTAAAATTCATAGTCGTTATATATAGATCGGACCATGGATGGTGAGACAGCAAAGCATTTTGTGAAGAGAACGCCCAAAATTTTGCTTCCGGAGATTGTACGCTTGAGTGACTTTAGCTTTTTCTTATTTTGTGTTGAAAAAACAAGTTGAACATGGTCCGCTCTGTACCAGGTCAGTTATACTGTGCCGGATTTTTGCGCCAACGTAACACTCGCATAAATTTTGAGTCGCACTGAAACGCTCCAATTTGGCAGATAAAATTTGGTGCAAGAATTTCGCCAACTCTTAGGTCTGCAACTTGATCTCCAAAAAAATTCACTCCTCGCATACCACCAATTTTGTAGGGATTTTCACCGTTTTGGATGTAGTTTCCATTCCCGTTGTCAAGAGGCCTTTGCACCGAGCCAAAGCTAATTTGGCGCAAGATTTCGTGAAATCCGGCGCATCATGCAAAGTTCCAAATAATGCAAAATGCAAAGGCAAACTTTCCAAATGCGTGGTTCTGACTCAGGACGGCAATCGTGTAGTGGATTGGACTTTGGAAACTGGAATGTTGAAGTGGTCTTGAAACTAATTAAGTACAAGGTTAGGTAGTGCTTGTTTGCACGCTAGCGTGCAAATAAAAGAGAATAAGAGAACAAGTAGGCCTAGTTGGATCTCGTTTATGCTAGGCTAGGTACTACCCAGATTGGAAAGTACGTTGGTTGCGCGGAGGATATTTTTTCTAGTCTTTTTGTTGCGCGGATTAACGACTTCTCAGGGCAATCTGCTGCGCGGAAAGGAGCAAATATTAATTGTTCCTGTACGATCGATGATTGATCATATCAATTGGGTAATAAGCTTCAATTTAAGCAGTGAACTTGAAAAAATGTTGGACTTTCAGATCATTAACTCTTCATTACATTAACTCTTCATTACGTGAACTAGAAACAGACGCGCCGAACAAGAAGAGGATTGAAGAAAAACCGACAGCTATTGATGCAAAGGTTATCGACGGTCACACTGCGGCAGATATAAAGGAGCACGCTCCGATTGCGGTTAGCCTGCTCGGTTGAACAACCAACGCAACGCAATGGTCTGTTGACCTAAGAAGCTGTCGGTTCCAATTATTTTTCGTTTGTGGTTATTTCGCTGCTAGCTTCCAAAACGCCACTGGCTGAAGCAGGCACTGCGACACACTTCCGCCTTTCTGAAGGCAGTGGTAGGAAAGGGCCTGCTAACGTCGACAATACCAGCGTCGACCATCCAACCACGTCGGGGTCACCAGTTGTGGCGGGTCAATATACTTTAGAAAAACGTCGAACAGATCGATAAGTTTAAACCGCTTATTTATTGGTGATAAACACAGCATACGAATTCGTTTATCTGGCAGTCTGAGTAAGCGAGTCAATGACGGCTCGCTCCAGCGTTATATACCAACCGCCAATGTTTATCATTATTACGTCAAGTTGACAAGAGCGTCACAGTGATAAAACGAATGGGCAAATTGAGAAACAATAGTGCAATTTATGGAAGCGGCAAAACGTCCTATCGCTACAACGCGTATTCGACTGATTTGATTGGACATATTCGTAAAACGAGTGAACCGTGAAGAAAAATGTCACGCTGATTGGACGAATCGGAACATTCTAGAACAAATGCACTATGAAGAAAATAGACAAAACGGTCAGTTTCCAGTCTACCAATAAAAGTCTACGGTCAAAACAATTTCTAGTTCGCATTCGGAATGCAAAAGCACTTTAGTGCAAATTGGGTCTTTCCGTCCTCAAAATCGAGTGAAGACCAAAAAAATGTCATCTCCGTAAATTGAAGAGTTTTTGTCTCCGAAATCAAGTGAAGACCAAAAAAAAGTTCACCACAATTTGAGACTAAATTTGGCCGGAATTTGTTGGATTTATTCGGGTTGACAGGCCTTTTTTCGTCTGATCAACCAGCGCTCAAACCTCGATGGGGGGTCGCTGAATCTCGATGGGGGAATGCTAAATTTCGATGGGAGGATGCTAACTTTCGATGGGGTTGCGCTTCCCCCGCGTCCCCCCTACAATTTAAGTACTGCTTTGGGCTCCAAAGCTAATTGGAGTGCACTAAATTTTGTAGCCGGGGGTTCGGGGCAAAGTCGTCAGCCGCCAGGGGCTTTCAGACTCAGTCCCCAGCCGCCGCTGACGAAATATTGAGATTATAAAGCTAAAAATCGTTAATTTTATACTCATTTTTGTTAAAAAATACGCTTATCAACTGTATCCGTACATAAATGTTTTCCGCAAATCTTAGTCTAAGCTAACGAGATGGCTTGCGTTGTGGGAAGTTGAATACTCCGTCGAGTCACATCAAAGATTCAAAAAAATGCTTACCTTCGCATTTTGTCAAAGTATGACGTCAAACAAACCAACACGAGAAGTAATTCGAAAAAACAGCCTTATTTTATCAAACAATACTTCTTCATAGAAAAGTCTGCCTCGGAGATCCCACAGCGAGTACTTCTGCACAAAGCGTTCTTGCCACCTTTGCGCTACAACACAATTTCTTAGCCTACCAAACATAAGCGTACCGGTAGCCAGGATTTTTGATTGGGGGGGGGGGGGGGCAAACCACAAATTACATGTAATGACCTCATCAAAAATTTTTAAAAGAGAATTTTTTTCTGGAGCAAAGATATAGTAGAATGGAAGATAAAGTCGCGGCGTGTGTTTGGCAATTAGGCAGGATTTTGCTGAAGAAAAAAGCCTTAAACCAAAGTTAAAAAGTGCAAATGTCAAAGTTTGGGAGACGTGTTGAGTAACCAAGTGTAACTCAAATGCATCACAGACGGGAGTCTGAAGGCGGAGCCCACAGCGCTCAAAGATTTAGTACTTTTTTGCAAAAATAACTTAATTTTAGGGCTATTTCGATAAAAATTATTGCTTTTGGAATGTGGCATAGAAGTTTGCAGTGCAAAAACATGATTAAATTGGGGAACGGCTGTGTGGGAGGTGGCTAATGATAAACTTTCCGTTCTCTCATTTACAAGCTGGTAGGCCTACCGTAAATCCTAAAATCTTATAGTTCAATGAAACTCACAAAGAGTAATTCATTTATAAAGAAATATTTCAGAGTAATAATTAATAGAGAAAAATTATTGGTGAGGGGAGGGCTAATGGAACAATATTTGAGTCCAGTCGATTGATAATAAGTAATATTGAAAAGCCACTCCCTCCCATCCTCTATTCCTGAGTTACTACTGTAGATTTTAAAATCAAACCTCTATTCAGCATGTTTCCAACAAGCGATCAAATTTGATTGCTTAGTTTTGGCTATTTTTAGTTTTTACTGATTTGTGAGTTAAATTTTTGACAATTTAGCGCCCCCCCTCTTTATGAAATTGTTTCAAAAACTGTATTAAATCCTTTTTAGTCCATTCCAGTGTGATAAACATTTCCAATAAAATTAAACATCAGAGGTCTGGCGCGTAGCCAGAAATTCGCAATGGGGGCCGTGTTTGGGTGAAGCCCCCAGCTGCCAGAGGCATGGGGTCTGGGGGTGTTGCTCTAAGCGCTTGAAAGTTTTGCGTTTTTTTGCTAACTCAATTTTAGGGCTATTTTGATAAAAATTGATGCTTTTAAAGCGTAACATAGAAATTGGCTGTGCAAACATGATTACATTGGTTGCATAAATGGGCTATGTGGGAGGTGGCTAATGGTAAAATTTTAGTTTTCTTGTTTACTTGCTGGTAAATCATAAAATCCTATAATTCAATAAAACTCACGCAGAGTAATCTATTTCGTCTATATTTTACGGAGAAAAATGATTGGGGCGGGGGCTAATGGAAAAATATTCAAAAGATGCTACTGGTAATTAACTAATATTGAATAGCCCCCCCCCCCTATTTTTGGGTTTATCTTGTGTATTTGTTGATAAAACCTACTGTATATTCAGCATTTTTACGCTAGCGATCAAAATTGATTGCTTATTTTTGGCCATTGGTCAAAGTTTTCATTGATTTGGTAGTTTTATTTTTGACAAATTAGTCCCCCTCCTGAATATATATTTCAATAAAAGCTTTAAATCTTTTTTTATTCCATTCTAATGCAAATAACAGTGCCAGAAGTGCTGAAAACGTGGTATTTTTCTTGTTCTGCATTTTGGTCGACAGACCAATGGAGGGCTATAGCCCCCCTCCTTCGCCCCCTCTGGATATGCTACTGTCAGAGGTGGAGCCCTCGAGGATGTCCTTGGCCTCGAGGACACATTTTGAAATTCTTGGCCTCGAAGGTCAAGTTCTTGGCCTTGGCCTCGAAGCTTCAAGTCTTCGAAAATTGCCCTGACCTCGGCTCGAGGACAGCACTATTTTTTGAAACGTTGAAATTTTGTTGGAAAACGCCAGAAACCTTGCGGAAAATTCGGGAAGACCTTTATTGTTTTCCTCAGTTGGAGATGGTCTCAAAAAATTTTAAGACCTTTTTTTTTCGAGAACATTTGCGCCTATGTCCTTGGTCCTTGGTCTCGAGAGGATCTGTCCTCGGAAGGGCTGTCCTTGGCCTCGGATTTTTTTTTTGTCCTTGGCCTTGAGTCTTGTGTCCTCGACTGCACCTATGTTAAGCTTATTGCTTTTTTTGTTCGATTGGTAGCATGAAATGATGTCATTACAAAATGGTGACACTCGGGGAAGGGGCGCCCCTCTAGCGACACCACTGGACTTGAAGGCTTACGACAATTACGACATTTTGTTTGTTTGGCGGTGGTGCATCTTAACTAGAAACAACTATACGCCAGCAGTACACCGCGCTCCTGAGAGCCACATTAACCAATAGGAGAAGTGGCCAATTGCCCAGGACCCCGCACGCTTTTGAAGTGTTCAAGGTCAAGCTCCAAATATGCGGAAATCAAGCCCTTTCCACACTCGAAGAACTTTTTTTATTTTTTACAAGCAAACTTTTTTGTACCGCTGAATTTTGGGTCTCCATCAATGTTGAAATGCTAGTTGCGCCCCTGCTAATCAGTAGCCTGGACAGTCGTTCACACTTATGGTGAGGAAAATGAAATGAAGCGGAGCGTTATGAAAATGAAATGAAGCGGAGCGTTTGGTCAAGAATAGTTTACTTATGATAGCTCGGGCTTTCATCTTTCAAAGTCGATCTGTTCGTGCAGCACACTGTCTCAACTTTCAAGCTCGACCTGCCTTTCGTCATGAAACAATTCCATGCAGCGCAATTTTATTGTTTTGGAGAGTTGCGAGATGCGGCCGAACATGCAAGTCAAACAAAATAAGAATAACCAAAAGTTTGGGTACAAAAAATAATCTTGAAAGAGACGAAAACAAAAGACCGAATAAAAGAGACGAAAACAAACCACGTGCGGAAACTACTTTATACAATACGGTAGCTTATGACCAGTAGCGTACGCACGATTTTCGAAAGGGTGGGGGGGCCAGGAAATTCAGAAAATTTGAGAATAATAAAGACCAGAATGAAAATTTTCCAGCCTAAAACCAAGTCCGTTTTCCAGCTCAAAATTAGGTGAAGACCAAAAAAAAGGTCTTCGCCCACCGTTTCTGAGCTAAAACCCTCTGCCCAAGTGCAAAGAGGGGGCCATGCCACAATATTGCATACTATTTTATGCTAATTACACCATCCTGGCGACCCAAAAGGTGGCCATGGCCCAATGGCCCCCCCTAAATACGCCCCTGCTTATGACGTCACAAATGCGACACCATAATAATGAGAAACATGTAGAAAGTATTGTGCAATGCACCACTACTATACAAAACCGTTTCATCTTCTCTTCTTTCTTACCTCAGCTGTTATATCTTCTCTTTCAGATTAATATTTACAGTACAAAGGAAGTGCAGTGGGCTACAAGGGCAAAAAGGTCGCGCATTGACAAAATTCGACCCAGTGCGATTGGCATCTATGAAAACCAATAGAAATTTGACGAATCAAACTCCGACAACCCGTATCGTGCTCAAAACTAACGTGGACTAAATCGAGCTCGCTGATTGGTAAAGCATATGCTGCGCAGACGTCGCACAAAAACTTGCCCCGATGCAAAATTCGCAAGAGGGATTCTATGCGCGGTCCAAATTTCGTCCGCGCAGTCCGCAGGGTTTTGAGATCATTTTTTTACATTGATGATTTTTTTACGCTGATCATTCAATCGCTTAAGGTCGCATTTCTATTCGCTCTTCAGAAAATCGCACTGCGCTATGGAAATGTAAGCTGCGTTTAGTTATAGTCACTAGAACTATCCCGCTACGTAACAGGGTTTTTAATAGCAATTTGGTCAAATCTTTGTCATGAACAATACTTGGAAATTGTGTATAGACCTATATGTAACAGTGACGCCGATAGCGGCGCACCTGTTTGATTACCGCGCAGGCGCGCAACTGAACCGAACGTACATTGCGCGCGCCGCACAAAGTTTCCAAACTTTTTGTAGTGCGGTAACTGCGGTGCATTGTGCAAGCAGAACCTTTGAGGCACAATATGGGCAGCGGACGCATATTTGCTGCTCGCCACATTATAATCCGCGCAGAATTTCAAGTTAAATGCAACGCAGTAGCTTTTGTCGTTAAAAATCACACTGTTTTAGTTCATGTTAGTTGATTTTTAGTTATAGTTGATTAACATGAAATTCTGCGCGGATTATTTTAAACTTCGCGGAAAACTGCGCGGATTGGAGATAATAACAGAGAGCTTTGCGCGGATCCGCGCAGGGCATTCTTTCCAGTCTGGGGTACTACGTATTAGTACTAGGCTACTAGGCTACCAGTACCTACTCATTAGCTGTTAGGGTTTGGCTTTGGTTACCGGCTGACCGGTCAGTTGGTCAAGGGGTAACGCGCTTGTCTCTGGAACGAGAGGTCTAAGGTTCAAATCTCGAACTGGTCAAATAGGACACATACGTAGTTGCCAATGGTTTGCCATCGCTTCAACAGTTTGTTGAAAGAGCTGCGTTGCCCTGGTGCAATGACACGAAAATGGGCCTCGCAAACTCGTTACACTGTGCATGCTTTGATGTAGTACAGAAAGTATCAGGTACGGTGTAATGAAAGGTTTGGTTGATTATTTTCAATTTTGGGTTTGCTTTAGCATAATGTTGGAGTTCTAGCTTTGGTTAGGCTGTTAGGCAACTACCGGTACCTTAGTGCTTACCGTTCGGTACGTCTTGGGTTAGCAGTTAGGTTAAGGGCTGGGGTTAGTGTAAGGGCTAGAGTAACAAAGTTTTATTAATTTTACGTTATCATGCTAATAAGCTCTGTCTGTCTTGAAACTAAACTAGGCTAGTGTGCAACTTTAAACTGTGCAAACAAGGCACTTCTGCCTTCGCCTTCAACAAGTCACTTTGAAAATTTAACCCAAAAATGTGTTTAACTTTGCTTGGCCTGTAAGGTCTCCCCCTAGCTTGGCCTGTTTGTTGTAAGTGAAGAAGGGCTGGAAGCATGGCTGAAAAGGCTTGGCAATTTACAATAATTCTTAACTCGCTACCAAATCTTAGCAAATACTGTAAGTTTTTTTTCAATTGCTTAAAAACTTTCAAAATGTGTTCTAAATGGAGGTAGCATGGGTATTTTTTTCTGAAAAATCACAACATCTTCCACCAGCTAAGTTTTTGCCCTTACATTGTACTGTTCGGACCTCATGGCATCCAGTGATGGGTGCTCAGGGCTCCATCCTTGTGCTTCTGCTAGGGCAGTGGCGCACCCAGGGAGGGGAGTTTCCAGGGTCGAAACCCCCCCCATTTGGAACTCAAAGAAGCAACATGTATTTGTTGATGTAACAATGTTTGTAGCACTTTGCCATATTTACTTTTCACTAAATAATCACTTAAGTTGTTGTTAATCACTTAAGATGTTGTTTTAGGACTTTAATTTGACCCAGCAAGATATTTACCAAGCAATTGAGATTTTTGCATTTGTTTCAACTACAATATTGCTTCTACAATGTTTCAACTACAAGACCGATATATCCATTAAGCAATGGATAATATCATACCCAATCATAAAGTTCTGGCAGAACAGAGCTTGACACTAAAAAGAGACAGACGCCATTTAGTGAAAAAAGTCGTTCTTGTATAAAAAAACCTACTAAAAGAGACAGACGCCATTTAGTGAAAAAAGTCATCCTTGTATAAAAAAAACCTACTAAGCCAAACGCACTTTTGCAAAAAAAAGCAAGCAAATCATCTGTTTGAAGACAAAAACCACAACAAAATTACATTCAAATGTCAAGATTTTTATTCTGCAAACGTATTTAGGAATTTAAAAGCAGCTATTAATAGTGTCAGAGCCAGTGTTCCCTCTAAGTTTTCACCTCTTGCAAAATTGCTGAAAATAGTGCGAATGTTCTGAACTCAATGTGAAAATGCCACAGCTCTTGAGGTATCCTCGATCTAGGCTGAAAATTTTTCTCATCTTTTTGTCTGGTTTTTATGTGATCTCCAAAAAAAAAAGGTTATCGCTTTGACGAAAGCATATTTTTCTCTGATTTTATGTTGATCTCCAAAAAAAAAAGGTTATCGCTCTGACGAAAGCATATTTTTCTCCGATTTTATGTTGATCTCCAAAAAATAAAAAAGGTCCTTCATCTGAGTTCTGCTAGTTTTCTATGCGCTTCGTGCGACATACAAGAGCGAGGCACCGTGAACTGCTGCTGTCTATGGTTTTTATCAGAAAACAAAAATGCCGAAATTCACAAAAATTCAGTGCAAAAATGCCGGAAAAAAATTTGCACTTTTTTGCGCTTATAGGGAACACTGGTCAGAGCCATCATTTCCAAATGATTTTTTCTATATTTTTGCATTAACCTTATGGTATTTTTAGGTGATTTTGCAGCATAATACGTCTTAATAACAACCCATTGTCTATTTCAGTATAATCGACCTCTATATATACCATCACATTTTGTTTTTCTTCATTTCAGCGTAGGTTCATGAAGAGAGCTAGATGAAAACATGTATACAATCTAAAACAGCCTTTTTCAAGACTGCCCATTACCTAAAGAGTTGAAATTATAGCTCCAATGCTAATGAAAGCTATTTTGAAATTCTATGCCACAAATAAGCTTGTTGAATTTAAAAACATACCGTTTTTTATTTTAAAAAATTTAAGCCAAATTTGTGATCTTTCTGCATTTAAACAGATTTTGGACTTAGACTGGTAAGTGTGCAGGGCTGATTGGACTGCGCTAAATATTTCTAACTGATACATTATCTGATGATTGTGATATCACTCGCCAAATCAAGTATTTGTATGCTGTAGGTAACTCACTTCGCAGTAAATTTCATAAGTGTTCTATTCATATCAAAAATATGTTATTTCGGACTCATTGTTGTGCATTGTATGCTAGTCAGCTGTGGTGTTGTTATACCCATGAGAGCTATAGACGTCTTCGAGTGTCTTACAATGATTCTTACCGCAGTATTCATGGTATTCCTCGTTATTGCAGTGTCCGTCAATATCAAGTGGAGGCTAATGTTGATACTTTTGATGCCCTTGTTCGCAAACTTTTATTCCGTTTTATGAATCGTTGCCACAGGTCTACCAATGTGTTTGTTTACTCATTACTTCACTCTTGCAGATTTCGTTCTTCGAAATATGTTGCTCGCTTTATAGATTTGCTTAGTGTAAATGGTTTGGGAGAAGCTTACTGTTCTTCTCTGGCGCTTTAGAATTATTAATGCATGACTGTAAACCTTTTTTTTTTTTTTTTGTGTGTGTGTGTGTGTGTGTGAGCGTTTCTTTTTTTCGTTTTCTATGAGCGCTTTTGCGCTTGACACAAATAAATAAATAAATAAATAAATAAATAAATTCTTTCAAACTTTTCCAGATCTTAGTAACTTAACTTTTTCTAATTGCTCTAAAAACGTTATCCAAATGGAGTTAAAATGGCTTTTATTTTTGAAAAATTGCAAGAATTGCCCAGTGGCTGAAGGCTTCGCTTCCAGGCCCCTATCTTAGTAATTGTAGCTTTTTCTAATTGCTCTAAAAACGTGCAAATCGTCATCCAAATGGCGTTAAAATGGCTACGTTTTTTCTGAAAAATTGCAAGAATTGCCCAGCAGCTAGGGGCTTTGCCCCCAGGCTCCCACATGGGTAAATTGTTACCTTGCACACAGTCTTCACTTCCAACAACTTTAAAAATCATTATTACAAGGTTTTTGAATAAGCAAATGTTGTAACGATGTAACTATTATCGCGAAACCCTGTTTGACTATAACTAAATCAACTACAATTGGGTACTGGTTGCTTTTTGAAAAGTTCAAATCCCTCCTTTAAAAATTTTGGGTGAGCCCCTGTGCTAGGGTTTAAAACTGAAAAAGCCACGAGTGAGAATTTGACTGAATGCTACACTAGGCTATAACTTGTAGGGAATACAGGCAAAACTGAAAACTGATTTTTTACTGAATTGTGATACTGATCATTATTGAACGATTGATTTTGCTGCAATTGTCCTGAAAAGAAATCAAACATAATTATAGACCTAGGGTTACCTCAGGTAATTCCGAACAGGAAAAATTCCGGACAGCCTCTGAGGGTAATTCCAAACATAGAAGTAAAATTGCAATTATCATGTTTTGGTATTGCCTATATCATTGTAGATTGTTATTTCAGTTATTAAATAATTGCCTGGTCATTATACAAGCGATAAAACGATTTTGCGTGCTTGCTCTCTACTTTTGTTTATAGATTAGGTTAGATATGAATTTGTCCTATATTCTAACCACGCTCTCATAACCTGCATTCTAAGCAAACCAGATTTCTACTAAATTTATTTTTTCATAATTCCAATTTTTTACTGAAAAAAGTTAAATCCCTGTCCAAATCTGACTTCAAAAAGCCATAAGAGAATGAGTTTGGGAGTAAAACTGATTGTAAACAAAAGGCACATTTAGAGGATAGCTAAGGGTAAAAAAAAAAAAAAAACTACATTGCTGTATTTACTAAAAAGCCTATACATTAAAAAGTACAAACTGCACTCCATAAATCCGCAATCCGCAGCAGAAAATTATGGATGAAATCATAAATCTGGCAATGGCGTGGTGCAAAAATAACCAAAACCCCGACTTTACGATAATTTTGGGGTGGCTGTTCCTTTTCAGCGATTTAACCATGGTAAAGGTGTTGAAAGGGAAATTTTTACCACCATGGCTTAGGCTTATCCATTTTAAGCGACATGGCGTAGTGACTAAATTGGGACTATTTTGGCGCAAATGTCCGGCGGTTTGTACCCAGTTATGCTTCTTAGCATATTATTCCAGTTTAAAGTTTTTATAAATCTGTTATTAAAAGGTATCAATTTCGCACTTTTGCCTAAAATGCATAGATGTCCGGAATTACCCTTTGAAGGGTAATTCTGGTCATGTCTGCTCAAGATCGATTTTTTCATCCATTCCTTAAATATTTTTTTTGAACCACTGTGAAAACACTTAAGTCCGTTATTGAAATGCACAAATGAAAGCAATAGTTTTGGAAATGATTGTAGATGAGCAAAGATAGAACAAAACTAGCAGAATTTTGTTTGGAATCACCTGAGGTAACTTTACTGTTTTTTAATCCATAGCGTAATTAGCATGGTGTTTTGGTAACGTTTATCTATCATTATGGATAATTACTGTAGAAATATGACATTGCTACAACAGGGAGCTGAAGCTAGATTATATGAAACAAACTTTTTTGGCAGGTCATGTATTTCCAAAGAAAGGTTTTCAAAAAAATATCGACACCCCGAGATTGATGAAAAGCTTACTCGCAAGAGAGTATCTCAAGAAGTACGCGCTCTGCAGCGTTGTCGCAAGATTGGAATTTTTGTTCCTGCTCTATATTTTGTGGACTTGGTAAACAATGTTATGTTTATGGAAAAATTAAATGGCATAACTGTTAGAGAACACATACACGCTACTCGGGAAGCCTCTACCAATGAATCTTATGACGAACTATACCCCATTGCCAGAGTGATCGGAACAATTTTGGCCAAGATGCATGATGCTGACATTGTGCATGGGGACTTAACCACTTCTAATATGATAATCAAAAGCAATACTGAGAATAACAAAACTGTTCAAAGCTCTGACATTTTCTTGATTGATTTTGGTTTGAGCACCTACTCAGCTTTACCTGAAGATAAAGGTGTTGATCTGTATGTTTTGGAAAGAGCCTTTTTAAGCACTCATCCAAGTTCTGAAGATCTTTTTGCTGAACTGCTTGAGTCATACAAAACCTCTTCAAAAAAGTCAAAAAATATAATTGCAAAATTAGACGAAGTACGAATGCGTGGTAGAAAACGATCTATGGTTGGATAATATCAAATGCAATGTAGAATTTGCAAATTGAAAATACTTGAGCCTAATCATAAATAAATCACCAGTGCAGTTCTGAGTGAGGAATGGCTTGTCTTTGTATCAAGTTGCATTGTTTAATGATTAAACTTGTGTTGTTTTTTTTAAAAATAATACAGTCGAATCTGGTTAATTGCGTAGTCAATTTGTCAAGCCTTTTTATGCGATTAATCGAATTATGCATTTAAGTGAAAGTGCGAAGTTCACATGATGCGCGACGCTTGTTACGCACAAAAACGTCACACGTCATACCTACAAGCGCATACGGATGCGATCATCTTATTCTTACTCAAAAATGAACGCAATCGTCTAATTCTTACTCAAATAGTAAACAAAAACAAGCCAATGAAGGATTACAAATTTGTTTATTAATTTCAAGCAAAATATTCCGCGATAGTTGTTTGTTTAATTTTATTCTGCATGCTATCTTGCATTTGTCTTTCTAAACGAAGAAATGTGTCCATATCGGCCCCTTCAAATTGTAGCTGTCGCCGAATTATAGCAAGTGCGTGTAACACTTCTTTATTTTTTGGTGGAGTCACAGCAGTTGAGTCGACAGAGCTTTCTTCATTGACATCGTCTGCTTCAATGTTTTATTTTTGAGTTCATCAAGGACAAGAATTTTGTCCGCCAAAGTTAAAACTTTGCGCTTATTTTGTTTACTTGTCCCAGCTGCTTCATCATTTTTGATAAGTAAAATTTGTTCTGTGTAACTAACTAGCTGATAAAAGTTAAATGAAACAAAAACAGTGCGAAGTGCGAAAATTAGTGATTGCAAAATGGCAGCCACGTGTTATTGTTCCTTATCGGTAATTGTCTTCAAAGAACATCAATCACATCGCACATTGCCTTGTTTTGATCTCTAATCGGCGGCGGCTTTCATATGGCAATGTTGGCAATCGGCGAGCTTGTTTTGCGCTTTGCTATGGTTTATTTCCGTTAAGACTTTGAAACTGTCCGTTTCTGTAGCATATATTTTGCAATGTTTTACACAGCTATTGAATAAACCCTATATTTCTATTCATTTAAGCGGATTATGCAATAAACCGCTATGCGATTAACCAAACTATTTTCTTAACAAATGGTTGGCTATGGTTTGGGATTTACGATCTTTATGCGATAAAGCGGATTATGCGATAATCCGGTATGCAATTAACCGGATTCGACTGTAGCTTCAGACTTTTATTGCCTTGATGACAAGACCCCAGTCATTAAGAAGGGATTGCAGTTTTAGTGCTTTTACCTGGTGTTGAATAATTTGCTTGTCATAATTATTTTGAGATATAGGCTACAGCAGTGTTTCTTAAAACTTATTTGGTTTTGTTCACCCCTAGCATCCATCTCCAGATTTCATTCACTCTTGTCCCATGATATGATAAAACTATCTCGACTACATATAACAGCACAAAATAACTTTAAGGCAGTGAATCATTCAGCCAATTATGGTGGTTTATAATAGCTAAAGTTGAACTATAATTTTTAGTATTTTTTGTTTTAATTTTGAGGCTCTAATTGCAAAGATGTTCAATAAATACAAAAAGATATCCCCCAACAAAAAGTTTTTGGAAGCTCTGAGTCTTGTTTTTCCTGCCTAAACAACAGTTCTCTAAACTATTAGGCCTATTGTGGTTTAGGCGGGAAGAACAAAACTCAGAGTTTCCAAAAACTTTTTGTCGGGGGATATCTTTTTGTATTTGTTGAATATCTTTGCAGCCTCAAAATTAAAACAAAAAATATCAAAAATTATAGTTCAATTTTAGCTATTATAAACCACCATAATTGGCTGGATGATTCACCGCCTTTAAGTTGTTTTGATTTTTGTTAAGATCAACTCAAGCTAAGCTTTACCGTTGCAAATCTACAATTCTCGAGTCCAGAGATATAAAGCTACAAAAGCACAAAACACAGCCACCTAATTTTTGTACTCATACACTCAGTGAAAACCAACTTCACTCTTACAATAAGCAAAAAAAAAACACCAAAAAAACAACAGTTCAGTAGTCAATTTACAACAGAAAATTGTTTACTAGTGACTAGGATGCTCCTAAACTTTTCCAACTAGCTTTTCAAATTGTGGATACATCAGTTTTTCCAATGCCACTCTATCAATGAGTCCACACATTTCAGTGCATTTCTCTTTTTAGTTTTCAGTTCCACTAGGCATGAAAATTCTTTTTCTGACAAGTAAGTAGTAGGCATGAGCACCAGTTTCCGCAAGGCTTTTAAAGCAATCTTCTTATACTCCGGGGATTGAGCAAGCTGACCAAATAATTGCCATAATAGGGATGTGTTTTGAAGAACGATTTTTGAGAAAAATAATTATGCATCTCCAACAGTGTTTCCGTCATGTCACCAAGGTTTGCATGGGACAAGTGATCAGCTATAAAAGGGTTTATTATCCACATTTCATTTTCCAAGTCTTGATGCAGTTTTGTGGAAAATACTTTTCAAAATTTTCACTTGGAGTTGCAAATGGTCCAGTATTATAATTGTTATTCTATTTTCCAACTCTGGTGCATTATATTCCCAGTTGCATTCTCTCATATACCGTAGTTTTCTAAATTCGGAAAGTTTGAGAGATTGTTTTTGTGGACATTTTGCTACATTTTTATCTTCAGTTTTATGGATTCTATTTTCCCTGAAACATCAAAGATGTCGCCACCTTTACCTTGAAGTGACAAATTTCATTGATTGAAAGGATTAAAGCCTGATGCTATATAACACAATTTCAATATCCAAACTTCATCTTCAAAAAGTACTCCACTTTCACCATTGCTAGATTTTAAAAATTCATACAGTTTATTTCTCAGCTACAAAACTATTTGAAGAACTTTTCCTTGTGATAGCCATCGAACTTCACTATGTAGAAGCAGAGGTTTGTGATCTGCAGACATTTTATCCCAAAGTTTAGAAAACAATCGACGTGTTTTTGCTTTAGGACGAATAGCATTGACAATCTTCACCACATCACTCATCAGTTTATCAAGCTCACTTGCCTTATCGGAGGAATGTGCTCTCAGTTTCTTTGAAGCTAATGCTTCACAATGTAGAGTGCAGTGTAAAAACTTGGCACTCTAGGGAACTCTGTTTGATCAGTGCAGTAGTACCTCTGTGATTTGTCATAGCTGCTGCTCCATTCGTAGTAACACCAATACAGTTCTGCCACGATAAATTTTCAAAAAATTCATCTAGCTTGGAAAAAATAAATTCCCCACTAGTCTGCGCACCAACCGGAAGATAGAACAAGAAGTGTTTAACAAGTTTCTTAACACTTTTGTCTGGAAACCGACGTTAGACAATAAGAAGGGCATCGTTTATAATATCTGTTGTTTCGTCAAACTGCAATGCAGAGCAGGGTGCTTCTTTCAGTTTAGCAATTAACTGCTGCTTGATATAGTCAGCAATCATGGAACTTCGAACTGTCATTGTATCATTGGACAATGGTATTTGTTCCACCTTATCTACAAGCTAGCTTTCCGTCAAGCAACAAATTTGCTATGATCTTCTAGCATGGTTTAACCCTTTGAACCCGACATTCCCATATTTAAAAGCTCTCCCACCTGAGATTCCCAGCCAAAAATTTTCAAAAAAAAATCATTTCCTTTTTTTTCGTTTTGGGAATATGAATCGCCTGCAGCTCTCAAACCAACTTCGAAATGAGTGTAATAACATTGAAATAGCCTTTGCAGGTGCAGATATGATCATTATTGTACATGTTCACCTACAACAGTAGCAAAAAATTTAATGAATTTTTATTATATACCAAGACACAACTCAGTTTATGCAAATCGGAATCAGTGATGCAATGATTGTTTCACTTCAGCTTCTGATAATAATTGTCTTCTTTGACTTGACTTTGACAATAACTGTCTTTCTTCAGCGGTTCGTACATGCAAATAAATCAATAGTCATTTTTTGAGTTTATCTAAATCAGTGAAGTTCTTTCTTCAAATTACCTCCAATATTGCCCCTTGATGTGCCAATTATGCCAACAATTTGATCCTGGTATGCCAATGTATAAAAAACGCAACAGTAGTTGCATCAATAGACAGTCTTCGACCTCTTTGGCAAGTCCTTTTCTCGGAGGCTAGGATTGGCCAGCTTTGCTCTTCTGTACTTTTCACTGCAAACCGTGCAACGATCATTGATTGTAGCATGCTCAGCACGTTCCACCTCGTGTCTTCCGACATTGGAGAGGCGAACATCAGAATCTGCATCTGAACGTCGTTGCCCTTGTTGAGTAGTGGTTCTTACATCTCCAACTAGCTCATTGCACAGTTGTTCCAGAAACGAGTGGTATGTGGTAACCCTTTTGCCAGCTTGAGCATGTGGTATGTAGTATCCCTGAATTACATAGGCATTATATGTCGTCCACATAAAAAACTTCATCATCAACCTTCGTGGCCATTTATAATGACGTCTGCACCTCTGAAGGCGAGTCATCTGGTCATTCTTGTCGGTACCATTCATAAACTGATTGTACTTCTTTACTGCTTCAGGACAGCTACTGGTACCTTCCGATGTACAGCACTGTCATACCGAGAAACTGAGGTACATGGCTGATCTACAAAGACTGATGTTACGAAGTGGATTGGTTTTTTATCCATCCACACAATTGTTCCCACTTTCCCATTGAACAACATTTCAGAGTCCCCTTTACTCATTTGCCTGGGATTCCTTTGTAGACACTTTGGAAATGACCGCCTGTTTGTCATTGCTGTTCTACATGCACCAATGCCTTTAGTCAACAAATATTCGGAGAGATGCACACTTGTATAAAACCGGTCAGTATAAACTATATAGTTCTTACCCTAAAAGTCTTTCGTCAATCGCACTACTAGGTTACCAGTAACACCAAGGTCATTGATATCATTGCTATTTATTTTCATAGGTTTAATCTTCTACCAGTGTATACCTCAGCATTTACAATATATCCATGTTTGCTATCTGTCAACAGAAAAGTTTTCAAACCCCAGCGTATAGGCTTGTCTTTGATGTATTGGTTTATCGACAGGAATTTTTTGTTAGTATCATTCCCTCATCCAATGATAAATGTTGATCCGGCACGTAATTCTTCTGAAACCTTTCAAAGATGTAGTTGAAGACAGGCCTGGTTTTGTATATCTTATCACTCTAATCCACAGTAGGATTTTTTTCTTCCACGCAATGAAGCATTGACCATATGGCCAAAAATCTGTCTCGTGTAAAGACTTTTTGGAATCCAGGAGTGTTAGTCAAAAGATTGTCTTTGCATCTCCAATATTGTTCATAACGATCTTTGTGAATTAGCATCTCAATCGCCGTCCGACATCCAAAAAAAGCCTTCATCTCTTGTACAGTAGTGTCTGTCCATGATTTAGCAATATAGCAATTTGGCTTGTCGGTTGCTACATAGAAAGCATGCTTATTCGTTTCATTGACCAAGACTTCCCACAGAGCATCATCCCAGAACAATGAAAGAAAGGCCAGAGGTGAACTTCAAGCATTTATGCTGGAAGGAATTTCTTTTGGACCTATGGCATTAAGTGGGGTGAATGGCTGAGCAACAAAACTACTTGCATTTATACTCCATCCTGGAGGAATATCCATGCTCTGAGCTCGCAAAATCTCAGCACCTCTTCCTCGGCCCCTTCTGGGTTGCAAAGAAGATAACCATTTAAATATAATAAGAAGATAACCATTCAGGCAACCCATTTGCTACAACCGGTGCATCATCATCAATAAGGTCACTCCCCCCTGAGTTGTGATCAGTTTCTATTTCAAAATCGCTGTCATGGTCATAGTCATTGATATCAAGATCTTCACTGTTACTGAGTATTGTGCCCAGGGCTTCTTGAGCCGTCCTGCGCATTTGGGACATATTATGCAACACTGCAGCCTACTGAACAAATATTATTATATTTTAATGTACTGCTAGTGGTATGCTAGAACAACAAAGTAAAAGACCATCACAAATTTAACTAACGAAACTTACCAAAAAGAAAACCACAGGGAAAATCAGAAGTAGCCTATCTTGCATCCTCAGAGTAACTGGACACATTTTCGTCTGACTGCAGACTAAAAACAGCACAAGTGTAAAGTAGCCTCACTGAACTAATGCAAATATGAATATGATTATGAATACAAATACATTCCTAGCTAACACCAATTGCCTAACACCTAGCCGCAAACTAATCTAACCTAAACAGTTATAAAAGCCTAACTAGTAGAGATGGCGCGGATAGCAAAAAATGCATCCGCATGCTGCGCTGCATCCGCAAACCTTGTCCGCATGCTGCACCCCACCGCATCCCAGCACAACTAAGTTCACGCTGCACCGCGCCGCACCGCAAGTTAAATATCCTTTGAATTTCCTATAACATCAGAAAAAAATTAGCTCTCTAGCTTATGAAATATAAAAAAATTGATTTTAGGGGTACTATTTTGGAGAGTTGTCAAAAGGGTTGCTCTCTCAAATCATGTCAAAATATTTGTTTTTTGAACATCTGCCGATATAAAAAAAGCAATGCCCTAGCTTGAACCGTTCAAAAAACTCGTTTCTGGGGAGTCCATTTGGGGGCCCCTGGGGGGGTGGTATCTCCATACTATGTCAAACTATTTGCTGCTTAAATATCTACCAAAAAAACAAAAAACTATCACCTTAGCTTGAGCAATTAAAAAAATTAGTTTTTTAATGCCCCATTTTGGGGGGGTTCGGGAGAGAAGCCATAAAAAAATTTCAGGAGACAAAATTGCATTTGCAGCTCAACAAATTTACACAAAAATTAGATATCGATGTTGTGTGGTTTAGGAGAAGAAGAGTGCAGAAAATTTAGAAAGCAAAAAATGAAAAAAACTTCATGCGGCTAAAAGTGTAGGTAGGGATGAAAGAGTATCTTACGACATATAACCATGTGAAATATTTTTTGCCGTACTTAAGCCGTTTTTGAATAAGACCGCTTTTTACACCAAACTTTTGAAGTAGCTTTCGGGTTCTAAACCTGAAGTCACGAGACTCATTGCCTTGAAATTTGGCTCACACAAATAACTTATGAATCTCAAACTGCTGTCAAAATTTCATGTAGCTAGACCAAACCATTATCAAGTTATAAGTTAAAGTCTGAAACTTCGCACTCGTTAAGTTTATAAATGGCCGAGTAAGAACTAAAAAACATGCGACGTGAGATCAGTCGTTTCAATTACATGCCTTCAAGTTTAATCTGCCTTGTGTGTGCTTTCTATCAGTTTTTCTGCACCATGTTTTGGCAATCAAAAACAATCTACCAGTCTATCTGATGATTCCATGCAACTACTGTACTAATCCTGAACCAGTAGCTCAAATAATGAAATATACCGGTAAGTTATCACAAGCTCTTCATGCTGTCACAAGCTACTACACTTGTATGAAACTACCCTATGTATTGCCATTTGCATGTGTGTTTGATTGTGGAATAAATTTTGCTACTACGTCGGCTTTGTTTTGTGCCTCTACTCTGATGATTGTTTCCCACAAACCTGTTTCTTCTACATTTGTCTGCCTTTGTTTTATCTTCTCACCGAACCAGTGGTGCCGATCTTTTTTCAGCATTGGGGGGGGATAATTTCCAATTTTACCCCAATTTTGCCCTATTTTCAACATTGGGGGGAGATGAACCTCGACCACGATTTTGTTCATGTGTGGAAATTTACTGAAGACCAAAAAAAAAGCAAATGGAACACTTTTTTCTCCAAATTCAGGTGAAGACCAAAAAAAAAAGGTCTTCATCAAAAATAGAACACTTTTTTCCCCACATTCAGGTGAAGACCAACAAAAAAAAAAGTCTTCATCAAAATTAGAACACTTTTTCCCCAAACTCAGGTGAAAACTAAAAAGAAAAAAGAGGTCTTTAACAAGAATAGAAAGAACACTTTTTTCCACAAATTTGCGCTCAGATGTACACCCTTTCAAATTATTGGGGGGATGCAGATGTGGACCATTCTCAAACTATTGGGGGAGATACAGCCAAATTATCGGGGAGGATATATCCCCCTTTTGTTTCGGCACCCCTGCACCGAACGTCCTAAACCTTTCCTAGTCTAGCCTACCAAAATCTTTTTGTTGGTGTCAAAAAACACGTTCAGCCGATCAAAACTAAGTTTCTTGTAGCCAGAATAGCCGATTCCAGGATGCTCCGAATTCTGAAAAACTAAACTTGAACCGAAGGCACCTGTTACTGTTTTAGTAGCATGCATTGTCTTCAATTCATAAAATAGTTACATCCAGACTAACCATTGTGTTCATAAAGAGAAAATCACCAGCAATAATTGTAAAAAAAATGTAAAAAAAGTATTGTACGCTGCGCTGACGCTGTGACGTAATGCAGATTTTAGTTGCCACGCTGCGCGGCTCGGTGCACCAACAACAGTGCGCGGCCGCCTACGCTGCGCTGTTGCCATCTCTACTAACTAGTAACTAACTACAAACTTTTCAGTCTCGTTGGATATGTTGCCAATCCAAAATATATAAATGCTATTGACTCTCCGTGTAAAGCGGAGATAGCAAGTGTGCAATAAAAGTATAGCAGACAGAAAACAACATGCTTGGATGAAAAGCCAAGTTGCAATTCTAGCAACAGATACAGGAACCACTTTTGCAAAATTATTTCAAGTAGAAGGAATTCAAACGATTTTATTTAAGTTTTGGGCCTTTCGGGTATATACGCTACACAATTTAACACCAATACGATTGTTTTGTGTTAAAGGCCGGTTTTCAGGCCTTTTGGGAATAAAAACCGACCATGTTTGGCCGGAAATCCGGTCTTTAGGGTTCAAAGGGTTAATAACTGATTTAGCTTTGCTATATGGCTTCTTTTGTTGCGTAAGTACATGTGCTATTTGAAAAGAAGAAAAAAAGCAAGGGTTTTGTGTTAGCTGAAATGTTTGCTACCAATAATTTAAGAGCACTCTGCTGCTTGTATAAGTAGTCGTATTGGTTCTTGAAAAACTGCACATACTTGTTTTGATGAATGGCTTATTTGTTTTGCAAGTGATTGCGTAGTTTTGAAGGAGCTGAATAGTTGTTGCTATATGTTGCAGTACAAAACATGCATTGAGTAGATGGCTCAAGGCTGGTTTCTTCACTTTGGGGTAGAAAAAAGCCATGTTTGGTATAATCATTATCCCATTTTTGTCTTTTTGCTTTAGTATTCTCGTTACCAACTTTCCTCTTTGGAGTAGGTTCTTTTAACTCTAGCGCAGATGCAGTTGGCCGTGGCTGCCTGTCTGGTTCAGTGTCACTACTGCATGCACCAAAATTAAGTATTTTCTGAACATATTTCTTAGACATACTGCTGTTTTTTTATCCAAACTTTAGATTTCAAAGTTTAGAATTAATTCTTTACTGCCTTAGATTATATTCTTTATTTTTTCGCTTGTGCTAAGAATTAAGTGCAAACAGTACTAGAGCGATGCACAAATGAAATGCCAAATTTGTCTCGCTTGAATGAAGTCAGATTGATTTATCACTGTTACAATAGTGCGTTAAAACCCTTCGTGTCACATTGAGCACTATCGTTTTGCGCTACAGCATCACTTGTGAATCCCCACAAGGTATCGTCCATTTCTGACGGTTCACCCCTTTTGGTTGGTTCACCCCTGCAAAAATGTAATTCACCCTAGGGTGAACCATTCACCCGATTAAGAAACACTGGACTCCAGCATAAAAGAGTTGGAGGTAATCACATATTTCGTATTCAGAATATTTTCTTCATGCCACTCACCAGTAACACACAAACTTGTAGTTAAGTAGTAGACATTAGGGTGTTTCATTTGTTCACCATTTTTGAATTTCAAAATGCCTGGGGTCCCTATAGGTGGTATTTCGGGTAAAAAGTTTGCACCTCAATTTTTTTTCAATTATGACATCATATTGAGGTGGTCCACGACGTTTGAAATTTCTGGGGTCCGAAATCGCATGGTATGGCCATATCTCCCGAACCGCTCATCGTAGGTCGACAAAATTGGTGTCAAAATGCGCGGAAGAATCGATTTCCTATACGCGATGTAGAGCAACCTATACTCTATCAGTTTCAGAAAAAAAGTTATTTCAAAAAAACTAAATTCGTCGTCTCAACGCAGAATTATAGAGTGGCATATGCTGCTCTCTTCTGTTGCTTATAACGTTCAGCTGAAAACATTCCGACTTTTTTCTGCCTAAAATCATTCCACTAGACTACTCATATTTGCTTGCTTGAATACCGCTACATCTGCTACTCACACACACGCGCGACGCAATACAACTCTCAAGTTTTAATTCACTCAAAACTCGCTAATTTCCATGTTGCACAAATGAGCACGCAAACGCATATCAGACAGCGATAGTTGAGTTGGATCATCTTGTATTTTATTATTTATCAGTCCTTTCAATCTTCCAATTCTTCGTTCGGTGGAGCGATTGTGGTTCTCGATGGATTTCCAGAACATTGGTGTGATATCAGTTGTTATACACGGGGCCTCCTTACTCTTTGCTGTAAAGAACTGCTTCAGAAGAGTAGAACGGTCTTGAAGCAATGCACATACATCCACGTCTTTGGGGAAAGACTCGGAAGTTTTAACTGCTTCAGCAGTGTATGGTGCAACTTCGGCAAACACACTTAACGCAACATTTTTCCAGGAAAGCCATTGCGAAGCATGTGACAAGAAGTACTTCATCGCAACTTCAGATATATTTGGTTCAATTTCAAAATAAGAGCAGAGTAGATCACGTTGGAATAGGCAAAGAAAAGGACCTTCAGGGGCTTTGGGGTGTAAATGAATCATCAAAAAGGATGGCACGTATACAGATATTACGTAAGAAACGATCTTCTGTAGCTTAGCTTTCTGTGTAGCAGTGAGAATACTGGAGTTGAAAATTAGTGTTCGCATATATCCATTTGCGGTAGTGATCCATCGAGAATGGCAAACTTTTTCTTGCTTATAAAAGAGCAGATTCTTTAAATTATCTGGAACTTCAGCAATGATGTAACATGCCAAAACTAGCATGCATAGCTGATCATTTCGAAAGCTGTGATCGTCAACTTTGCTGCTCTTTTTCTGGGAAAACCACTCCAGTTTAGCTCTCAAGTGCACGGCAGCTATCCTGGTCACTGGAACGTCCAATTCATTGGCTGGTGTTAACTTTTCCCTGCTCGGCTTATCCAGTGCTATTAAGTTTAGCAAAGCTCCATCTTGCATTGCTCCAGGCCCCTTTTTTTGGCCATCAACATAGGAAATTACGTGGGAAAGATAAATCTCATTTGTGTGGAACATGCATTCAAGAGTATGGATATCATGACCTAGCTCGTTATTAAAGTACTTCACCAGCCGAGCATTAACTCCAGACTTTTTTCCCGTATTGAGAGCAGTCGTGTCAGCCATAACAGAATAAATGTGAGAAAGTCGAAAACTACAAGCCTCCCGGGTGATGGTGTTAAAAACTGTTTCTGCAGTGACAGACAATCCCTTGAGAAAAGATTTAACTGCAAACACACTTTCGTGCATCTTCTTATCAGCATCACTATAAAATTGACCAAGGAAGATATATCTGTCTAGTTTATCTACCATGCATCCGTCGTAGCACAACTGTATGGCAGAAGCGGTTTTTAAAAGGTTTTCACTTTCAGCCAAAGCTCTTTTTCGCACTTTTTCTCGTTGTCGGTACACAGTCGAAGGTGATGCAGCTATTTCATTTCCTAGGCTTGATTTCAAAATATCAGACTGCTGTCGAATTGATACCATCCTTCGATCTGCCAGCACGCAGCTCCTGTCAGTTATTGAATAGGAATGGACTTTCTCATATAGTTTCCCTCCCACAGCTGCCCTTGGAGGCTCATATTCTTGATCAACTTCCCCATTAAAGTCTTGATCAGATTCGCTTTCACTGCTACGAAATTCATGCACTATTGCTGTATTCCTTTTTCTAAGTTTGGAAATTTGGATTTCGGGTACTGGTACTTTAGCTGAGTTTAAACCAGAAGTGCTGGGTTGTTCAACTTCTTCGTTTACCTCCCGTTTCCTCTTATGATTTCCTCGCTCTATTTCCTTTTTAGTGTGACTCATATCCAGAACTCCGATATACATTTTCCTATCATTTCTTTGGTCTTGCAAAAAAGAAATTTCCTTTACCGGTATTCTATCTGCCACTTCGCAGCTGCATGTACATTTTTTGTTATGAACCACTGGGCTTTCGGGAATAAAGCATTTGCATGTACACACATCAAATAAATTATGCAACCACCCTTCGTCAACTTTACTACCCCCACGCTTCATGACTTTCTTTCTTGCAGTGTTATACTTCTCTATCAGATCTTTCAACTTGGCTTCTATCCTCTGTTTGTTGAGTAACGGAAGACCAGCCTTGGTCCACAGGCCTACTACATCAATCAAGACCTGATCTTTCACATCTTTGAAGTAGGGCATCTTGTTAAAAAATTTGGGATTCGTTTCAGTTAGTTGTTTTCTCACGTAAAAATAATGACCAACTACATCTTCATTAAGGGGTAGCACGTTTTTGTCTAACTCCTTGCAATATTGCATCGACTTCGTAACACTGGATCTCAACGCCATGACTCGAAATACAATTCAAACTGGCACTCTCCCAGCACAACTTCATTAATTCCGTTTAGTTATCAACGTTTCACTGTTACCTAATGCACATAATCGCTTTTATTACGCAATAAAAGCGATAAGAGTGGAAAAAAACAAAAAATATTTTCAACAGAATGACTCATTGCTTCAAAAATAGGTGTAGAATTCTTTTTTTGAAATAACTTTTTTTCTGAAACTGATAGAGTATAGGTTGCTCTACATCGCGTATAGGAAATCGATTCTTCCGCGCATTTTGACACCAATTTTGTCGACCTACGATGAGCGGTTCGGGAGATATGGCCATACCATGCGATTTCGGACCCCAGAAATTTCAAACGTCGTGGACCACCTCAATATGACGTCATAATTGAAAAAAAATTGAGGTGCAAACTTTTTACCCGAAATACCACCTATAGGGACCCCAGGCATTTTGAAATTCAAAAATGGTGAAAAAATGAAACACCCTAGTAGACATACGACATACGTACAATGTGCAGCTTTGCATCCTGCATGGCTATTTTACTCTTTTACAGTACTGATTCTATGATTTTTATCCCTTTGAAAGATTCATTGATCAACTTTTATGGTGAAGCAATTTTACCAAAGGCAACAGTGCACTTGGTTTTCTGCAGATATTTGCTTGAGCAGTATTTTTACAAAAAAAAGATTGAGTGCATTTAAGAGTGCAGGTTAAATGGAATTTTATTTAAATTACTCAAATGTATACTAAAAGAGTTTATATACTGCTTCAACAAACATACGTTTTTCACATATCTATCATGACATTACATACTATATGTCTTGTAATCAAAAGATGTAATTTTACGTGTTGAGTCTGTGTGCAATTTTCCCCTAAAATGGCATTCAAGTCAAGTTTATATCTTGTAATCAAAAGATCTAATTTTACGTGTTGAGTCTGTGAGCGATTTTCCCTTAAAATGGCATTCAAGTCAAGTTTATATCTCGTAATCAAAAGATCTAAGTTTACGTGTTGAGTCTGAGTGCGATTTTCCTTTAAAAGGGCATTCTAATCTAGTTTTTCACTATTGACCAAAATGATGAGATAAGCCTTAAATGCATTCTTACCAAACTTGAAGTTTATTAAGTCTTGACATTTTTAAGATGTTGCAGTTCAAAATGAACAATTTTTCTCGTACTTAAGGTGTTGTCATTTTGTCCGTATTGTAACAGAAGATTTAGTCCGGTAGAAATAGCTTTTACCCGGAAAAAATTTATAATAAGCTGAAATTTGGCACGATGACTCAGGACCATGTCCTGAGCCGCAAAAAAAAATCCCCATGTTTTGGACATGGGACTTCCCCCTTTTTTCGGCCTTTGAAGTCTGCCATCTAGTGTCAAAGGGTCTTTACTGTCCAACAGCCAATCCAAAAGTTATGGAAGAGTCAAATTTTGAACCGTAATTGATTTTCAAGTGCAGGTTTAAACAAAATTATTTTGGAATTGATGACGTCATTGTTGGTGACGTCATTGCTAAAGTTTTTGAAAAAATGACGTATCGATGGCTCAAATTGTAAATGAGGGTTAGGTTTTTGGTTCCTAACTTAAAATTGCTTAAATTGAACTGATGACGTCACAAACGTTTTTGATGACGTCATCTGTCACGAGTTTTAGTGGTAAATTTGAAAGTGTTTGACCAAGCAAAACATTGCAAAGCTTGGAAGAATTATATTGTAAATTCAGTCGATTGAAAGTCAAAAACCGTGTTGTCAGTAAAACTCTGGCCTAGTAGCACATGCACAGCCAGGGGGAATTAGGGGGACCAGTTTCCCCATTTTTGAAAGTGCCCAACGTCACAAAAATTATTCAAAAGATGAAATGTCAAAAAACTACGGTAATTTAAAAACGCTTAATTCAAGTGTAATTCTACCCTGAGTTGCAAACAAGCAATGTCAAAACTTTTGAAGTGGGAATGTATGTGTACTCACTTACTCAGTCTTGATATTTAATCAAAATGTAAGATCATTGCGTAGCCCGTTTCGCGCTGTCGTGGAATGATAATGTCTCGTCAGCATATCGCATTGCTTTTGCGGGAGAACGCGAGCGAGACAGAAAGCAGCGCGATTTCGCACCAAAAATCGCAATCCATTTGTTCAAAACTCATCATTTTCCAAAATGGCAGAAGTATAATCAGATACCGGCGAGAATTTGGGGCGGCCAAGATCTGAGGCGTATTAGTACACGAATTAAAATCACTGTAGTCGAATCGCATGGTATTTCGACCCTAATAAATTTTGAGAATATTTTAGTTGAAAACATTCGGAAAAACACTAATCGCAGAAGTAAAGCAAATCTCTTCTAAGAGAAGACTCTAAGTTTACTTTGAACGTTGAAATTAACCTTTTGTTATACTGTATTCGGTCAGTTTTACCGATCACGCGTATTTATGCGTATAAATATACGCATGTCATTTGATTGTATGTATTTTTCCAGTTATTTTTTTTTGCGTTCACATGGAATAAAATATCAGACGTAATTGGTCTAAACCGCTTTATGTATCTACATTTAAACCAACCGTCTAGTGAGCCCGTTTATCTGAAAAACGACGGAATCAAAATATTATTGCTCAAAAATTTTTGTCAATTACCAAAAGCGAAACTACGATGTCAGCTTGATCCTTTAATTTTATTTTCGGCTGGAGTTGGGAAACGGCGATCGGCTGGTTTGAATTAATCTAACAACTTCAATTTGCGTAATGTCAAATGTTTAATACAATAAACAGTATGCTAATTTATTTTTAGAAAACCTTCATCGATCAATTTCTATGTTCGCAGCATATTACACCGTATAGTTGTGTTAATTATGAGCAATGTTCTCGGGGTCTATCAGAGTAGCGAGTCCGGTGACGTAGCCCAAGTTGTGTCGATTGATAGCGCGCTGATTGGTTGCGAGCAAAAAGTCGCTCAGACCCTCAGACGCCGTCCGCCTAATGCCAATATACACTGTGCGTAAAATCGTGAGCGCAAAAGCTTGTCGTTAGTTCATTTTAAACCAAAATTTGGAGTCTCGGCGTACCGCCTTATCAGCGTACAAGCAGCCAGTAGTTTTTAATAAACCAACTATATGCCCGTACGTTCACGATTTTACGGCCGGGCCTAAACATTCGCTCTGGAAGCGTTCTATACGCAGTTTTCTGGGCAAACCAAATTTTGATCGCGGGCATGCCATATAAATAAAAATAAACCCATTGTATTTTGTTATGACCATTTTTCCGCGATCGCCGCGTTCAGATTCGCATTATTTGAAACAACCGCATATGAGGATCGAATTGGTCGGTCGCTATCGCATTATTCTGGATTAATCCCTATAAACTCTTATTTCCTACCAGCGATAATAGTAACGGTACAGCAATCAATTAAACGAAACTTTGTATCGACAAGCCACAATACAGCGCATTTATTTCTGTTTGAAAATAGTAAGCAGTATGTGGTGTCAACTGTCAGTTAACATAAATGATAATAGAGAGCACTTATTTTTTCAAAATCCAATCATTTTCGGGTATAGACGGTGGTTGTTCGTATGTTTTGCGAATTGTGCCTTTCACTTGTTCTTAATTTGTTACAATATACTGTGTTAGACAGATGGGTAGGTGGCAGCTTGACTCGAAGGTCCGTTCGCTGTCACCTGGCCAAAGCAACTTGGGGAATAAAATGTAACTATAATTAATCAAAATTAAAATATTACCATGCCAGCTCGCTTGAATGGTTGCGGCAATCTGAGATTTAAAAACACACTTTTTTGTATCCGCTGTTGCATCATCAAATAAACTAGAATCGTGAAACCAGTTTTAATTCTATTCTTTTTTATTTTTTTTTGTGCGTCTGCTGTATGAACGACGGCAGGACTTCAACTTGTTATCGCTTGACCTTTGTCCAGTAGTATGATACAATTTGACTAAATAAAAACTTTCCAATTCTCAAAGTGTTGCAACGCTTTTTGCATAAAAAAATTTGTCCCTCCCCTTTTTTTTATTTCTGGCTGCACCGATGGTAGTAATCAAGCGGATAAAACTTACACCTCCCAATATCGGATTAAAATAAAATAATGCATTCTGCAGTCAGAGCAAGAAAGCCTATGTTTATCCAAAAGCTCCCTCGCGCAGTTAAAGTTAATCGGCAATTTTAGTTTAAAATGCAGGCATTAGCAAAGATGAAAAAATTATTAAAACTGCAAATTGTCAAATATTAGCGAGGTTCAAATCAAATCTTTCATTATACTCGCTGTAATACGCCGAAGCGTGTAACGAGTTTGCGGAGCCCATCTCCGCGTCATTGCGCCTGGGCAACACAGCTCTTTTCGAAGAAATGCCGCAGCGGTGGCGAGCCGTTGGCAACACTGTGTCCGATTTGACTGGCCCGAGATTTGAACCTCCCGCTCCCGAGACGAACGCGTTACCGCTCGACCAACTGGCCAAGTTTTCTCAGATGTTATTCAAGAATCTAGCTGATTAGATAATTTTTTGATCTGCTTTTATTTTAGATTAATCCAGTAGTGTAGCCAGGGGGGCGGGGGCTATAGTCCCCCCCCCCAATTCACCTGTCAACAAAAATGCTGAATAAGAAAAATAACACGTTTTAGCTCTTCTGAGACTGTTTTTGTGCTAAAATGGACTAAAAAGTGATTTAAAGCATCTTTTGAGACATATATTCAGGGGTGGGGCTAATTTGTCGAAAATTAAAGTTTCAAATCAATGAAAACTTTAAAAAATGCCCAAAAACAAACAATCAGATTTGATTGCTAGTGTAAAAACGCCAAACTTTGGTTTATTATAAACTCAGAAATAAAACGGGGGGCTATTCAGTGTTAGTTAATTACCAATCACTTCTCTTAAATATCTTTCCATTAGCCCCCCCCAATTATTTTTCTTTATAAAATATAGACGAAATAAATTACCGCAAGTGAGTTTTATTGAATGATAGGATTTTATGATTTTGAAGAGAACTGCAATGTTATCATTAGCCACTTCCCACGTAGTCCTTTAATGCAACCAGTTGAATCATGTTGCGCTGCATATTTCTATGACACGTTTTAAAAGCATTATTTTTTATTAAAATAGCTCTAAAATTAAGTTATTTTTGCAAAAAAATGCAAAATTTTGAGCGCTGTGGGCTTCGCCCTCAGACTTCCGTGCCTCCGGCGGCTGGGGACTTTGCCCCCAGACCCCCAAAACAGCCCCCCCCAAAGCGAATTTCTGGCTACGCGCCTGGATTAATCATATAAGTTTGTTCAATTGTTACTCTAATTGATTAGATCAGTTTAGTTTAGATGCCACGCCTATTCTAGAATAGATTTAGTACCACAGATTGTAGAAATATGCTGACGTAGTATTTTGCTTCAGATAATATTGTCAAGCATTGCAAAGCAATGAAAATTTTGTTCCTATCAGATATATCATCGTGCTCGGAACATATTCGTATTAATGTACATATAATTGCGTTAGTTAGTATTTTTTTAGAACCATTGCATATAGGAGGATGATGCAAGGACTCGATGATGCCTTAGAACGTCAAAATAATCATGATGTTGATATTCTCAAAGTGTTGCAATGTTTCTTTTTTTTCAGATTTACGATTAAAACTCTTGACAGATGACGTCATCAAAAACGTTTGTGACGTCATCATTTTGATTTAAGGAATTTTAGGTTAGGAACCAAAAACCTAACTCTTACTCACAATTTGAGTCATCAATACATACAGAATACATAATAGTGGCAATGACGTCACCAACAATGACGTCATCAATTCTAAAATAATTTTGTTTAAACCTGCTCTTGAAAATCAATTACGGTTCAAAATTTGACTCTTCCATAACTTTTGGATTGGCTGTTGGACAGTAAAAACCCTTTGACACTAGATGGCAGACTTCAAAGGCCGAAAAAGGGGGAAGTCCCATATCCAAAACATGGGGATTTTTTTTTGGCGGCTCAGGACATGGTCCTGAGTCATCGTGCCAAATTTCAGCTTATTATAAGTTTTTTCCGGGTTTGCATGTATTTTGTCGTATTTCTACCGGACTAATTAACTTTTGAAAAGTTGGCGTGCAATTTAGAAAAACAGCTAATTTTACAGTTCTGAACATTTTCCTTGTTGTAACAATAACTCTGCTGCAAAACATTTATTGAGAATCAGTAACATGTAGTAACTTTTCGAAATTTTGCTTCTTATTGTAACCCTGGAAAAATTTTAAGGGAAAAAGCTTTCCTAAGTTGTTATATCTCGGAAACGTAAGGTCGTAGAAAGCTCAAATTTACTGGAGGTAAGTCTTCAGGGGGCACATGACAGCAATTTCCTCGTTCGCTTTAATAACGAGTTTTTTTGTAAGAGGAGCTAACGAACGAAATACTCGCTAAACGTAAGAGGTCATTTTTGCACGTGTATGTAAAGCCTTGCGAAATCCGTTACGTCATTCTTTCTCGCTAAATTTCTTCGAGCGATTACGGAAAGCAGTTCGAGTAAAAAAACGTCACATTTTCCTCGCCAACTTAGAGAGGATCTTGAAGCACTCTTTAAGCGTGCGAGAAATCTTTTTGGTTAAGAAATTTAATGGCGAAATGTTGAAAACTTCTAACTCATGCAAATTTTTGCTGAAAATGAATTAAAATCGTCGCCATGTTTGCTATTAGACTGCTAAAAAAAAGCGAATTGCATTGAGAACCATTTGCTGTTTCGATTGATAAAGAAATGCTAAGTAGTGCAAGTTGACAAAAATAGTAACACACTCCTATTATAAGAACGATTTTCTGAAACACGAGGCTCATTTTTGCTCAAAATTCAAGAATAAATTAAAAACACTGCCAGCCTCGGCAGCAAAACAAACTAAAAACAAACAAAAAAAAAATTCAAACTAATCAAAGAAACTAAAATTCGTGCTGATTCAAAACGATAAAATTTCAGTGATTTTCTTGTATTTGCAAGCAAAATTGCAATTATTCAAAATTATAAAGCTCTGTTGCTTTGCGCAAGCAATTGAGAAAGTTTTTCGGCAGTTGTGCAACTTGAAAAAAGCTTGCTTTTTTGCTTTTGCAATTTTACGATGCTGCAAAAGCAAGAAAAAAGCCTTCACTGAAGTCTTAAGCAGACAGAGCTATAGCAATTAAACAGTGTTTCAAACATGCCCGCTGAAACTGACATCGATGCTCTAAAATTTTTACAAAATCAAGAACAAAGGAGACTGAATATTGGCAAAAAATTAAAAACAGCCAGTCTAAACTCAAGATTTACCGGTTCTAAAAAGGAAGTGTACTTCGACTTGCTCACTTTTGAAAAATTTTGAAACTTTAAGACCTAAAGTTACTGTAAACATATGAGTTTACCCACCAACAACCTCAAGGGCGCTTTACTTCATTTAAAAAATTATAGTATGGAAAAAGTTGTTCTTATTTCACATTGATCCAAAAATATAATTAACTTCTGTCGTTCATTTACTAATTGTTATCAGTTGAAGAATTTGCTTGCGTAGAATAATAACGAATAGCTTAAAGTATCTTTTTCCATAACAATGCAGTACATACAATACGCTTGAACGCATTATTTTGAAGTAGAAATGCATCTGACGTCACAATTAAAAATGGGGTATTTATTACGTACTAACACAAGTAACGAACATCTCGCAAAGAAATTCGAGCGAGCCGTTTTAACGTGTGTTGGGCGAGACGGCTCAGGAATAGCAGTTAGTCGACGAAGATTTTTTGCTCATTAGCGCTTTTTAGCGAGCGAGAATGGCCTTTACGAGCTCGTTAACACGTTCTGTCATGTCGCCCCAGATCTGTCGAAATTTTTTGAGAGAACACCAAAAAAAATTTGAATCTGAAAGCGCTTTTAAGAGTCGGCTGTCATTTTGTCTGTGTTCTAGATCAGGGGCGGAATTATGAACTTTCTTCTCTTTACTAAAACGGGCGAGATCGCAAAAATTTTTTGAAAGAGAAAGTAAGTAAAGTACAAGTTTTGGTATTATGATTCCTTCTCTTTATCACTACGTTTCGCTATCGACGTGAAACGTCAAATTCAAACCCGGATGCGTGCTTTTATGGCAGTAAAGCATTGTGAGTCAGCAAATATTTCGATTTGCTGCAATTTGCTTTCTTTGTTTTTGAGAAAGTCTTTGGAAGCTTTGCTGCAATATAGGATACTACTACAGTATAGCTATGGAAAAGGTAAAAGTTCAAAAGAAAAGAGTTCCTACAGTAGGTGGAGTGAAGTGGAAATTGATGCTTTGGTTACCGCAGTAGAGAGTAATCGAAAACAAATCCTAGGTTCGTTTTCATCAGAAGTTACTTTAAACTCAAAGCAAAATGCGAGGAAAATAGTTGCATTTAAGGTAAGTTGGTGTTTTAGTTCTAGCGTTTTAAGTAGGTCATTAGGTTTCTTGCATTACATTATAACTGTATCGTTACTGAGGAACATTGTGATAAATCTATTTGATGTCAAGCGGGTATCCAAGGGGCTATAGTTGCCAAACGGCCAACACGATTCTCTAGAACAAATTTTGAAAGACTACCTCCCTCTTAAAGCTCGTTTTTCCTGAAATACTGTATATGTGACCTCGAAAAAAAGGTCTTCGCCACCGAAAGCTTTAAATTTTTCCCCCAAATCCTCGTGTTCTTCAATAAAAAAAGGTCTTCAACATTTTCAAAGATCAAAACACCTCCCATTTATCGGTCAAATTCAAGAACGATTCATGAGATTCAAGAATGTTTGGCAACCCAGGGGGTACGCATTGGTCGGGTGTAGTCAAGTTTACCTAAAGATGAACTAATTCCAAACCGAATATTATATTTAGACTGTATTTGTTAAAAATTACATGAAAATAAATTTCAATAAAAAGCAATTTCAGTGAATTTGACTTGAAATAACGCCAAAATCACTATTTTTAAGCAAACATTTCCCAAATTTTGACTGCGTGGTTTCGCTCCACCACCTTCTTTTTCAAAAATTTTCCCAAGAAGGAATTTTTAACTGATGATAAATGCACTTGTTCAAATACATTATGCAAGAAGGGGATATATTTTGAACGACATAGATGATGGGGAGATCTAAAGGCTTGATTTTTGCTTTTTGTCGATGAGTGACAAAAATGCCATTTGTTCAGCTGAAATTGGAATTATATTATCTTTGTTTGAAGTACTTTGCCAATGCCATAATGCGTTTTATTTTTGTACTCACAATTCTAAATTTTGTTACTCTGCTGAGCTAAGCACTCCTAACAGACCATTTATATAAACTTCGGTAATTTCAGGTCAACTCGGCCAATGTATCCGGGGTTGAACGCACGGTGGAGCAAGTCGAACACAAGTGGTTCGACTTAAAAAGTGCCTCCAAAAAGCTGTTGCCAATTGGAAGACTGAGGCACGTAGAACTGGTGGAGGAGTCAATCGCGCAACACCTCCAACCGAGATACAAATGCGAGTGATTTCCATCATTGGAGTTCAAAGCGCAACTGGGGTTGCAGGAGCCATCGAATTGGAAACTACTGAAAGTAAGTTGATGGAAATTTGTAACTACATAGTATGTTCATATGGTGCATTTGTAGCTAAAATAAAAATTTTTGTTCCATAGGTGAAGCCGTGGCGTGCAAAAGAAGTGCGAGTATGGAAGAGACCAATGTAGAAGAGCCTAATACAAGTGGAGGTCTTCCTTTTTCATATGACCAGTTAATGGAAGAACCTTCAAGTTTTCTTGAGATGTTGGGAGAAAACCCAGTTAGCCCATCGCCTTCATGCAAAAGTGCTACATCAGAACCACCAATGCCAAAATTTAAAAAAGCTCGAACTAACCCGGAAACTGAAATTGCATCAGTCCAAAAACAAATTCTACAGCAGCTTACTTGCTTACAAGTGACACACAACAAAATACTAAAGCAATTGGAAAAAAGAAACGAACTAGAAGAGAAAAAAATGGAGTTGGCGAAAAATGAAGTAACTGGAAGCCAGCCATTTACCATCAATTCGGAAGATACAAGCACATAAACTTGACAAAACTAACGCTATTGACGTTTCATTTCTATTCGTTGCTTGACGGTGATTTGGGCCATTCTATGATAGTTTTAAGATAAGGACACATAGACCTCTAACATCGCTTTTTCTGAATACTATTAACATTTACTCCGGACGTTGTGACCGTTTTTATAAAATCAATCGCTAGCAATTTACGATTAGGAATGTTGCGTGACGAGATAAACTCCTGAACCAAATAGCCGGGAAAACTCTATAGTCTTTTCTCTCGTGTTTTATGACTGTATGTTGCAGTGGATTTTATCATGAAACATTCAATGATTGCACATTTTTTCGTATGTTTTATCACACTGTTCGTTTTTTACTGCACATTTTTCTTAATTTATTAGTACACAATTGCAAGAAAATGCAGTCCGTTATATCGTATAAAGACAGTTGCAGCTTGCAGGACCTAATTCTTATCTAAGCAAAACTGGCGACAATGGCTGCTCGTATGGAGCGTCCTTGAGAATCTGCTCCTTCTGTGTCCTCTTCGATGGGAGCTATTTCAATCGCTGCCGGCAAAGGCGTGCGTTCGTGCATCATTGGCACCTTGTGCTTGCGACATAGGTTGTGCAAAATGAAGCAACACATTGCGATTTTGCACGCTTTCAATGGTGTGTAACAAAGTCTTCCTCCGGTGTGGTCGATGACGCGCCAACGTTGTTTCAATACTCCAAAAGCTCTATAAAATAATGCTAGAGTATGATACAAAATATAAAACTGCATGCACTGTGATACAAGTATGTCAAAAATATTCATAAAATTTTCTTAAATTACATTTATAGCTTTAATGTTTTGGTGATAGAGATTATTTTAATAATAATAATATGCCGTATTTATATAGTATTTTACTGCCAAACGATGGATTGCCCGTTTTACGCTTTTGTATCTAAATTGATATAGTTGATCTCAGAAAAGTATTTATTTCGGAAAGTGTATTAATTTATATCAACAAACAAGCCATCAAACGATGATGGTGATGATATGAAAGAATATAGGTGACTTACTTCTCCACCATTGATCGGCATCTCTTGTGAGCCTGATTATATTGTATTTCCGCTGGTGAACTTGGAGCTGAGATCGGTGTTAAAAGCCACGGTTTTAGTGGATAACCACTATCGCCAAGCAAAATTCCATTATATCTCCCGGTTTCGAAGTTGTGATGTATGTTTGATTGGCGTAGAATAAACGCATCATGGCACGAACCTGGGTATCTGCACACGACGTCCAGAAACACCATATTTGCGTCACATATTGCCTGCATAAGGAATAATATTATCATGTAAAATAGAAATGATTGTCGATTGCATAATTAATGTTATGCCCCATTCAGCAGTGGACTTTGTCCAAATTTGACTTATCCCTTTACGTCTTATTTAATATTAGAGGCTCAAAGCCTTTGCTTCCGTTAAAACACGCAGATTATGTGGTGGGTAGCGACGCGTAATATCACACTGTGAGCGTGCGCTGTGCGGTAAAAGGGACATGTCTGCAATTTTTAAATCTTGCAAAAATAATAATAGATGAACATTGGCCTATATCCAAGTTTCCCTTTTTCAAAAAAGGTTGTTACAGACATTTGCTAACAGTGCGAATTTTCTCAACGTAATTACACTAAGCAATTAATTAATTTACACACATATCTTACTTGTACATTGATTGAATGGAAACCTTTGCGATTGACATACAGATGCTCATCCTCAGCTGGTGCAATGATTGGGACGTGAGTGCCATCTATGGCACCGATGACGCCAGGAAAATGTCCCAGCAAATAAAATTTCTCCTTTATTCGGGTTGCTACCCTACTGTCTGGCATGCTGATAAAATTTTTCTTTTTCCGAATCAAGCTTTCCATGAACCGAGCAAGAACAACACTGACCGTTGGCTGCGAAACGTTAATGTTGTCTTTTGCGGAGCTTTGAAAGCTTCCGGAAGCCAGCACTTTTAGAGACAGCAAAACTTGTTCTTCCACGGTCAATGCTGCTGATTTCCTGGTAGTTGGGCTTAAATCGTCTCTCAACATATCGCATAGTTCCAATATTGATGCTCTTGACATTCGATATTCATATATTAACTCAAAATCAGACCTTTGCAGGGGATTTTGCCTGACCCTTTGTCCTCTACTTCTATTTCTAACCGCCAAATATGCTTCCATTGCTGTTATAATCGGCTATTTTGCATAATAAAATCACTGTACGAGAACTCTGAGCTTCTCTTTGTTTCACGAGATGAAAAAAGCAGTTTCAGTAACGAGAAGGTAGTTGGTAATCGCTCTACGAAAGAGAAGGTGGCGAAAGAGACGCACGCGTCATCGGGCGAGATGAAAATAAGTAAAGTGAAAGTTCATAATCCCGCCCCAGGGTTCTTAACCTCTTTTCTCCAATTCCTCACTTTTTATTTGCCAACTCTCCATTTCCCACCACCATAGGCGTAGTTTTTTGTGGTACAAAAGTATAGTAGAATGGAAGATCGGAAGCTGTGGCGGCCTGATTTGACATGTAACCAGAATTTTGCTAAACGCAGAGGGAAAATATCTAAATCGGGAAACGTGTTGAGCATAGGCGTAGCCAGGATTTTTGATTGGGGTGGGGCCAAATCACATGCAGTGAAGTCATCAGAAATTTTCAAAAAAAGGAACTTTTTGTGGGGCAAAGATATCGTAAAATGAAAGATCTGAAGCCGTAGCCTGTTGGCACTTAACCAGGATTTTGGTAAAGGTAAAGGGCGAAAACTAATAGTTGAAAGTGCAAATGTCTTAACTTAGGAGAAGTGTTGAGTAAGCTAGTGTACTTAAACGCAGGGTTCCCACGATCGGGAAAAGTCCGGAATTTTGTAAACGCATTTCCTGACCGGGAAAAAGTCTGGAAAAGTGCGTGCTAATATTGAATAAGAATAAAAAACAGTTTGGCAAAAATAGCGCACTGCACCATGTAGAAACTAACGCGATTGGAGCTGATGAATATTAAATATCCTGTTTGTCTTTCTTATAGTTCTATTAAGCGCATAAAAATAGTAATAACACACCTGGCTGTGTTATGTTACAGCTTCAAGAACTGTGGTCCTGCCGATTTATTTCGTCATAATGCTGGTTCAATAAAACTTGAATTTAAGAACATTATTATGTTGTAGTTAAAGAGTATTATTACATCGAAGGCAATCAAGCAAACGGAAGAATTCAAGTACCGGTAACCTACTGTCACCAAAGGAGGAATAGCGTGGTATACGCTGACAGCAGGCAAAAGATTAGCAGAAAACAGAAGAAGGCTATTTCAACAAATGCTGCATCCGAATAAAGTTCAGAGATTATTTAACCTACTACACGTTAATAATGCACTGATATCCTACAGTAAACTGTCTGCCTAGACCATGTTTAGCTTTTAAGTCAAGTTGAGGGATTTACTAACCTACGTGCTAATAAAATATGCGCTATGAGCAAAGATTGCGAAGTTACACAGACTCTTTAGCATGGTTGTATTACTATTTAGAAATTATTAGCAAGTTTTAATGAACATAATTGAATGCTTCGTGAATTAGTATAAATAATTAAATGGTGCGATGTACTTTATTTTTTTACATGAACAGTTCAAGGTAACTTGCAGAAAAATGAGAGAGAGGTAGCTCTTGAGTTAACAGCAAAACACAGATTGAGAATATTATTTGAGAATTAAGAATATAATATGACAAACTTTGTCGATTGTTAGTTCTCAATATAGGGGCTGCAGAGTTTTACTAGTCCTATGTATGGTTGATCGAATGTGAGATCATTGCAGATATACGAAAGGATGCGCCTATTTCACAGAAAATTTACAAATAACGAAGCAGCACAAGATACGGTGCGCTACAGTTCTCTATTTTTCTCTCATTATAGATTTTCTGGAAAAATAGTCACTCCGTACACGAAATGAATAGCGGATACTCTTAAGCCGCTTTTACTGAAAGTCCGTATTTACGCATACGCGTATAAAAAACGCATATCCGTAAATACGGATATGCGTATTTACGCAGGGTAATTTATTGATATGCGGAAATACGCGTATGCGTATTTTATACGCGTATCTCAAAAGCATGAAATAAAATGGCTTGTGAGTTTGGTATTACCTTTTATTTGATTTTAAAAATGTCACTGATAACATCTCAATCGGAAAGTCACATCATCAATGTTAGTCGACTGTCACACGAGGGCGTAAATGGTATTCTGTAGTTATTACAATTTATTAAACAAAAAAATTGTGGCAGACGACTGATATGATTAAGAATATATTATTATTTTCGAAATTTTCATGATAAATTTATAAATTTTATTTTGTTTTCATCTTAAGACCGAAAACTAAAACGGCAGTTGGATAGAATGATTCTTCCTTTTTTTGGATCTATCCCAAGGCCCAGATCGAATGTTTTTCACTGGCCCTGGTTAGGTTTAAACTCCTTTCTCGCACTCTTGCGTTGTTATAGCCACACTTACCATCCATGCCATCAACTCCCATTTCCCTGCTGATACTTTCCCAAACGTTCTGTAAGCGTTGTGCGTCTCTGTGTTTATCGTTTTTGACATCGTAAATGAAAACATGTGGCCGGACCAATTCGACCAACTTTTCTGTTATTTGCTCACTCGAGAGCTGCATCTTGCTGGGGTTCTATTATTATTTACCGTGTACGTTACAGTAAAAAATAAAAATAAATTATAAGCTTAGAAAATATTTTATTTTTCATTAAAACAAAACACGGTACTTGGAGACTTTACAAAAATGTAGGGCAGTCAATTGAGAGTGCTGTAGGCTTACCTGAAAACTTACCATATCATATTTTCAAAACAGCAAGGTTTGTTACAGTTGAACACATAGCATACCGGTGCAATTGTAATCAAGGCCTACGAAAGGGGGTTCAGAAAGCGCATCGACCCGGGTTTAGGGGGCGGCGGAAGATCTTACCGGTACAAGTTCACGCATTCAATTAGTAATAGTGATAATTATAGCGTGATCATTCATCGTAGCACTCATTTCCGGTGGAACACAATTGTAATTTTCGGTTTCCGGAAAGGAACTCCTTGACAAAATTTCTCTGTGAGGCCTTGGCTGTAATGGCTCAAGCCATGGTCTCCAGCGGCTCAGTGCTCCGCCCTCAAGCCTACGTAAGTAAACACTTTAGTTGCGTGAATTTGCTCGACAGCCTTGCTCAATTCGGACAGTTTTCATACGAGAAAATTTTGCTTTGGATTTGTAGCATCAGCTCCAACGTAACCACAAATGGAAGTGCATGTCGATTAATAAGTCAACCGGGAGAACAGCCCGATCGTTGTTCAACCAAGCCGGTCGACTCATTGGGACGCGTCCTTTTGACACGTACGTTACAGATTCAAGCCCTACTTTTTCTTAGCAACCTTGTTGCGTGCCTGACGCCTGAGCACGCCACTAACCTCTTCAAAGCTGTAGTGTGACGTTACATGTTATAAAAGCTTAGCATAAATATAAATCTTTAATTGAATTTGCAGCCTCTAGCCTTATAGTACTTGAAGTGTATGGGCGACGCGTGCCCCCACCGAGATTTGAACGCTGGATGATCAGACGAAAAAGGGTTTGTCAGCGCGAATAAATCCCTCAAATTACGGCCGAATATAGTCCCAAATTGAGATGAAGAGTCTTTTTTTTTGGTCTTCACTCGATTTTCGGGGACAGAATTACATAATTTCCTCTAAAGTACTTTTGCATTCCGAATGCGTTTGGTCAAGGCTGCAAAAGCGTCCCCCATGCAAAATTTTACAGTTTAAGTACTGGCTAGTATGTATATAACTGGTTTTAAGCTTCTGATTTTTAAGGGTTATGCTAGGTCCAAAATTAGGCCATGGGCCAAACTTTTCTTGGCTTTGGAATTAAACTTGCTATAACAAAACCTGAAACGAGCAATAGAATATCTGATTGTACTTTTCTTGATTAATTCTCCCTAAACTTGCTTCATCCTAATTTCATACATCTTTTTAAACAACAACCTTTTATTTTCTAAAATTCTTTAACTAATTGTAAAAAAATTGTTGTCCTTCGTGGTATTTGATCCTGGAGACCCAAACCAGAACATCTGCAACGTGGGTGCCCAGTAATTTAACCTCTCGTCCAATCGCCCTACGTCTTGCATGTGAACAATCGCATGTTTTAAATGTTTGCAACAACAAAGGACATTTACAAACGCAATGAGAGCATTCTGTTATGAATTGTGGTTGATTTTTTTGTGGTTCACTCAACAACTCGTAAAACTTGGAAATGCCTTATTTGCGGTTTGCAGTGAGAGCAACTGCCTTATCTGAAAAATCAAAGCAAAACATCGTCTGAGTTGCTTCCGTAGGATTCAGTTTGATTTGCTCGCCAAAACACGGTAGGCTAGCAGTAGGCTACTAATAACCTCTCATTGCCAACAGGAGTGCCGAAACCCGGGGGGATTAGGGGGATATATCCCTCCAATAATTTGGCTGTATCCCCCCAGTAGTTTGAGTACTGTATGGTGTACATCTGCATCCTCCCGAATAATTTGACTCTGGTGTGCATCTGAGCGTAGGTGTCAACTTGAATTCGGGGGAAAAAAGTGTTCCTTTTTTGGTGAAGAACTTTTTTTCTTTTTTGTTTTGGTCTTCACCTGAATTTGGGGAAAAAAGTGTTCCATTTTTGGTGAGGACCTTTTTTTTGAGTCTTCACTTAATTTGCTCACCTGATGAACAAAATCGTGGTCGAGGTTCATCCCCTCCAATGTTGAAAATAGGGCAAAATTGGGGTAAAATTGCAAATTATCCCCCCCAATGCTCAACAGAGATCGGCACCCCTGATTGCCAAACAGATGGGCCCGCCAACTCCTTACACGCTTCGGCGTATTACAGCGAGAACGAAAGATAGGATTTGATGGGAACTAAACATTTAAAGAAAAACTTCGATTAATTAAGTACTTTAGGCCTAGTTTTAGAAACTTTGTAAAAATATCGAAACAAAAGATCCCAAAAATAATTGCAAAAAAAATCTATTACGCTTGTGTAAAAAAAAGTTTAGATGTTGGTGAGAACCGGACCCAGGCTGAAAGTTTAAATGGCCAGTAGCATAACCACTACACTAACCAACCTTGTGACGTCGCATTGCAAAAAAATTTTATAAATCCCTGAAAAATACGCATACCATGTCCGTATTTTATTCTTTGTCAAGCGTAAAAAAAATGCATGCGTATATACGCATGTTCGGTAAAAGGCAATATAAAACAAACCAACGAGAGTAAGAATTTTATACGTATATGAGTATTTTTTATACGCATATCCATATTTTTTTTTGCGCATATGCGTAAATACGGACTTTCGGTAAAAGCCGCTTTAAATGTTAGATGTGTGAAAGACAGACAAGTTGATAATTCAATTGGTTATTAATTTCCGTTCTTTATAACATAAGCTGACGTACTGGTTAGTGAAAGTTGTGGCGAAATATTTTTGAGCTGACTACTGTTACGTGAGTACATGGGTGCCGAAAGTTTTTTTTTTTGTTAGAGTTGAAAATTTAAAAACAGGTTGTTACAGCACCGATCTGTTTTATTTGCCCCACTAAATTTTCGAACTCGGCTCTTTTATTTGGTTCTTATTTTGCTGTGTTAGTCTGTGCGTCATTGTGTTTTTTAATTTTTGCACGTTTCGTTTCAACGCCTAATTTCCGGCACAACGCGCAGCTCTTTTGCTTTTTTGCCGAGTTCTAGCTTTTAGTCATTCATTTCATTTTGGGATTTGAAGCAAGCGGACGTTTTATTTTTGTAAGTTTAGTCACACGGCATCGTTACTTTTATTTTGTTCCCTAGGTTAATTTTCAAATATTTTACTGCCGTGCCGTGCCGTGTAGATCTTTAATTTATTACAATTTTTTCAATAAACCTCTATCTACTGGACTTCAACTTCTATTTCTGGAAACAGCACGGACGGTGACGACCCCAGTCTCGAATCGCTGGGGCAACCTAGAAAAGACCTATCTTACGCTATAGTTACAGAGGGCGTCTGTAACATAGAAAGATAAAATATTTGTCTCAACCCAGAAGAATTTTGGAAAAGTTGGATATCGTTACGATCTGTAGGAAATTCATCTACTGCTCTCCTTGGTTTTGTATCGCCACGTTTCGCCGGGTTTCAAGTTGGTTCATCATCGGGTTCGATCGCTCTTGACTTCTTTCTAGCGACTTTCATTTCTTGAAGAATCCATTCTCAGCGGTGGAACTTCTCCCTTTGGCATCGGTGGAAGCTTCAACTCTTTGGTTTGGTGCCAGTGCACTTTTATTTCTCGAAGCCACATCGTTGCTGCCGGGGAAGACGCTATTCAAGCTCTCCGCCACGTCGAAAGATCGTCTCTACTGCTGTCAATTCGAGCGTCGTTCTCAAAGCTGTGGTGAAACAATTTGTTTCATTCAATTTTGGACTGCCTTGTCTATCGAGAAGGTATTTGTGTATTTTTTATTTTTTTTGCGGTGTGATTGTGAGTACTGTAGATAATGTCTGATTTACGTAAATTTTTGGGCCGATCATGCTCGAATTCTAGTCAACCTCGACCTGATGAGTGTGAACTTAGTGTCGATCAAATCGATGACCCATCTGTTAGTAATACTCAGTGTCTGACTACTGCTGCTGAACCCAAAAGTTGGAATGATATTTTTTCTAATTTATCCAAGGGTAATGATAATGGTTCTAGCGCCTTTGGGAGGGAATCAAACCCCACGGGCCCCGTTCCTTCGGTTAATATCCGAAGAAAAATTTTGACTATGCGCCGAAAGCTGCTATTAGATTTAAAACGTTTGCATAGTGCACTCACTGACTGTACATCCCCTGATCATTTTTTGAGCACGAATTACCATATTTCGGTTTTGTGGAAGAATCCTATGAAAATCTTTTGCGCACGTTAGACAGCTTAAATGACGTTGAATTTAAAAAGGAAATGTTTGAAGGTATCGTTGACTCATTTGAACAATGTTCAAAATTATTCGAAAACTGTCAAACACGTTTTTTGGAACCCATTAATAAACATGCACAAACTAACTTTGATAACGAAGAGGAAGATGAAGTTAAAGCTTCTGATAGTGTTTCTCAAATTGGTGTGAGCACATCAATTGTTTCTAAAAAATCTGATCTTGCACAGCAAATAGAATTTGAACGTAAACGTACTGAAATTGAAAGTACAGAGGAAATCGCTAAAGCCCGTAAAGCTCGTTTGCTAGCTGAGGCGGAAGAAGCAGAAACGTTAGCTAAATTACGTCTTGAAAAAGCTAATCTTGAGGCGGAAGAAAAACTTGCTGCCTTTGAGGGGAGCTCAATGCTTTCCACTTCGACTAAAATCAAATCTTTTTCAAGTTTACGTTCTCGTGCGAGACGTAATATTTCTAATCTTCGCGTAAAGAGCGAAAATGCTGCTAAATTGGAACATTGCGCTGAACAAAGAATTGAACCAGAACCTTTGCCTGTAAAACCTAAAGTTCCTATTGTTCGTAAAAGGCTGGTTAAAACCACCGAGTTAAAACCCCACGAGGTAATGAATCGTTTGAATGATTTTTGCTTAAATGATATGGTACCCTGAAAATGTACAAATGTTCGGATCTCGCGATTGGCAGACGACTGCCTCTCGACAAGTTTTTGATGTTAATGTTAACCCTTTTAATCAGTTAAATGAAAACTGTGAAAACGTAAATGAGAAAACCTCGAACCCTGTAAAAAATTATATGGCAAGTCGCATGAAAGTTAAAAGCGAGTCTGGGTCGCACGAATTGCCCCAACGACCGCAAGTAAACGAAGTTGCTAATAACAATGACTTGATACTACGCACCTACCTCGACAGGCAAGGACGTAATGAACATATTACTTTGGCTTCGCAAATCGGCTATGATGGAAATAATATCGCCTTCGTCTTTTATGAAAATCAGATCCGGCGATTAATGAGCGAGAGCCCCTTCGAGGAGCGGAGACTCGAGGTATTGAGAGCTTCATGTGTGGGCCAGCCGCGTGAGATGGTTAATCTGTTCTGCGTCCCCATGAAAAATATGAGCACGTCTCGACGCATTGAAAAAGCGCTGGATCGCTTGCGTCAGAGATATGGCGTTTCAGGGGGACTCACGTCAGAACCTAAAGTTATGGCGGTGCGTAATGGTCCCAAGGTCTCATTTACCTCGACCTCTTTAAAACTATTTAATGAGGATCTAAATACCCTGGAAGTTTTTGCGTACGCTCACGATGAAGTTGAAAAGCTCTCTGGGCAACTTCTGATTGACACTGCTAATCGTTTGCCAAGTTTGCTGAAAAGAAGATACTTAGACTATCTAAATAAACGGAATTTAAACTTGAACTCTCCCGGTTTCGACTCGCTGCGTGATTTTGTCGTTCACGAGCTTAATACTATGACATCGGACTACGCTCAAGCGTTTTTTAAATCGGACGAAAAAGATGGGTCCCGCGAGTCCACGGGTGGGACTAAGAACGTGAGGGTTCGACAGGTTGCTTATGGGAGACAAAATGATCCCCAGGCTGTGACCGGGCCCCGCTCTAGGTTTTTTGACATGGATAAACGCGAGTCAAGTTCTTCCAGTGTACCACGTGGTGAACATGGTCGTTGGAACAAGCCTCCCCCGATTTGTTTCTTTTGTAGTAATGTTGATCAAAGACATTTCTTAGCTGAATGTGAAATGTTCAAGGCACTTAATCCCAGAGCTAAAAGGCAAACAGTTACGGATGCTAAAAGGTGCTTAAATTGTTTGTCACTTGACCATTTTGTGCGTAATTGTGCGTTTCCTTCTAAATGTCGGATCTGTGGGCCGCAATGTCGCAACAAACACGCTGGCGCCCTTCATGAATGTTATGATGGGGTTAATCTCGGGGCCGCTGACAGGGTAGACCAAGTTTCCCGTCCTATTCCCGCCCCTAGAACTAATTGCCGGGAAAGCCAGGACTATACTTGCCGTAAACTTAATTCTGTTGATAATGGGGTGGTCCTGCTTCGCACGAGAGCAGTCAGAGTCATTAACCCTAACACGGGCAAATCGACTTTGGCTTACGCTCAACACGATACAGCTTCACAGGTGACGCTTATATCTGATGCCTTAAAAACTGAACTGGAGCTAGAGACTAACTCCGACCCGAATGTAAAAATTCGCACTTTATCGGATGAAATTGTGGACTGTAAAGGTCGCACCGCCTTTAAACTCGAATCGCTTCATACCGGTGAAAAATTCGCAATCGAAAATGCGTTGGTTGTGCCACAGTTTTCAGATGACGATAGCACTTTGCCCCACTCCGTGGATGTTACTGAATTAAAACACTTTCAAGGTACGCATGTCCCGGTTGCTCCGGAACGTAACCGCATTGACGTTCTGATTGGACAGTCTGATAAGCTGCTTCTGACTGTCCTTGAGGAACGCGAAGGCGCGAGTCCGGAGGAACCAAACTACGTACTCACTCGTCTAGGGCCCATTGCTAGTGGTGGTCGAGTTTCTGCCTCCTCGGGTTCCCTGTCTGCCTTGAGGGTTCAGGTTGAGTCTTATGAAGATGCTGCTTGTGAATGTGTTAAATTGAGACATGAGGTTTCTTCTCTCAGGGAGACTGTGGGGGAGTACGAGAGGCAGGACGAGGCTCTGCAGCCATCGCTTAATGACGAACGTGCTAGAAATCTTGTTGAAACACGTATTAAAGTCGCAAATGGGCGTTATGAAATGCCAGTACCCTTTAAATCGGAAGTTCTTGAAGCGCTTCCAAATAATTACGAGAGCGCTCTAAAACGCACCTTGTCTTTGCGCCGTAACGTCGCTAAAAACCCTAAACTTAAACAAATTTTACTGGACACTTTTGCGGAGTTGCTGCGTGAGGAGTGGTTGGTTGCTGTTGAAAGTAATTCGCTTGATGCTCAAGCGTGGTACTTGCCGTTTTTTGTTACTAAATCTGCTAAACCAAGAGTGGTCTACGACGGTGTGGCAGTTGCGGAGGGTATGTCTATTAATCAGGCTGTACTGGCAGGTGAAAATTTGCTAAATGGTTTGGTAGAGGTTTTAATTCGTTTTCGCTTGGGTAGATATGCTTATGTCGCTGATATCAGCAAGTGTTTTTTCCAGGTAGGGATTCCTTGTGACCAGCAGGATTGGTTTAGAATTGTTTGGTATGAAAATAATGATTTGGATCACGGGAAGCCACAGGTGTTTCGTTTTACCAGGCATGTCTGGGGGATCAATTCAAGCCCCTATGTGGCATTGCTTGCTCTTAATCGTTTAGTTGAGGAGAACCCGAGTAATGCTTCCAAGTTAACATTAAATGCAATTGAAAATAATCGCTACATGGATGATATTTTGCTTGCTAGTGACTCTTTATCTGATCTTGAAATTGTTGCTAAAGAAAGCATTGACCTTATGGAAAGCCGTGGATTTAAATTGCGTTAGTGGGTTTCCAACTGTCATGCTAAATCGATTTAGTTGAAAGTCCCGCGTTGTGATCTTGCGTCTTCAGTGAGTGAAATTGATCTGGGATCGCAACCTCTTCCTAATTCTAAGGCGTTGGGATTAGTTTGGAATACTGAGAAGGACATACTTTTGATAAACTTGCGTGAGTTTTGTGAGGCGTCTACTCGTGGGCAGATGGCGAGCCAGCTTGCGAGTCAGTTTGATCCCTTGGGAATGGCGTCGCCGTTCATCTTTGGGGCTAGACTGATTTTGCAAAAGGTCTCGATCTCCGGTGCTGACTGGGACGACGTTTTACCGTTGGATGTTAAGGATAAGTGGAAAAAGTGGCTTTTGTCGTTGAATAAGTTAAATGACTTTTCTGTTTCACGTAATTGTTTTGATGATTCTGGTAAGACGGTAAATACTGCTGTTTACCAGTTACATGGCTTTTGCGACGCATCCAATTTGGCGTTTAGTTGTGTTGTTTATTTGCGAAGAGTAGTGAATGGTGAATCACAAGTCGCCTTTGTTTTGGGTAAATCTAGATTGGTTTTGACACATCAGGCTAATTGGGTTATCGCGCGCAAGGAGTTAGAAGCGGCGAAGCTTTGCTGTGAACTTACTTCGAAAGCTGCGGCGGCGTTGAGTCATTTGAATTGCAGCGTCCATTTGTGGACTGATTCGCAGGTGATTTTGAAATGGATAACTAACCCTGATTTGCACCTTGTTTGCTTTGTTAAGCGCAGAGTTGATAAGATCTTGGCCTTTTTTGCGCCAGACGCGTGGAGGTATGTGAATACGTCCGCAAATCCTGCTGATGTTGGAACCCGTGAGAATGCTTGCAAAAATTCTGAGTCAATTAAATTGTGGATTGAGGGACCTGCCTTCCTCGTGGAGGGACAGGAGGACGTAAAATCGCTTAGTCCTGCTCCAGTTGTTCGTTTGGCTTTGTGTAAGGAGAATACGATCTTTGAGACTGACGACAAAATTCTTAAATTGATGCAAACTTCGCGTGACCTTTATGCGCTAAAAAAGCGGTTTGCCTACTTGCTCGCCTTTGTGGAGTTAGTAATTAAGCTAAATTTAGACGTAAACCATTTCGAAAGCCAGAGTTCGATGCTGCTTCTCTGGACCGAGCCTTTGTTGAGGCTATTGGGTACGTTCAGAGACAGTGCTTTGGACCTGCACTTGAGGTGTTAAACAATGGTTCCGCGGATGACTTTGAAATATTTATTAAACGCTTGCGCAACCTTGCTGTTAATTCTGAACAAACTCGGCAGGTTAATGAGGTAAAAACGTTGCGTAACTTGCGACCTTGTTTGGGACCGGATTCGATTTTGCGTGTGGAGGGTCGTCTTGAAAACGCCGACCTCCCCACGGATACTAAACACCCTATAATTTTGCCCAGCAGACATGCTTTGACACGTCTAGTTGTACTTTATGAACACTCGGACGTGGGACACGCTGGTCCTTCGTATACTCTTATTAAGACTCGGCAACGGTTTTGGATAATCCATGGAATTTCTAGTGTTAAGCGCTATCTAGCGGACTGTGCTAAATGCTTCCTTAAAAAGGCAAAGACGATTCGACAGCTGATGGCAGATTTGCCATCTTTTCGCGTTACTGCTGTGAATAAACCGTTTAAGTTTTGCGGAACTGATTATTTTGGTCCTATCTTATATAAACAAAACAGAAGCCAGTGTAAAGCTTGGGGCCTTTTATTTACCTGCCTGTACACTCCTTGTATGCACGTGGAGGCTGTCACGGGATTGGTCCTTGTAGGCGATGCAGAGGATTTGTCCAAACGGGGGGCCTACCGGTTGGGTCGGATTCACCGTCTTCATCCACAGTTGCGTGCTGGTAAGGAAATAGTTCGCAGGGCAACTGTCGCTGTTCCAAAGAAAAATGCAGCAGTTGGCGAAATCGAGTATATCCTTAGGGATATTTCCAAGATAGCTCCTGTATAGAGTGTTTTCTTTTGTTTACCTTTGTTGTTGCGTTTAAGTGTAGGCCTAACTATTGTTGTTGATTTTAAACTGTGCTAGACTGTGCTCTTTTTCTTGTGTTATCCGTATCGCTCGAAATATATCCCGAAATATAAAGTCCTTTGCCGTATTGCTTCCCCTACGTCATTCGAATCTTTATTTGTTTTATTTATGACACTGCATATTTTAAAATTAAATTTTTCGTTACTGCTCACGTTTATCATAATTTTTTAAAAACCCCTTTTTACTTATTGTTTGCACGTATCGGTGCTTTCATTTGTGTTTTGTGTTGAAACTTCATTGTTGATTCATTTTCAAGGGGCCGCTATGTTACAGCACCGATCTGTTTTATTTGCCCCACTAAATTTTCGAACTCTGCTCTTTTATTTGGTTCTTATTTTGCTGTGTTAGTCTGCGCGTCATTGTGTTTTTTAATTTTTGCACGTTTCGTTTCAACGCCTAATTTCCGGCACAACGCGCAGCTCTTTTGCTTTTTTGCCGAGTTCTAGCTTTTAGTCATTCATTTCATTTTGGGATTTGAAGCAAGCGGACGTTTTATTTTTGTAAGTTTAGTCACACGGCATCGTTACTTTTATTTTGTTCCCTAGGTTAATTTTCAAATATTTTACTGCCGTGCCGTGCCGTGTAGATCTTTAATTTATTACAATTTTTTCAATAAACCTCTATCTACTGGACTTCAACTTCTATTTCTGGAAACAGCACGGACGGTGACGGCCCCAGTCTCGAATCGCTGGGGCAACCTAGAAAAGACCTATCTTACGCTATAGTTACAGAGGGCGTCTGTAACACAGGTAAAGTTTAGATGTTAAAAGTGCACTTTTTGAATTTCAAAATTTATCCTTAGAAGTTCACGTCTGATTTCGTTGTATTCCTATTGTAGAGGTAGTGCCAATTTAGATGGGCAAAGACTAGCAGAAGTTGCACCCCCCTGCCACGCTTCCGGCTCCCATGTGGAGGTTCTTGTTATTTTGTAAACTGCAGAATTATAAGCTATTCAGAATAGTTCATTCATTGCCCACAAAATGTTTTTTGTGTTCAATCAAATGCAGCGTGCACCCCTTCAACCCATGTAATGCTGAGCAGCTTATATCTCGTACTTCCTTTCAACCACAACTAGTAAACTGCTTGTCCTTAATTATGCGAAATCGAGAATTCTAGTCCTGCAGTTGTGGATATAGCAGCTGCTTGTATACGCCGATTGGGCCTGTGGTCTAAACACTATGCCGCATTGCCTCCATCTTGTATGAATTCAAACTCCATGAACTATCACTTAGCAATTAAGAAACGTCCATTACTTTAAGCTATTTAGTCGTGTTCATCCATGCAGCAATTGAGTTCTTTTGAGTTAGTTTTTGGATTGTGTTAAAATGCTGCAATTTTGTGTATTTCAGATGACTAGAGCTTTGTTTGTGTGAGCAAATTTTGGTATGGAAAAAGTTGGGAATTTTTTGTTGACAAATGCGTGGGAACCCTGTCAAACGTATCACAGACGAGGGTCTGTGATACGTTATGGGCAAGGATGGCAGTACGGTACGTTTAAAATTTCCGTACTACGTGCCTCGCACCTTGAACCATACCGTACCATTACAAAAAAGGCGTAACGCACTTTTTAACAAAAATTTAGGCGTACCGTACCGAATTGCCATCCTTGCTTTTAACTACTCCCAACTTTAAGTGAATTTAAAATCACTTGCCTATAAATCAGCGATCTCAATTAAAACATTTAGCGTCGGTTTCAGCTGTCTGTTGCCTCTATATACAAAAAGCCGGAGCAATGTGCGAAAAGTCTTGGATTTTTAGTTCAAACAGCGTACCAACGTACCGTATCCGTACCTTAAAAAAAGGCGTACCGCACCAACGTACCGTACCCGTACCATTACAGAAAAAGCGTACCGTACCAGCGTAGCGTTCTTGTTAGCAAAAATTGAAGCGTACCGTACTGCCATCCTTGGCTATGGGAGTCTGGGGGCAAAGCCCTCAGCCGCTGGGCGATTTTTGTAAGTGTTTGGAGAAAAATGCTATTTTAATTCCATTGGATCACATTTCGCACGTGTTCACAGCCATTTTGAAAGAACTGGATTTTCAACATTTGAAAGCCAATCGAAAAAATTTAATTCTTCAATCCTCGTTTTACTAGCAATTAAAGTACAAAACACGCTTAAAATCTTGCATTTTGGTGTAAAATTTTAACAGTAAGTGATTTGGTCCATGTAGGGGGAAGTAATGCACATTGCCTCCTGCAATATTTTAGCAGCAAATAATAATCCACTCGTAAATTTTCCTTAGAGATTTTTGTTTTGGCATGAAGTTAACCAGTTGTAGGAGTACATATACGGCTAGGAGGCCCAGGCCCTCTCAATTGAAATTCAATAATTTGTTCAATATGCATTTTCCCTAGCTATTTTTTAAAAGTATATTGTGCGTAAAAACTGGCGAGGTGGAGGCGAATCGTTATTGAAAAATAGCACAATAGATGGTTGGCTTGCTAAACATGTTATTGCGCGGGCCGTATTTACATTGCTCGAGGCCCTTGGCACTTAACGGATTTTTGCAACATCTTTCTGCCAAATTAAAGTGAAGACGAAAAAAAGTCCTACTATCTGAGTGTAGGGCCCTGACACTGTGGCATATGGCAAAAAGGGCGCTGGTTATTGCATTACATTCATTAAAAGGTTAGATGAGGGCCTGAGGTAGCAACTTTTAGGACAAAACCTCTTGATTTCACCCGGGTTATACGTTTAAATTGATTAGAAAAACTTGAATTAAGGGGGTGCACCGGACCCCCTGGTCGTCAATATTATTTATTGTTAAATACTGTTGTGCGCGTGTACTATTGTACGCAAAGATGCTAAAAGAAACTGAAAATGAAGCAACAAGGCTTTTTTGTCAGTGGTGGCATTTCGATTTAGGGGGCCCGGGCCCCCTGGGCCACCTTCCTGGCTACACCTGTGATTTTGAGACAAGATTGCGCCCTTAAGTTCCTTCACAAAAAAAAACACTTGAAGCAAAATTGAAATAACTTTTTTTCCAAAACGTGGAGGACTCGAGTCAAGTCACTTGACAGTTTTTCGAAACCTCCAAGAATTGCAAGATATTATTATGAGGTGGACGTCATTTTTATTTCTTACTTTTGTTCGCGTAAACCCTAAATTAAAAAAAAATGCGATTCCGTACAAGGACAACATACTAGCTATACTCTCGTTATATGTATCATTGATAGTATTTCAATTGGGGGGTTTGCATTACCGCCTGTGTTCTTCTTCTTCTTCTTTCTTCATTGCCCGCTTTTCCGTGAGGGTTGCGGGGGCAGTAGCTCAAGATTGAGCCACCACACCTCACGGTCTTCCATCACCTCCATCATTTCGATTGGGCGAAGTCCCAAGCGATTCCATCCAAGATCCTCAATGTAATCGGTCCATCTAGTTCTAGGTCGTCCGACTGGTCTTCTCCCATTTGCTTTGGCATGTAAAGCTTGTTTGGGGAGTCTTTCCTGAGGCATTCTGCTTACATGGCCAAACCATCTAAGCTGTGATCTTTCAATTCGGAGAAGTAACGGCTCGATGTTAAGAGATTTTCGAATTTCAGAGCTACGCACCTTGTTAAACAGTGTAACTCCTTCGATTCTTCGTAAAAACCTCATTTCGGACGCTTGCACTTGTGATCGCATTTTTTCGGTCATTACCCAAGATTCATGACCATAAGTGAGAATGGGGACAAAAACTGCTTTGAAAATTGAGAGTTTTGCCTTTTTCGACAATTCTCGTTTCATGACAACCGAGTAGTGCAAAGCTCGCATTACTGCACTAGCCTTGCCTATTCGGGTATCGAGTTCTTCGTCTTGCCTTCCGTCACTCGTAAATGCAACCCCAAGATACTTGAACTTCTCTACATTAAGTTCATAATAACGTTAAACGAGGGCCTGGGGTTGCAACTTTTAGAACAAAACTCTTAGATTTCTCACAGATTTTGCATATAAATTGTTAAAAATTTGAATTAGAGCGCCCCTGGCCTGGGACCCTTGGTCGTCAGTTAGGGGCTCCGTAGCCCCCTGTTTGTCAGTCAGGGGGCCCCCTGGTTGTTGGTTTGGGGCCCTCTGGTTGTTAATTAGGACCCCTGGTTGTCAGTTAGGAACCCCGGGGCCGCCTTGTCAGTTAGGGGCCCCAAGGCCCCTTGTTGGTTTAGGGTCCTCTGGTTGTTAATTAGGGGCCCTGGGTCCCATGGTTGTTAGTTAGGGGCAACTGGTTGTTGGTTTGAGGCCCTCTGGTTGTTAGTTAGGGGCCCATGGTTGTCAGTTAGGAATCCCGGAGCCCCCTTGTCGACAGTTAGAGGCCCCGGGTCCCCTGGTTGTCAGTTAGGGGCCCTGGGCCCCCAGGTTGTCGGTTAGAAACCCCGGGGGCTCTTGTTTGTTAGTTAGGGGCTCTGGGGCCCCCTGGTCATCAGTTAGGGGGCCCCCTAGTCGTTGGTTTGGGGCCCCTGGTTGTCAGTTAGTAACCCCGGGGCCCTATTGTCAACAGTTAGGGGCCTTAGGGTCCCTGGTTGTTGGTTTAGGGTCCCCTGGTTGCCAGTTAGGTACCCCGGGGCCCCTGGTTGTCAGTTAGGGGCCCCCTGGCTGTCGGTTAGAAGCCCCGAGGGCCTTTGGCTGTCAGTTAGGAACCCCGGGGGCCCCTTGTTGTTGGTTTCGGGTCCCCTGGTTGTTAGGTAGGGGCCCTGGGTCCCATGGTTGTCAGTTAGGGGCAACTGGTTGTTGGTTTGGGGTCCTCTGGTTGTTAGTTAGGACCCCTGGTTGTCAGTTAGGAACCCCGGGGGCCCCTTGTTGGTTTCGGGTCCCCTGGTTGTTAGGTAGGGGCCCTGGGTCCCATGGTTGTCAGTTAGGGGCAACTTGTTGTTGGTTTGGGGCCCTCTGGTTGTTAGTTTGGGGCCCTGGGGGCTCCTGGTTGTCAGTTGGGAACCCCGGGGCCTCTTGTCAGTTAGGGGCCCCGAGACCCCTTGTTGTTGATTTGGGGTCCCCTGGTTGTCAGTTAACAACCCTGAAGCCCCCTGGTTGTCAGTTAAGGGCCCCTGGGCCCCCTCTTCGTTATCACTATTATTGTTAATTACTGTTACGTGCATAATTACTGAAAAAAAAAACTGCAACTAAACATCGCTAGGCTATGTTGTCATAATTTTTTGTCATTCGTGGTATTTTAATTGGGAGAGGGGGGCGGGCCCCCTGCCCCCCTCCTGGCTACGCCTATGGTGTTGAGTAAACTAGTGTAAGTCAAACGTATCACAGATGGGGATCTGGGTAGGGTTGCCAACCGTCCCGGAATTGACTTCTGGCGTTCCGGACCGAGCCACGTTTGTCCCAGAATTTACTAACAACCCAGGCGTTCTAATATATAAGGCCATGTAAGCATGTCGGCTTCGTTCAAAACTGGAAACGTATGCAATTCACGCGATTATTTTTGTAAATAAAAGCAGTATCCATCATTCTGTATGCAACAATGAAATAAAACTGAGTTTAAAGTAATTTGTAGACGAGACGTTTCGTCAGCTGTGACGTCCTGATTACATAACAATCAAATAAGTTAAACAATCGTAAAATAGAGGATAAATCATCAGTCCCCTTAATTTGAGACGATCATTTGACTTCGTTTTATCGATAGAAAAAAACGCAGGTACATTTTAAAACAGTTTTGTAGCTGTAAGCGTAAAAAGTAAGTAAAGAAAGCAGTTTAAAAGTAAAGGTGAAGATATGACTAGCAGAGGTGGAGTTCTCGAGGACAGATTTTGAAGTCCTTGGCCTTGGCCTCGAAGGTCAAGTCCTTGGCCTTGAGGTCTCAAGTCCTCGAAAATTGGCCTGTCCTCGGCTCGAGGACTGCAATATTTTTTGAATTGTTAAAATTTTGTGTAGCGCTTGAAAAATTTTTTGGAAAACGTTTTTTTGTGGAGATCGCTTGAAAAATTTTTTTGAAGACCATTTTTTTTTTGGAGAGCACTTGCGCTTGTGTCCTTGGTCCTTGGCCTTGGCCTCGAGAGTGTCTGTCCTCGGTAAGGCTGTCCTTGGCCTCGGATTTTTTTTGTGTCCTTGGCCTTGGCCTCGAGCCTCGTGTCCTCGACTCCACCTCTGATGACTAGATTGATTAGTTTGTATAAAGTTAGTTAACAGGCCTATTTTGTTTATACGCCTATATTGCACTGTTAGTGTGAGGCTCTTTTATGAACAGGTTTTCATTATTCAGTCAGTTTTCAGGCTTACGTGGCTTTCTAATAGGACGCCTTGCTGACAACTCTTTATCTTAGTCTTAGCGAGAGTTCATTGATTTCTATATTCCCGTAAAGATTGGGCTACGAATTTTTAACATAAATTTTTGGCAGGAAATTTAAATAAAAGTTTATGGAAATCATCCTTAACTCACTGTTGCAGTGAACGTTACCAAAAATTTATTTTTTTTCCTTTACAGGTGTTATGGATGTTCTTCATTATTTTTTATAAAATTTATAGTCCCATGTCATCTTCACAAACCAAGTTAGTTGAACTAAGTGATCCTAGTGCAGAAAGTAATGTTGAGGATATATTGGCACAAACTCCGCCAAACAAGAAAGTCAAACTTGCCAAACAATATATGTGTTTTTTATTCAGAATGGTAAAAGAAGGAGGCTTGTCATGGCTATCTAAAGTTGATGATTTTACTGCAAACTGTATACTGTTCAATTTTTTTGTCGCGCTCTAGCGGCTCTACGCTTCGTAGAGATAATAACAAAGTTAACGCATTGCGTTAAGTGCTAAAAAAGTTGAGCAGTATTCCCAGGGGCGTATTTAAGGGGGGGGCATGGTGCCATGGCCCCCCCTTAAGGTCGCCAGAATAGTAAAATTTGCATAGAATTGTATGCAAAAGTGCGGCATGCCCCCCCTTTGTAACTTGGACAGAAAGTTTGAGCACACAAACGGACAGAATCTCGGTAAAGACTTTTTTTGGGCCAAAAACCGGACTGAATTTGAGTGAAGACCCTTTTTTTTTTGGTCTACACCTAACTTAGGCCAAAAACCGGACTAAATTTGAGTGAAGCCCTTCTTTTGGTCTGTTCCTGCCCAGGGCCTACGAGAGGGGGGGCAGGGGGGGACAATGACCCCGGGGCCCATGGAGTATAGGGGGCCCATCCAAATGACATTGAGAAGTGAAAGGCCCATTGAAGTCGCATGTGAACAGCTTTATTTCTTTTGATTTCGGCCGGAAAAGCCGTTGAAATTTCGGAGAAGACCTTTCTTTTTGGAGATCACTTGATTTCTGCCGGAAAAACCGTTGAAATTTCGGAGAAGACCTTTTTTTTTGAGATCACTTTACTCCGACCGGAAAAACCGTTGAAATTTCGGAGAAGACCTTTTTTTGGGGGGGGATGACATCGTTTCTCGGACCAAAGAGCGGCATTTTCTCCGTCTATTTTGGACTTTACAAAACCACAATTCCGTCACATTTGAGCTGGCCCCGGGTCCACGTTCGGCTCTCGGCGCCCCTGTTCCTGCCAAGGGGCGGAAGGAACAAGTTGAATGATTCTTGCTCACCACTGCTACTGACTTCGAGGGCACTGTGAACTAAAGACCTCAATTCACACATACGCTGCCTTCTGATTGTAAAGTAACCACTTGTAAATTAACCAACAACAAATCAATGTAATGTTCAATCAATGCAATGTGCAAAAAACACTTGAATTTTTAAACCGCAGTATATGCAGTGGTACTCTCAGAAGATTAGTCAAGAATGAAACGGCACGCCTGGACAAGTCAGAGTTCGGCATTATATACTTATGTAGTGACTCTGCGCTGTATCGAACCACAGTCATTTATGTTTTGCTCAAGAGTCCGTTTCAGTGCCTAACAATAGTTTTTAAAACGCGCGCTGAACGCTGATTTGATTAAAACTTGCGATCTAGCAATTATCATGCATTTTTAGGAAACATTGTGCAGTCACGTGAGCCTGTTCTCACGCAGTGTGTCATGTAAATTGTAGGCTAACAGGAATTCTCTTTCTGGATTTGCCGTTGTCCTGTAAGAACCGCTGTGATTTTAAGAAGTTTATATTTTTACTGCGATTAAGGGCCGGTCTACACTGAGCGTAAAATTGTCAGCTTATGAGCGTAACCTTAGTTTATTTTAAAGGAAAATTCCGTAAGCCCAGGCGTACCACCTTACGGGTGTAGCACCTTACAAGAGTAAAATTGCCAGCGAAAAAAATTTGCTAAAGGTTTAACCTACTGGTGCACTTTGCAGGTGCAGTGATGCTGCATTATACCGGTAAGAGATACTGGTAAGCAAGCAACTTAATAGCCTAAGCTACTGTCAGAAAATATGCAAAGTTAAAAAATTAGTCTGCCAATAAAATCTAGGCTCTGATTTTTTATATCAATGAAACTCAAAAGTATTAGAGCCTACACTATCAGTTAGCCTACAGCTACAGAAATAAAAGTAGAATTAAAATGCTATAATCTAGGCGTACCCTGGTACTAGCCTACTGATATGACAAGCTGTGCAGTTACAGCTATATAGGCATGTAAAAGTTTTCTATTTCAAAATGTGCTCACTTATTATTCACTGACTATCAGGTTTTAGACTTTTACAAATAGTTGAGTGGAATTGCAGACACTGCCAAGCCAATAGGTTTGGCTTACTGTCATGTCAATAAGATTGCGAAATCAAAAGTTTTTATATTCTGCAATTGCTTTTCAGAGTTGTAAATTAAGACTCTATTAGCAAGTATTTATTGTAATGAACAAAATATAGTAACTGTAAGTATTTGGAATTTAACAAATTTATCAATGATATGGTCGTTTGGTCCAGACTCAAAGGGACTTATTGATGAATTTATGAAACAATGTTGATCTTTAATGCTCGAAGATTTGAAGAATGATAACCAATCTAACAGTGGAATTGTCAGGTTTTCAAGGTTAGTTAAGTGTATTTCTAGATTGACAATCTTTACCAGCTATTTGAGCTTTTATTAAAAAAAAAACTTCAAGCGTTTTCATAATGAAAATAAAAAAACAAATTTGGAAGTTTTATCTAAATCATTTGCTTTTAGCTAAAATAATCATTTAAAATTAGCAGTGGACCAAAGAAAACTTGTCACTTTTAAAGTTTTTTCTAATGTGATTGTGTGACAAAACAGTATTCACATCACTGCAACTTAACTACACAATTTCAAGTTTCTTGTAACATATGAGTAGCATTGCTTGTTTTTCTTAGGTGCAACTAAGATTTTAAAGTGTCATATTTTTCAAAGCATAAGGTGCACCAATTATACTTGAAGTTTTTAAGAAATCCAACTTGGGCCTTATACTCTGATGCATTTAATCTGTAGGCTTCTGGTTATGCTCTCTTACGGCCAGTTGATCAAGTGGTAATGCATTCGTCTCTGGAGTAGAGGTCTGAGATTTAAATCAGCCTGGTCAAATCAAACACAGCATTGCCAGCGGCTTTGTATCGCTGCGACATTACTTTCAAGGCAGCTATGTTGCTCGGGTGCAATGATGCTGTGGTGGGCCCTGCCAACTTTATGCACTTCGATGTATTACAGCATGTATAATGAAAAACTTGATTTGATTCCATAATTTCATTCAGAGTTAAACCATTTAGATTTTTAAAAAGTTTTTTAGAGTTTAATAAATTTAATGTAATGTAGAGCATCTTAAAGTTTGGTGCACATTGTGCCTAAAAACAAAAGCTATAGAAGCCATTTGGTGTGCTTCATGCTAGAATATTATGATCATAGAAGCCATTTATCGATACTACGACCGCGTGCCAATTAACAGTTGTATGTTCTAGTTTGCTGCGCCTTGTGGTTTAAAAAATGCTGTAGTGATATCTTCGCTAGAATTAATTTTGATAGAATAAAGTATGCTTTGTTTAGTTTAAAAAAAAAAGTTGTTTTTTTGCTTTGATTTTGCTAACTTGATTTGATAGCTTTGTTCTGTAATGCAGTATTAGCGCTTTTTTGAAATTTAATGTGACCGGTTTGATGCAAGAAAATTTGACACCGCAGCGATATGGTTAGGGTTTTGCATCAAACATCTTTTGGGTCTGGTTCAGACTAAGATTGAAGTAGGCCAAGTCAATCGTCTTGTGTCAACTGGTTGCCTCTAAAAATTTTGGATTCTTCTCCGAGTGCAACTGTTTTATGCATAATTGGTCCGTTTTTTTGATATGTCTACTGCTCATGACGGTTTTGGACACTTTGCAGAATTTTGAACTTTTTTTTTTGATCCGTTGGTCCGTTTTTTTGATATGTCTACTGCTCATGACGGTTTTGGACACTTTGCAGAATTTTGAACTTTTTTTGGTTGGAGTAATTATTAGTTGTTTTACTCTAGGTCCTCCTCCAATGAGTAGATGATAATTGGAAAATTGTTGGAACTGCATGATTGAAAACCAGAAGCTATCAAGTTCCATTAATGTTTGTTGTGTATTTCTACAACATGCTTCATGGTCATCACAACCTACTGGAAATTGATCATGATTTGGGTTAAGCGCTGTTGACTTACAATATGACATTTTCTCCTTTTGTGATAAGAGTAAAAACCAGAAGTAAAGCCATCAAATTTCATTAATGTTTGTTCTGTACTTCTTCAACATGTCTCATGGTCAACACACCGTAATGAAAATTGCCCATGGCTTGGGTTAAGTGCTGTTGGCTGAACTTGTGACATTTTCTTTTCCCACCATGAAATCAATCAAGACATTGGTTATTATTAATGCTTCATAGAGTTGCTGCTTGACTTTTCCAGGATCCAGGCATTACTCATTTTCAAGTTTTATAATCAAAATGTTGGTGATGTATAATAAAATATCTGCTTTTTGAGACTGATTGGACATTGGCATCCTTTTTAATCCTCTGGTTATTTTTTCCTACAAGTTTTGATTAAACCTATGAGACAGGTTTTGCTTTAAGCAAAAACTCTGGAGATGAATTTTCCTACAAGTTTTGATTAAATCTCTGAGGTAGCTTTCGCTTTACACTTGTTTATACATCAATGCTATCAATAATAATAATATGTGCTTGTCTAATCTGCGCTGATATCTACGTGAAGCGACAACCAGATGGAGGGTTCTTCACTCCCTCCGAAACATTACAATCGTAAGATATGCCCGATGTGTTACTTTCTGAAATATTAACTGCTTTGCGCTTAAAATTTTGTAATTTTGCTTGCAACAAATTTAGTTTATTGAGTTTTTGAAAATATTGAATACAGTTGTATTACAAAAGTTGCAATATCTGTCTTATTGAGAGAATTCAAAAGTTCCTCCTCGGAGTACAGTAAACTTATTGAATGCTCTAATCGCACAATCATTTTTCTGCAGTTTCAGTGGTAATAATGTTACTGCAGTATAGGGTAATTGAAATTTTTTAGCTACCATAGTTCGCCCTATTTTCGTTTTATGTTTTATGAAAGTGCAAGTAGCTGGACATCAGTGAGATTTCTCTAAGTCTTCGGCTAATGCTAGGGTAAGCATTTCTCGAATAAGTTTAGGTTTAGCGGGTGAGGGATTGAATCCCAAACTTTTATTATCAAATTCTTGTGCGTTACTGTGATACAAAACTACCAGAGTGGTAGTAAAAACAAAGCGTTCAGTAGAAGCGTTTGTGTGAAAAAAAAAAAGATGAATTCTGCGATAAGCATGTCAACAAAAATTTTAGTTATGAAATTAGGAGTTATAATGCAATTCAATCTGATTGATTACAAGGAGTTAACTCAAATCACTTGGGGTGAGGAGTCAATACAATAATGATAAAATGCGTGTTGTTTTTGCTGAAGGGATTAAATGGGGAAAAGATTGTATTTTAATATGTTCGCGCACTCAAAAACCGTTCGACAATTCGAGAGGATAACCTACACCTGCATCCTACGCATCATGCACCGTCTATTGTGTTCCAGGGGTGGACTGGATAAAGTTTATATTAAAAGCTGATATGAGAGTGAGGCTAAAGACGCTCAACATTTGGCTTAAAAGGACACGGGACAGAGGTGGAGTTGAGGGCACAAGGCTCGAGGCCAAGGACACAAAAAAATATCCGGGGCCAAAGACAGCCCTTTCGAGGACAGACCCTTTCTAGGGCAAGGACACAGGCGCAAGTGTTCTCCAAACAAAAATAATAATAATAAGGTCTTCAAAAATTTTTTTTCAGATGTTCTCAAAAAAACAAAATCAAAAAATCTCCAAAACAACAAGTTTTTTTACAAAAAACGATCTACAAACTTTTAAGGATTCCAAAACTACAGCTGTTCTCGAGCCGAGAAAGGGGCAATTTTCGAGGACTTGAAGCTTCGAGGCCAAAAACAGAGGTGGAGTCGAGGACACAAGGCTCGAGGCCAAGGACACAAAAAAAATCCAAGGCCAAGGACAGCCTTTTCGAGGACAGACACTCTCGAGGCCAAGGACAGCCTTTCCGAGGACAGACACTCGCGAGGCCAAGGACCAAGCGCAAGTGCTCTCCAAAAAAAAAAATGGTCTTCACAAACATTTTTCAGGCGATCTCCAAAAATAAAAAAGGTCTTCACAAAAATTTTTCAAGCTATCTCCACAAAAAAACGTTTTCCAAAAAATTTTTCAGGCGCTCCACAACATTTTGACAATTAAAAAATACTGCTGTTCTCGAGCCGAGGACAGGCCAATTTTCGAGGACTTGAGGCCTCGAGGCCAAGGACTTCAAAATGTGTCTCGAGGACTCCACCTCTGTAAACGGAATGTATCAGTAGAACTGAAGAACAGTTGAAAGCTGAAAACAAAATGTACCGTACCCTGCAAAACATTATGATCAGATCTTTCCACCGAGTCACTCTCCGCTAAGAAGAATTCAAAAGAGGAAGAACCGGACCTTTGAAACCAGCCTCTAATGTTCATCAGTGTAGGCCCGGCGCCACGAGGGGGCATTCCGGAGCCGTGCCCCCCAAATGACTGCTTGTGTACCCCAAGCGAGGACTGTGCTCCGAAGAGATTAACAGGCTCGGGGCTACTGGAGTGCAAATCGAGGCCTAAGACACCCAAATTGGTACTTATTGCCTTAGAATTTGTGAGCAAGAACTGTTTTTTCGTAGTTTTTGAGGACTCACACCGGATTTCATGAAATTTTGGGGACAAAGACTTTTTTTTGTCTTCACTTTAGGATTCGTAGAGTTGCAAAATTTTGAGATGAAAACCAGAGTTTGTGAAAATTTTTGAACTGAAGACCTTTTTTTTATGTCTTCATCTTTTTCGTTTGCTCCACACTCTTAAATTCACGCAAATAAACTTCTCGTGTTCCCCCAAAATTTATTTCTGCCCCCCTAGTCACGCTATCCTGACGCCGGGCCTGCATCAGTGGCCTATAAGTTAATTTTTGTAATTTTGTTGTATTCACCAAGTTGCTTTGGCCAGGAGACAGCAAAGAAGCCTTTTGGTCTTTGAGTTAAGCTGCCACGTTTTGTCTACCACACACTGTGGAGTCTTCACGGTGTCCCTTTTTATTGCCGAACGCTGAGCAAGGAATCGAACCCAGATCTAGCTTTTCAGTAACAGACACTCGATCACTGATTGGCCGTACGTTATGTTTTTTTGTGAGGAAAGTAGAAAAAAATTCACGTTCAAATTACACTGTACAACACAAAAAAAAATTCAAGAACAATTTCATGCGTTTTAGGGTGACTTGGGGTCGCTGAACACGAATCTGAAGTTAGTTTTTTTTGTATCAGGTTTGAAACTTCTGAAAAATTATTTTTTTTTATTGCGATAGTATTCCATTTGATGCAAATTGTGGCTTATCCTGTAAACGCAAGTTAGAATTGCATCATTTCAAAAGTTAAAACGAGCACTACAGTAGAATTGCACTACTAATTGTCGCTAAATAGTTGTCTATTTATCTCATAAAATTTGCAACTCTTTTCATTTAACTTTAGATCGACATTGAATTGTGACTCTAGTCTAATGCAATGTTTTGCTTTTTTATAGATTTGTTTAGTTTTAGATTTCTAAACACTGTACAAATTTATGTCTTTTAATAGTTGATCATGACTTCCTTTAGACGAAAGTGCAAAAATGACCCTGACTTATTTTGTTACATCTGTGGAGAGATTACAGCAAGCAAATATAGACGAAAACTAACTGATCGGATCAAGAAGCTATACCTAGCATACTTTGGATGTGCAGTAGGGGATCAGGAAAAAAATTGGGCTCCACATGTTTGCTGTCTGGACTGTTCTAACAGGCTCAATAAGTGGTTTGCAGGTGGAAAGCCCACATTGTCTTTTGCTGTTCCAATGGTGTGGCGAGAACAAAAAGATCATGTAACGGATTGCTATTTTTGCCTCACGGACACTCAAGGATTTCGCCACAAAACCAGAAAGAAGATACTATACCCAAGTTTGCCATCTGCAATTCGCCCAGTGGCACATTTTGATCAGTTACCTGTGCCTAAACCACCGGTCACGCTTTCCGAAACTTCTGCAGAATCTTCACAAAGTTCTTGCAATAACGAATTTGAAGACGAACCAAGCACTAACTGTCCACACCTGATAACCCAGCAGGAGTTAAATGACCTTGTCCGAGACTTAAATCTTCCAAAAAGCAAGAGTGAGCTACTTGGGTCTCGGTTGCAACAGTGGAACCTCTTAGCTCCTGGAACAAAAGTGACAGTGTATCGTCGACGATCGGAACTTTTCTCTAATTTATTTTCAGAAGATGGAGAGCTTTTTTACTGCAATGATATTTTCGAGTTGATACATACATTAGTTGGAAAATATGACCCTAATGACTGGAGACTCTTTATTGACTCTTCCAAGAAAAGCATCAAAGCTGTACTATTGCATATTGGAAATATCCTGCCATCTGTCCCTATTGCTTACTCAACAACGATAAAAGAAACATTTCAAAACCTCCAATTTATGTTGGAAAAAATCCGTTACTCTGAACACAATTGGCGTATATGTACAGACTTGAAAGTTATAGCAATCCTTACAGGACTTCAGTTGGGTTACACCAAATATTGCTGCTTTTTATGCTTGTGGGACTCTAGAGCAAAAAGTGAACATTATGTCAGAAAGCAGTGGCCTCCCAGATTGGTATCTCACCCAGGTCAGCACAACATTGCCAATATATCCCTGGTTCCACAAGAAAAAATTATACTTCCACCTCTTCACATTAAACTAGGACTGTTTAAACAGTTTGTGAAAGCATTTAACAAAGAATCACCAGTGTTTCAATTCTTGCAAAAAGTTTTTCCACATCTGTCTGAAGCAAAAATCAAGGAGGGCGTATTTGTTGGACCGCAAATACGAAAACTCATTTTGAACAAAGAATTTGATAAGATATTACATGGAAATGAGTTGGATGCCTGGGTTAGCTTCAAAAAAGTTTGCACAGACTTTTTGGGTTGTCATCATTCCGAAAACTTTAGAGACGTTATTGATGAAATGCTAAACACTTACAAAACTCTTGGATGCAAGATGTCCCTCAAGGTTCATTTTTTGGATTCCCACTTGGATTTTTTTCACGAAAACATGAGTGATGTTTCTGATGAACATGGAGAACGCTTTCACCAGGACATATCTGTTATCGAAAACCGGTATAAAGGAAAATGGTCTGTAAGCATGCTTGCAGACTACTGTTGGTCGATACAACGGGATGATTCGGAAACTCAGCACAAACGGCGTAGACGATATTAGATGAATAAACTTGTACTGAGTGTTGATTTAATCATGTACTGAGTACGATTGTTTGGTTTGTTTGCACCTTTTCAAAAAAGCTAGACTGCCATGAATAGTTTCAATGCATGAGCTCTCCACTGAAAAATAAGCATAGAAGGATGTATTTGATAGCAACACACTCAATGAGGGTATGAAAGCAGCAAAATTTTTAAAGTTTAGGCCAGATTCCAATTAAGTGATTTGAGGCACATCTTCTGTGTGCTTTTTACTTCATGATTCCTATAAAAATGATTGTGCAACCTTATCAATAACTGTTAAATTGGCTGCACTGCCCAGTTGTAAACGAAATTAAATTGTAGAGCTTCGGCAGAGAAAAACCACAGCACCACTTTAGTCAACATATTGGTTATGTTGGGAAATTATACTGATATATTACTAAAAATGCGAAAAAATTAAATTGCATTTTTTTCAAAACGCTGACCTGATCGGTAAAAACGGAGTTCATATTTGGAATCAGCGTCACCAAATTTACAAAGGGCACCTATTCTTGTTCTTGAATTTTTTTATGACTCGAAATTTGTTGGACAGTGTTATCAAACAGACAATACTACTTCTCGTGATGCATAATCTGACCCAAATTTAACCGAAACGACAAAGAATTGTAATAAATCTGTGATTTCCGTCATCCAATTCAGCATATAATATTATGGCCACCCACAGAATACGCTGTTAAGCTGTTACGCTCGTAAGCGCCGTTTTGTATAGTGTAGACACCCTCGACGTACGAGCGTAAAAAATTTTGAAATTTTGTACGCACAGTGTAGACCGGCCCTAAACAACGAGGAAGTTTTTAAGTTGTGGTGTTGATTTTAAAGTATCGAAGGTAGAACAAGTTAGGATTGGGTTCACCAAACCCAAATTCCTACACTTATGACGTCATAGTACAGTAGGAACTGCAATTGGTGAATGGCGTTCAATCCGTAACTAAAGTAGGCTACCGTAGGTAAATTAAATTAAATTGAAATATGGAACAAATAGCTTGCGTCCGGAACATAAGCGGCCTCCATTATGAGTCTTTAAACGACGTGGACTCATAATGTAACAAAAGGAAAGAGGAGGACGCACCTCGTGGTTGTGAATGAGATGATTAACACCGTGGCTCATAGAAATGCACGCCCACTAAATAGTGAAAGGTACACAAACAATATTTACATGTATGTACAGGTTTAACAACAGCACTCCAACTAGTTTTGTAGAGCAAGCACATTTAGTCGTGAAATTCAAATGTAGCAATTTTCGAAAGGTCTCGTTCAATCTCCGAAACTTGTTGCATTCCAGTACTTTCATTAAAGGTTGACACGGTAATTATTGCTCTACGTACCAGTGCTCAGCCTCGACGAATTTGTGCCACAACTCAGCCCAGGCGATAGCACCCTCTTTTTGGCAGCTCTCCAAAACCTTCTACCAACACCCAGAGGTGGAGTCGAGGACATAAGGCTCGAGGCCAAGGCCAAGGACAGCCTTTCCGAGGACAGACACTCTCGAGGCCAAGGACAGGAATGCTCGAGGCCAAGGCCAAGGACCAAGGACACAAGCACAAGTGCTTTCCAAAAAAAAAAAAGGTCTTCAAAAATTTTTTTCAGGCGATCTCCACAAAAAAACGTGTTCCAAAAAATTTTTCAAGCGCTACACAAAATTTTAACGATTCAAAAAATACTGCTGTCCTCGAGCCGAGGACAGGCCAATTTTCGAGGACTTGAGGCCTCGAGGCCAAGGACTTGACCTTCGAGGCCAAGGACTTCAAAATCTGTCCTCGAGGACTCCACCTCTGCTAACACCATTTGACCAACTTGGAGATTAGCTGTAGTTCGATACCATTTCTTGCGCTTTGGCAGCTGGGGCAAGTAGAATTTCATCCATCGCTCCCAAAACTGTTGAGCTAGTGCACAGTTATACCTATAGTCCCGTCCCAGGTGATCCCTGTGGTGTGGTTTTCCTATCGGTACGACTGGGTCTAGTGATGGTGTGAGAAGTGATGAAGGTGATATTGAGTTGTAGTCGCGTGGATCATCACTCTGTGATGTCAGTGATCTGTCATTTACCAATCTAGTGGTGTTTGAGCTGTATGTTTGAAGCCCCACAAATGTGGGTCTACGATGAGTAAGATTCACAGTTTTCAGAAGAGTTTGCTTGAAAACCTTTATAAGTGACTCCCAAGCTCCTCCCTGTGAAAAACGCAAAAGCCATACACTTGCACCGAAATTAACGTTTTGTTACATTTCTCTGACTTGAGAGCCCTAATTCTACGGTATAACAATGTACGAGGGCCCACATTTCCAGAGATCCAAAGGCATTTCAACCTCAGAGAGCGTAGTCAAATTTAACATACTATTCTACTATCATTGAGTAACTCACTCTATCTTGACTCTGTATGAGTTTAATAGGTATTTGGGTTTGTGAAGTCTATGATTGCCAGAGGTGGAGTCGAGGACACAAGGCTCGAGGCCAAGGCCAAGGACACAAAAAAAATCCGAGGCCAAGGACAGCCTTACCGAGGACAGACACTCTCGAGGTCAAGGACAGGAATGCTCGAGGCCAAGGACCAAGGACACAAGCACAAGTGCTCACCACAAAAAAAAAGGTCTTCACAAAAATTTTTCAAGCGTTTTCCAAAAAATTTTTCAAGCGCTCCACAAAATTTTAACGATTCAAAAAATACTGCTGTCCTCGAGCCGAGGACAGGCCAATTTTTGAGGACTTGAGGCCTCGAGGCCAAGGCCAAGGACTTGACCTTCGAGGCCAAGGCCAAGGACTTCAAGATGTGTCCTCGAGGCCAAGGACGTCCTCGAGGACTCCACCTCTGATGATTGCAGATGACTTCTTAAAATTTTTATCAGTAAAATATTTGGATTTGCAGTAATAATGTCATTATATTGTATGATATTGTGTCAATGTCATCAACCCCCACTTCACATACTACCTTTCATGTAGGCTATATCACGTTTTCTGCTCGTCAATTTAAGCAAATTTGGTGCTGGGATGTTGATCAAATGCTGTATTTCACCCTCGAGAAACATAAAAAGTGCTAAAACTTCCTGGGCTCTGCCCCGGACCTTGCTGGGGGAGCTCACAGCGCTCCCCCAGAACCCCTAGCTGGATTTAAACCAATTTTATGTCTAGTTGTGTTTTTCATAGGTTGTAACTGTAAGCGAATATCGTTATCCATTCACCTTTGAATCAAGATCTACACCCATCGGACAAAAAATGATTTAACGGCATGGGCCCTAATAAGGCTTGGGGGCCCAATAAGAATTGGGGGCCCGGTATCGACCTTCGTACCTCCTGGAAATTTTTCCCCCTGAGGCCCTGGTTGCAGCCCAGTGAACATGCCCATGTGGGTACCACATGGGTTTTTGGTGGGCAACTGGGCATTACGTGGGCCATTTTGATGGGGCCCAAATGGGCTTAGGTTGGGCCCAAATGGGCTTAGGTTGGGCCTAAATGGGTAACTTTAAAGTCATTTTTAGCGTTTGATATGGACACCGTTGGTTGTTAAAAGCCTAAAAATAGTTTTCTAAGTATAAAAAAAAAATTGAAAACATAGGTGTAGGCCTAAAGGTTTGATGTTCACTGGGCATAAGTAAAATAACTCTAAAGCCGGATTCACACCGAAAACTGATACGATAACGTTAGGGGAATCCCCTAGTTCTAGCTGATTTTGAAATGATCATCTAATACGACGGTGCGACGCTTTTTTACGTGGTAATTCACACCAAGCGCGACGTACGATTGTATCCAAGGGAAACCATACGCTACTTTTTGTGCTATCGGTAAATGTTAAAACGCCAGCATCTTTGTTTCTTCCTATCAGGAAATCCAAAAACGTTACGTTGTAATGCTTGCATAGCAGTTTGGTAATAGACCAATACGCCTATCAAGTTTGGGTTTTGTAATCAGTAATCACCATTCCATCAAACTATGCTTGAATTGAGAGCTGCTGATAAATTTACAGGCTATTTAATGCATTTTATCCTGTCGGGTTAACTTGCTAATTTTGCAGTGCTTGCCAAAATCATCAACAAACACTTATCAAGTATCACTGGTAATTGTAGAAACAAGTGATGAGTTTTAACTTTAGTTTCACTTAGTTGTACAGTTGCACCTCTATTGCAATGCAGAACTCATTCACTGGTATAGGCCTACCTGGAAGTAGGACCAAAAGCAAAAGGTAGGCCTCTAGCATTGGGCCAAAGCATAATACTTACCGTATATATTATTATTATTAAATGGTAGCCTAAATGTCTTGGTGGTGTAGCATTCAGGTTGCTTGATGGTATGGCTTTTATAATTATCCAATATCATCACTGGGTACCGGTACCTTGATTCAGGGCAAAGTAATCACAGACTTAAATAATAAATATTATACTTAACAAAAATCAAATTGAATCCTAGTATATGCCATAGCTAAGCCGTAAATTTTAAACCACATAGTTAAATTCTATTTAGAAATGATTCTATCTAGGTTGTTATAAATTCGAGTGGAATAGAAGGTTTATCTAAATCATTCAGCCAAGTAAATCTCTTCAAAAAACTGCTGAGATTTTTTGTTAAATTACAGCTTACATATTTGTGAATTTCTATTAAATAAGTAAATTTCTTTTACAGTCAAATACTTATATGATCACAGATTTTGAGTCTATTCTGTAAAAGTACAAAAGTGATTAGTAATTAATTGCATTTACAGTACCATATATCCTTTAAATTAGATTTGCATTAACAATTTTAGGGTGGCGTAGAACTTAAAGGCGGTGAATCATCCAGCCAATTCCAATGGTTTACAATAGCTAAAATTGAACTATAATTTTTGATATTTTTTGTTTTAATTTTGGGACTGCGGTTGCGAAGATATTCAACTAATACAAAAAGATGTCCCCCCGAAAAAAGTTTTTGGAAACTCTGAGTTTTGATCTTCCAACAAAACCACAGTAGGCCTAATGGTTTAGAGAATTGTGGTAGGCCTAATAGTTTAGAGATAATAAACTATCTCTAAACTATTAGGCCTAATAGTTTAGACATAGTTAGGCCTAATAGTTTAATAAGATTACTGTAGGCCTAATAGTTTAATAAGATTACAGTAGGCCTAATAGCTTAGAGAACTGTGGTTTTGGCGGGAAGATCAAAACTTAGAGTTTCCAAAAACTTTTTTTGGGGGGACATCTTTTTGTATTTGTTGAATATCTTCGCAAACGCAGCCCCAAAATTAAAACAAAAAATATCTAAAATTATAGTTCAATTTTAGCTGTTGCAAACCACCGGAAATGGCTGGATGATTCACCGCCTTTAAATTTACTGTAAGCAATATGATATGAATTCAAATAGATTTTGTTTTTCAGAAATAATCAGTACCGTAGATAAAATATAGTTTGGTACATTAGTGGAATTTGAATTTGGCAAATTTGGTTGGTTAATCAGTATGCTTAATGCAGTAGTGAGTAATGTTAGAAGTAGAAGACTTCAAAAAACTGAAAGTACTGGCAGAACTTACTTCAAAAACTGAAAAGTACTGGAAAAACCTGCAGAACTAGAAATTTTCATACTCAAAATTGCGGTAGATCAGTGTTTGAGTTTTTTGAAATGTTTCAACTCTCAATATCTGATGTGATTGCAATTTTTGACTAACATCAATAACAACAGTTAGCAGGTCAGAAAGTGAGGAAAAAGATATCTAATGCAGCACGTGCAATTTATTGTAATTGTAATTACATTTTATTCACCAAGTTGCCCTGGCCAGGAGACAGCGAAGGGACCTTTCGGTCTTCTAGTCAAGCTGCCACCTGCCCTCCTGTCTACCACACACGGCGGAGGCTTCACACTGTCCCTTTTAATGCTGAACGTCAAGCAGGAAAGCTGTGAATACCAATTTTTATAGTCTTTGGTTTGACCCGACCGGGAATCAAACCCGAGTCTACCACTTCAGTAGCAGACGCTCTATCCTCTCGACTACTGAACGGTTTTTAATACGACATTCGTTATCAGAAATCAATATCGCGCAATCAAATTGAAAATTGCTATTACAGTATGTGTGCGCTTATAGAAATCTATTTTCTCGCACACTACCGTATCGCAAATTGTTCCGGTAACCGATATCATACACTTGTTATCTGTCGTATGGCATACTACTGGGTCCATGACAACTGACCATGAGCCAACTGACCGCGAACAACGCCGGTTGGCTGCGAACTGCAGTCCTAAATATATTTTTATTATTCCCAGAGCCATCTTGCCCAAACCCTCACTTTGTGACAAAATGACTGTGACGAAATCAGTGATGAAATCGCTGCTTTGCGGTCAGTTTGTTCGCGGTCAGTTGACTTGACTCGATACTACTAGTACTAGAACATACAGGATCATAAGTGCAGCAGCTCAAAAACCTAACCCAAACCCATGCAGTCCAGGCTTATGTATTTTTAGTACCACTATGTAGGTATGTGTGCTCTGTCAGAAATCGATCTCGCGTATTCGACATCTGTTATATTGCGAAGTGATAGTCTACTGTACTGGTAGGCTATCGCAAACTGGTACAGAACTAGCATATGCGTGAACTGCCAGTGGCAATCGAACTGTACCGACGAACCTATCACTACTCAACTCTTGATTTGGTTCTGTACTGTACAGTATGTTTTCTCCATTCCAATTTGATTGCATGGTACCGGTTCGTTGATTTTTCAAAGTAGCTACAACCCCAAACCACATGGAGCTTAGAACAAATAAAGCTCAATGCGGTTCAAAACCACAGCCAACTTTGTGTGTGTGTTGTACCAACACTGTGCAAGTAAACCAGCTATTTTTTGGCATCTAGTGATCCACTGCTAAGAATACAAGATCATTCTAACATCATACAATTTCATTTCAGCGATTGTTCAGCGTTCACACAAAACAAACTGCAGAGTAGACCGATACAACAACTACCAGTAGCCTCTACCTGACTATTATATTAACAAATACATAGCCTTATGAGTCCCTAAAAATAAACAAAGGTTAACAGCCTATGGTAGCTGAGCAATCACTGGTCAGCATTTATATGCATCATGGCAATAATTTGTAATCAAGACCAGTATCGGTACTGGTACAAAGTATTGATGCACTACAGTATATGATCATGACCATTGATGATACAGTGTCCAAAATAGTTAAAAATGGCCACTTTATTTAAAAGACTTGAGAAAGGTCTCTAGTATAGAAATTGATTGCTTCCAGTATATAGGCCTAGTTTATAATTTCAGCTTTCAAGAGTCAAGTCAATTGAACTTCAAACTGAACTTTAGCCAACTGTACGCCAAAACAAGAGCAAGGAAAGCCAAATTGAATTGGCTTTCTCAACTGGCTGCTAGCAACCATCTCAGATTTAACATGCCTACCCTGTACCAATTAGTTTCAATACCCCATTCTCTCTTCTTTTCCAGAGCAGAAAAAAAAGCAGTCCAGTCTAAAGTACTGCTAAGCTAGGTACCGGTACCAGTTTCAGTGCTACTGTACACTACCTATACAGTACTGCAAAGTATCGGTACATGACTAGACCTAGCCTCTTACATACAACCCAAAGCACTTAACATAGTCTGCTGAAAGCTACTTTTCAACTAGGCCTAAAACCAATTATTTTTTCACGATTTTTAGTTTTCGTGGCTCAAAGTTTGTCCCAAGAAAAGTCAATATTCATATTTTTTAAAAAGTAAATAGGGCCTAGCTAAATAATAATTTTTTTGAGTTATGCATAGTTTACAATACTGTAGTTTGCTCTATTTGTTACTCCCGTTTCTGAGCAGTCTAGCTAGCGTAAGTGCAAACAGTTTAATTGATCAAGGGTAGAAAATATTGTGTGACAAACTACAATGGAAATTATGATAGCAAATCAAAAAAAGTATTTCGATTACCTGCTGACAAAAACGAAAGAGCTGGAGTATAGCATAAACGGTAAAAAGCTCATACCTAAATGGGCCTATCTTTGCACTTTTTTATTTCCAACTATTATTAATAGGCCTACCTTTGCACTTATGTCCAACTATTATTAATAGGCCTACCTTTGCACTAATTTCCAACTCTTTTCCGTTGGCCTATTTTAGAAAACAGCTTACTAGCAAGCAAATCAACCTTGCATTAGTTAAAAAGCCTAGTTTCAACTTTTCCACCGACTTCAACTGGCGAAACGACCAAACGACGAAGTAGAACCCAATCCTACTTCGTCGTTTGGTCGTATCAAGCAAAATCTTTCGTCGGGCGATCGTATGAAACGTATCGTTATCGGACGCAATTGCTCGGTGTGAATGCCCCGTCGTTTATACGCGTCGTTGTCGCGTCAGAAGGCTCGTTTGATACGATAACGACGCCGGTGTGAATCAGGCTTAATTCTGGCGTTCTTCCGGTGAAGTCATAGTCACAGCAAGCTTGATCTTAAAAGCTTTGTTTTTATTGACGTTTCGTTGGTCATGACGACCAGCATCATCAGAATACGAGCAACGATAAAGAACTACGATTGAAGCTACGTAGCATCAATATGAATCGTAAGATTTTTAAAGTTTTTAAAATCCGAAAGTTAATTATTACATCACAACAATAAAAACAAATTTGTAGAAAAGCGGAGAGTGTTAAAACTTACTACAGTATAAACTAAAATGATATCAAAGCATCAGGACATTAAAGCAAAGAACGATAAACTACAGGAAAAGATTCACCATCTGAACGATTAATTACTTTTGGCCTAGAAAGAATAAACCAAGATTCGGCGGTGAATCTTTTGGAAAAATTACTTTCCGTTTTTAAAATTCGTGAGTTGGCCCAATCAATTACGTGATCAAATAATATTACATGTTCACACAAGGCGGAATTTTCTGGTTTTTGTTGCTTAATGGCTCTTTGGTGCTCTTTCAATCTGGAACTTAATTAGGTCTCGTTTGGTAAAGTTGGCCCAATTACATTTACCAAACGAGACCTAAATTCCCGATTGAAAGAGCACCAAAGAGCCATGAAACTGAAAGTATGCTGTTGTGATGTAATAATTAACTTTCGGATTTTAAAAACTTTAAAAATCTTACGATTCATATTGATGCTACGTAGCTTCAATCGTAGTTCTTTATCGTTGCTCGTATTCTGATGATGCTGGTTGTAGACGACGCGAAATCTCTTCTGTCTGCCGTGTCTGACGCCTCTACACGCGTTAACTTATCTTCTTATATTGTCAACGGTTTCTGTAGAAAGTACGGTAATTAGCAATTTCGGAATCAAAAACGAACGTAAATATTACTGCGCAGCACCAAACAACTCCCACAATTTGAACACATACAGTACGCCAAATATCCGAACAGAAAGTAACAACTACGGTACAATTACGATTTAAGAATCAGACTGAGAATACTGATCAGAATAATTGCAATAAAAAACCAAATTCACCGATGGTTTCGTCTTCAGGCAGACAGTAAGCTTTAACTCCAATCGAAGTCTTCAAAGAACGCAGTCTCTGAAGTGGGCCCCCGGGAAACGGTACGGAAACACTTGATAAGAGAGGACAATAGTCCAGTAAAATAATTATTCTCAAACTTGAGCAACAGCTCAGGGGACAAAAGGTCCAAATATAAATAAGATGGGACCCACCCAGGACAAGTTTAAGACCTCGAGGAAGGACTGCAATTCTGAAACTCCAAAGCTTGCTAAATTTCTGAAACAATCTGATACTTAATAACTTCAAATTTAAAGATTCTTGGTAATTCTGAGTGTAAAAATTTAACGTCCTTCCTCGACTACAACCAAATTTGACTGACCCAGAACAAAGGAGTTATAGAGCGAAAATTCAAGAAAACAGTTTCAAAAAGTTGCGCAATAGATAATTTGCATACAGTAGAAAAGGCGCGGTAAAACGCTTAATCGGTGACATCACGTGCGTTGTGTAGCATTACATCATTGGAAATCCTTAGCAGCCAAATATACACGAAAAGCTAAATGCAGTAGAGCGAGTGTTCGAAACCAGGTATAAACAAGAAAACATAAGCGACGTTAGACTGGTCGTCATGACCAACGAAACGTCAATAAAAACAAAGCTTTTAAGATCAAGCTTGCTGTGACTATGACTTCACCGGAAGAACGCCAGAATTAGAGTTATTTCCAATTATAGTTGCAACAAAGCAAATTTAAGAAAATTGAATCTTTATGATTTTGGGGTGCCCATGGTATTCCCACTCTTTGCTCAGTCGTGGGGCATTTTGCTGGGGCCCAAATGGGTTAGCATAGGTCTAAATGGGTTCCTTTTAAATCTTTTTTAGCGTTTAGCATGTGCTCCGTTGGTTGCTAAAAGCCTAGAAATAACTATTAAGTTATTGTCGCAACAAAATAAACGAAGAAAATCAAAACTTTTTTGAATTTGGAATGCCCACGGTATTCCCACTCTTGGCCTAGTCATGGGCCATTTTGATGGGGCTGCTACGAACGATAAAGTCTTTATAACTAGGTCTTGCGATATGTGTCAGTTTGCCAAACCGTTTCTCTTTAACGCTTAAAGCCGCTTTTACCGAAAGTCCGTATTTACGCATACGCGTATAAAAAACGCATATCCGTAAATGCGGATATGCGTATTTACGCAGGGTAATTTATTGATATGGGGAAATACGCGTATGCGTATTTTATACGCGTATCTCAAAAGCATGAAATAAAATGGCTTGTGAGTTTGGTATTACCTTTTATTTGATTTTTAAAATGTCACTGATAACATCTCAATCGGAAAGTCACATCATCAATGTTAGTCGACAGTCACACGAGGGCGTAAATGGCATTCTGTAGTTATTACAATTTATTAAACAAAAATATTGTGACAGACCACTGATATGATTAAGAATATAGCTATTATTATTTTCGAAATTTTCCGTGATAAATTTATAAATTTTATTTTGTTTTCATCTTAATACCGAAAAATAAAACGGCAGTTGGATAGAATGATTCTTCCTTTTTTGGATCAATCCCCAGGCCCAGAATGAATCTTTTTCACTGGCCCTGGTTAGGTTTAAACTCCTTTCTCGCACTCTTGCGAGGTTATAGCCACACTTACCATCCATGCCATCAACTCCCATTTCCATGCTAATGCTTTCCCAAACGTTCTGTAAGCGTGGTCCGTCTCTGTGTTTATCGCTTTTGACATCGTAAATGAAAACATGTGGCCGGACCAATTCGACCAACTTTTCTGTTATTTGCTCACTCGAGACCTGCAACTTGCTGGGGTTCTATTATTATTTACCGTGTACGTTACAGTAAAAAATAAAAATAAATTATAAGCATAGAAAGTATTTTATTTTTCATTAAAAAAAACAGGGTACTTGGTGACTTCAGAAAAATGTAGGGCAGTCAATTGAGAGTGCTGTAGGCTTACCCGAAAACTTACCATGTCATATTATCAAAACAGCAAGGTTTGTTCCACTTGAAAACACAGCATACGGGTGCAACTGTAATCAAGGCCTACGAAAGGGGGTTCAGAAAGCGCATCGACCCGGGTTTAGGGGGCGGCGGAAGATCTTACCGGTACAAGTTCACGCACTCAATTAGTAATAGTGATAATTATAGCGTGATCATTCATCATAGCACTCATTTCCGGTGGAACACAATTGTAATTTTCGGTTTCCGGAAAGGAACTCCTTGACAAAATTTCTCTGTGAGGCCTTGGCTGTAATGGCTCAAGCCATGGTCTCCAGCGGCTCAGTGCTCCGCCCTCAAGCCTCCGTAAGTAAACACTTTAGTTGCGTGAATTTGCTCGACAGCCTTGCTCAATTCGGACAGTTTTCATACGAGAAAATTTTGCTTTGGATTTGTAGCATCAGCTCCAACGTAACCACAAATGGAAGTGCAATTGGATATGTGTGTTAATTACTCAACCAGGAGAATAGCCCGATCGTTGTTCAACCAAGCCGGTCGATGTATTGGGACGCGCCCTTTTGACACGTACGTTAAAGATTCAAGCCCTACTTTTTCTTAGCAACCTTGTTGCGCGCCTGACGCCTGAGCACGCCACTAACCTATTGGGGGCTTCAAAGCAGTAGTGTAACGTTACATGTTATAAAAGCTTAGCATAAATATAAATCTTTAATTGAATTTGCAGCCTCTAGCCCTCTCGTATTTAAAGTGTATGGGCGACGCGTGCCCCCACCGAGATTTGAACGCTGGATGATCAGACGAAAAAGGGTTTGTCAGCACGAATAAATCCCTCAAATTACGGCCGAATATAGTCCCAAATTGAGATAAAGAGTCTTTTTTTTCTTGGTCTTCACTCGATTTTCGGGGACAGAATTACATAATTTCCACTAAAGTACTTTTGCATTCCGAATGCGTTTGGTCAAGGCTGCAAAAGCGTCCACCATTCAAAATTTTACAGTTTAAGTACTGGGTACATATATAACTTTGGTTTTAAGCTACTGATTTTTAAGGGTTATGCTAGGTCCAAAATTAGGCCATGGGCCAAACTTTTCTTGGCTTTGGAATTAAACTTACTATAACAAAACCTGAAACGAGCAATAGAATATCTGATTGCACTTTTCTTGATTAATTCTCCCTAAACTTGCTTCATCCTAATTTCATACATCTTTTTAAACAACAACCTTTTATTTTCTAAAATTCTTTAACTAATTGTAAAAAAATTGTTGTCCTTCGTGGTATTTGATCCTGGAGACCCAAACCAGAACATCTGCAACGTGGGTGCCCAGTAATTTAACCTCTCGTCCAATCGCCCTACGTCTTGCATGTGAACAATCGCATGTTTTAAATGTTTGCAACAACAAAGGACATTTACAAACGCAATGAGAGCATTCTGTTATGAATTGTGGTTGATTTTTTTGTGGTTCGCTCAACAACTCGTAAAACTTGGAAATGCCTTATTTGAGGTTTGCAGTGAGAGCAACTGCCTTATCTGAAAAATCAAAGCAAAACATCGACTGAGTTGCTTCCGTAGGATTCAGTTTGATTTGCTCGCCAAAACACGGTAGGCTAGCAGTAGGCTACTAATAACCTCTCATTGCCAACAGGGGTGCCGAAACCCGGGGGGGATATATCCCCCCAATAATTTGGCTGTATCCCCCCAGTAGTTTGAGTACTGTATGGTGTACATCTGCATCCTCCCGAATAATTTGACTCTGGTGTGCATCTGAGCGTAGGTGTCAACTTGAATTCGGGGGAAAAAAGTGTTCCTTTTTTTGTGAAGAACTTTTTTTCTTTTCTTTTTTTGGTCTTCACCTGAATTTGGGGAAAAAAGTGTTCCATTTTTGGTGAGGACCTTTTTTTTGGGTCTTCACTTAATTTGCTCACCTGAACAAAATCGTGGTCGAGGTTCATCCCCCCAATGTTGAAAATAGGGCAAAATTGGGGTAAAATTGCAAATTATCCCCCCCAAAGCTCAACAGAGATCGGCACTCCTGATTGCCAAACAGATGGGCCCGCCAACTCCTTACACGCTTCGGCGTATTACAGCGAGAACGAAAGATAGGATTTGATGGGAACTAAACATTTAAAGAAAAACTTCGATTAATTAAGTACTTTAGGCCTAGTTTTAGAAACTTTGTAAAAATATCGAAACAAAAGATCCCAAAAATAATTGCAAAAAAAATCTATTACGCTTGTGTAAAAAAAAAAGTTTAGATGTTGGTGAGAACCGAAACCACGTTGAAAGTTTCAAAGGCAAATAGCATAACCACTACACTAACCAATCTTGTGACGTCACATTGCAAAAAATTTTCTTTATAAATGCCTGAAAAATACGCATACCGTGTCCGTATTTTATTCTTTGTCAAGCGTAAAAAAAATGCATGCGGAAATACGCATGCGTATTTACGCATGTTCGGTAAAAGGCAATATAAAACAAAGCAACGAGAGTAAGAATTTTATACGTATATGAGTATTTTTTATATGCATATCCGTATTTTTTTGCGCATATGCGTAAATACGGACGTTCGGTAAAAGCCGCTTAATTCTTAAATTTGAAGATCTGCTAAGACTTACCAATCAGAACCGTTTTGAGTTTTCTGCAGGGCAACGATGCGGAATATTATAGCCAACTTCAATAACGTGTTGGAGAGCTACGCCAAACTCTCCCAATCCCTTTCTCCTTCTGACAGCTGAACACTTGATTCACTGATTTTTAATGAAATTTATTATTATATTGAATAAAGAAAAAGACAGAAAAAACGAAGTAGTGTCAAATACGATGTAAAGATCAATTCAGGGCCTTTCTTCCAATCTACAAGACTGTTCCCTCACAGTCAATAGTCAAATCCATAAACAAAGATGAAGAGGAAGGAAATAATCTTTTCAATTTAAGTCACAAGATTGCAAAATTCAATAATTAATCAGACACAAATGCACAAACAAAGATTTAAATTGTATCTTCAGTCACTAGTTGAAAAGCATGGCAGATTATTTTTAATGATTTTAACAGGGGCCCAAGTGGGCTTAGCATGGGTCTAAATGGGCTCCTTTAAAATTTTTTTTAGCGTTTATTCTAAACGCCATTGGTTGTTAAAAGCCTAAAAATAACCAAATTAAGTTATTGTTGTCACAACAAAATATACGAAAAAAATTGAAACTTTTTTAAATTAGGGGTGCCCACGGTATTCCCACTCTTAGCCCATTTTGCTGGTGCCCAAATTGGCTTAGCATGGGTTTAATTGGGCTCCTTGATTGTTATAAAACCTAAAAACAACTATTTAGTTATTGCCGCAACAAAATAAAAAAAGAAAATTGAAACTTTTTTGAATTAGGGATGCCCACGGTATTCCCACTCTCGGTCCAGTCATGGGCCATTTTGCTGGGGCCAAGTGAGCTTAGCATGAGTCTAAATGGGCTCCTTCTAAGTCTTTTAAGCGTTTAGTTTATGTTCCATTGAATGTTATAAAACCTAAAACCAATTATTTAGTTATTGCCGCAAAAAAATATACGAAAAAAATCGAAACTTTTTTGAATTAGGGGTGCACAATTCGTCAAAAGTAGCAAGAGTACCAGTATGTTTGCTTTTAATGTGTGATCGCAAATTGCCTCTTGACTTGTAACCAAGGATGGCAGTACGGTACGGTACGTTCATAATTTGCGTTCTACGTACCTTGCATCTTGAACCGTACCGTACCAGCCTACCGTACTTCAGTTCAATTTTTGAAGCGTACCGTACCAACGTACCGTACCCTTACCATTACGAAAAAGGCGTAGCGTACCAGCGTACCGTACTTTTTAGTCAAAATTGAGGCGCACTGTTCCGTACTTACGTACCGTACAGTACTGCCATCCTTGCTTTTAACTACTCGCAACTTTAACTGTCTTTGAAATCACTAGCTTAATTATAAATCAGCGATCTCAATTCATAGATTTAGCGTCGGTTTCAGCTATTTTTTGCCTCTACAGGGTGATCGGAAAGTAACTCCCTATTCTAAAATAACTATAATTTGTTTTTGAAGCGTAATTTCTCCAATTAATGAGTATGAGAAGAAACTATATTGCATGGACTTTTATTTAAAACTTAATTAAAATTCAAAATTCAATATGCATGGACTTTTATTTAAAATTCAGTATGGGCACTATGACTCGCCACCAGCTTCCCACGTCAACCATGAACCGCAGCAACTGATTTCACAAGAAACTTTTGGCGGACGGAACTCATAGCAAAGTGAACTTTCCTTTAGCTGTGTACGTAATGTGCTGAAAAATGAGCTTAAATGTCATGCTTGGAAGCCCCGCTACTACCAAGCACTCTCTGCCGAAGACATTCTGCGACATTCGTATGGAGTTTGGAGAGATGATGTTGGCTTGGTTTAAAAATTGGCCAGATCTCTTAAAAAATATTCTCTGGAGTGCTGAAGCTGTATTCCAGATAAGTGGGTTTGTAAACCGTCATAACGGCCACTACTGGGTGGGAGAAGATCCTAGCGCTACCAATCAAAAATGCAGAATCGAACCAAGATAACGGTATGGTGTGGAATGACTTCGGATAGGATTGTGGGTCCCTTCATCCTTCATGATACCATGAATGCCAAAAGGTACCTCACTATGCTGAAAGACGAAGTTTGGCAAATTGTTATTGCTTGGGATAATATTAAAGATTTAATTTTCATGCAATATGGAACCCCTTCACACTTTGCCTCTGTTGTTTGTGAATGGTTGAATCCCCGATTTCCTGGAAGTTGACGCGGTTTATGGTTGACTCGGGAAGCCGGTGGCGAATCATAGTGCCCATACTGAATTTTAAATAAAAGTCCATGCATATTGAATTTTGAATTTTAATTAAGTTTTAAATAAAAGTCCATGCAATATAGTTTCTTCTCATACTCATTGATTGGAGAAATTACGCTTCAAAAATAAATTATACTTATTTTAGAATAGGGAGTTACTTTCCGATCACCCTGTATATACAAAAAATCGGCGCAATATGCGAAAAGTCTGGGATTTTTAATTCAAAGAGCATACCAACGTACCGTACCCGTACCTTTACAAAAAAAGCGTACCGTACCCGTACCATTGCAAAAAAGGTGTATCGTATTTCTTGGAAAAATTGAGGCGTAGCGTACCGTACCAACGTACCGTACCGTACTGCCCTCTTTACTTGTAACTGCTACTAATTTCTTTTTTGAAGCACCGTTCACAAGAGAACACCCAATTTCCTTTAGTTGATCCTTTGCGTACCAGCTTAAAAAAAAAAAGTGGGAACAAAATATTTTGGCTTAAGCTCATCTTCATCATCAATTTCAATTGTTTCTGTTTCAGGATAAGAAACATTATCACATGCACCAGAAGATCTAGTAGCGGTACCACTACTAGTGGCAATAGGCCCATCAACATTAGCATTAGGGCCGGAATATACGAGCAAGTTTTTTCTACAATTTTACTACTCCAACAATTATCACTCCATTTACACGTGAAGCTGTTTTTCTGCAAATTTACTTGCAGCAATGAAAAATTTTGGCGCCGGAAGTAATCATCAGCAAGAAACTAAAAGTTCCATTTACACCTGCGTGCAACAAATTTTTTTTCCTTAAAAATGTTTCAGCAATTGTGTTGTGGATTTGGTCTGCAAGACCTTGAAAATCCATTTACACGTGGCGATTTTAACACTCTTGCAGACAGAGTCGGACTACTTGGCTATAATAATCCGAACTATCAGTAGGCATGCTTCGAAGAAGAAAAGCGATAGCAGCAATAGTAATTTAAAATGCTTTCAAAACGGAAAAAAAACTAAAAAAATTAGATTGTATATACGATCCTAGCTTACTGCTCGAAATGACTCCGTCATAAGACAGGAGATTTTTAGCAAGAAGAGTTTAGCAGTCATCTTTTGCATTCTTGCCACAGATACGAAAATATCAAACACAACTTCTACAATATATTGTGAAAGTTTGGTTTCGCTTGAAATTTTTGTTTTGAGACAATGCAGAAGTCGCGTTCGGACTAATGCTATTCAAATTGTTGCGAATTAATCGCGCTGCGCTTTCAATTTTTTTTTAATACCGCAGTTTTGTACTTTTGACTTAATTTGGTTTATTTTGATCGTAATATTGTCAGATGTCGACATTCTATCGCAAATTACTTACTCCTTTTTCGTCTAACATCACTAAAATGCAAAAGTAGGTGTAGGCCTAGGCCTAAATCTTTCTAGGCCAAAAGTAATAAATTGTTCAGATGGTAAATCTTTTCCTGTTGTTATCGTTCTTTACTCTAATATTCTGATGCTTTAATATCATTTTAGTTTATACTGTAGTTTTTGTGACCAAAGTTTTAACACAATCCGCTTTTCTACAAGTTTGTTTTTATTGTTGTGATGTAATAATTAACTTACGGATTTGAAACACAAAAAAAAATCTTACAGTTCATATTGATGCTACGTAACGTAGCTTCAATCGTAGCTCTTTATCGTATGCTCGTATTCTGATGATGGTGGTCATCATGACCAACAAAACATCAATAAAAGCAACAAGGCTTTTGAGATCAAGCTTGCTGTGAGTATCAGAGATGGAGTCCTCGAGGACACATTTTGAAGTCCTTGGCCTTGGCCTCGAAGCCTACAAATGTTCGAAAATTGCCCAGTCCTCGGCGAAGGACAGCACTATATTTTGAATCATAAAAATTTCCTTGGAAAACGCCAGAAACCTTGCGGAAAATTTGCGAAGACCTTTTTTTTAGAGATCGCCTGAAAAAAAATTTTGATGACCTTTTTTTTGTAGAACACTTGCGTCTGTGTCCTTGACCTTGGATTTTTTTTTATGTCCTTGGCCTCGAGCCTTTTGTCCTTGACTCCACTTCTGGTGACTATGATTTTACCGGAAGAACGCCAGAATCAGGTTTATCACTAAAATGCGTAATTTACATTGTCTGTTTTACACTTAATAGCAGAACTTTGGTTGTGCATTGATTTGGTATGAAAATCTCGTAATCAAAAAGCTTGTTGCGGAAGTTGCGCTCGCTTCTGAAAATATGATATTTAAAGTGCGCCTCTTGTTCTGCGCTTTAAAGAGTTGTTGTGTTTTGCTGCGATGCGCATTTTGTAAAACTTTATTTCTGCCCGCTTCTGGAAAATTTTTTTTTTATCTACAGTATGTTTATTGACAAGAAAAACGTTTTAGGTAATGTTTATAATAAAATTCAGGCGGAATCTAACATAATTATCTACATTATTTTCCATATTATGCATTTATAGTAATACCATGTGAAAATTTTGAGATGAAAACCAGCCCCGCCTGGCCTCTTTTTCCCTGGCTACCACCCAGTATAACACACAAACAGTAATAGTCGCAAACAGATTAATAACAAAGAGTCACGTTCACGTAAGCATTGTCACCCAAACAAACCCAGCATTCATAGCATCACAAAAAAGTTGCTATTAAAGTGCGAACCGAGGTATTATAAAAATGTAGACTAATAGAATTTATTGCATTTAAAAGGAACTGCTATACGCAAAATCGTTAAATATTATTAACATCCAGTAATTTATTTATATACTGTAGATAATGTAATACCGTACTTTACATGTTTTTGCTCTTAAGCAGTCCTTTTTTTTTTACTCGGTCTCTGTATTCAGGTGTCAATACGTTCCAAACTGCAGGGCTATTTTCAAAATCACTTATCAACGCTTGTATTTCATAATGCTGTCCAAATATAGGGATGTAGGTAATGTAAAGTAATCGAGGAGTATTTTACATTGTCTTGTAGCAAGGCTATGCGATAAAGTCTAAAAGTGTCCAAGTGGGTAGGCATAACATTGTTAATAGCATTGCGACGTAGGCACGAAAAGTCAAAAAACTTGCAGCAAATTGAAAAGCGGCCGAAGTTGTTTTAATGTTGCGGAAAGTTTTCCGAAATCTCGCAGGAAGCCATTTACACGTCGCAAGAAAACCCTTCTGCAATCGTTGCACAGTATTCTTGCAAAGCCATTTACACTCAGAAAAAAGTTGCATCAACGCTTCTGCAAGCGTTCTTGCAGAAAAAACTTGATCGTCTATTTCGGCCCTTACTAGAATCAACTTCTGAAGGTACAGTAGAACTACTGGTATTGGATGCACAACTTTCAACAAACAATTCATCTAGTGTTCTTTGCATTCTGTTTCTGAATATGTAAATTTAACCATGAGTAAGCCTACCTATACCGTATCCGTATGTAAATAGTAACCATGACATTGGTTCTGTTCAGGCAGTTTATTTGCAATATACTAGATCATACAGTAGCTTACATGATTTTGGCTGGTTTTTCCACAAAATTTGCTTACAAGTACATCGTCTAGACCACCCAGCTGCAGCTACCATAACATACTAGTACTGGTACTAGGCTACTCAGTACAATCAGTACTACTGGTCGTCCAGCCTGACTGGTAACAATTAATCTATTGCTACGTTGATCTCCGTGCAAGAGGCGCTAGGCCTACAACCAGCATAGAGTTACCTGCACTGGGCTACTGGCAAGGTTCGATAAACTTACTAAATTGTAGACATTAATAGTATAACCATAGCATTTGATCTGGCCTAGGCGTAACGTTTGATACCCTAAGATGATACCAATACAATATTTGACGTCGGGGTTTAGTCTACTGACTGTTCACCAACTATGCTAAGCAGTAAGCAACACCGACATACTGAGCGGTAACGTACCGACCGTACGTACTAACGCAGTACAAATGGACACCACGTAATCGCATAGCCTAAAAACATGAGTAGAAGCTAGTCATGCAAAAGTTGCGGATTGGTTTAAATACGACATTTTGTCATTACATTGTTGCAAACTTGCAAGCTGCGTAGTTTAGTGGCTATTGTGCTCAGCTTCCAACCATTGCACCCGGGTTTGATTCGCGCTAGGGCTGCGAATGCGTGGAATGGAAGAATACAGAGTATAGATGCAGTACGCAGGAACGGGAAAGGAAATGCACGAAGCAATCTTTTTTTTGCTTCAAAACCTTGCATTACAGCATCGTCATGTTTCTACGAGGAGCTAGTCGTTCAAAACTTACCCAGGGAGCTGCATTACCTGGGTACGATGGTTGGAAGCTGAGCACGATAACCACTACACTGTGCTGCTTGCAAAAATGCAATGACAAAATGTCGTATTTAAAGCAAATGCTTGAGAAAAAGGCAATACAGGGTTACGCTTTAATGCAGCTGCCTACGTGACTTTTGCATGACTAGCTTCTACTAGAAACATGGGTAGAAGCTAGTCATGCAAACGCTCACGCACGTGCCATTGCCTTTTTCTCATACATTTGGTTTAAATACGACATTTTGTTACTATATTGTTGCAAGCTGTGCAGTGTAATGGTTATCGTGCTCACAGTTACCAACCTTTGCACCCGGGTTCGATTCGCGGTTGGGTTGTGAATGTGTGATGCAGTATGCAGGAACTGGGAAGGAAATGTACGAAGCTATCTTTTTTTCTCTTTAAAACCTTGCATTACTGTTAGGGTTGGGACAGCGATGCCAGCCTGAGAGGATAGCAATTACGTAGCAGCTTTTTAGCTTACGAAAGCGACGTACCGTTACGCTTGAGTGCGACTCCCTGTGTAAGTTTTGCACAACTAGCTCCTCGTAGAAACATGTTGTGGAATGGAGTAAAAAAATACCACGGATCTCTAAGGCAGATAAAAAAAATATATTTTTAGGATAGTTAAAAAGAGAAATATACCATTAGAGAAACAAAACGATGTAAGTTTAGGCAGACTCAACAAGAACAAAAGTAAAGTATAAAGATTCTACCAATCGATAAAATGTAAGCAGAAAGCATAGAACAGGCGATATAATCAATAAAAAAAATTAAAAGCAAAGAGTCTGCGGTAATCGATAACAGAAAAGCAAAGAATGTAGTGTCGATTATCGATTACTAGTCGATATTTCTAACCCTGGGTAAACTCATGTGTTAACAGTAACTTTAGGTCTTAAGGTTTCAAAATTTTTCAAAAGTGAGCAAGTCGAAGTACACTCTTCCTTTTTAGAACCGGTAAATCTTGAGTTGAGATTGGCTGTTTTTAATTTTTTGCCGATAGTCAGTCTCATTTATTCTTGATTTTGTAAAAGTTTTGAGAGCATCGATATCAATTTTAGCGGGCATGTTTAAAACACTATTTAATTCCTATTGCTCTGTTTGCTTAAGTGAAGGCTTTTTTCTTGCTTTTGCAGCATCGTAAAATCGCTAAAGCGAAAAGCAAGCTTTTTTCAAGTTGAACAACTGCCAAAAATATTTCTCAATTGCTTGTGCAGAACAACAGAGCTTTATAACCTTGAATAGTTGCAATTTTGCTTGCAAACTCAAGAAAATCACTGAAATTTTATCGTTTTGAATCAGCGCAAATTTTAGTTTCTTTGATTAGTTTGAATTTTTGTTTGTTTGTTTTCGGTTTATTTTGCTGCCGAGGCTGGCATTGTTTTTAATTTGTTCTTAAATTTTGAGCAAAAATGAGCCTCGTGTTTTAGAAAATCGTTCTTATAAAAGGAGTGTATTGCTATTTTTGTCGACTGGCACTACTCAACATTTCTTTATCAGTCGAAACAGCAAATAGTTCTCAATGCAATTCGCTTTTTTTTTTCAGCAGTGTAATAGCAAACATGACAACGATTTTAATTCATTTTCAGCAAAAATTCGCTTTAGTTAGAAGTTTTCACCATTTCGCCATTAAATTTCTTAACCAAAAAAATTTCTTGTACGCTTAAAAAGTGCTTCAAGATGCTCTAAGTTGGCAAGGAAAATGTGACGTTTTTTATTCGGAATGCTTTCCGCAATCGCTCGAAGCAACTTAGCGAGAAAGAATGACGTAACGGATTTCGCAAGGCATTATATACAAGTGCAAAAATGACTTCTTACGTTTAGCGAGTATTTCGTTCGGTAGTGCCTCTTAAAAAAACTCGTTAATTAAAGGGAGCGAGGAAATTTTTGTCATGTGGGCCCAGATCAAAGTTTTTACATCGGCATTTTTGTTTTTTCAAAGAATTTCATCATCAAAGCAGCGACTAACACTGCCAGGAGGCTACGAGCCTTGTTACGTTAAACGCATGCTTAAATAAAGAATTATTGTTTGAGGAGAAGTAATGTCTGTCTGTAGGGTTTTGAAACATGTGTCTTCAGTCGCGCGCCAGTAACGACGGCCTAATCTTGAATCGAACTTTCGATGTCAGTGAAACCAATCTAAACCAGTTTTTCTTGTCCGTGCCCGGCGTGCCTCTTTTACATTTGAGACATTACAAAACATTTGGCATAAATTTTGAATAATTTCAAAGATGACTGCTAGGTAGACTCCTGATGACCTAAAAGGCAAATTTGTTCAGTTGCACTTTTTCGTCGTAGTTGAATTTACCTACGAAATTGACTTTTTAGGGCCCATATGTTTATATATAATTTGCAGCTTACCCTTTCAAAATGTTCACGAGCCGCCACTGGTACCAGCCAAACTTTAGGTTTGAGTCCGTTAACAGACATTAATTGTTTTAGTACCCATAGGCGTAGCCAGGATTTTTGATTGGGGGGGCCCAAACCACAAATCACACGCAAGGACGTCATCAGAAATTTTCGAAAAAGTAATTTTTTGTGGGGCAAAGATATCGTAGAATGGAAGATCTGAAGCCGTAGCCTGATGGCACTTTGCCAGGATTTTGGTAAAGGGAGAGGGCGAAAACTAATTGTTGAAAAGTGTAAAATTCTAACTTGGAAGACGTGTTGAGTAAGCTAGTGTACTCAAACGTATCAGAGACGGGGGTCTGGGGGCAGAGCCCCCAGCCGCCGATGGCTATGGGGGTCTGGGGGCAAAGCACCTAGCCGCTGGGCGATTTTTGTAAGTTTTTGGAAAAAAAAGCTATTTAAATCCCATTGGATCACATTTCGCACAAGTTCAGAGCCATTTCAAAGAACTAGATTTTTAACATTTCAAAGCCAATCAAAAACATTTAGATGTTCAATCCTCTTTTTGCAATTAAATCCCAAAACACGCTTAGAATCTTGCATTGTGGTGTAAAATTTTAATTGTAAGTGATTTGGTCTATAGGGGGAAGTAACGAACATTGCCTCCTGCAATACTTTAGCAGTAAATAATTAAGTTTATAATAACGTTAAACGAGGGCCTGGGGTGGCAACTTTTAGGTCAAAACTCTTAGATTTCTCACAGGTTTTGCATATAAATGGTTAAAAATTTGCATTAAGGGGCCCCTGGCCCGGGAACCTTGATCGTCAGTCAGGGGCCCTTGGGCTCCCTGGTTGCCAGTTAGAGGCCCCGTAGCCCCTTGCTTGTCGGTTAGGAGCCCAGGCCCCCTGGTTGTTAATTAGGGGCCCTGGGGCTCCCTGGTCGTGAGTTAGGGACTCCAGGACCCGTTGGTTGTTGGTCAGGGGCCCTGGGGCCCCCTGGTCGTCAATTAGGAGGGCCCCTCGTTGTCGGTTAGGGGGTTCCTGGCCCCCTGGTTGTTGGTTAGGGGCCCCCTGGTTGTTAGTTAGGGCCCTGGGGTTCCCTGGTTGTAAGTTAGGGGCCCCGGGGCCTCCTGGTCGTCAGTTAGGGACTCCAGGACCCGTTGGTTCTTGGTCAGGGGCCCCCTGGTCGTCAATTAGGAGGGCCCCTGGTTGTCGGTTAGGGGGTTCCTGGCCCCCTGGTTGTTGGTTAGGGGCCCCCTGGTTGTTAGTTAGGGCCCTGGGGTTCCCTGGTTGTAAGTTAGGGGCCCCGGGGCCCCCTGGTCGTCAGTTAGGCACTCCGGGGCCCCCTGGTTGTTGGTTAGGAGCCCTGAGATCCCCTGGTTGTCGTTTAGGGGCCCCCTGGTTGTCGGTTAGGGGCCTGAGCTCCCCTGGTTGTCAGTTAAGGGGACCCCTGGTTGTTGGTTAGGGTCCCTTGGTTGTTAGTTAGGGGCCCTGGGGCCCCTGGTCGTCAGTTATGGGCCCCCTGGTTTTCAGTTAGGGGTCCCGGGCCCCCTGGTTGTCGGTTAAGAATTCCAGAGCCCCCTAGTTGTTAGTAAGGGCCCCCTGGTTGTTAGTTGGGGGCCCCGGGACTCACTTGTTGTCAGTAATATTATTGTTAATTACTGTTATATGCGTAACTACTGAAAAAAACTGCAACTAAACATCGCCAGGCTATGTTGTCATAACTTTTTGTCGTTAGTGGTATTTTGATTGGGGGGGGGGGGGGGCCGGGCCCCCTGGCCCCCCTCCCCCTGGCTACGCCTATGTTAGTACCTGTATGCGCACTAGTTTTTAAAACTCAGTCGATTACACTTTATCCAGACTTGAGCAATCACTACTTTAAAAAAAAATTCGAGAATTTAGGGTATTATTTTCTTCATTTAAAGGTTCAATTTTATTTTCGTTATGTTCAATTAAAAATTGGTCGATTGGTTTTAATCATTAAGTAGCAGAGTATATTGACGATATTTTACCAGTTCGTAATTAGTTGTAATAATGATCCAAACCGATTAGTTTGAACTTTATTGTTGAGTTACTTTCAAACGCTAAGCTTGGTAGAACTGAGTGATAAATTTAATCTTATCTTGAACAACGCTTTCAGCAGATCTTGAAACTAGACGATTTTGTGTTTTTTAATTGCATGCAAAACTAGGGGCAGATCCAGAAATTTTTGCAGGAATCCGCTCAATGTGTATTATTTTTGCAAACGTTTTTGTACGATTTCACTTTAATAGCTGTAGGTGCAACCAGCCACCATGTGCTAGTTATTGCAAAATAAATTTTTGTATACTGGCTGTTAGTTAAGCTGGCGCGTAGCCAGAAATCTGCAATGGGGAGTGATTTCGGGGGGTCCCGAGGCTGATGTTGGAGGCAACGCCAGCGCTCGAAGATTTTGCATTTTGCTGAAGTCGCTTAATTTTAGGCCTATTTTAGTAAAAATCAACGCTTTTAAAACGTGATCTAGAAATTAGCAGTGCAAAAACACGATTAAACTGGCTGCGTATGAGCCATGAGGATGGTGGCTAATAATAAAATTTCAGCCTTTTTATGACATGTCGCTAAATCATAAAATAAAAAAATCACAAGTTTTAACCTAACTCGTTTGCAGTAAAAAAGGAAAATTTTGGAGATGTGCATCCCCTCTCTCCGCAATGGATGTTGTTCCAGTTATTGCAATGAATTTTATGCGTTAGAAGGTTTCTTTGGTTTGAGCAGGGGGTCCAAACTCCTTTGACCCTCCCTGGATCCGCCATTGAACATTTGCTGTAATCGTAATTTACGGTTGTCCTCTGACAAATTACACTTGCGGTTTGAAGTCTAAGAATGCGCTCTGCTCAAAGAAAACACGACGCACAGCTAAGTTAAATCAATCAAAGAAATCTATTAAGCTTAAGAAAACAAATGAATTAAGTCAAAATTTTAAAACAGCTTGGTTCAATCGTTAGCAGCAAAAAGTAAATTAAAAAAAAAAGCTCAAATTTAATCAAAGCAAATTCTAGTCCTACACAAAAATTATCATCCTACACACATATAAAATAGCAAATGGCGGCAATTAAACCCAATAAATATCCCACTATTTATGAATTCAACTACAAACCCCAAACTATTTAGAGAAAAGGAGTCTAAGAAAGTACCTTCCTTCAACCAACCACAGCCAAAGTCCAACAAAGTCTCAACGGAGAACCAAATTGTCTTCGGCAATGGAACAAACAGGAATCGACCAAAGTCCTTGATTGAGTGAAAACTGGTAGCTGGCGTATCAATCAAAGAACGGGGATACCGTACTACGCTTCCTTCACGTAGCGGTGAGTGGTGAGCGATGAGCGGTGAGCGATTCTTAGCTGGTTCCAAAACGCGAGGACAACCAACCTTCTGTCTTCGCAAACGAGTGTGACGCAATCGACTTCTTCGACCCAATTCACAACTCGTCGTGATGCAGCTCTTCGTCCTTCTTGACTTGGAAGCCGCTCTTCAATACCCAGCGAATCGAACAGCACCTAACTTGTTCGGAAAAGACTGCCCAGTGCAGCGATTCCAGAACATAAATCAGCTCAACCTGCCGTGCAGACCAACACTATGGGGCACGGCCAACGATAATTCAACACTTCAGTCCAACACTCCAGTTCAACACTAAATCCAAAGGAAACACACCAACGCATATATAGGCCAAAGGCACGTGGTCAATTTCGTGAAGGTACAAGAGGAGAAACGGAAAGGTTTCCGGAAAAACAAGTTAGCAAACGCTGTAAATAAGCCCCAAAATAACCTAACCCAGCGGCAAGTTGCCTAGTAAATTTCCAAGTTCGTAGAAAAGTAAGGAGAAAACGACCAAAACTACGCAACTTGGCGTCGAGATACGTATGCATCCAAAACCACGTAAAATGAAAATTCTTACTTATTGAGAACTATGACACATCCTAAAGGACAAAACACTACGTAATAAACAGCGGGTATCCGAATTTCCCAACAAAAACACTACAATTCGTAATAAAGAAGTGATATCATGGTAAATTTTTTGAGAAAACAAAAACAAGATAACCAAAATTACGTAATGTGAAAGTTGCTGTAACATTTGTAATGTACCCTGTGGGAACACATATTGTAGTTGTTGTTAAAATCATCAAAAATAATCTGCCGTGCTTTCAACTAATGACTGAAGACCCAATTTTGAATCTTTGTTTGTGCATTTGTGTCTGATTAATTATTGGATTTTGCAATCTTGTGACCTAAATTGAAAAGATTATTTGTCATTGTCTAATGGGTGTTTAAGTTAAATTAATGAGTAATTATTACCCTTTGTTAAAACACAAGATGCTAATTAGCTCATCTTCAAAGGCGCATCTTCAAAAAACCTTCAAAACGCTAATTAGACTGTACTTAGAATCGTTGGGTTCTTTTTGTGCATTATTTGTGTAGACTGGCAGCTGTAGACTAGCAGCTGACGGTCTTTGTTAATTTCTGGCCTTTGATGCTAAACAATCGGCGATCCCAAGTGTTTTTTACTCTTTGGAACTATTTAAACCTGCTTTGGGCCTGAAAACTAAGTAGTGACAAAAATGAGTGAAGTGAACAGTATCAGTTTCTGGTGAGACGCGTTAAATGCTGCTTAACATGGGTCAATTGCGTTTTGCGACCCCTTACCCTTTCTATTCGTTCTTGTTTATGGATTTGACTATTGACTGTGAGGGGACAGTCTTATAGATTGGAAGAAAGGCCCTGAATTAGCCCTTACATCATAATTTGAGACTACTTCGTTTTTTCTGTATTTTTCTTTATTCAATATAATAATAAACTCCATTAAAAACCAAGAAAATCAACTACTCAGTTGTGAGAAGGAATAAGGGATTGGGAGAGTTTGGCATAGCTCTCCTACACGTTATTGAAGTTGGCTATAATACTACGCATCGTTGCCCTGCAGAAAACACAAGACGGTTCGGATTGGCAAGTCTTAGCAGAAATCCAAATTTATGAATTAAGCTTAAAAGACAAACGGTTTGGAAAACTGACACATATCGCAAGACCGGGTTAGAAAGACTTTATCGTTTGTAACAGTTGTATTAATGTATTGTAGCCAGTGGCGGATCCAGAAAATTTTGGTGGGGGGGATGATAAAAATTTCAAGCACAAAACCTTAAAAATTCGGATGTGTTGTAACCAGGAGCGTAGCCAGAAATTCGCAATGGAGCAGCTGTTTTAGGGGCGCTCAAAAATTTTGCAATTTTTGCAAAAATAATTTAATTTTGGAGCTAGTTTGATAAAATAATGCTTTTAAAATGCGGCATAGAAATTGGCAGTGCAAACATGATTTAACTGGTTGCATAAATGGCCTATGTGAGAGGTGGTTTATGGTAAAATTTTGGTTCTTTTGGTTGGGTGCTGGTAAATCATAAGCATAAAATCTTATAGTTCAATAAAACTTACACGGATTAATTTGTTTCATCAATATTTTATAGAGAAAAATAATTGGTGAGGGGTTAATGAAAAGAGAATTGAGACATGTGATTTCTAATTAACCAATACTAATTGCCTTTCCACCCCGTTTCTGAGTTTAGGCCTATAATATATTTGTTGATGAAACCCGTGTTCAAGTTTTTTACACTAGAGATCAAATTTTATTGCTTATTTTTGGTCATTTTTTGAAATTTTTTTTTTGATTTGTGAGTTTTATTTTTGACAAATTAGCTCCCTTAAGCATATATTTCAAAAAATGCTTTAAATCACTTTTTGGTCTATTTCAGTGCGAAAAACAGTCTCAGAAATGCTAAACACGTGATATTTTTTACTTTGCATTTTGGTTCACAGGCCAATGAAGGGGCTATAGCCCCCCCCTGCCCCCTGGCTACACTACTGCGTAGGATTAGTGTTCTTGACCTCGCTTAATGCTCACTTTTTTTAAGCCTAATATGTCACTTAAGAAATGATTTGGATTGTGAAGGCTTTATCGCTGAAAAGTGCAACTTGTAAATTTTGCTAATTCAGCGCTTTCAAATCAATCGGACCCGCAAAAGACCATTTTCTGTTTTGTAAAAACTTCGCTGTGAAAATTATATTTTTCTGTCCCTCCCCTCATAGGGCTTTAGAAATTATATCACAGTCACACGGCCTATCGAAAATTAACTGATTGCTTTTTTTCAAATAAGTTTAATATTCATATGCACGTTATGTTTACGCTGGTGGGAGATGTATCCCCCCATCCGCCCCCATACCGGTAACTCCGCCACTGGTTATGCTCCTATGCCTTTATCGCTGAAAAGTGCAAGTTGTGAGTTTTGCTGAATTGGCGCCTTCAAATCAATCGGACCTGTAAAAGACTAAATTCTGTTTTGTAAAAACTTCGCTGCACAAATACTATTTTCTCGCACCCCCCTACCCTTGGCTTTTGAAATTATATCACAGTCACACGGGCTAACGACTATTCAATGATTGCTTTTTTTAAAATAAATTAAGTATTATTCATATGCACGTTATGTTTAGGCTGCCATCCCCGCCCCTAAATCCGCCACTGATTGTAGCATTATCTCGATAATTAATATTGACAATAAAAGTGTTAGCAGTATACCGGTATTAGCTGCCAACTCTTCCTAAAGTGTTCCTCAAGAGCCGATATAAATTGTGGCCCGTTTTTTCACATCTGTGACATTTCTTTTCTACAGAAAGTATTTTTCTATATTTTATATTTCCTTTAAGCTTGTTAAACTCTGTTTTAGTTTATTACTTCAGTTCTCAGCGCACTATCAGTATTAGTCTTAAGTTTTACCGTTGATTTTTAGCAAAGAGAAATTGGCGTTCCACCAGCAATACTGCCTTTAAGTACGTAGTAGGACAAAGTAGTCCTATTTGTGATTTCGCGAAAACTTATGCGCATAGACTGGAGAGATCGGTATCTCCAAAGTTCACAATGTTAAAAAAGTAACAAAGGAATAGCCTACTTGCACAATTTGCACATGAACGTTTATCTGTATACTGTACAGTGTACCAGTGATAATGGAGCGAGACAAACGCTCGAACTGTATTTATAATTTTGGATTTCAATAACAGAGCACCGACTGTCGATCAGCAATAACTTTTTTAAACCATAGTTTTTTTGTACTTACTTTGTATAAATATCAGTTTGTCTTCTTCAAACGTCTCAGTGTGGATTAAAAATAAATGTGCAGGATCATAAACGGTTTTCGAAAAACTTAGCTGCAGCGGCAGATTGTTTGCTTTAAATGGGGCGCTGGTAAGTAAAAAAGAGCCGCTACCAAAAACTATGTGCGTTTCACCAAGGCCACCTAGAAAAAAGAAGGCATTTCATCGTGTTTCGTGACGTCACGAGATTAGGTCCGTTGGTTGCATTTCTAATCGCAGTTAGTCCCAAATAACAATGTAAACAGCTACCGCATTTCAATTGTTCATTTGTCAGTGGGTAACGAACAGTGCAGCAAGTAGCAGCAGTGTCAAGCAGTATTGTGACTCAAAAAGGTGTAGCACAGAAACTTTTGTATTCAGTTTATAGTTGCAAAATGTCAACTATTTCGTGACATTCTATCAGAATAATGTTCAGGTTTACGTTGAAAATGTATTTGAATTTTGGATCAGGCTACTCTAACTACTGTATGCTGGATTGTAAAATTGAAATAAGTTCAGCTAAAAGTTACAATATTACATGTTGATGAGTAGCGAGTACTGTGGTAAGCTAATCTAGTCCTAAGAGGAAGACTGCGAGAAGTTTCAGAAATTTATGTACTGTTCTGGTTGAGTTGTGTTGCACGTATTGCTGAAAGTAATCTTGCAAAACTTCAGCTGTTTCAACAGAATTAGGCTTTGAGCATTGTCATAATCTACCAGTACTACTTGTATTGACATACCGTAGTGAAAATTGTGTACCAAAATGCCGAGAAAACTATCGAAATGGCCCCAAAGTTCACGTATTTGGCTTTCCTCGTGACGAAGACCTTAAGCAGAAGTGGAAACACGCCATCCGAAGAGAGAACTATACTCCAACAAAAAACAGCAAAGTAAGTTTCCTTTTTGTAGCAACAGTAGATGAGCTTATCTTTTTTTTTACATAATAATCGCTTTTACCGCGTGTTGCAACGTTGATATCTTGAAATTCTGATAAAACTATTGTCCTTAGCTTGCACTACGTGATACACTGCTTCCTACAAGCTATTTTTTCAAATTCTGTTCAGGAGATGCTGGATGTTTTAAAGTTTGCACCTCAGAAACAACGTTTGACTTTGAAGATTACTGTAAACTGTAATTCCAGTTTAGCACCGTAGTGGAAATATAGGCTAGTCTTATACAAGTTCTCATAGTTTTATTGTATGATGAAAGTATTAAAACAAGTTTGCCTTGTGTAGGTCTGCGAGCTCCACTGCCACTCTCATGAAATTCAACGTAATGGAACGGTTTTTGATTCAACCACTGGTGAAACGATTACTTACAATCTTGACAATCCTCGTCTCATTCCAGGAGCGGTGCCATCGCAAATGCCGAATTGCCTAAAGTATACGTCAGCTCCTGCTCCGCCGGTTAGGAGAAGTAGAGACGAAAAACTGAAGGAAAAAGAAAATATTGAGTTGGCAGATGCAATTCGCAAAAGCCAAGAAGAACATGAAAGGCAACAAAAAGAAGATAAATGTGAAAATCTTCAGAATGTAAACAAAAAGCTAAAACTAAATTCGCACTGGAAAAAATTGAGTAATGACGACAACTTGGTAATTTGTTCTATGGAATGTTTAGAAGAGAAAGGACCATCAATCACTAAAGGTATAACCATTGATAGCGATATGATGATAAATGCTTATTTACATTCGGAAAAACTTTCTTCGGTTGGCAAGTATTGTTTTCCACATAAAATTACAACCTTAACTGAAATTACCAGCATCTGTGATGACTTGTCATCTCTTTCTGGGGACCAAACAGCAAACAAAATTGACAACAATTTTGTTTTGCGACTAAACGTCATTTTAGCTTTATTGTTACCTCTTAAAAATGACTCTTTCAAGTTTGCTACCGTGATAAAATTTGTGTACGAGCAATTAAGCCTATTGAAAAAAGTGAATATGTGTTATTCGTACGAGTTTTTAATATTTTCATCACTGTTTTACAATGTATCGCCACAGGCTTACAGGTTTTTACGCAAAAGTGGCCACATATTATTGCCATGCTACAATACAATTCGTAAAATAACACTCTTAACTTCTATGAGTCCCTCAATAGAACAAACTGAAAAAACATTTTTGTTCTATATTAAGCAAAAATTTCGCATTTTGACTTCTTCTTATGCTACTGTGATGCTGCTTGTGGATGAAATTCATTTGAAGTCTTTTTTTTTCATTACAAGGGTGGTACTGTTGTAGGTTCATCTTTTAACGACTGTACAGCTGCTGCTAAATCAGCTTTTGCTTTCATGATTAGAAGTGTATTTTCTAATTACAAAGATGTGGTTCACCTTTTACCTATTTCCAAAATTTCGGCTGAAGATTTACATTCTGTTCTGAAAAAAATTATTTGTGGTTTGGAAAATATTGGATTTAAAGTCATTGCTGCCATAACTGATAATAATGCTGTTAATAGAAAAGCGATGTCCCAGTTTGCTGTACCATCAAAGTTGTCAATTGCATACCCTCATCCATATGATAATAAGCGACCATTATTTTTTATCTTTGATTCAGTGCACATTTTAAAATGCATTCGTAATAACTGGCTTAACTTAGAATCGTATGGCAAGTGTTTTGCTTTGCTTCATTTTCAATTAGATGATATATCTACTAAACCATCAATCACAAGACACGCTATTGCTTCTTTTAATTCTCATAAACAATTGCGTAATGCAGAATGTGATTCATTGATCAAGTTCGCATATAGATTGTCATATAAAGCTTTAAACCCTTTGACATTTGAAAGACAAAATGTTAAATTAGCACTCCAAATTTTTAATAATTTTACTGCTGAAGCTTTGATGACTCTTGGAGAAAAATTAAAAATTCCATTTTATTCCGACACTCAGGCTTTTGTACAGATTATTGTGACCTGGTGGAAAATCGTGAATGTTAAAGGACCCAACGAAGGAAAAAGAATGAAAAACAATTTTGAAGAACCGCTTACAGTTGACAACTCAAAAGCTCGAACATTTTTGGAATTTTTGCTAATTGGATTGAAGAATGGAGAACTAGCAATGCAGATGGAGGAAAACTTACCAAAGAAACATTTACAGCTCTTAGTCATACCACCTATGCTTTGCTCAAAATCACTGATTATTGCATTCAAGCACTTCATGCAAAATACGTGCTCCTAGGAAAATTTCAAACAGACTGCCTTGAAGCAAGGTTTGGTCAGTACCGACAACTTACTGGAGGAAATTATGATGTTTCTCTTCGCCAACTTTACGAATGCGAGAAAAAAATTCGTTTAATGTCCGTTCTAAATTTGAAACTTGAAGGAAAAGAGGTAAACTTAACAAATTTTTTAATTGATTGGGAGGAATATTCTGATAATAAAAATTTAAACGACATTCCGGTTTTAATATCGTTTGAAAAGTGGGAAAATGCGATGGAATATCTACCAGTAATCACCTACATAGCAGGATATTGCTGCTACTCAACAGCAAAGAAGTTACAATGTGATGAATGCAAGGAAAGAATCACAAACAATATTGGAGAGGTAGAAGCAATCGAAAATAATTTAATATCACGAATGACTAGAGGTGGATTACTTTACCCCTGCTCCGATATTGTTCAAATGGTTATGGTGAATTATATCATTGTAAACAAGCTTGCAGAAACTGCCGAATTTCAATCCGCAATGACTCAACGCCAGCTTGAGTTGGATTCCACTATGTCGGCGCTAGAATCCGAAGAGCTAAATTCGTTTTTTTTTTTTTTTAGAGACAACTGTAAAAAGGATCATGAAACCATAAAAGTAGCAAAATTTTTTCTTTGGGCCAGCACAAACACCCTCCTAAACAACTTGTGCTTCAAAAACAATGACAAGTTAGTGCAGGACAAACGTTCAAAGAGAAGAAAACTCCAGACTGTTTCATAAGTCTTGTTGGGCTACAGAAGTTTGCATGTGATAAATAAAATAACCTACGTACAACAACTACATATTCCAGTGCTAGTACGTTATTTATCTTGGTATGTTGATATTGTCGTACTGATAATTCGTGCTCTGTGACTATTTTTTAGTGTTACATTTGCCAGTATTGCTATGCCATAGCTATGTTTTGATTACTGTGATATCATGTATTTGTGAATTACTGTTATTTATACCACTCAGTGCTTTTGGTTTCATTTGAAGTATTTTTGAATGGTTGTAATTGTAACACTGTCATACCGGTATATTTTTTTGTGCGAGATGTGAGAACTGAGAATATTAGTTACGTTTTGTTGCTCATAGCCCCTTGTGCGTAGTTATTTCTTACATAAATCACCAAACAATATCCTAAATATCGGCTTGTCTTACAGAATAAACTTGAACTAGAGCAAAAAAGTAGACAACTCCTGAAAGAAAGCATAATCTGCGATAGTGCAAATGCGATGCTCTTGCAATTATTTAATCGAAGCGTTGTGCTCTATGCGCGCTAGTCAAACAGAGATCAACCAAATGTCGTGACGTCATCGCGTCTGCGGCGCTATCGTTGAAAGGCCTTCTTTTTTCTAGATGGCCTTGGTTTCGCTGAGTATATAACGCACTATCATCGTATTCTATGCTACTGCTCCATTCAGTTCCAAGTTGGGATTTTATCACTCGATGAAATTGAAGCTCTGGTTAACTGAAAGTACCGTGATTAGTTTCGCAACAACACTGCTGTGTAAGACACAGTTTATAAACTTTGTGCAACGCAATAAAATCTAACTGTACAATCCAACGTAAAACAATACAAGCAGTGCGAAAAAGAAATCGAAAAAACTTACTAAATAATTATTAGGGATAACTACACTATCAAAGATATTTTACGGCAAACAAACAGTTCCATGCCAAATTTTTAGCGCATCATCAAATGGAATTTTTGACTGCCGGCAAGAGTCGTCACTAAAACTATTCAAACATGATTAAGATGGCTATAAAACTTTGCAAGATGAGTTCAAAAACCAAAAGCCCACATAGGTTACTGTACAGTGTGTATTTTTTCAACATAATATTTTCTCTGGTGGCTAAATCTTTACAAACTACAATAAATGTAATTTTACATCTTGATTTACCAAGTTACTTAATTTGGCGAAAAGACAGCGTAGTGACTTTTGGTCGATTTGCAAGTCTTCTGACTCCGCACTGTTTCAGGTAAATACAGAACGTCAATCAGGGAAGCTGTGAATAACAGTTTTTAGTTTTGTCTTGACCCGCCTGGAATCGCACCCGAGACTACAGTTTTGTAACAGACGCTCTATCCACTAAACAAGAGCACTGTAAGCTATGTTTCAACGTCTCTCTTACTGAAACAAAGATTCGAAAGAAACCGGGAGTTCGTCTTCGTATTCTTCGCTTTGATTATTCATGACAAGGATTAGTATTTCGCCGCCAGCACGAATTGTTAGTTACTAGGCCTGTAGACTCAGAACATAAATTAACAAGCCCAGAATATGTCGTAGTCTTTGTCAAATGTTTTCACTGTCGGACGCATATCTTCGCCGTGATCGCTCCAAACGCCATCTAGCGGGTGCGGAATTCTTTTTTCAGTTGACCCCTGAAAAGAAAAACGATGCATTTAACTTGCACAGAGTAACATATTAGCGTTATTGTAGCTGATAGTGTTTGCAATTGTTTTAGGTTAAAAAAAATACCTGGTTAATTTGAAGCTGAAAATTAATTATGTGTACCCAACTTGTTTCCAAAAAAATTGTAATAACGCTGTCTTTGTAGGGCCCCCAATCTCAAATAATGTGAATTCACCAATTAAAAAAGTTCTCAATCGCATTGACTAAAACCAGAGGTGGGTACGCCCTACTGCAAAAGTAGGATGCTAAAGTTATTTTCCACCAACTTGCCCAGAAAGTAGCTGCGCTCTTCAAAAGTAGAACCTACGGCTACTTGACGACGAAAGTAGCGGGGCTTTTCACTTTCTGCTACTTTTAACAATTCATAAAATATTTACTTCATAGTATTTTTTGGAGCTTGTCAAATAGACTATGATTTTATCCAACAGTCAAAAGGGTGGCTAAAACAATTTAAACGTCGTTTTTATGATGGAAAAGAAAGCGCATTATTATTACGTGGCTAGCTCAAAGCAGCTTTCGAGCTTTAACCAAGACATTCGAAATGCGGCTGAAATTACGTGGAAAGTTTTGCTTCAAGTTCAGATGTTGTCCCTGAATTCGATTGAAGACCAAAAAAAAAGGTCTCCACCGCAATTTGGTACTATATTAGGCCGCAATTAGGGATTTATTGATGCTGACAGCCACATTTTCGACTAATCGACCAGGCGCTTACTCTTACTGGAGAGCGCTGAAATCTCGTTAGCGGGACGCTGAAGTCTCGATGGGGGGACGCTAAATCTAGATAGGGGGACGCTAACTCTCGATGGGGGGACGCGTCTCTCCTACAATTTAAGTAGGCTACTGGCTCAAAGGAATACATGCTTCGCATATTTTTATCTACTGCTTTAACAAAACCAAGTTTAAATATCTAATCAATACTAACCAATAATATTTCTTAGAACAAAAAAAATGGTAACCAAAAAATATTTGGCCATAGAATTGTATCATTAATTAAAGCTCTTCAAAGTAGAAATTTTTTGAAATGAAAACGTGCTTAATTTTGACTTGTTACAGAATCTTTTGACTATTTTAGTTTAATACATGATCATCAAAAATACCTTTCAAAAAATCAAGTTTCAGCAGATTTTATTAAAAAGTTTCTGCATTTCGAAGTGTTTCTAGCTTCGTCCTGATCGTTTGGAATCTAACACTTCTCCAATGATAAAATTTTCTTTAACGTTTTAATTATTTCAATATTTTTTTTGTTTAATCTTAAAAACGTCAAAAAAGTTGCGGTAGAGCGAGATGCTTTAATTTTTTAAAAGTAGCGGCGCCACCGCTACTACTACTTTTTAGAAATACCGACGCTACCACTACCCAAAAAGTAGCCGCGTTATAGTGCTGCCTACCTCTTGTCATTAAGTGCATCAGTATCAGGTACGTTTAGCTTTTTCTAGCTTAGGTCGTGAGTTGACTTTATTCTGCTTCGGAATTTGCTTTTACAAATCTACACCAATTTGCGGTGTGGCTCTTTCGCGTGGTCACCATCATCATGCTAACCTTTTTTATAATATCTACCCTCCGGTCCAAAATGCAGTCCATGTCTAGCGAATGCAAGACCAAGTTGTAATATCTTTGTTCGAGCATCCAAAACGCCCACATCAGGCAAAATTCCGACACTTCCTCTCCGTGATTGTTAAGCAGTTTTTGTGCAGCCACCACGAGGTTTTCAAGTTTGCCGTTTTCTTCGTCAAGTTGAAGCATTCGATCCTACAAAACTCTTTCTTAGATATAAGGAACTAAAACAAATGCAGTAACGGTTTAATACTGTTACGGAATTGACATACGTCTTTTATTCCCCGTCAGTATAGCTAGGATTATAGGTATGAACATGAGCGTAGAAAGGCAAAGAATCGCAAATTAACTAGATCATGATACAAATTTTTCTTTCCCCCCAAAATATTAAGTAATCACAATATTACGAGAGATAAATCCAATAGTTCAATTCAAAATAATTTCCAATAGCATGCCTATAGACAGCTGTTTCGCCCAATCTCAGGGCTCATCAGTAAGGCTAACAAGGCCAAAAGGACAAATATCACCAGTGATAAAAATCTTCAAAACAAGCATCTTCACCAATTTATCAATCATTGAATAAATCTTTATCGATTACGTTTATAATACATAAATCTTTACCCATCATTCAGTCAATTTTAGCCAAAATAGATAAATCTTAGCTAAAAAATCCTTACCCAATAAAAGTAGAGCCATTAATTAAATCTTTACCGAATGAAACTATTGCTATAAATCAAATCTTTACCGATCTAAGTACAAATCTTACCTTACGCATCGCAGAAGAACGATAGCCTAGCTAAAACAATAAGTAAACCTTAACTGAAAAATCTTTACCCAATGAAACTAAAGCTATTAATTAAATTTTTATCGAATGAAGCTATTGCTATGAATCAAATCTTTACCGACCAAAGTACAAATCTTACGTTACATCTCTCAGAAGAACGATAGTCTCAGAACATACTTAATATTTTTGGAGTAAGAAAAAGTTGTATCATGATCTGGTTAATTTGGGATTCTTTGCCTTTCTACGCTCATGTTCATACCTGTAGTCCTGGCTATAGCCTACTAACAAGGAATAAAAGACGAATGTCGATTCCGAAACAGTATGTCTTAGGCTGTTAATGAAAGGTTTGATTGTGCCTATAAGACTCTGTAATACTGTCTATAGCTTATTATTAATTTTATTAGTACATTGTTCTTAACAAAGTACCAAGATTGTTTTATTGCTAATGCTGAACGCTCAATGGATTGTTGATTTTAAACGGATTTGAGCTAATTTCATTTCCATCTGCATGAACTCGCAGACCTCTGGGAAACACTATATTAACGTTCCTAAGCTAACAGTGATATTACTTTTTATTCCATTCACTGCAGCGAATCGGGAATTAAAAAGCTCACTGTCTTTTCAACGCTACTGATGCTTGGGGTTTGGGGATTACTGTACCAAAGGTGGGCAGTGGGCAGGCGCCACTATAAAAGTAGCGCCGCTACTGATGTTTGCAGAACAAAGTATAGTGGCCCGCTCGGTGTCTTTGAAAGTAGCGCGCTACCACTACTTGACGAGGTAAATAGCAGGGCTACTAGCAACCTTCTATTTTAACCAAATCGTAAAGTTACGGTTGAAAAATACTGGAGCAATAAACAACATAAACTTTGTACGTAATCAACTTGTCACATTTGCGGATTAAAAGGTTTAATTAAAATGTCGTCGCTTTTATGATTTAAAAAAAAGCGCTTTAATGCCGTATATGAGTTGTTAAAAGCATTGTTTTGCTTATGTTTATTCTAAAGGATTTATTTATTGCTTAAATAAAGCATAAATAATAGCACTGAATAACAACAGTATTTTTTAGCTATAAAAAAATGATAACTGAAAAATAATTATTTAACCTCACAAACCATAAGAAATAGGCCATAGCCTGCCTTCAAAAATACTGTTCCGTTACTTTAATTTGACTTCTTTTTCTTACTAGACTTCCGGCTATTTTAGCTTAATATTACATATCATCAAGGCAGGCACGTAGCCAGAGAGTAGGGGGGGGGGGCAATTGCCCCTCAAAATTTTAGTTTGCCCCCCCCCTCCACAAATAAATTTCACTTAAATCCTTAACTTTTAGGTTGGAAAGAAAAAGCGTTGTATTATGTTATATTTAATATTCAAAAGTCGCAGAAAATGGTGGCTTTCTGAGCTGAAGACCATTTCTTTTTCAAAGATCGCCCCAGCGAGAAGACATTGACCCCAAAATTTTCGTTTGCCCCCAAAAAAATTCGTTCTGACTAGTGCCTACATCAAGGAAAACATCTTTCAAAAGGTAAATTCCAGCACACTTTTTTCGAAAAAATTAAGATTTCGAAGTGCTTGTTATTTTGTCATGCCCGTTTGAGCTGCAAAACTTTTTTTCAATAACCGCACTCTCTATCGTTGTCTCTGCTCTTTTCTTCAATCCTAAACACTCAAAAAAAGCAGCCATGGCGGGATACTCTATTTTTTCAAAAGTAGCAGCGTTACCACTTCTCACTACTTATTTTCAAAACGCAACTGACCACCTTATACAGCCATAAAAAAAGACATACGTCTTGGAAAGTTTTGGTCTTGCAGAAGGAAAAACAGCAAGCAAGACTTTGCACATCTCGAAAACTTACCTGGTTGAGGAAAAACAATGTTTTCACACGTCCTTCTTCCCACCCAATCCCACTTTGATCGAATGCATCCTCTTCAATTTTCCGCAGCCAATGATGAAAGGAGTGGATACAATCCGACACTTCAAGCGGAGTCATTCTTGCTTCGATAAAGTGAAGCTTTGACATCCTCTTCTCGAACTTAAGGTCCGCTTCCTCCTCAAAATCTTTGTAAAGTTCTTTGTCTTTTTCATGTGGTGCTTGTGGGGTTGATTTATGCAAAAATCTATGATAAAGTATTGGTTTAAAAAAGCTAAGTTGTGGGCGGTAACAAACACTGACATATCAAACGTACAATAATAAACATGTAGATAAAAATTTAGAATTGCAAACAAATTGAACTTTTGAATTGCAAATTTAGAATTGCAAACAAACAAGTGAGGCATCCAGTTAAAATTATGTGCAAAAGATAAAGAATAATCTAAACCGAACTTTCATCAAATTTCAGCTTTCTACGACCTATCGTTTCTGAAACATTTTATTTCAAATATTAAGAAATATCTCTGACTGTGTTGCCAGCAGTTAAAATAAAATTTCTTAGAAACTAGGATATCTTATCTAACTTGTAAAAGTATTTTTGTTGTAACACTCATTCATGCTGAAGCCTTGCATTCAGGAACTTTTTCTAACCAATGTGAAAGATACCTTAAACATTATTTTAGAAAAGATGAAACTTTAGGTGGCAGCATTGTTGAGAAGATGTTCTAACTTGGAAATAAAATATCTCAGAAACCCTAGGATGGATCGTAGAAACCTGAAATTCGGTGAAGATGTTTAGATTATTTTATATCTTTTGCGCATAGTATATTATCTGGATGCTTCACCCCCTTTAATTGTTGTAAATACTGTCTCATGAGTTGCATTTAGAAAAGAAATTCGGTTTCAAGTCGCTTCCTAGCGTTTTAACTTTGAAAACCCTCACCGTTTTGCATGCAGCTAGGCATTGCGACTCACCGGGGCGTCCGCAAACTTATTTAATAAAAAAAAGAGGAAAAATGCTCAGGTTATTTTCCTTACTTGTTGAAAATATTCTTCTACTAACGCCCTAGGTCGGTGCACTCTGGACCCTTGCTTTGATACTTATCTTGGATTGGGATATTGCAGTATTGCAATTGAATTTGTGAAGCTATTATTTAGCACATTTGCTGGTCAACTTAAACAGAATAAAAACTATAAAAGAAAAACATTGAAATCACTAACGTTTCGTTGGTTGGTTTTGGATAGATTGTTTTTCGACGGGGAATCATAAATGGCTTCGTAGAGTGTTGGCTGCGGTCACTTCGAAGAACATTTCGCTCAGGGTCGAGCCAGTCACTCTTGAACTCATTCCAGTAAGGGTCATTTAATTCCGTATTACGCCATTCTTGGTTTGGTGTGCGTTTTTCCTCATTTGCATCAAAAGAACTAGTGGTTTCGGAATCCCATCGATCATATGAAAGCCTTTTCTCCCTTCTATGCCTTGGTTTTTCTAAAACAGAAATTAATTGGCTCAAGATATTTGGTAAATTTTCGCCCGAATTGTAGCATTACTCACTTTTAGTTACAAACTGATTTTCAGTGCAAATTTTGCCCCCTTAATGTCTTCTTTGGGGGTTGGGAATCAAATCATAAATTAAGTTTGATGTTCGCCAAATACACCGAGAAAATTACAAAACGCCAACACAATCATCAGTATTCAAAAAGTTAATCCTAATGATGTTTCAGCATCAATAACAGTAACTTTTAAAACACATTCAGAAAGCTATAATTTTATGAAGTATTTGTTAGGAAACACCGAAAAACTGCAAACTTTACGAATCAAGTGCCTAGATTGTTTACGCTCGGAAAATAACATAAAATGGGCTCTATGAATTAATTAAATGAAAGACTGTGCACTGTAAACCAGTAATCTTCAACATGCGAGAAAAGCAAAGACAATATATGATAAAAAAAAGTGAACTACACGTATCAAGCGTTAAATTAATTCAAAAATTAAATGATTTTGTAACAGAGGTCGATTTAGTATTTGTTAATTAGATTTTTTTTTCTAGTGTTTTTTGAAGGCAGCGGTATTAAATATTTTGTTTTTGTAAACATCGTCAATATTTGTCCAGAATTTTTAAGCTCTAAAGGCCAATTGATTTTGAGTAATACGTTTTTTCACTCTTGGTCGAAAATAGATATTTTTGATATATGTCTTGCATTCAGAGGTGGGCACTTGCGGCGCAACTATTTCACTTGGGATAGCGCTTGCGCCGCAATTATTTTTTAACGGTTGCGCTGACGCTTGAGCTGCAAGCATTTTAGCAATTTTAAGCGCAATCGCTCAAGCGCAAGTCAAATACGATTATGAATGAGTGTTTTTCAATCAAGTGTGATTAAAGTTAACAAAAAAATATTGACAAGGTACATAGGCGTGGCCAGGATGTTTGATTGGGGGAGAGGCCAAACCGCAAATCACACCTAATGACGTCATCAAAATTTTTCAAAAAGAGGGACTTTTTACGGAACAAAGATACGATAGAATGGAGGATCAGAAAAATATTTGCAAAATTGTCTAAGTTGGGAGACGTGGTGAGCAAACTAGTTTAGTCCAAACGTATAACAGACGGGGGTCTGGGGGCCGCCGCTGGGCGATTTTATGGAATTTTTTTTGGAAAAAAATAGGTATTTTAATACCATTTGGATCACATTTCGCACGTTTTTAGAGCCATTTAAAATAACTAAATTTTTAAGAAGCCAATTGCAACTATCAAATTGGTGAGTCTTCCCTTTACTTACAGATCAAGTCCAAAACACGTTTAAAATCTTGAATTTGGGGGTTAAATTTTGTAATTGACTTGGTCCAGGTTGCAGAACCAAAGTACATTGCCTCCTGCAATAATTTTAGCAGTAATTAATCAATTGAATATTTGCCTTGGGAAATTTTGGTTTGTCATGAATACGGGTTATACGAGGGTTATTCAATACATAAAGTGAATTTTTCAGTATTAGGACTTATAATTCAGATATAACCTTAATTTTTTTTTTTTCTTGTTTTTCTTCTTATTCACATGGATGAAATTTCTTTCGCCGATTAAAAAAAAAGTTTTAAGAGTTTTGGTAATAAACAAAAATGTCAGATAAAGAAGCACGCTCCAGGATTGGGCAGCGGTCAGTTATCAAGTTTTTAGTAGCAGAAGGGTGCAGAGCTGCGGAAATTCATAGAAGAATGTCAACTGTGTATGGTGCCACATGTTTCATAAAGAACAAACATAAAAAACAAACGCAGGGGACAAACATAAAGAACAAACGCAAAGAAGACATAAAGAACAGACACAGGGTCATCAGTCGAAAGGAGTCATCTTGCATTATGACAACGCAAGGCCTCACACAGCAGCCCAAACGTGCAGACCATCAACAACCTAGGCTGGGAACTGCTCCCTCATCTCCCATACAGCCCAGCCTTGCCCCTTTAGACTTTCACCTGTTTGGTCCCATGAAAGAGTTCACGAAAGGCACAAAGTTTGAAAGTGACGATGAATTCATAAGTGTTGTGAGCGATTGGATGAGACATTACTCTAAAGATTTTTGTGCTGACTGAATACAGAAGCTTGTGTACAGATGGGAAAAATGTGTGAAATTGATGAGAGACGAAGTCGAAAAAAAAATTAAGCTTCTATCTGAATTATAACTGCTTATACTGAAAAATTCAACTTATTTATTGAATGACCCTTGTATATTTAAATTGGATGGCAAAAATTTGATTTGAGGGGGCCCAGGCCTCCTACGTGGTCGTTAATATTACAGTAGTCTGTTGTACACGTGTACTGTTGTAAGCTAGAATGCTTCAAGAAACTGAAGCTGAAAAAAACATAACGCTTTGTTGTTATTATTTTTATCATTGGTGGCATTTCAATTAGGGAAGGGGCAATTTTACCCCCTCTGGCTACGCCTATGACGAGGTAGGTTCATATAAGAGCTTCGTCATGGGAAATTCCATTCCTTTACTGCTTGCAATTCTTCTATTGGATTTACAGCAGGATTCATCTTTCGCTGACACGTTTCTCTCTAAAATACTTTTTGCCGCTTTTTCAAAAAAATTTCCAATTGAGTAAGTTAAAAAATGGTTGTAAAATCAAATTTTAAACAGAAAAATTGTTTTCATATTTGTCTTTTTAGAAATACGCTAGTCGTTTTGAAACAGTCTTGAACTTGCTTTGGGCATTAACCGCGTTACTCGTGACAGTCTTTTTGTACCGTAATTCTAAAACAAAAAACAAAAACTATTGATTACAACTTTTTTGCTAGTCCGGGAAAAGTTGAAAGATATTGCAAACAGGAGTGACAGCATTGGTAAAGCTTTTAGAAGTAATACTTAGATGGTTCAATTCCTTTAAACAAAAACAGGATGAGTTTTTAGCGTGCACCATTTTCAGAGAGTGATGCCAATTGCTCCAGAAGCACAAAATATGCATCGAAGCTTGTAAAGGATTTCCTTGAAGAGCCATCAAAGAAAAACATTGATTCCGAAGTCGTTCCCTTACCACGGCATGCAGACTTTATTAGTGGAATTTTTTAACACCGCGGTTCCTTGAGTGCAAGTGTTGAGAGTAATTTTTTTCGTTAGGTATAAAGATGTTCTTCGCCCTAAGAGGTTAAGCGATGCGCATTTTTAAATGCTCGTATTTTTTAAAGGAAATACATAATTTTTTTGTTTACTGATGTGGTAGCTTGCATAATTTGTTTTGAATATTGGTTTTGTACCGTAACCCAGTGACTACTGAGGTTTGAGCAGTGACTTAACTAAATTATACATTTCAAAGTCACACTTGCGCTTGAGCTAGCGGTTGCGCTTGCGGCGCAATTACTTTTTTGGGCTTGCGGAAACGCTTGCGGTGCAAGATTTTCAGAATAGTGGCGCGTGCACTTGCGGCGCAACTTTTAAAACTTGCGCTGCCCACCTCTGCTTGTATTGTGACCACACATAATTGCACAGAGTCAGTTTTGGAAAACAGATGTTGAAAGATTTTTGGTAATTTATTGTTTTGAAGTAATTTATTGTTTTGAAGTTGGTGTTTTTGGTAATTTATTGTTTTGAATTTAGCCAGTTCTAATTCGAAAATTTCTGCTGGTGTAAGAGAGTTTAATTTTTTGCAAAGAGGAGATAGCGGAGAATATAGAGAGCTGTAGTTTTTCATAGCTCGGACAATTTTGTTCATTTTTTACTTGGATCTCGTTCAAATATCTCATAGCAGCTGCACTCCAGACCAAGATTTCATATTGCAGTTTGCTATACACAACATGGAATCTTAGGAACTTAAAAAGGTAGCGAAAGAAGCTGGCAAGAGTAAAGAAATAAACTTACGCAATTAACATTTTAATACTGTATTAGCGATTTAGCGAGATATCACTGCCTGCGATTAAATCAAAGGTAATATTTAACAAAAGGTCTAAATTTTGCGAATTCCAAATGGTGCAAATTTGAACCCAACAGGATCAATTTCCACTAGAGCAAAAAAGTTTCAGAACGATGTTTTACAATATTGTTTCGTAAGTTTCAGGATATTGGTATATAAACTTGCTCTATCATACATAAACAAAAAAGCAATCAAATAAACTTGCCTGAACCCAAAGATAACTGGTCTCTGATTTGGTGGAAGCTAAAATCACTTAATTGGACATTGTGGTCAAAAAAAGGCGATAATCGTTTCCATTCCAGGATATCTGAATAGCTGATCCGAGATAGTTCGGGATATTGGTAGTAATCGGTCGGAAACAATCTTTCAAACCAAAAAAGTTCAGGATATCGGTTGTAATTGATTGGGATGTGTCTACCAAGTCGATAAATTTCAGGATATTGGTAGTAATCGATAGGAAGCAAACTTTTAAGCCGGTAAATTTCAGAACATTGGTCATAATCGATCGGAAGGAGGTCGTCAAGTCGGGAAATTTCAGGATACCGGTATCGGAAATATTCAATTGGAATGACGTCAAGTTGGTCACGAAGCTACCAAAAACAAAACAAGCGACGTATAGCTATTTTACAATCTGCTGGTGAGCTTATTGCTTAAAAATGTATTGCAAAAACATAAAAAAAATTGTTACAGCCTATCAATATCATCATTTAAAGTATCCCGACCTTTTCAGAGCCAGTCAAAACTTTTTAAATGACTGGTTTGAGAAAACTCTGATTTTTAGTGATTTTCACAAATATCGGTTGATGTCATCAGGGCCGTGCTTAGGTAGTTCGGGGCCCCCCCCGAAAACTCAAGACGGGGCCCCCTCCGAAACGCTTAAATTTGGACATTTTTGCTATCGGCTTAAATATTCACTTAACTTTCACATCTCTAAGACGCACTACTTTTCTAAATCCAGGATTGTAGATCAGCACGAAAATTTACAGTAAAATTTTCATTAATGACATCCAAAATATAAAATAAACCAGTACAGCTGCAGCATACAAGTTAGGTTATTAACTGCCACTCCGTGTTAACTACAAAAATCGTTAGAATTATCGTTTGAGAGTGAGTTTTATTTAATTCTAAAGACCATTAACGCTATATTGTTACAATGTTACGTGAAAAAATAATTTGGGTACTGGAGCTGTAATTATGAGTTAAAGATGCGATCCTTGTAAGCTTCTGAGGTGACATCAATGATATTCTTGCAAATCTTAAAAATTCTTTTTTCGAGCTTTTGCAGTGGCAAAAGCATTAATGATCCTGTGTTGTTGTTTTATCATTTGACAACTTGGTAGTCAGTATAGTAATTACCAAAGGTGGGCACAAGTCCGTTAATCGTTAATCCGTTAATAACGAAGCTAACTTTTTCATTAACTCGTTAATCCGTTAAAATTTTTTTCATATTAACGGACTAAATTAACTTCCGTTAACTTCTGTTAACGGACTAAAGCAACTTCCGTTAAGTTCTGTTAACTTCCGTTAAAGTCTCTATCGCTAATATCTTGCACAATTCATTCATCGTACCGGTACAAATCAGTTTGCACTGGTAACACTAGTTGCGTATTTGCACTAGTTTTATAGAAGAAAGCGAAGAAAGGAGCTCTTTTTTGTGGCAAATAATAAGCTGGAGCCTCATAGGTCTATTAATTATTGCTGTTTACAATTTCCAAAGATTTTCCAATCGCAGCTTCGTTAGTGCATTTGAACTTATTTTTATCTTGAAATTAGATTAGACTGTCAAAGGTAACATTCAAAACACAAAAAGACCACCAAAGCAATAATTTTTTTCCTTGCAATCAGCTCAACAACGTAAATACGTGTTCTAGAAGCGAGTGAATAAAAAGAAATGTAAATTACGCGCAAAATATTAACGAATTAACGGACTTTATTAACTTCCGTTAACTAAAGCTGAAAATAACGGATTAACGTTAACGGAGGTGTGAAGTTTGTTAACGGACTGGTGGTTAACGAAGCTAAAGTTTTGCATTAACTTGCTTACCTATGCTAATTACCATTCTTGATCTTTCAATGGGTGACCAGGGCTTAATTTGCATTTTAGTGGGCTTAGTTTCACACATTACAAATCGGGATCCTGTACACGGTCCGCAAAGGAGATTGCATAAATCGAAAATTGTTTGCCGATAATTATTTCATCATTACTGCCCTAGCCCTTAGCCCTGTTGTTTGTCCATTGTATACTTTTTCATTTTCGGGTAAACATCCACTGGAGATCGTAGGCTATCCAGATAAGGTACAAATATCTTAGATCTGCCCGAGTGCTGAGCCTGCTCATAGCTTACTCTAGCGATATAATTACTAATCAGCATAGGTGGGCAAGTTAATGCAAAACGTTAGCTTCGTTAACCACTAGTCCGTAAACAAACTTCACACATCCGTTAACGTTAATCCGTTATTTTCAGCTTGAATTAACGGAAGTTAATAAAGTCCGTTAATTCGTTAATATTTTGCGTGTAATTTACATTTCTTCTTATTCACTCGCTTCTAGAATAAGCATGGACGCTGTTGAGCTGATTGTAAGGAAACATTTATTGCTATGGTGGTCTTTCTGTGCTTCGGAAGTTACATTTTACAGTCTAATCTAATTTCAAGATAAAAATAAGTTCAAATGCACTAACGAAGTTGCGATCGGAAAATCTTTGGAAATTGTAAGCAGCGATAATTAATAGATCTATGAGGCTACAGCTTATTATTTGTCACAAAAAAGAGCTCCTTCTTCGCTTTCTTCTATAAAACTCGAGCTAATACGCAACAAGTGCTACCAGTGCAAACTGATTTGTACCGGTACGATGAATGAATTGTGCAAGATATTAACAATGAAAACCTTAACGGAAGTTAACAGAACTTAACGGAAGTTGCTTTAATCCGTTAACAGAACTTAACGGAAGTTAATTTAGTCCGTTAACATGAAAAACTTTTTAACGGATTAACGAGTTCAAGAAAAAGTTAGCTTCGTTATTAACAGATTAACAATTAACGGACTTGTGCCCACCTATGCTTAAACCTATAGTTAAAATGCAAAAATGTCTAAATTGGGAGACGTGTTTGAGTAAAGAAGTGTACTGCAATTCAAACGCATCACAGACGGGCGTCTGGGGGCGAAGCCCTCAGCCGTTGGGCGATTTTTGTAATTTTTTGGAAAAAAAACGTTTTAGCATCATTGGATCACATTTCACACGTATTCAGAGGCATTTGAAAGTACTAAATTTTTAACATTTGAAAGCCAATTGAAAAAATTAAGTTGTTCAGTCTTTTTTTTGTTTCCAATGTAAGACATTTCACACGTATTCAGAGCTATTTGAAAGTACTAAATTTTTAACATTTGAAAGCCGATTGAAAAAATTAAGTTGTTCAGTCTTTTTTTTGTTTCCAATGTAAGTCCAAAACACGTTTAAAATCTTGTATTTTAGGGTTAAATTTTCTAAGTGATTTGGCCCAGGTAGGGGGAAGTAAAGTACATTGCCTCCTGCCACATTGTAGCAGCAAATAACAATTCAGTCGAATATTTTCGTCAGAGACTTTTGTTTTGTCATAAAAACAACCAGTTATAGATATACATACTCATATACGGCCAGGGGGCCCAGAGGCCCTCTCAATTCAAAAATTTGTTCAATGAGCATTCCTCTTACTGAAGCTAATTTTTTTCAAAAGTATTTTGTTGCATAAAAACTGGCGAGGTGGAGGTAAATTGTTATTGAAAAAATGTACAATAGATGGTTACGCCTACAAACCATGTTATTGCCTTGGTCGGATTTACCTCGAGTTGAGCCCATGGCACTTTGGGTTTTTCGCAATATTTTCCTGCCAAATACAAGTAAAGATAAAAAAAGGTTTATCTGAGCGCGGAGCCCCTAGTACTGAGCCATATATTGTATGTTAAATCCGACCCTGGTTATTGTATTACATTCATAAAAAGGTTAGATGAGGGCCTCAGTTACCAACGTATAGGATAAAAACTCTCGATTTCACTCAGGTTTTACGTTTAAATTTGTTGGCTATAATTAAATTGAAGGGGCCCAGGCCCCCTGGATCAATATTATTGTTGGAGGCCCATTCAAATTGGGGGCCATTTAAATATTATTGTAGGGGGCATTTTTTAATTGGTTGGCAAACATTAAGTTCAAGGGGCCCGGGCCCCCTGAATCAATGTTATTTGTTAGGGGCCCATTTAAATGTTATTGTAAGGGGCCCGTTTAAACTGGTTAGCAAAAATTAAATTCTGGGGGCCCGGGCTCTTGGATCAATATTATTGTTAATTACTGTTGTATGCGTGTACTGTTGTACGCGAAGAAACGAAAAGAAACTGAACAAACAATAGTATTTTTTGTGATATTTTTATCATTGGTAGCATTTCAATTGGGGGGATGGCCCGGCCACCCCCCCTCTTGGCTACGCCTATGGACTGACTCTGACTGGCTGTTGTGCAATCGACTGGTAAGCTGAACATCTGAATCGATTAACTAGTTATTTTTCTGCTAAGACAAAGCGATTGTGATTCTATCACATCATAGATAAAATTGCAACGCAGCAGCAGAGACATACAGGTACAGCGAGCGTATTTTCAGTATCTTGAATTGACAATACGCTTTAATTTTGTTCTAAATAATGCAAAAAATACTAGCACTGATCGACAATACCAACTTTTAAAGTAGTAGTTGTAAAGTAAAATGTGGGGCCCCCACTTTGGCTGGGCCCCCCCCCGACCGGGGGGTTTGGGGCTGCCTTGGCACGGCCCTGGATGTCATCAAGGGTGGAGATAAAATCGATTGGTAACATAAAGGGTAGACTACTGCGATTAGTTTTTAAATTTTGACATGCACGAAAAATTTCCAAAAAACACATTGTGGTCGTAATAAGCCACTTAAATGGTTCATGCATGACTCTTGGAACAGCAGAAAGAAATTTAGTGCCAGTACTCAGTGCCGTAGGAAGCAGGGGGTCTGAGAGCACTGCCCCCTCCCCCCACTCCGGCTTGTTTTAAGGTTTTGATCGCGTGTCGAAATTGCGGCAAATTCATATTTTTCGGGCAATTAATCAGTGCTGGCTATTTCATTTATACGGTCAATAGGCTAGTCTAGTTAATAGCCTAGTTTCTAGGCTATTTTTCTGCATCGGTAAGTGCCATGACATGTTATACCTTAATTGGGCAGTAAATTTGGGGACAATTTCTCGTTTTCGGGCACTTTTGCTCAGTATCACTCTTCATCATATTTTTATATACCACTATTTTTCGGGCTATAAGGCGTACTATCAATAAATGACCTTTATTGCTTGCATTTCCTCACATAAAGCACATCGGAAAATAAGGCGCACTAAATGAAATGCAATTTAAAAGCCTCTAAAAACTGTATAAAAGCCTTAAATAGTTCTGAATTAAATCGCAAAGAGAAAAAGAGTATCACCTGATCCATATATAAAGCCATAAAGATCACTTGAACATGAGGTGCACCTTCAGTTTTTTAAAAAATTTAGCATTTTGATTCGTGCGCAGTATGGTTTGAAAAATACCGTAATAACTGCATAGCAAACACGTTTAATTCAGTTTTTTTGATGTGCAGATTTTTTAAGCAAAAACATGCAGGTGACCAATTCATTTTTCGGGCAAAAGTTTGGTACCCACCCCAAATCATTTTAAGCTTCTATGCCCATACCAGTACTATACCTCTTTTCTAAGATGCCTGCGGTGAAAAGGCTGTGGAGTAACATAGTAAGTTAAGCGGAGTAACAAAGCGTTCCATAAATCATCCAGATCTGACATCCTGATACGGATTCTTTGCTTAAGCTCTGGATACATTTCTTCTGAAGATGTGGCATTGGTTTTCAAATTTTCCTTTTTTGATTCGTGCTCCTCAAATTGTAACAAATATTTCTAAATAATTAGAAGAAAAGCATTAAGATGCTTCGAATGTATCAAAAGCGGTAGCGGTGTGTACAGATCATCGAATCAATCACCTGACGTTTATACACTTCTTGCAGCCCTGTGGTCGGGAACCTCGGGGCCACGGTCCGGTGTCGGTCCGCGAGGAGTTAGGTACCGGGCCGCAACGCAACCAATTAGTTCGGAGTCAAACACCGCTGCGATACACTGATCTTCGGTAGTCCAACGCTACTTGCATTCTATAATATGTGTAAAATTATCCATTTTTTAAATATTCGTCGTTGCAGAAAGTTAGACACTAGTTCTTTCAGACAATACACATGAAAAGTAAGTTTGATTGCTTGATTCATAGTTTATGACGAAACAATGCTCGTTTTCACGAAACATTTTAGCCATTTATTTTCGCTGCAGTTCTCCAATCCCAAAGTTATTGAAAGCAACAGTGCTGTTAGCAGTTTGTTGAGTTGGAAGTATGTTGGGTTAGTTAGTAGTAGATTCTCGTATATATAGTGTACGTTAGCAAAAATAAAGGAACACCAGATCAGAGGCCAGGTTTATACGAAAGTGTGTTGCGATTAAGCCAAAAATTCTTCAAAAAAAACCAATCCACGAAAAATTTCCAGTTTTAAACCGGTCCAGTACCAAAAAAGTTGCCACCCCTGTAAAGCCAAAACTGTAGCGATCATTTCAAATAACATTGTCGAAATAGAAAGTTATAAGTTACGATGAATCGTATACCAAACTGGCGGGGCTCATTTTTTCCACGTTGTGCCTTGGCGTCACATTCTTAGTAAAGAGATGTTACATTGGTGATGAGCCGTTAGCAGCTCTGTTTCCTAGGAAATTGAATCCCAAAGCAGAAGCAAGCGAGGTAACCACTCAACTAACTTGTTGATACTGATGGGCATTAAACCATTAAAATAGCAGTGTAAAATTATACCTTCAGTAAGAGAAAACTGCTGTGATTTTTACGAGCCCACATGTCAATTTTTACAGTAAGCTTATTTTTTTGCGCATTAATTACTGTACATCCTCAAAATGATGAATACAATTTTAACCAATGCGCTTCGGTTTTCGATTTTTTTTGTTTTTTGTGAAGGTTACGCTCTGCTTGTTCCCACTCTTGTTTAATTCTACCTTGAAGAGTTGTTTGATGTCATAGATGGGCAGTTGGCCGGTTTCAGCTCTGTTTATCAATTTCTCCATCATTTCAAGCCATTCCAACACAGGTTGATATTCTCCACAAAACTCAATCCATTTCATTCTACTAGCATGAGTTTCACATAAGTGTCTCTCATCGTAAATGTCAGTGTGACGTTTTGGAGTCTGCGAAAATTTATGGACAATGAAAATGACTTTTATGCATAGATGGGCAAGTTAATGCAAAACATTAGCTTCGTTAACCACTAATGCGATAACAAACTTCATACCTTCGTTAACATTAATCCGTTATTTTCAGCTTTAATTAACGGAAGTTAATAAAGTCCGTTAATTCGTTACTATTTTGCGTGTAATTTACATTTCTTTTTATTCACTCGCTTCTAGAACACGTACTGACGCTGTTGAGCTGATTGCAAAGAAATATTTATTGCTATGGTGGTCTTTTTGTGTTTTGGAAGTTACTTTACACAGTCTAATCTAATTTCAAGATAAAAATTAGTTCAATATTGCACTAACGAAGCTGCGATTGGAAAATCTTGGGAAATTGCGAACTGCGATAATTAATAGACCTATGAGGCTGCAGCTTATTATATGCCACAAAAAAGAGCTCCTTTCTTCGCTTTCTTCTATAAAACTCGTGCCAATGCAAACTGGATTGTATCGATACGATGAATGAATGGTGCAAGATATTAACGATAAAAACTTTAACGCAAGGTAACAGAACTTAACGGAAGTTAATTTAGTCTGTTAACGTGAAAAAACTTTTTAACGGATTAACGAGTTAATGAAAAAGTCAGCTTCGTTATTAACGGATCAACGATTAACGGACTTGTGCCCACCTATGCTTTCATGCATTAAAAATGTATAAAACAGAATGATGTTGATATGGGATCAACTACTGAGGTTGTAATTGATTGTAATGCATGAGAGCTCGATTTCTTTTAAATGTGTTGAATTGCAGTTGAATAGAGGAGCCATTTCGGTCCTAAAGCTCAACAAATCATCATTTAGGTGGAGTTTGGTGATTGGTCCTTCCCATCCATTTTTCATTAAAAGCATTTAACTGTGGTACAAATTTTAAAATGTCTTTGAGCTGCAAATTCATACCACTAAAAGCTTCCTAGGACACAGTTGACATAAAAGTTCTCGTACCAGTGGTTGACTAGCCAGTTGATGATTATTAGCATATTTGCATGTTCAATTTTCAGGCCTAGTTCTTAGTTCCGATTCTTATTTAGTCATTCCAAAAAAGTGCAAAATTATGAAATAACCGTGCTAATTTAGAGTTTATCCTATACGTTCACCAAAAGTGCAAAAAAAAGAATTGCTTAGAAATATTTGATCTGATGATTTTTTCGTAATTGGCAGTTTTTGGCAAAACTTAGCAATAAGCAGGAACTGGAAACACAATAATGTAAATTAGGGCTGAAACAAAATTTTGTATATACCGGATATAAGTTTCGAAATGCATTTATTTACAGTACATTTGTTGAAAGAATTACGCGTTTCTTTATTATTTTTAATCGCTGAAAACCTGAAATTGACAAATAACGTAAAAACCGTACCATCCAAATATGAGATCTTGAATGATTTGGCTCATGGTGGTTGAGATGAAATAAAGACTCATCATGAAAAAAATCTCTCTTTTTGTCTGTGTGTTTTGGAGTCGATACAAGTTGCGGGGTAAAATGCTCGTAGCTTCCTGGAGGTGAAAGTTGGTATCGGGATGAGTGCGCTAGATAGCGCAGTTCTTCAGAAACCGAAATGGGAACGAAAAAATTTTTTTTCACCTCTGCCGACAAAAAACCGCTGTTTGGATTTTCATTCCGTTTCGTTGGTTTTATGGATGCAAGTTCATTTACGTCATCACTGACAAAAATTCCCACTTTTAGACATTGAGTTTCGACGTTACGCAAAACAGTGATCAAGGTTTCTTTTTCGCTCGGCAAGTTTCGGAGCAAATTGGAAGCATCTTCAACTACCTCCAAATATAGTCGTTCCACATGAGTGGTGACGGTTCTCTTCCGAGAAGATTGTGAATTGAAAAACTAAAGATAATTCGATCTTGATAATACTACTAATGCAAACAATGTTTCCTTTCTATTGCCTTAAACAGGAGCGCATTCAGAATTATTGGCAGAAGGGGAGGCGCTCAAAATATAATGTTTTTGAAAACCTTTTTGTACGATTTTCCCTTTCAGTTTAATCACTTTAGGTGCAACCAGCCACAATGTGTTATTCCGAAATAACTTTTTGTACATTGGCTGTTAGCTTAGCAGGAGCGTAGCCGAAAATCTGTAATGGAGGGCTATTTCGGGGGACTGAGAGAGGAGCCCCCAGCGCTCGGAAATTTTGCAGTTTTTTTGCTGAAATAACTTAATTTTAGGACTATTTTAATACAAAGTAATGCCTTTAAAACGTGGCATAGAAATTTCAATGCAAAAACGTGATTGGCTGCGTGAATAAGCTGTGAGGGCAGGGCTAATGGTAAAATTTCAGCATTTTTCTTCAAGCCGGTAAATCATAAAATAAAAAAGACCACAAGTTCTAACGTACTAGGTCTGCATTTAAAAAAAAAAGTTAAGTTCGGAGATGTTCATTCCCCCACCCCCTTGAATGCGCCACTGTTATAACATTCAAAATTATTGTATAGCTAGATCTACATAATTGATGAAGTAAAACATGTTTATTTGATAAAGTAAAAAAGCGCTATTATATCATTAAAAAAAGAGCATTAAGGCCCGTTTGTACAGAGCGCGAACCCGAACTACGCGGAAAACCAGGCGATTTTCTGCGCGACTTGGTGTTCTAATAGAAAGCGGTTTTCCGCGCAAAAACTGCTATCTGTTTTGTGTTAAAACTCGAACATTTGCCAATGTGAATGATTGTAATGCACGAATTATTAATTATAAAAACGGTTTGTAGGTCACGGCGAATTTCACCATATTGCAGAAGTTGTAGCCTATTTGGAATTTCGATCCTGAGCAATTTCGAGAATATTTTAATTGATGACGACATTTAAAAAACAACACTAATTACTGGAGAGCAATCACTTTTTTTTAATGGCATTTAAGAGAAGAGAACAACTCTTTATGTTTCATTGAAAAGAAGGTTCTTTATTTTTTTAATGTCATACTAATTTTTTATTATGCACTGTTTTGTTTAAGAACAATTTAATAAAAACACGAGCGAAATTAAAAACAAAAATGCTAACTTCCATTTTACACATTTGCACTACCGTTCGCATTAAAATGGTAACCAAGTTCCAACAATCAAAGCCAGTGGATTGTTCTGTTTCGTTCAATAATCAGGATCAACAACAAAAAGCTATGTTTAACAAACAAAAATGAGCTTGTGTCACTCCAATAAAATTTAAGAACAAATTAAGTTAAAATTTGTGAATATTTAAAAAGCGTCATCTTCAACCTAAATTTTAGTGGTTCTTATACAGAAAAAGAAGATTGTTTTACACTATATCCAAACCGACAAAAAAAGGTTTATTTATTTGAAAAACAGCGAAAGAAATATTATTAGATAATAACGTTTAGAAGTTTTTGTATTTTAATATAAGAGTAACAACAATGTTAGCATAATCGTTTAATTTTAACTAGGTCGATTGGTCGAAATTAATTTCAAACTTTATACCATGCCAAATGTTTATTGCAGCAAATAGTACGCCGATAAATGTTAACAAAATCTTTTTCGTTATATTTTTATATCCGCACATGTAGCATGATATACCTGCGTTGAATTACATTTCACTATTTTATTTGTCTGTATCTACAGTGACGTTTGACGTAGCCTAAATTGAAAACGCTAATTGGTTGAACACAAAAGGCGTCGCGAACGCCGCCCAAAATTTCGCTCTGGAGGCAATCTACGCAGTTTTCCGCGCGAATTAATTTTGTTCGTGTTCGCGCTCTACATAAACGAGTTCATTTTATTTTATTATGACCTTTCTTCCGCGAACGCCGTCTAGTCGCTCGTGCCGCTTTCTACGTTCGCATTCGCGCTCGGTAAAAGCGGGTCTTTGGACGTGGACACAGCATTAAAGTGTTGTCATATGAAATAGGATTGTAAGACGTGATGTCGCGGTGAACTATTAAATCTGTTCTGCCCATTTCACTTCATGAATAATTTAACTTGCTACATTTTTTGTATTAACTTACTGACCTTGGGTGAAAAATTTTCGTCATGGTTAACTTCATTCAGTTCATCAATCCAACTTAGAAGTGAAATCGTGTTTTGAGAAAATCTCTAAAAAATTAATCTTAGAGAAAGCGTGTATACTGTATCTCTGCATGTTAGTTATACGTGCAACTGCATTCTCGTTCGTCTTTACGAATCGAACTCGTAAAACGTTCTCAGCTTACATTCCGAATGACCTTCTCTTTCTCGTATATCACGCCTCACCATCTTGAGCCATACGACGGCAATCACAGTAGAATGGAATGGAGCATAGAGATGTAGCAAAAAAAAAAAACACGACTACGTGTAACGCAGTATAGTTGCTCAGACAATTACTATATTGGAGGAAAGCAGCATGCTCTTTGAACAGTGTGTCACTTTGTCCTGTAGTAAACCGACATCTGCGATTTTTTAAGTTGTATTTATTAGGTTTGGTTTCAAAGGCATAAGAGAGAAAAACCGTAAGCCATGAATTGGGCGTAAAGTTACGGTTCCGTGTTTTGTTGTGATGTGCAAATTCCTTACGCCTAATTTGTCCGCGGTTCTTTTTTTAACCACTCATATAACATTGCTGATATTGTTCTGCTTTGATAAATTTTGTAACGAAACAATGAGATTATATCAAATAATTACTAATTGTGTTGCGGAATCAAGCATTTCAAATATTTTCCGCTCCTCCTATTCGATATCAAGTGTTCTGTTATTTCAACAATGCCTTTGTGCTTTGTATCTGGTAAATCATATATGCCGCGTAAAAAGTATTTACAAATTGTTGTCGGGACATTCGGTCAACAACGCAATAATAATGATCATATACCGTAACTTTTCAAATGACCTATCACCTTTAAAAATGAATTCAATTTAAAGGAAAATTTTTACTATAGATTAGTTTACAATAAACTTGTTATGAAGCTCACTATGTGATTAATTTTTTATTAGAAGTCGTTAATAAATCGTGGTCTGCTTTACTCAAACGGAATATTTGGTTTCAGTTTTCGTCCGAATCAAACGAACTATTTTGAAATTTGTATTCACAGCTAACCTGCTTGGTTTGTTCTTATTCTGCTAAAGTTTGTTCTTACTTTTTCGTGTGAGGTGTTTTTTTTACTTTTTGAAGAACTGAAGATGCCTTTTTTTTTAAATCGATTTTTGGTAAGTGTTATTCTGCAAAGGGTGATTCTGTATCCTTCAATTTGGAATGCTTAGTTAACAATATGCAATACGGACACGGTGCTATAAAAAAATCTTTACTCACTTTGACAGTTTTGTTTAACTCCGTCCATTCTCCTGTCAACACATCTTCATTATCTTCGGTTGATTTTGGTCGTGAAAATAAAGAGGTCGTTCGACTTAAGCCCTTTGGGAGTTCGCTTTCAACTTCCGAAATAAATTTCGGGTTCAAAAATACAGATGCTGCTGAGGCAGTGGAGCCAGAACCAATTTGGTCCTCCCGCTCTTCATTCTGATCCAAATTGGAATCAAGGGATGAAAAGCGAACGAGTAAAAATTTGCGTGGAATTTCACTTCTTTTCACTTCAACGTCCGGTTCAGGGGAAGGAGGCAGAGTTGTGATGATGTCACAATCCGTCTCTTCAAAAACTGGACTTTTAGGTACCATAAAAATTTTCGATTTTGGGGATGAAGAGGTTGATGGAGTGTTAATGACGTCCTGTGACACCTCACTTTGATCCGGGACTGGGCGTTTGGGTGTCATGAAAACACTAGCCTCGGTTGTTTTTACGACTTCATCCTGCAAATAAATGCACAAACAAAAACTTGTGAGCCATTTTCGCAGTTGCAAACTCACTACTGAGAATAATCTACAAATCCTACTAATTTCGTGATGAGTAGGCCTACTGTAATTAATGGCAATAAAATTTTAAAAGCACCGAGCTTTTGAATATAAAAACAATAAAGCTCTACTGTATACCTCGAAGCATAACGTTAGAAATGTCGCTAATTTAAAACACAAAGCCAAACCAACTGAATCCCAGGCCCGGCGCCAGGATAGCATGACTGGGGGGGGCATAAATAAATTTTGGGGGTGGGCACAAGAACTTTATTTATATGAATTCGAAAGTGTGGAACAAACGAAAAAGTTCAAGACCAAAAACAAAAATCTTCAGTTCAAAAACTTGGGGGTCTAAGGCCTCGTTTTGCACTCCAGTATCCCGAGCCTGTTAATTTCTTCGACACAGTTCTCGCTTGGGGAGCACAATTTTCGTTTGGCGGGGCACAGGCAGTCATTTGGGGGAGCACGGCCCCGGAATGCCCCCCGTGGCGCCGGGCCTTCTCGATCCATGCTTGATGATTCACAAAACTTCTTGTCACATTGATTGTCAAAAGTTATGAATGACGAAAAAAGCAAAGCTTAATATTTTTTGTAATACGTTACTGTATACAATTTATTAATGCAAACTTATAAGTTAATGCAAACAAAAAAAAAAATGACGACAACCTGCATAGTTTCTTCTGTTGCTACTGATTGCGTATCGGTGGAATATGCTTCCTCAGCTGTGCTACTTTCCCCGGCTTTGGAATGATAACCATCGTCTCTTGGAGAGTTTTGAATCGATTGTCTGGGAGATTGTGGTCTGATATAGCTTTTATCGTCTGCTGTGTCACTAATTTCATCCATGCTGTCGCTTAAGCAAGTCCAGGAAGGTTGAAAGCTTGTGTTTCTTGTGCTTGAGCAAACTTCTGTCTTGCCACTTTCTAACTTGTGGAATTGTAACTCTTCTGTTGGACAAAACAGCTTAGCCTGACCTTCGTAACCTTGAATTTCTGCCGACGTTTTTGAATATGACGGGTTGTCGTTCTCTTTGTTCGATCGCACTTGTATGCTAAGGATACTGTATTGTACTCTCAATAGTTGCCAATGCTTTCTGATTAGTGACAGATGGCAATCTGAGAAAGGTTCCTTGCTTATGTCACTTGATATGTGCTGGATTGTAGAAAAGATATTGTTCTTTATACTTTTGAAATATGTGTGCGACCTCAGGATCTCTGCAATGTCATATGTCGCTCTATTGTTGTGAGGTTCAATCGCAATTTGATCTTTTGGTTCAGCTGCTTGTTCTGTATTTGGTTTTCTATTTTCGTAATTTGCAAGTAGGTTTTTCAAAGACCTTTTGTGACGATTTATTTCTATTTCTGCAACCTAAATGAGTACAAGTTATAGCCTACTCCTTGTAAGCAAAATGAAAAAATAAATGTGTAAAATACAATGATGCTCATGTGGATGACTAACAAATTTTTGTTGAAATTGAATAAAATTCTTTCAAATATGCGGTCTTAAACTAATTTGTAAATGATATTAGAGCTTATTATGGTTCAGCTGTACGCATTAATAGAAGACTTCAATTGAATAGACTATTAATAACAGAGGTGCAGTCGAGGACACAAGGCTCGAGGCCAAGAACACAAAAAAAATCCGAGGCCAAGGCCAAGCACAGCCCTACCGAGGACAGACCCTCTCGAGGCCAAGGATAGCAAGGCTCGAGGCCAAGGACACGAGCGCGTGCTCTCCGAAAACAAAAGGTCTTCAGAAAAAATTTTCATGCGATCTTCAGAAAAAAACGTTTTTCAAAAAAATTTTCAGGCGCTCCACAAACTTTTAACAACTCAAAAAATAGTGCTGTTCTCGAGTCGAGGACAGAGCAATTTTCGAGGAATTGAAGCTTCGAGGCCAAGGGCTTCAAAATATGTCCTCGAGGCCAAGGACGTTCTCGAGGACTCCACCTCTGATTAATAATCCTGTAAAATTTTAGACCATAACACATGCCGCAGCTTGACGCAGAATTTGCTGCCGTTCTACATCTACGTAAAGCCGCATTTACACGGGCGACTTTTTGCGTGCGATTTTTTGATAAAAATGGAACTGGCAAAGTTGCATTTACTCAACGGCGGTTTTGATCATGATAATTGGGACCTTTCTGATGAAAGTAATTGTCTTAAGTTGCTTTCATACCAATATTGTTATAATTGAAAACTTTAGAAGAGAATCGGTGCTGCGATAAAAAATCGCAGTGAGATCAGTTCCGATTTTGTTTTAAAAAGGTTTAGAATATCACTATCGGAATGGAAACAACTTGAGACAGTCATTTTCAGCAGTAAGATAACTTTCATCACAATGAGAACCATTATTGAATAGATGCAACTTTGCTACATCCATTTTTATCAAAAAATCGCAGCAAAAAAGTCGCCCGTGTAAATGCGGCTTAAAGATATCGATTAAATTACTGGTTGCCGCAAAGGCGAATTCGACCAAAGAAACTCGAAAAATTTTGGTATAAAATATCATGTGTTTATAAATGACAGCAGCAATATCTTTTTTTCAAAAATATTTTCATTATGTGATGGACAATATTTGTGGAGAGCAAAAAAAAACAAAAACAGTGCGATGTTGTTTCAACCCAGTAAACTTGATTTTATGTAAAAATAAGTACGTAATTTGTATGTGGAATACTACGGTGTGAAAATTTTATTCGCACTTGATTGTATATTACACAAAGTAATAACAAGCATTGGAGCAGAAAAAATGGGCTTAGCACTTAGTTTGATAAGAATTAGTAGAGTCAGAATAAAATCAAACACATTTGGACTAGGAACATTTTCGTTTATTCTTAAACCATTGGTAAAGGCTAAAAACTCTTAAACCATTATCAATTTTCGGAACATAGAATATGGGTTTAGCACTTAGTATGATCAGAAAAATCAGAGCCAAAAAGATATGAAACATATTTGAATTAGAAACGTTTCGGTTTATTCTAAAACCATTATCAATCTTAAAACATTGAAACATCACTCAAATAGCTACATGTAACGTAATCCTTAGTACAAACGAGAGAGTTAATGCCTATTATCAACCGGACGAGGGAGCTGGGAAGTACCGGTATATCTGGAACGGTACTTATATGAAATGGTAAAGCTAAACCGAGGGGCAACTATATGGATAAAACTTACCGAAAAACGTAGCACTCGAGGAAGAAGACTTACCACTGACATAACAGAGTAATGAAAACTAACTAAAACTGACTTAAATTCCATATTGACAGATAAAATTTACCAAAAATTAGCAGAAAAAACTGGACCAGCTAATACTGTTGCCTCAAACTTTCATTAAAAAAAAACTAATACCAATAACATAGAAATATAAAATGCTACTATGACATCATAAGGTGAAAACAACTAAACATCAAAGGTCACAATGAGTTTAGAATAGCATCAAGAAAAAAGACAAAAAAAAAGGTGTTGTAAGTCAAAACTTAACATATAATAAAATAACATTAAGCCTAAGTATTAAACAAGTGCAGTGAAGTTGAGGATTCATCTGAATTTATGGAAGGATTGTGTTTGTGGATCAGTAACGTTTCTTTGATTAACAGTTCTCTTAAGTTATTTGCAGTTGCTAAAACTTCGGGTTGGTCAAATTCAATACTGTGACTTGGATTTTCCAATAAATGAGAAGTGACGTCTGTCTGATAATAATTGGTTCTGGTTTGAGGATTGTGCTCCTGAAGTCGAAAGATCAAATTTCTGCGTGTTTGTCCGATGTAAGACGCGCCACATGAACAGTTTAATTTGTAGACTACGTTATTGCAATGAAGTACAGGTTGTTTGTCTTTGTAACAAAACCTATTTCCAATACCAAAAGTTGAATGAATAACCTACAATCTAACTTTATGATCTAATTTGCGACGATAAAAACTTTCAAGTTCTTTTTTCAAGAGCACGGAAGCGTTACCGATATAAGGCAGTTTGAAAATCATTCGGCGGAGATTTTTATCGGGTGGTTTCGAATTGGAAATTTGATGTTTGCTGTCGAGGAATCTGCGAATACCAAAAACATAGGAATGATTCGCAGATTCCTCGACAGCAAACATCAAATTTCCAATTCGAAACCACCCGATAAAAATCTCCGCCGAATGATTTTCAAACTGCCTTATATCGGTAACGCTTCCGTGCTCTTGAAAAAAGAACTTGAAAGTTTTTATCGTCGCAAATTAGATCATAAAGTTAGATTGTAGGTTATTCATTCAACTTTTGGTATTGGAAATAGGTTTTGTTACAAAGACAAACAACCTGTACTTCATTGCAATAACGTAGTCTACAAATTAAACTGTTCATGTGGCGCGTCTTACATCGGACAAACACTCAGAAATTTGATCTTTCGACTTCAGGAGCACAATCCTCAAACCAGAACCAATTATTATCAGACAGACGTCACTTCTCATTTATTGGAAAATCCAAGTCACAGTATTGAATTTGACCAACCCGAAGTTTTAGCAACTGCAAATAACTTAAGAGAACTGTTAATCAAAGAAACGTTACTGATCCACAAACACAATCCTTCCATAAATTCAGATGAATCCTCAACTTCACTGCACTTGTTTAATACTTAGGCTTAATGTTATTTTATTATATGTTAAGTTTTGACTTACAACACCTTTTTTTTTGTCTTTTTTCTTGATGCTATTCTAAACTCATTGTGACCTTTGATGTTTAGTTGTTTTCACCTTATGATGTCATAGTAGCATTTTATATTTCTATGTTATTGGTATTAGTTTTTTTTTTAATGAAAGTTTGAGGCAACAGTATTAGCTGGTCCAGTTTTTTCTGCTAATTTTTGGTAAATTTTATCTGTCAATATGGAATTTAAGTCAGTTTTAGTTAGTTTTCATTACTCTGTTATGTCAGTGGTAAGTCTTCTTCCTCGAGTGCTACGTTTTTCGGTAAGTTTTATCCATATAGTTGCCCCTCGGTTTAGCTTTACCATTTCATATAAGTACCGTTCCAGATATACCGGTACTTCCCAGCTCCCTCGTCCGGTTGATAATAGGCATTAACTCTCTCGTTTGTACTAAGGATTACGTTACATGTAGCTATTTGAGTGATGTTTCAATGTTTTAAGATTGATAATGGTTTTAGAATAAACCGAAACGTTTCTAATTCAAATATGTTTCATATCTTTTTGGCTCTGATTTTTCTGATCAAAATATTAATTTTTTTCTAAAAATAACATTAGCAATAAACATTGACAATGTCGAAATCGCAAATTTCAAATTCACCTAAATTTTAGGCAGAAAAAACGCCAAATTCCATAGTATTGTAATCACCGGAGTACAAATCGAAGTGCAAATTAATCATAAGAAAAACCGCGCAGGAAACACTTATTTTTTGGAAACAAACACTAAACAAACAAATATTACTTATTAACACGTATAGTATTTTTCAAAACCCAAAATAAAATTTTCAGTGCAAATAATAGATATTGTATTGAAATAGTTCCACATAAAACCAATGCCGTCGCTATGGAGAGGCCAGAGGGGCTGTGCCCCCCTAACGACTGCTTGTGCCCCCCATTTCGGTTGACTCAGAATACTTTTTTGAAGCATCATGTGACGACAAGACAACAGGCAATAATGGAAAAAGGAATAATAACGTTCAAAGATAATTCTCGTTTGAAGTTTTCTCAATTCGTTGAGAAATTGCTGGCCACCAACTAACTGCTATACATAAGTGCGACCAAATAATTCATCTTATTAACATGCCTTTACGAATATGCCGCGAAATGAGAATGTAAGCCTATAGAATCGTTACCGGTACTTCGTTAGTGATTATGGTCCGAAACAATACGTCAAAACATTTTTTAAAAGACCAGCTGTTTTTATTTCTTTTAAAGCACACTCAAGATTTTTTGGGGCCGCAGTTAGTCGCGCAACCAGGGAGAAGGGGGGTATCAGTCCCCTTTAGCCAAGTTATTTGGAAAATATAACCCCAAAAAACAAGCGTTTAAAAACGTGTTTTGGACTTGACCTTAAGTATAAGGAGGCTCAAGGGGCATGGCAATTTAATTCTTTCAAGGACTTCTGAATTTTAGCAGTTTACTGCAATTATTCACATGGCTTCAAAACGTGCGAAATGTGATTGAAATGGCGTTAAAACTGTGATTTTTTGCCGCAAAATTGCAAACATCACCCAGCGGCTGGGAGCTCTGCCCCCAGGCCCCCTCTGTGATACGCTTGAGTTGCATCGGTTTGTTCTGCAAGGGGCCTAACTTAGACAATTTTTGTGCAAAAAAAAGTTACTTTTGGTTCAAACCCCCTCTCTCTTTGCAAAATTCTGATAGCGCTTCTGGCTGCATTCACTGCTAAAGACAAATTTTTCAAGCGATTATATGGGCCGCATACGAAACGAGCTGATAAACGCTGCCGGGCTTATACGTCTCTTTTTTCAAACATGAATTCAATGTTTTTAGAATAGCACATAATTTGTAGCCGTAGAATGTCAGTTTTTATGTACAAAGTTCAATCTAGTTTAGAGCCCCCCCCCATTTTCGGTTAGTGCCCCCTCGCTTCGTATGCTTTGGCGAAGGCACTACATAAAACTGTTTAGTTAATGGTTTAGTTTTGCCAATCCTTTGCCGTTAATCTTCCTTTCCCAGCTCTTTTGGACGATTTTTCAGAATAAAGCTTTTGCAAAAAGGCGTTGACCTACCTGCAAAAAAGTTCTTGCTTCTTCCTTTGTGAGTCGAAGTTCTTTGTTTGGGTGATGAAGCTTTAGTCCAATCCAAGTCAGAAACCCGGATGTAAAACCAACCCAAGAAAAAACTTTCTTGAAATCTGACATTGCACTTAACCCTTTATCTGTTTTATTTCGTTTTAAGTTTCAAGTATTGTATTCTTGAATGAATAGCAAGATTACAGGCTTTCATCTTATAAACTATACCTTTCAAACCTATTCAGTATGTACGTCTGCATTCTCCACTCTTTATGAATAAAGCTTTATAAATCTTTTTATTTTACTGACCTACAAATTCCTGTAGTTTTATTTCCATAAAGGGCAGAATTTTCTTATCGATTGTAGATTTTTAAGCTTTACCTTTTGCTTGATCTTTTTAAAAAATCTTGTTTTGTGACATCCAGGTATGAAATAGTTTGCAGCTTTGTAAATTTATTCAATACTGAACTTGTTCTAAAGGGTTCTTGGGCTAAATCGATTTTTCATAATCCACATACTTAATATGCCTGAATAAACTCACAACAAGCTGTAGCCTACAGTATTTGAAATATCAAACTGCTTCGTTTTGATTGTTTTTCTACCATTGCACAAAAGGCTTTGTTTAATCAAAGAAAGCTCTATTTCGCCGTAAAAGCTGTTATGCTGTACTGCACTTTTAAATTTTATTTTTTGTAATGTTTTAAGCTCAAATCTTTGCTTTAACCTCAAATCTTTACTTTGAGGTCATGAAATTCTACATGGGCGTAAAATCGTTTGCGTGCACGAGCATATTTTTTGTTACTTCAAACACAAATTCGATAAGCCGACTGTGCCGCCGCACCAGCGTATAAGCTGCCAGGTGGAAGCAAACTAAACGTTACGTTTGTAAGCTTAAGATTTTACGCAGAGTGTAGACCGGGCCAAACTTTCAAAAAGTAAACCAAAAATGTGGAAACCCTAGAACATTTCCCATTATACATCTTAAATTAAAATATTCTTTGCTGAGTGCAGCAGTCACTCCGACTCATCACAAGCATGAAAAAAGATTACTTCATTTGAAAGTAAATTAATACAGCATACAACCTTGGTATTTAATAAGTCGGATTTTATTGTTAGTGACAAGCTAAATATACAGGTCTTTTGATGAAAAGCTAACCCATTCACAATGTTTAAAGCCGCACTATCATACAATGAAGCAACATGGGCAAACTTGTTCAAAAGTTTAAACAAAGCAAAGTTTGTTTTCAAATCCATTTTTCTAGAAGGCAAAATAAGGCACGCCTTTTCTGTCGGGATAAGATATGTACAATGACAAGTGTTTCATTGACGTTTGTTTTATGAGAATAAAAAGAATTTTTGCTTTTATGACTAAAGAAATAAAAAACGAACTTGAACGAACTAAAATAACGAAGTGTTTCTGCAAAGAAGCAAGGGGTTAGTTGCTACTGTACGGTACGGTAGGATTTTCCGCATTCCAAGTTTACGAGTCTCTGTTGCGCTACTCACGACATCAAAGACGTTGTTAACTTGAGACGCAGACAAGTGCTGAGCAGGGCTGTAGGTCTCGAGACCAATTTTTTGTGGTCTCGGTCTCGGTCTTGGTCTCGGCTGTTTTGCATCGGTCTTGGTCTCGAACCGTTGTGGTCTTGGTCTCGTAGCTCAAAAATTGGTCTCGAGACCGGGTAATTTCTGTAAGTAAAATAAAATAGCTAATTTTGTAATGTTTGTAAGAAAAAATAAAATAGCGAGATCATGTAAATTTTGTAAGTAAAATGTAGTTTTGTAAGAAGCTAACGAAGCGGTTACATTATCGGTAGGACAAAGAGGTTTCGCACTTGGAGATCAAGATTGTCGCATTTTTACATGAGAAAAGACGTCATTCACGCATAGCAGTTTTGATGACGAGGAACGAAACTAGAGTCCAAGCAAAACTACAGAGTTCTTGCCCAATTCTAGCACTGCAGATGTTTTTGCGACTTTTTTGATTCCCATGTGATAGAAGTTTTTGTGTCAAAGGATGTACACAATGTTACTATTTTGAGATTGTAGAGTGCTGCACAAATAAGTGAGAAATTTTTTGGCAGTCATTTAAGCAGTTGTTAAAAAAAGTTCGTCTTTTCGCTTTTGCAATTTGACGACGCTGCTAAAGAAGCAAAAAACCTCAACTCGAAGTAGACAAGGCTATGGGAATTAAACTGTTTTACAAACATAGTCGCTAAAATTGACGTTGATGCTCTCAAAATTTAAGAACAAATCAAAAACAAATGAGGCCGAAAATCGGCAAAAAATTAAAAACAGCCGGTCACAATTCAAAATTTACTGATTCTTATCAAACAAGAGTGAATACGTTGTGTACATATTACTTTATTGTCGATTGCAGTCGCGTAGCCAGGATTTCGCAAAGGGGGGGGGGGGGCTTTTTTGGAAACTTGATACAACCGAAAACGAACTTTACCCAAATTTTTATTAGTCTTAAATTAGATTCAGGTGGTTTTACTGTCAAAATTAGGTGATCTCCAAAAAAAAAAGTTCTTCACCGAAATTCAAAGTTTTCTTCGGCCGAAATCAGAAATTCAAGGGTTTTTTTCCGGCCGAATACTGGTGATCTCCAAACAAAAAAAAAAGGTCTTCACCGAAATTCAAAGGGTTTTCCAGCCGAAATCAGAAACTCAAGGGTTTTTTTCGGCCGAATGCAGGTGATCTCCAACAAAAAAAAAGGTCTTCACCGAAATTCCAAGGGTTTTTCCTGCCGAAATCAGAAATTCAAAGGGTTTTTCAGGCCGAAATCAGGTGATCTCCAAAAAATAGGTCTTCACCGACTTTGGATGAGCTCCTGAACCAAAAAACTCCACTATTCTGGTCCAAACAACGCCAAGTCCTTCACAACTTCGGCTCCCAAATCCTTTGGGGGGGGCTGTTTTCATTTTTGGAGCAAAAATCGGCCTCAAAAGCACTAGAAACGTGCTATTTTGCATATTTATCAGGCCAATGGGGGAGGCTCGAGCCCCCCGCCCTCCTCCCTGGCTACGCTACAGGTCGGTTGTCGACAACAGTTATATACTAACCTACAGTATCTATATATTTTGTCTCTTTGTCAACAGCGAACAAACCCACTACTTTTAAATTGGCAAATTTTGTTTGTTCATGATGTCTAGGCCGAAGCTAAACGTAAAATGGCAAGTGACGCAAACAGGAGGGCAAAGTGGGCTGCAGCTCTCCTCTTTTTAGTCATATCACTTACAAAATTTGATTCATGAATGCAAGCATTTAAACGTGTCGTGGACTTGACCTGTACAGGTAAAGAAGAGGCCTGGGCTAAAGCGGTTGAGCAATTTAATTCTTTCAAACGGCTTCCGAATCTTAGCAATTAAGTTCTTAGCGATTTTTGCAATTAAAAACCTTAGCTATTAAGCAGTTCTAAAAGCTTGCGAAATATGATTCAAATGGTTATTTTTTACAAAAAATCATAAAAATTGTCGAGCTAGTGGGGCAAACCTCCGGATGTGATATGATTAAGTTACAACAGTTTGCTGAGCGCGACGATAAGACAGTGCTGCGAACTCGAACTTGAACTCGAAAAAACTCGATATTTTTGCCGAACTCGTTCACGAAAAAATAATTTTGCTGAACTCGAACTTGAACTCGAATAAAACTGTCCAAGTTCGTAAAACGAAATTTAAAGATTAAAAAATTGTTTGAAATATTTTTGTTGATCAAGCTTTGTAAATTGAGATTGTTTTTTTCCCAACAGTGCTTGTTTTCCACTTTTTATGCTTAGGTGACCTAGAAAAACAGCTAAGAGTATAAAAAAAAAGTAACGATTAAGGTGGAAAAGCGACGTAACGTTTTATCTTGAGTTAATTAAGTGATAAGAAATTTGTCTCTTATATAGCGAAAACTTTATTATTATTGTGTTAACAGTTATCTATTCCCGTGATTCTCAGCCTATGGGTCGCCTACAAATTTTTTAGGGTAGTTTTTTTTTAAACAACTACAAAGAGTAAAACTTGCAGAAAGCAATACAGTAATAAAATAAACGCATATAGTAGTCAACCCTAGTTGCATTTTTGTAACAAAAAACTCCAGCAGTGAAATTTTGAGTTTCTCAAGATCACAAAAGGTGTAAAACGCTTAGAAGTAGTAAACGATATATTTTCAAATTTAATCTTTCATTATGCTCGCTGTAATACGCCGAAGCATGTAACAAGGTTACTGGGTCTATCTCCGCGTCATTGCGCCCTGGCAACACAGCTCTTTTCGGAGAAATATCGTAGCGGTGGCGAGCCGTTGGCAACACTGTGTCCGACCCAGTCGAAAAATTTTGGACTATTATAGGATAATATATCCACGAATTTTCCTACGCCGTGAATAAATTCTGGGGAAATTCCAAGTATGTTTGTTTGTTTTATCCACCGAAACAAGACAGGCCGCACATAAAACGAGGAAAAAATCCAAGCATGTTGTCTGGAATAAATCAAAGATATACTCTTGGAAACATGGGATAAGTCGAGGATATATCCTTGTTAATTAAGAGACCATGCTCGAGTTATGCATAATTTTTCCTTGTTTTACGCATGATATTCCTTGTTTTATGGATGATTTTCCTTGGTTTATGCATTCTTTCCAGCGCTAGCTGGCGTATATATACCCACCCTCTTGCATTTAATCGGGCTCTTCATGTTGCGCATGAAAAATCACGACTTTAGCGTAGTAACATAAGAAATTTATTAACGAAAATGTTGATATTTACATTTAATGCACTTCCGGTATTTACGCTCGAACTTCCTGGCACATTTATGTACCAACTGGCAGATATGAGCACAGTTTTCAGTACTTTTTGAAATAAACGTGCCACGAAATAACATCTATTTTTAAGATAAAGACGCATCAGCAGCAATTTTTATACAACTGATTAAAGGTCGCACTTCACATGAAAATTTTGCTCACAAGTATGATTGAGATGCAATTAATTTGACCCGAAGTCAACTCAAATCAGTAGCCGAGCCGTTGGGTTTACAAAGGTATCGAATAATGGTTCGTCAAAATGAAGCAAGCAATAAAACTAACGACATTGAGTAAATTGGCGAAGAACCGGACTGATGATACATTTTACTTCACATACGAAATTCAGCATTTTCTGAAACAGACTATTTAGGTTACAAATATTTTTCTCTGGATGGATGATTCAGTGGTGGCAATTGCTTTCCTTTAGCAAACGTTAAAAGATATTCCAACATAGATCAAAAATAAATTATTAAAATAAATTGTCCAGAGTTTGTTGTGGAATATAAGAAGCATACTAAAGGAACTGATTGACCAGAAGATGAACAATACAAAACAGCATTTAAAGAGGAAAATGGTATTGCTGTTTATTTCATGGATGATTGATGTCGCCGTTCAAAAATGCTTGCATATTTTGCACAAATTCGCAGGAAAATTAATTCACAGAGCTTTTAAAGAGAACATTGCCTAGACATATCTGGCACGTTACGATCTTTCGCTGAAAAGAACCATGCAAATGTTTTTGTCTCACAGCAACGGAAAAAAGAGTTGTGAATGAAATGCAGCATGATAGCAGTAATACAGTAAGTATCCGATTGAGAATCCCACAAAATTGCGCAGAAAAAGTGAAGAAGTTAATTATGATTATTATACAAAACGTGTTTACGGCTAATGCTCTAAAGGCAATGTTAGTATGTGCTTAGGCCGCAGTTTGTCCATTCCTAAAAGCAAGAGTTCCTAAGAACGTACTGTAATCATGATTTTTCGAAAAACTCAGTATTATTTTACAGCACTATGTTACAGCGTCTTGTATTTCACACAATACTGTGTTGATTGCTTTGCAAAAGAAATAAATAGGCCTACATGTAAACTAAGGCCCAAATTATGGAGTTATTGCGTAAATAAATACGGTTGATTGTGCGACTTGAACGTTGACTATGCTTCACAACAGCGAAATGGACTACGTGTACGCTTTACTGCCCGGAAGAAGATATATGGTACTGGTCATATTATACAAGTTATATTCAAGTAATGCACAAAAATTTTCGACATATCATGACTCAGTACGTGATACTCATTGTAAGCACTGTACACGAAAAAAAAAAACGCAAAAATGTAACGTTTTTTCCAGGGCATTTGACAGGTTATAAATTTGCCAGTCTTGTGGCGCTGTGGCATCGACGCAGGAGGATCTGCTGCAGGCTTGGGAGCGGTTCTTTCTTCCTCCACACCAATCACTTTCTTCCTTCGTGGATATATTATAGTCGACACTCTGTTTTTTCGTAATTTTTGTGGACTCACACCGGATTTCATGAAACTTCGCATATATTTTGGGATGAAGGCTTTTTTTTTAGGTCTTCACCTTAGAATTCGCAAAAAATTGCAAGATTTTTGAGATGACAACCCGAATTTGTGGAAATTTTTCAACTGAAGACCTTTTTTTTTGGTCTTCACCTTTTTCATTTGATCCACACTCTCGAATTCATATAAATAAAGTTCTTGTGCCCCCCAAAAGTTTATTTATACCCCCCTGTCACGCTATTCTGGTGCCGGGTCTGTCATTATAGCCATTGGAAGTCAATGGGGGAAATTAAAATTCACGTTAAAGGAGATATTATTAACTACCAAGCAGAGTTGTAAACGGGCCAACTACTTCAGGCCTGAACCCGACCCGAACCTAAAAATATAAGCCCTAACCCCGTTCAAACGTAAAAACTACCTTGAAGCCCAAATAAACCCGAAAGTCAAAGTTGGTCTGAAAAATTTAGCAATGTTGTGAAGTTATTTTTAGTACATTTTTGTGCGCACAAGACAAAAAAAAGCACACCTCAGACCCAAATTAAGCCCCAAATTTTGTCAACTTTAGGCCCAAACCCGACCTGAAAAGCCCGGCTTGACTTACAACTCTGCTACTACGCGGTAATTTACTGTACTCTTCATGCCCATGGAACTTTTCTTTAAATCGCTAGTTGTAATGAATATTTTTTAAGCGGGTTAATCATATGGTTCACTAAAAAGTTTCATAATGATGTCACAGTCTATTTGGTGATAGGCCTAAGCAATAGCACAATCACTGCATATAATCGCAATTCAAGACGAATTTTACAACGACGAAGCAAACAATCAAGGATTTTTTCGTGAAACGTTAAGCTATTAAAACGAAATTTGCAGGATAGTCAGTTAACGATACGAACCAAGTGTGGACGAACTTTTAATGATCGCTCCTGCTGCGAGCAAAACCCCAAGCAACTAAATGTTGCTTATGTAAGAAAATTTCCATGTTTTCTCTTTTTAAACGTATTACTTTGTGACGTCAAAAGAAAGTTACGTCAAAATTATAGCCAGTCAAAGCCCGAGGTTTGACGGTTCCATCGAGATTAATTCTGATCCCATGCAAACTTTATATACAAAAGAAGCTAGAACACGATATATCTGGAGTAATGCAGAAGGGAAAAATGCTGCCCTCTAACATTTAGGGGCGCAAAAAAGGATGAAGACGGTAAATTCGTCAAGCCAAGAAAACACACGTAAAATTTCAAAACAATTCCTATCTTTTGGCGTTATCCTCATTCGCTCACCACGTCACTATTATGACGTCAAAAAAAAACCAGCTCTGCTTTTACCAATCAAAAAATGCGGACACACGTCAAAATTGAGTAAGAGTAGGCTACTGTATGATATTTATGCTGTGCTACCAGCATGATAGTAACAGGTGAAAAACATTAACAGACGAACAAAGCATCACCTTCAAGTGTTCCGATTATATATGAAGTAGACCATTAGTGACCAGCTATAACCTCAAAGATTACTGTTTATAGTTAAATTGGCTGCTGCAATAGTGATTAAAAAAGAATTTCATGACTGGGTCCCCAGACATATAGCCTACCCTAGTGTTACAAAGACAGTGACAGATGTAACAGTTTTCATGTGCCAGTACCACTCCATGCTGACAGTAAAGTAACCTAGGCCTAACAACAAAACACTATTGTAAAAACAATAGTTGCAGATCTAAGCTGACTTGCTGATGTCGATGCATAGCCTACCAGGACTTTTGCTACCTCTTTTCCTGATGTCGTTTTAACACATCATAACTTGGTTGTAAAGTAGACAGGTAGACTAAACGCTAGTGCAATGAGAGTAGGCTACTGAACTAGTATGGTTAGGTTGTCGGGCCTGACCTGAAACTTAGCTAATACATAGACCAACTTGGGAATCGCTGAAAGCAATAATTTAAAAATTGCATGCGCGTTGCAATTTATTTTCTATAACTTTACGATACGCAAAATATGAAATCAACGAATTGAGCGAGACTACGGTATTCATAGCTGCTTTGACTCAGTAGCGTAGCCAGGAGGGGGAAATAGCCCCCCACCTGTCGACCAAAGTGCAAAAAGATCTTACAACCTGAAACTACGGTACGTGATCGGCACTTCTGAGGCTAAATCCTGGAAGACCTATCTCTGTTTTTGGTGGGAGACCAGCATTGAAAGCAGCGGATAAGTTGTCGATTTCGGGCCTGACGTCTACAAGACCTTTCTTTTCTATTTTTTTTGGAGGTCACTTGTTCAACATTCGAAAAAGCCCCCAACCCATTTCTGATATATGGCTAAGACCCTGCTTTGACTTGAAAGTTATTGCCGTAAATGCGGAAACTTTGCTTGAATTTGTTTTAATGTTTACTAGTATTTGTTTAAATTAGTATTTTTTTTTGGATGACTACCTATATACAATGCATGCTTGAAGAATACGCCCCTGCTCGGATCATTGAATATGTACGTTAGTGTTGAAAAATCCTTTTCTTGCAAAATCCTTACTAGAGTTTCCACACGAGTGCCACCACCAAACCGTCTCACTCTAAATTCTTTAAAAACTGCGGCCCGCTTTACGTTTATAATATAATTCGCCATTGATTGGATTGTTACGTCATACGCGTCGTTATGAAAAGAGAACGAATTTGATTGGTGCACTGCTAACAAACAATTGCGCGCACATTTTTGAAAGAAAATGGACGAATTTGATTGGTGCACTGCTAACAAACGATTGCGCGCACATTTTTGAAGTGACTAAAGCATGTCTGGCCTTGTTCACCAGCGCGAATGCGGTACACGAATCAAATAAAACTTTAACAATTTACTGTTATCTGGTTCAAGGCAGTGACGATCGGTGGAAAAACTTTTGGGGATTCAATTCATTACTGCATCATTTATTTTTGTACATGAAATAATTGCGCATATAAAGTTATGTCCATGCGTATAGATGACATTTGTAGTGCACTTTTTTTTAACATAAAAATTGAAACGCGAAGTTTGACTAGGGAGAGTAGCGAAAACTCTTTTGGGAGTTACACAGTAGTTTTCGCTTGAATTGAAGGTAGCGTAGCTGAAGTGAATTTTTCTCGTCTCGCTTCAGCTGTTGAGTGAAATGAGTATTATACTCACTGCCAGTTAGCCAGTCGTATTTTTCTTATTTTGCTACACTAAATTGTCGGTTTGCATGTTTATTTATTTCAATGAACTGTTCTAATTTGGATTTGGGTCTACCTGCAGCAACGATTGCTTGTTTCTCTTCAAAAGCTTATTGAGTTAAGGAACATCTCCCCCTCAATAAACTATCCACAACATTCATTGCGTTACATTGCTGTTGTAATTTTCTTTGACGAATTTAAGTTTTCCTCGCACTAAACTGTTTTTGCTGAAAAACCTTTCAAGTCTTATAGGCCTACTGTTAATTTGTTTGGTACGAGAAAGTATTATGATGATTCATGAATGTAGCGTTTCAGGGTGGTTGATTTAATTGACAAGTCTTCAACGATTGATCTCTCGACCACAGGCGCAGGCAGCTGCAAGAAAGGTAATCACGTTCACTCTCTGAAAACCTACGAAGATGTCAATCGTGAGGTTTTTTCATTTAAGCAAACTCGATTGGTGAAAACGAAGTTTTTGTTTTTTGTCAGTAAACAGAGTAGCCACAAGCGTATCTTACCAAATGCATAAATTTGACTTCAAGTCGCAGTCAAGTCAAACCAAAAGCTTTAAAACTGGTATTTTTGACAGATGGCTGCCCACCTCTGAGCACACAGACTGCGATTGTATCAAACTAGTTTTCAGCTTATAACCTCTCCAAATATTTTTCCTGCCATTACCAAAAATTAAGACTACCAACTTCCGGTTCCCTTCAAAAATTCATGGCTCCCAAAAAATTTTCCGGGCGACCAACAAAATACAGGCTCCAAAAATTTTACGGGTCCCCAACAAATTACAGGTTCCTAAAACTGCCTGGGCCCAAAAAAACTTCTGCTTTCCGCGAAAATATATGGCCCCGTAAAAACTGTTTCTCCTTTTCTGCTATTTTGTCTACCTGTAGCAGAGATGAGCATGATAATACAAACAAACCATAATCAGGGGCGTATTTAGGGGGGCACTCCTTTGGTTCGCCAGGATTGCAAAATTGTATAGAAAAGTGAGCAAAATTGAGGCATGGCCCCCCCCCCCCTTTGTAAGTTGGGCATCAGGCTTTTGGCTGGAAATTTAAGTGATTTTGGGCGAAAAATGGGACGAAATTTGAGTGAAAAAATTTTTTTTTGCTCTTCACCTGATTTTGGGCGAAATATGGCACAAAATCTCTAAAATTTTCTGTTTCTGGCCCCCCCCCCCTTTCAAAATCCTGCGTACGTTACTGACCATAATCAAGCATTGTTGAAGAACAATAACATTCCAAAACACTGCAGTTAAAAATCAAGTAAGCGAGGACAAAACAAATATAGTCCAATGATAACTTTTAGGAGTTGGCCAAGACATAGCAGCCAGAGGTGGAGTCCTCGAGGACACATTTTGAAGTCCTTGGCCTCGAAGCCTCAAGTCCTTGGCCTTGGCCTCGAAGCCTTAGGTCCTCGAAAATTGCCCTGTCCTCGGCTCGAGGACAGCACTTTTTTTGAACCGTTGAAATTTTGTCGGAAAACGCCAGAAACCTTGCGGAAAATTTGTAAATACCTTTTTTATTTTCCGCAATTGGAGCATATAGGCTTAGCCAAGCGGGCATCCCCCCGAATTGCAATTTTACCAATGACAAAAATGTGACAAAAAAGCCTATTGTTTCTTCAGTTTCAATTTCTTTTTAGCGTTTTTCGCTTACACCAGTAGCGAACAGCAATATTGAAAACCAGGGCCCCCGGGACCCCCTCTAATCAATTTTTGCCAGCCAATTTAAACGTAAACCTGGAAGAAATGGATAGTTTTCGTCCTAAAAGTTGCTATCTCAGGATCACATCTAGCCTTTTTATGAACGTAATGCATTAACAAAGGCCGGATTAACCACAATATGGCTCAGTACCAGCTGAGGGCCCTGCGCTCAAATCTTGACTTTTTATGGTCTTCACCTACATTTGGCAGAAAGATGTTGCGAAAATCTGCAAAGTGCCAGGGGCCCAGCGCGATTGAAATCCGGCCCGGCAATAACATGGTCAGTAGCGTGGCTAGGGAGGGGAGGCGGGATGGGCTATAGCCCCCCCATTGGCCTGTCAACCAAAATGCAGAATAAGAAAAACACCACGTTTTTAGCTCTTCTGAGACTGCCTTTTGCGCTGGAATTGACTAAAAAGTGATTAAAACCATTTTTTGAAACATATATTCTGAGGGGGGGGGGCTAATTCGTCAAAAATTAAAGTCACCAATCAATGAAAACTTTTAAAAATGCCCAAAAATAAGCAATCAAATTTGATCGCTAGTGTAAAAACGCCAAACATAGGTTTTATCAGCAAATATATTATAAACTCAGGAATAAGGAGGGGGAGGGGTATTCAGTGTTAGTCAATTACCAATCACTTCTCTCAAATATCTTTCCATTAGCCCCCCCCCCCCCGATTATTTTTCTTTATAAAATACAGACGAAATAGATTACTCCGTGAGAGTTTTATTGAATAATAGGATTTTATGATTTACCAGCATATAAACAAGAAAACTGCAAAGTTTTCATTAGCCACTTCCCACATAGCCCGATAATGCAACCAGTAGAATCATGTTGCGCAGCTAAGTTCTATGCCACGTTTAAAAAGCATTATTTTTTATTAAAATAGCTCTGAAATTAGATTTCATTTTGCAAAAAAATGCAAAATTTGCGAGCGCTGGGGGCTCCGCCCCCAAACCCCCATGCCTCCTTCGGTTGGAGGCTTTGCTCCCAGACCCCCAAAACAGCCCCCAAAACAGCCCAAAACAGCCCCCCGAATTTCGGGCTACGCGCCTGACACATGGTTAGTAAGCAAAACTACCCATCTATTGTACTATTTTTCAATAACAATTCATAAATTCACTTCCACCTCGACAGTTTTTACGCACAAACTACTTTTTAAAAAAATTAGCCATGGAAAATGCTGATTGGACAAATCGTTGAACTTCAGTGGAGGGGGCCTGGGGCCCCTGGCCAAACATGCACTTCTATAACTGGTTATTTTCATGACAAAACGAAAATCTCTAAGGAAAATCTTCGAGGGGGTTTTCATTTAGTGCTAAAATTTTGCACGAGACAATGCACCTTACTTCCCCCTACCTGGAGCAAATCACGCACAATTAAACTTTAACACCAAAATGCAAGATGTTAAACGTGTTTTGAACTTAAATTGCAACTAGAAGGAGGATTAAACAATTTGATTTTTTTGATTGGCTTTCAAATGTCAAAAATCTAGTGCTTTTTAAATGGCTCTAAACATGTGCGAAGTGTGATTCAATGGCATTAAAATAGCTTTTTTTTTCCAAAAAATTACAAAAAATCGCCCAACAGCTGGGAGCTTTGCCCCCAGACCTCCTCTGTGATACGTTTGAGTTACTCTGGTTTTCTCAAAACGTCTCCAAAGTTACGTATTTGCACTTTTCGACTATATTAATTCAGGCTCTCTCCATTTGCAAAATCCTGGTTAAATGCCAACAAACAAATTTTTGATGACGTCATTGCATGTGATTTGTGGTTTAGGCCTTTCCAATCAAAAATTCTGGCTACGCCTATAAATTGGAGAGTGCCTGAAAAAAAATTTTGAAGACCTTTTTTTGTGGAAAACACTTGCGGCTGTGTCCTTGGTCCTTGGCCTTGGCCTCGAGCATTCCTGTCCTTGGCCTCGAGAGTGTCTGTCCTCGGAAAGGCTGTCCTTGGCCTTGGCCTCGGATTTTTTTGTGTCCTTGGCCTTGGCCTCGAGCCTTGTGTCCTCGACTCCACCTCTGATAGCAGCACGATGATAAATATGCATAATCCAAGGATAACTTACCATGCATGGCAAAAGAAAAAATAAGCAGAAAAAACATGCATGGAACATGTATAATCATGGAAAAACCAAGGATAATTAACCATGCTTGGCCAAAGAAAAACAACGAGGAAAACACATGCATGAAACATGCATGACCAAGGAAAATTCAAAGAAAATTTTTGACTGGGGATTTGACCGGCCCGAGATTTAAATCTCACACCTCCCGCTCCAGAGACGAACGCGTTACCGCTCGACCAACTAGCATAGCATTCACGCAGTGAAGAAGCTTTGTGCTCGTGGAGACTAGAAATCAAAGGTCATGTATGTCAGACTACGTAAGGACGTTATTGGTAAGGATATTGAAAGCTAAACAGCAAGTATTCATAAACATTTCAGTGAAAACTTCTTCGTACGATTTTCAACACAGTTCTGTCATCATGAAAAGTTTTTTTTTCTACATAGCTTTTAATTTTAACTATGCATCAGAACATACATGGGCCACAAAATTTTACACCATTGATTTTTTCAATAAACTTACGTCGCATTGAAAAAAGATTGAGAAGCAATGGTCTACTCTACTGTTTGTAGAAAAGTACAAAACTTGGATAGTATTTGCAGCTCAGTGGAATAAATCTGCGAGTTTAATTTTTGACAAAAAATGTGCAATTATAAGAAACGAGTTTGAGATTGAAAAGATTCACGATATATGAAATAAGTCGCGGCGGTTAGTTATTGCAGCAAAATTAATTTCGGTTGCACAATTTTCGAATTGAACTTTATACAAAATTTTGTATTAAATAGGTTAGCGCAACGCAAAAGTGTGAAGTCTTTGTGAAAATAACTTTTAAGCAAATTCGTGCGGTCTATTCGTGACAGAAAAGTACGTTGTTTATCGTATTTGATCAATTCAAAAACCTATATTTTACTTTTAACAGAATAGTAAACAACATATGATAGTCCTTGGATTATCATTTATTGTTTCATTAATTTTGTAGTGGCAAATATTCATAGCGTAGAGCAATTGATATTTTTGAACTCAAAAAAATTTGAATTTTTGAACTCGAACTTGGACGTGCTAAAATAGACCGAACTCATATAAAAATCGATCAAGTTTGCAACCCTGCAACAAAATATTTTTCGGGTAAAAATTATATTGTTTTGTTTAAGCCTTCTCTTAGCATAATAATCGTAGTTACGCGCTTGGAAATCCCCCTCCTACTTGAAACTTCCGGCTGCGTTTTTGTAGCTCTATCTTTAAAACGGTACATCAAATATACAAATAGCTTTTTACAATTTTTTTGTAATTTTATTTCATTAAGTTTGCGTCAGTTTTATTGACCCGTAATTTCTGACAAAAATAAAGGTGACCAGGCTTCGAGCTTTGAATAAGAGGCATTAAGTTTAGTTGAAGGATCTCTTTTTTTGGTGAAAATCTACATAAAATGACATATTTGGATGTTTTGTTGAAGTGATCGTCACTTTGACTAAAGCACTTTGTCATCTGAATCAATTTATATAATTATAAAACCAACTCATGAGCAAATATGAGCTTCAAAAATTTTTTTTCAAAAAATCGAAAAAACTATTGATGACGTCATTTTTTCGGTCTCGGTCTTGGTCTCGAACTTTGCCGGTCTCGCTCTCGAAGCCAAAATTGAGATCGAGACCGCTCTTGGTCTCGGTAAAATTTTGCGGTCTCGGTCTTGGTCTCGGACGAGTCGGTCTCGACTACAGCCCTGCAAAACATACAACAAAAATATGGCTAGCCTATGCATCAGAATCAAGAAATTTACCTTATTGAGCAATAATCAGTGATCACTCTCTCCAGTGCTTCATTATGAGTTAGTTTAGTTGCCATGAATGATTTTGATTTCATTGATTATATTGCACCAAATGACATCAATTAGTGATTGTTTGTGCAAAGTAGGTTATGTAAAGTGCAACCTAAAATCAATCAAAGTTATTTTCAGAGGTGGAGTCCTCGAGGACGTCCTTGGCCTCGAGGACGTCTTCGAGGACACATTTTGAAGTCCTTGGCTTTGGCCTCGAAGGTCAAGTCCTTGGCCTCGAAGCCTCAAGTCCTCGAAAATTGGCCTGTCCTCGGCTCGAGGACAGCAGTATTTTTTGAATTGTTAAAATTTTGTGGAGCGCTTGAAAAATTTTTTGGAAAACGTGTTTTTGTTGAGATCGCTTGAAAAATTTTTGTGAAGACCTTTTTTTTTCTTTTTTTTTTTTGTTTTTTTTTGGAGATCGCCTGAAAAATTTTTGTGAAGACCTTTTTTTTATTTTTTGGAGAGCACTTGCGCTTGCGTCCTTGGTCCTTGGCCTTGGCCTCGAGCATTCCTGTTCTTGGCCTCGAGAGTGTCTGTCCTCGGAAAGGCTGTCCTTGGCCTTGGCCTCGGATTTTTTTTGTGTCCTTGGCCTCGAGCCTTGTGTCCTCGACTCCACCTCTGGTTATTTTGATCATTCTCACCAATTTCGCATGCATTATTTTAGAGCTTGCATGCAAAATGATTTAATTTTTTTAGTTATTTTTAGAGCAAAATATTCAAGTTTTTGGCCATTCATTAAAAATTTACGCAATAATTATCAAATAACTGAAAAAAAATTAATAAACCTATACCGTACTGTTAATATAGAGCTGATTTGTTATCTAATCAAAATCAATTTTTTCTTTATACTCGTTGTATTACGCTGAAGCATGTAATATGTTTGCGGGGCCCATATCCGCGTCATTGCGCCCAAGCAACACTGCTCCCTTCGAAGGAATGTCGCAGCAGTGGCGAGCCGCTGGCAACACTGTCTGATTTGACTGGCCTGAGATTTGACCTCCCGCTCCAGAGACAAACGTGTTACCGCTCTACATACTGTCCGGTCATTTAAGTTCATTCCAAGTGAAATTGCAATTGTACTAAAAATAAATTTGCAATGCTAGTTCCTTATTCTTCTAAATGACATGCGGTAGCAATGATTTGGATATGAACCCACGAGTATAATATTTTATCATTTGCATCAATATATTTGCTCATGATATTTTTGAGCTAAATTAGTTCAAAAATATATACATGGTGTTTCCAAAGAAACTTATTGGTATATTATTGAAATAGTACCAGTATATTGGTATGTTACTTTTGAAACACTCTGTATGAAGCTTTTGCAGTGATTAAAATTGTATTTTATAACAAAAATGCACTAAACACCATTGCAACAATGACAGCAATCTTGTGATTGACTAGCTGTTATTACATTAGTCATCAAGACCAATGTAATGCTACGTATAATTTGTAGCCAAAACGTCTACTAATGTTCGTTACAAGTTACATGTAGCCGTATTGTTATTTGCTCAGCTGCATTATATGGTAAACCCAAAATACTCAAAATTTTTCTCATTACATATCCATACTTTCATTTCACTTAAATGAAGAAATTTTCATGTGCTGTTTTTGTTGCATTATCTTGGTAGCTGAATAGTCAGGTTGCGATATAACAGCAAAACAAATTGTTCTGTTTACACACATTACTAATCATTTGTCATCCGAAATTCTTTATCACAAAGAAAGAATAACCTTTATACTACCCAAAAATATTTTTGTTTCAAAATTTTATTAAATCCTTCATCCCCAATTTATGACCCCAATTTATCCCCGCAAAATCTAAAAAAACTATCAAAACACAATTTTATAGCAAAATTAGTCTTGATTAAATCGCAAATTTAGATTCCCATTCCCAAAAACAGAGATTTTGACACAAAAAGTAACTTTCTACCATAAGTATGGGCCTCAAAATTGATTTTTGTATTTTTACATACTCTCGTCTGACATCTATTGGTGATTTTAAATATCTCATTAACGGACAGTCCGCTTTCAAGATTTATTTTTATACAGCTTGTGCCATCCTATGTAGATGATCTATAAGCATTTTATCTAAATCTTTCAACCTAGGCTATTTGGCATTTGTTGAAATACAATGGAACAACTCAATAACGAAGTTAACTTTTTCATTAATGAGTTAAAAAGCTTTTGTGAATTAACTTATTAGCTATAACTTTCGTTAAGCTACGTTAATCCGTTAAATTTCTAGCCTGCAACATGCATAGGTGTAGCCAGGATTTTTGATTAGGAGGAGCCCAAACCACAAATCACATGCAATGACGTCATCAGAAATTTTCAAAAGAGGATCTTTTTATTGGGCAAAGATATCGTAGTATGGAAGATCAAAAGCCGTGGCTTGGTTTGGCACTTAACCAGGATTTGGTAAAAGGAAATAGCTTAAACCAATAGTTGAAAAGTGCAAATGTCTAACTCGGGAGATATGTTGAGTAAACTAGTGTAACTCAAACGCATCACAGACGAGGGTCTGGGGTCGGAGCCCCCAGCTGCCAGAGGCTATGGAGGTCTGGAGGCAAAGCCCTCAGCCGCTAGCCGATTTTTTGTTGTTTTTTGGAAAAAAAGCTATTTTAATGCCATTGGATCACATTTTGCACGTGTTTAGAGCCATTTGAAAAAAATAGATTTCTAACATTTTAAACCCAATTGGAAAAGCTAAATTGTTCAATCCTCCTTTTACTCGTAATTTAAGTCCAAAACACGTTTAAAATCTTGTATTTTGGCATTAAATTTTCTAAGTGATTTGGCACTGTTAAGGGAAGTAAGGAGCACTGCCTCCTGCAATCAGGGCATGGTATGGAATAGAATGGAAAATGGAATGGAAATTTCGGTATGGAGTATGGAAGATGCCAGAATGGAATGGAATGGAAGATTTCAAGAATGGAATGGACGACAATCTTCCAAACTTCCATAACAATTCCATACAAGATTTTGTGCATTGTATTTACAGAAAAATACACACCGATGTCGGGTGGTGATAAATAAGATTGTCACAGAAGTATTCAACTTCAATAACTACGCGTGTTATTTGTCGACAAATCGCGATACTTTGGTTGTTTATACTGCGCATACAGTATACGTATTGCATCATTGTAAATACATTGCAATTTGCAGCATTGATGTTATAGTTGACGACTTTGACTTGTTTTTTGTTTTTTCAGGTTGGCAATTTGTCAAGTCCTAAATTTTGTGTTCTTACATCGTCACGAAAACTCATATTGGCTATTTCATTCCTGTTTCAGCTTAATTTTATTTATAGTCTTAGTTTTTCAGCTTACTATAATTTTTTGTTGTTGTTATCCTTGGTATTTCTATTACGGTAAATGTTGTTCAGCAGTTTGGTTATGACAAATTTTATAGTTGATATGAGAGCAAATTTGTACGGTAATCATTAAACCATAGGCGTAACCAGGGGGCCCAGGCCCTCTGCCTCCCCCCAATTGAAATGCTATACCGATGATAAAAATGATGACACAAAGCCTATTTATTCAGTTTTTTTTTAGCATTTTTTGGGCGCAACAGTACATGCGTACAAAAGCAATTAGCAATAACGTAATATTGACGACGAGGGGACAGTGCCCTCTTAATTTAAATTTTAGCCAACCAATTTAAATGTTGAAGCCGGGAGAAATTCAGTGTTTTTGTTCTAAAAGGAGCAATCTCAGGCCCTCATCTAACTTTTTGATGCAATAATATGTTTTAGGTCCCCAGCTAACTTTTATACTGCAATAACATAATTAGTAATTATTTATGCGTCTAATGTACCAACTTGAAATAACTTTAAATTCCTCTTTCACCACCTACCAACTTTAAATAACTATCCACCTACATCTCGTCAGTTTTCACGCGACAAAATGCTTTTGAAAAAAACTTAGCTTGGAGAAATGCCTATTGAACAAATTATTGAAGTTTAATCGAGTGTGCCTGGGCTGCTGGTCGTACATATTCCTAAAACTGGTTATTTTCTTGACTAAACAAAAATCTTCAAAGCAAATCTTCGAGTGAATGATTTTATGCTAAAAATGTTGCAGAAAGCAATGTACCTTGATTCCCCTGACCAGGCCAAGTCACAAAATTTAACCTCAAAATTCAAGATTTTAAACGTGTTTTGGAATTGACTTGAAGTAAAGGGAGGGATTTGTTCAATTGGCTTTCAAATCTCAAAAATTTGTTCTTTCAAATAGCAGTGAAAACGTGCGTAATGTGATCCAAATGCATCGAAAATAGCCATTTTTTTCCAAAAACTTACAAAAAATCGCTCAACGGCTGGGTGCTTTGCCCACAGATTTTCATAGCCTCCGGCGGCTGGTGGCTCCACCTCTTGGCCCCGTCTGTGACACGTTTGAGTTGCACTAATTTGCTCACCCCGTCTCCCAATTTTGATATGTTAGTAAAACTTTTTAACTTGCGGTTTTAGTCTTTTCCCTTTAGCAAATCCTGGTTACGTGCTAAATCAGACATTAAGCGTTTGATCTTTTATTCTTTATCCCATAAAAAGTCTCTCTTTTCGAAAATTTCTGATGACGTCAGTGCATGTGATTTATGGTTTAGCCCCCCCCCCAATCCAAAATCCTGGCTACGCCAATGCATTAAACCACGTGCAATATGCATACCAGATATCGGTTGTCGCATGTTAGTATTGTAGGCGCACCTTCACGAGCGGTGGCTTACAACATTGCAAAGATGCAAAGCAGCAAACAATACGTTGCGGTGCTTCCTGTCTAAAATTTCTTTGGTATGGAAGTATGGAATGGAATATGGAAGAAAATTTTAGTATGGAATGGAATATGGAATGGAAGATTTTTAGTATGGAATGGAATATAATTGCCAGTATGGAATATGGAAAAATCGTCTTCCATTCCATACCAGCATGCCCTGCCTGCAATATTTTAGCTGTAAGTAACCACCCTCTCAAAGATTTTCTTTAGAGATTTTTGTTTTGTCATGAAATTAACCAGCTATAAGAGTACAAGTACGGCCAGGGGGCTCAGGTCCCCTCAATTCAAATTTAATAATTTGTTCAATAAGCACTTCCTCTAGCTAATTCTTTTTCAAAAGTATTTTGTCGCATAAAACTGAAGAGATGGAGGTGAATAGTTATTGAAAAATGGTAAAATAGATGGTTATGGCAACTAACTATGTTATTGCCCGGGCCGGATTTACATTGCGCGTAGCCGGTGGTATTTTGGGGATCATCACAAAATCCTCCTGCCAAATATAGGTGAAGACCAAGAAAAGTATTACCATCTGAGCGGGGGAAGCCCTGACACTGTGCCACATGGGAAATCCGCCCCTGGTTATTGCATTACGTTCATAACGAGGTTAGATAAGGGCCTGAGGTAGCAACTTTTAGGACAAAAACCCTTAATTTCACTTGGGTTATTCATTTAAATTGGTTGGCAAAAATTGAATTAAGGGGGCCCGGGCCCCCTAGTTGTCAATATTATTGTTAATTACTATTGTACGCGTGTACTATTGTAGCGAAGATGCTAGAAGGAACCGAAATTGAAGAAACAAGGCTTTTATGCCACATTTTTATCATTGGTGGCTTTTCGATTGGGGGGGCCAGGGCTCCCTACCCCCCCTGGCTACGCTTATGACACCACGCGTCCTAATGCCGTAATAATTATTCGCAATCGAGTATAGTGCCGTGATATTTTTACTCTGTAAAGTGATTACCATTACGTTTAAAGTATTTTATAAAGATTTCATTTTATTGAGCATCAACTGCAGGTTAATATTGAATTTTTTGAAAAAAATTAACGAAGTAACTTTTAACTTTAACTTGCGTTACTTTTGTTTTTCACTTAACTATTTAATTTTAACTGAGTTAAAAAACTGCTTAAAAATTTTAAGCGAATTAACTTTTAATGAAGTTTCTCATTAACTTGCCCAACACTACCTAAAATATTAGCTTGATATTATTTGAAATCTTTTGGCTTAAATATGGTATGAAACATACTGTTCTTGCATTTGTTCTCGCTATGTAACAAAGACTACACGTGAGTAATGAGTATGGTAAAAACATACTACATGTGAGTAATAAGTATGGTGAAAGTATAATTCGCTATGTAACAAATACTACATGTGAGTAATGAGTATGGTGAAAACATAATTTCAACACTTAGGAAAAATCGCGCTCTTAATCTCATTAACATCATGCTTAATATAATCCTAGACCTAAACATCCTAACAAAATATAAATTTGTTTAGCCAGCGCCACATACTGTTCGTTGCCGCAAACTATGCCAGTATCTGCTTTGATTAAAATGCTCATATCTTCGAAGCTTTTCGTCTGACACTTGTCAAGAAGAATCGTTAGAATGGAGAGCGCAGGAAAATGAGCGGCTATTTATAGGAAAAAGCCGAGCCGTGATTGGCTGGAAAAGGACCAATGAGAAAGCGTCAATGGACCAAGGACCAAGTGACGTTTTTCCATTGGTCCTTTTCCAGCCAATCACGGCTCGGCTTTTTCCTATAAATAGCCGCTCATTTTCCTGCGCTCCCCATTCTGACGATTCTTCTTGACAAGTGTCAGACAAAAATCTTCGAAGATATGAACATTTTAATCACGGCAATTTTCAAGTTGTGTACCACTAACCAAATCTTCAGTTATGCAGGTATCGCATGATGGCAGAATTGGACAAGGAGTATTTTTTTCAAGTTGTAACTTGTGGGTGGCACAATGTCAAAAATATTGTACTGTAACTCACAAGGTCTTGACTCTAGAGTTCGATTTTTTGTCACTATGAATACCGCGAATGCATAATAGTTGCGTGTTGTAATTACATTTTATTCACCAAGTTGCCGTGGCTAGGAGACAGCCAAGGGAGCGATCGGTTTTGACTTAAGCTGCCCACCTGTCTACCACACACGGTGGAGGCTTCACACTGTCCCGTTAATCGCTGAATGTCAAGGAAACCGTGAATGCTAATTTTTTATAGTCTTTGATTTGACCCGAACGGGAATCGAATTCAGGTCTCCTGTTTCGGAAGCAACCCTCTTGACCACTCTTATAATAAATTACCTTGCGCTTGTTTTGATTTGGTGTTTGTCCTGCTTAAAAGATATTTCCTTTGTAGTTGTAGTTAGTTCGGCAATGACAGATGTGTGATGGCTTTTGTACATATGCGTTGACTTTGCGACCAATTTGTTTTTGACGCGAAACCTCGTAATCGTTTTAGTATTTTTAGTTATTAGGCTGGCGAGTAAAACACAAATGTTTCAGGTACAGCAATAAAACAGTTACATTCTCACATACTTACTACTTCCCTAACATTTTTGACTTTTGAATGGACTATTTATTTGGAGTTTGCATCAACTTAAAATGAAATTTACTCGTGTGATTGATTGGACAACTATTTGAAGATGTCAATACAAGTTTGCTTTGAAGTACAGTATAAATAAGTAACATTGCAAATCCTGTGCAATATCGCGAAAAATAAATTTCCCAAAAGCACAAAATCCAATTCAGAATGTTATCACTTTTAGGAATTTGTCTTTCAGGATTTTGCACGTAAACGACTACCTGCACTGATGCTCTTTCCAATGAATTGGCAACTCCTTAAACAAGCTAAGCAAAAAGCATTGCGCTAAAAACCAAATTTGAATTGCTCTAATTTTAGTATACAGGAAAAAATTGTAAGTAATGATTTGGTAAACATTAATGTTCAATTTTTTTGTATTTCATAAAACCAAATCTAATTTAATTAAACCCTATGGTCCTCAACGAATAACTAACTTTATTCAGCAAATTAATAAACACGACCAAAAAAGCGGTGCGCAAAAACCAAATAACCCTATATGTAAATCAATAGAATGATTCTGTTTGAAAAGACACGCAATTGCTATACGTATTTGCTCAACTTAATAGATATCGAACCATAAATTCACCAAAACTTCAATTTCTTTGAATAGTGCAGTTAGTATATTCAAGCAGAAAAATTTTCAGGGTTAATTTTAGTTGGATTTATCAGGATTGCCAGCAAATACATTTTTCTTTTTTTCCTCCTTTACCCATCTAAAATTAAGTAAATTTTCATTTAGCATTTTCGTGAAGAAAAAATTAAAAGGCTTTTTGGTCACTTCGTTACGGATCAACTTGTTTACCTCGCATGGTGGAAGCCAACTACGAAAAGAACCCGAGTCTACAGCTTCAATTCCAGATACGGTACTCTTATCTAACAGAAAACTTGGTTCGAAAACACATTGTGCTATAGGAAAATGTAACTTTAGAATCTTTTGCAAGCTACTGTATAGCAGCACTAGTGAATGGCAATTAAGTTTGGTGGTTCTGTCATATGAGAGAAGTTTTATCGATAACTTATCGAGTTCTTTTATTACTGACAAAAGAAATTGGCAAAACCTTTAGTTTTTAGTCAATAATCATGAATTATTAATCTTGCATTTTTGTGTAAATAGTATGCAGCAAAACGACCTTTTTTGCGAAAATAAAATGCAATTTAACAAATTTCCTAGGCATTGCTGCAACTGTATTCTCGCCTTTTGTAGTTTCTGGTTTTTGAGACATTTTATGAACTTTAATTGTGACCCAAAAACCCACAAAGCATTTCCAATAATCATGAACTTGCTTTCAGAAAATTCTTTGACGACCCAAATTTTAATATCTACAGGGAGTAGGGTTGCTCGCGAATGAGGCTCATAGAAAAGTCATTATTAGCTTGCTTTTCTTCACCAACCTTGAATTGCGCTTTTTAGATCAATTAAGGCGGACTTCCCGCTAATCTATGTGCTGAGTTTGTCTCTCTTTCGAATGTTAAAAGAATACCGAGAAGGTGATTTTGAGAAACGATTCTTCAAAATCTTTTTTGACATAATTTTCTTTGGTTAACAACTTCATCCTTTGCCAAGCTTGTTCAGCGCAAATAAAAAACTATATCACCCGATTTTAATCTTTTTCATTCGTTCATTTATTTATTTTTATTGATCGACAAAAAATAAAGCAATGTTCATTTGAAAAGAAACAATGTTGAAATGTTTGCAGGGAGACTGGAATAGACTCTCAGACATTGAGCCTGCAGCTACCCATAAACAGGCATATTTTGAATGTGTATGTCTCAAATTTAGTGATATTAATCTTTGCTCATTCTATTAAAATAAGACAGATACTGGTTAAGGTTATTAACTGAAACGCCTCATTACATTATTGAGTAGTTTGTTTTAAAAAATATAGCTATTGCTAATTTTGACTAAAAATGATTAACAATTATGAATGCTTCGAAGTTTTTAAACATATACGATAGCATCCTGAAACAATTTCGATTTCTTTTATCACTGGGCAAAGAAAAAACAAAAGTCAAAAATATTTAATTTTCTGATATTAAATTTGCTCCAAATATTCTATTGGTTTAGGCGTGGCGTTTGTTTGCTACAACAGTCAATATGCATTTCTATCTTTAACCATGGCACCTACGATAACCGACAAACCATGATTAAGTTGAAGAAAATTGTCTTTCTAAACGCGCCTTCCTAATCTATGGGCTGCTGCGGACCATTTGAAGCATAGAATTTCTTTGAACCTCCTTCGAAATGCTCGGTTGCAAAGAGCATAGCAGACCGGGTTTAGGGTGCTATTCAGGTAGCAGAGCCAATAACCCACGTTCCACGCAACTGCTGGTAAACATGTACTGTTATTGTCTGAGCAAAATGCTTCAAAGAGAACCATGACGTTATACGGAAGCCAAAGGAGAATAAAGGCTGCTAAAATCGATGCCAGCAGTCTTGCAGCTTTGGTCTCTCGGCTTAATTCCTTTTTCTCTTTTTCCTTTTTAGTTTCTCTATCGTCATGTTGTACGTTTTTAACCACTTTGCTAAGCGTCCCTTTTCCTTCTTGCATGTGGACTACTTTAATCCACTTATTAACAGGCTTTTCAATTTGCCTTACTTTTCCATTAGGAGATTTGTCGTTTGCTGTGTTGTCAAGTTGACATTTTCTGTCAGTTTGCTTCTGACTTGACCTCGCTAAATTTGGCGATGTGTACATCGAATCCGTCTTTCCTTCTTCATTGTTTTCAGCGCAAGAAGCTGTTTTTGTTGCCGGTTCGAGGTTGCTAGCCATAGTGATCAACGCAACGTCAGCAACATTCACACTCAAGACTTGCTGGGCATAAGTTCCATCATATTGAGGAAAGACGGCAACTTTCTCTAAAGGAAGCAAATCTTGTTCCCTGTCCAACAACTCAAACTTTTCATCATCTGCAGGGATTGGAAAAGTGCAGTTGAAATTCTTCGAAGAATCTCTGAAATATAACACTGATGAGGAATTAATCGAGTGCTGGTTCAAGCTTTTGTTTCTGGAGTTTTGTAAATCTGGATTTCAATTCCCGAGGCAGTCAAACCTGAATCAATTTTATCAACGGATCACCACCGGTAAGAAAACACTGTTTTGTTATTTTTATTATTAGACGCAATTTACAGCTATGCCAACTCGCCGCTGTAAGTTACTTGCTTCGACGAAATAATAACACATCTGAGTTGGTTGGGAGTTAAGAAACGTGCTAGCTGAAATTTGCACAGCAAAATGTAGTAAAGCACTTCAACTGCAGTTGCACTTACCTTGCATCAGGGGCTCTCTGATCCAATGAAACTGCCTTGATAAACTGTTGCGTATGCTGATTGGTTTTTGATCCGAATAAGGGAAGAGATGGCAAGCGTCTTCGTCGAACTTGATGGTCGACAACCAGTGCTCCAGCTTCTAAAGTTGAAGAAAGAGGATTCAGGGGCTGGCATTCGGTTTCTGGGCTTGAAGAAGCGCTTTGTCTTGCAAATAAATTCTTTTTCGTAGAAATGCCGTGTTTTTCATTTTCATTCCGGGTTTGAATTTGCGGCAACAAAGAATCATCTTGGCAATCAAATTTACGGTTAGAAACTAGACGTTGTGAATCTATACACAAACATTTAAAATAAAATTTAAAAAAGTTTGAAGTTAGATTGAGCTTTCAAATATTATACTGCAAATTATCCAGTTTGTTCGAATGTACTGTAAAATTAGTACAAAATGCTGCTCCACAGCCACTGGCTTGAGGCTTTTGACTCTCATTTGTATGCAAACGGTTGGAATATAAGATATAGTTATTCGTTTACTTAATTTTTTCTGCTTTGAGTTTTTGAGGTCTAAAAATATTTACAGTACAATATTTGAGGTCTGAAATTCTTTACAATAAAATATATTTACAGTATACAATGATGTGCCACTAAGCCTAATAAGCAGAAGCAGGTGCGTAACCAAGATTTTGCTACGAGGGGGGAAGGGGCTTAAATTCTAAACTAAAGTTTATCTTTGTCTCACAGATGAGGTTCTTCTGGTGAAGCCCTAAGGGTCTGGTGGGAGAAGCCCCCCGCTGCTGAACAGTTTTTGTGATTTTTTCGGAAGAGATAGCTTTTTAACGCCATTTGGATGACGTTTTGCACATTTGTGGTACCATTAGAAAGAAATTATTGCAAAGATTTGGATTGTTTATGAAAAAGAATTGAATGACTTATCCCCTTCAGCTCCTTTTACTTTCTGGTCAAGTTCAAAGCACACTTAAAAACATGCATATGATTTGAGTCAAATTTTCTAAGTGAATTGGCTAAAGAGGGAAGAAGGGGTTCAGCAGCTTACTTAGCCACCCCCCCGCCCTGTTACACCATTGAGCCGAAGGTATAGTACAGTACTGGCAGATAACTCAAATAATTTTTGCAAGTATGGTGATGCGAATGGACGAACGGCAGTATAGTGCTGAGCAAAACCAGTCACTTAAGCTTGATTTAGAATGCACCTAATTCGATGGACAAAAAAGTTGACGAATTAAAAACGAAAAAATTTTGAGATGATAAACTAAACAGTTATCTCGTGAGTTCCGAATAGTCTTCCTCGAAAACTTTAGACTAGAGTGTGAAATCATATTTACACTCGTATAACTTACTTTTTTCCGCATTGCTGTCAGAATTTGTGGGCGAGAAGTTACTGTTGTGTCCAAGTTGTTCACTAGCTCGGTTTTCTCTACGAACTAAGTTTGGAGTTTGGGACAGTGATGGAGGGATAAGGAGATTAGTTTTAGGGAAGTTAGACAAATGTTTACCAAAGTTTGGAGATGGAGTGTGTATCGTAGATTTATCGATGATTGTGATGGTCGTACTTTTGGCTTTAGTAATGGCGGAAGAATCACTAGAGGGTTCTCGGACTTTGATAAGGCGGTCTTCTTCTGCGACCCCTTGAGCTCCGTTGGTCTTGCAGCAAGCAAAGCACCCAAAAACCCTTGAAATGATTGGAATACGGGTTTTCTCGGTTGTTGAGTGAGAGTCCGAACGTTGGTATTCGTTCAGTTTCACGCGGTCTTCAGAGCTTGAACTCCCGGATGATCCTTCGCCATCATTAGTGTTGACGACGATTCTCGGTTTGTTTGATTTCATGGGCTTATTCATGGAGTAGGCTTTTCTGTTAAAACAGCAATATCAACTGTTAGTGCTCTGATAGCCAATTTTCAATTGGCAAAAATTTTGTGAACCATATACCGTATTTACTCGATTGTTAGCCGCCCTTGATTGTAAGTCGCCCTTGATTGTAAGCCGCATGTGATAGTGTTAAAAATTTAATGTAAGCCGCATTTACTGTATCGGTGCCTACCGTATACCGTATGGGTTTTAGCATATCTGGATGAGCACGAAAATTAAAGTATGGTTACTGATACCCGTTCTTGAATTCGCGTATGATGTAGCACTTGCGATTAGTTCTACACCGTATCCTTAGCTTATCACAATCCTTAGCTTATCACAATTTAGAATGCACGTCACAACTCTCAACTTCCTTGTTTACACAGTGGAAGACATAGCATCAGACAAAATGCCGGATCGGCATAGCAACAAATCGCTAAGCAAAAAAATGTAAACCGCCCTTGAATGTAAGCCGCCCTTGAATTTAAGCCGCAAACATGATGGAAAGAAAAACTTTATAAGCCGCGGCTTACAATGGAGTAAATACGGTACTAGGTGCTCGGAAAGTCACACTGCACTTTTCTAATAATTTTTTTTATGTAAGTGCTCAGTGACTTTCCAAACATCCTTTAGTTAAGTTTTTCTATAGTTGTGATTTCAAAAGACCTTCACTGATGCCCCGGCCAGCTCCGAATTGGCTGGCTTCAAGAACATGTTAGGATTTTGTACACATTCTTAGCCAGGATTGATGAAATATGACGTCGCCAATGCTGCTCAGGGCAGAATTATAAATCGGGCCAGGTTTTTCGGGTTCGGATTTAAGATTAACGAAATGTCGGGATTGACATAACTACTTGCTTATTGTTTTAGCCTTCCAAGCATTGGCGTAGCCAGCCACCCCCTCCAATTGAAATGCCACCAATGATAAAAATGTGACAAAAAAGCCTTTTGTTTCTTCAGTTTCCGTTTCCTTCAGCATCTTTGCGTACAACAGTACACGCATAAAACAGTAATTAACAATACTATTGACAACAGCCCCCTGAATTCAATTTTTCCAACAAAATTAAATGTATTACTCGAGTGGTTTAAAGGGTGTTTCTCCAAAAAGTTGCTACTTCAGGCTCTCATCTAACCTTTTTATGAACGTAATGAAAGGAAATAACCTGAGCCGGATTTACCAATGGCATCAGTGCTAGGGTTTCCGCACTCAGATGGTAAGACCTTTTTTTGTCTTTACTTATATTTGGAAAGAAGATGTTGCGAAAATGTCCAAGGTGCCAGGGGCCCCGCGCAATGTAAATCCGGTCAGGGCGATAACATGCTTTCTAGGCGTAACCACATTGTACCATTTTTTAACACCAATTCACCTCCACCCCGCCAGTTTTTCCGCGACAAAATACTTTTGAAAAAAAATTAGCTGAGGGAAATGCTCTTTGAACAAAATCTTGGATTTGAATTGAGGGGGCCTGGGCCTGCTGGCCGTACATGTACTCCTATATCTGATTATTTTTATGACAAAACAAAAAATCTCTGACGAAAATCTTTAAGTAGATTATTATTTACTGCTGAAATTTGGCACGAGGCAATGCACCTTACTTCACCCCAGCTGAGCCAAATCTCTTACTAAATTTAATACCAAAATGCAAGATTTTAGTCATGGTTTGGCCTTAAATTGCAAGTAAAAGGAGGATTAAACAATTCAATTTTTTTCAATTTGCTTTCCTCATCTAGTTCTTTCAAATGGCTCTGAACACGTGCGAAATGTGATCCAATGGCATTAAAATAGCTTTTTTTCCGAAAAATAACGAAAACCTCACAACGCCGGCGGGTGGCGGCTCTGCCCCAAGGCCGCCGTCTATGATACATTTGACCTGCACTAGTTTACTCAACATTTATCCCAATTCAGACATTTTCATTTTTTAACTTTTGGCTTAAGCTCTCTCCCTTCAGCAAAATCCTAGTTAAGTGTCAAATCAGGCCACAACTTTTGATCTTCCATTCTCCGATATCTTTGCCCAACAAAAACTTTCTTTCTCGAAAATTTCTGATAATGCCAATGCATGCGATTTGTGGTTTGATCTCCCCCCCCCCAATCAAAAATCCTGGCTTCGCCTATGCTTTCAGGTGCTTAAAAAGCTGATTAAAATAACTTTGGAACACTGAACGACGACCTCGTTTAAGCATTATTCGATTATTACTACACAATCAGCATTATTGTGTTACAATTGATCAATAATAAGTAGTTTGATTTTTACCTCTTACGAGCAATCAGCGTATACATTAATTTGGACATTACTTAACTTTCGGAATTTTTCGGGCCTAGTTTCAGGCCCGGCGCCACGGGGGGCATTCCGGGGCCGTGCCCCACCAAATGACTGCTTGTGCCCCCCAAAACGAAAGTTGTGCCCCTCAAGCGAGGACTGTGCCCCGAAGAAATCAATAGGCTCGGGGCTACTGGAATGCAAATCGAGGCCTGAAACTCTCAAAATAGTGCTTATTGCTCTACAATTCGTGAGCAAGCAAAAACTGTTTTTTAGTAATTTTTGTGTGGACTCACACCGAATTTCATAAAACATCGCGTATATTTTGGGAAGAAGACCTTTTTTTTTCTGGTCTTCACCTCAAAATTCGTGGACAATCGCCATTTTTTTTTAGACGAAAACCAGAGCTTGTGGACATTTTTGGACAGAAGACCTTTTTTTTTAGTCTTCACCTTTTTCGTTTGATCCACACTCACGAATTCACATAAATAAAGTTCTCGTGCCCCCCAAAATTTATTTCTACCCCCAAGTCGCGCTATCTTGGTGCTGGGCCTGCCTAGTTTTGACCACAAATTACTTTTCGGCTTCAGGCTGGTTTTGAATTTAAGTTTTTGGGTTCGTGCCTGAACTTATCAGCCCGTTTACAAACTTTGGCTCAGGGTAAATGCATACAGTGTCCCAATTTTCGTGTTTCTGACGATGCACAAGGTTGGAGTCGAATTAACTTTAATGCATATGCGAAGCGACTGGTGCTCGGTTGTGCGTTGTATGGTGATGTGCTGCCCATATTTTGGTTGCGTGACCGCTTTTTTCTAGGTTCAGCATATAGTCGATTACGCGGGTTTCGAAGGTGTGATATTTTGTTGTTGCAGCATGCTCCCATTTACACCAAAAAACTATTGATAATTTAAACCAATCAAAATTTAATAAAACCACCTAAAAAATAATGCCCCAAAAGGCTGTTTCGCCGTTAGGCTCTTTAGGGGGGGGGGGGGGTGACAGAAACTCTAAACATTAAAACATTAACATTTAAATAAAATCAAATATGGACGATAAAAGAACAGTGGAAAAGGTAACCAACAGGTGAGGGTCCCTCCGCTTCCTGCCTCCGGAACCGCGGCCAGGTGAACCACAGCAACAATCTGTTCGGGCATTATTTAGGACTAGTGCTTTTATTTATATAGTCATAATTTTATTCGATAATATTTCCAACCAATATATACTGTTACTGTATGCCTCTGCAAAATATTCCAATATAGTTCATGGGAGTAAATTTAACATTAATCAATAATTAATGCCTTGGCAAAATATTTGAAAACTAATCAAGTTTTTGATTTGAACTTATAAACATGTTTAAGCAGTTAATAAAAATATCATAAAATATTAACAATACGCTCATGCACAAAATAAGAACTCTGCGTTTCCGCCTTGTTTCAAAAGCTTGTTTCTTGGCTTATCAACATTTGCTATCACAGAATATGTCAAGCGATATGAACGTGTAATCTACAGTCTATAAGCAAATATAATCTACTGGAGAAAGGATGGTCTGGTAGCAAGCACTATTCATGAGCAGTGTACTGTAACAATGTGGCCAACACATCATTAAAAAAAACATTTAAAAAAATGTCTAATCAGTCTGTGAACTAATGAATGGAGTCAGTAATGGGCTAACCAAAAGAGGCTGAAGTCCCGCTTTTGGTCATGTTGCCTACAAATTTTAACTCAATTATGTATGCTTTTAAACGTGTTTTGAACTTGACCAGGAAGAAAGGGGGAGGCTGAAGGGGTTAAATAATTTAATTATGTCAAAGAGGTTTCAAATCTTAACTATAATAGTTGCTTTAAATGAATCTACAAACGTACACGAAATGTTATCGAAATGGCATTAAAACGGTTATTCCTTTTAAAAAATCACAAAAAAGTCCAGCGGCTGGTGGTTTTGCCTCCAGAGCCGTCAGACCCCTACTGAGACGCAAAAAAATCTTAGTTGTAGTTCAAGCCCCCTCTTCCATAGCAAAATCCTGGTTACGCGCCAACAATAGAATGTCATACTGCTAAAACGGTAGACATTAGTTCGATTCCTGGTCTATTTAACCCAACTACTTCTACTTTGATTATATTGGATTCTGTGACTATCAGACATCAAAATTATTGCCAGATTGAAACAATGAAGAACCCAATTTACAGCCCGCAGTTCTGCAACAATCAATACTTTCTGAGGAAAATCCCAGCAAGTTGTTTAAATCAACACTGAACTATCTGAATTCAAGCGAAGATTAAAAAAAAAGATTTTCGGTTCTTTTGAACTCTTGTTTTCCGTCTTCTCCAAAATAATGTGGGGAGAATGGCTAATTTTTCGGTTCAGTTTCTGTTTCTGGAAATCCCAGATAATCCAACAAACTCCATATACGTTTTCCAAAATCCCGAAAATAATAACCTTAAGTTTTGTTCTTGTTTTTCAATATTAAACCCAAAAAATCCCAAAGTTGGGAACAAATCCCGGATCTGACAACTGTGGTTATCAAAACGGACTGAGTGGAGAATCAAGCCTCTGTTTAAAGTTAATGTGATTTTCGTTGTGTTTTGGCCAAAGCAAACTTGTGATAATAGCTATGAGATTTAAATCAGCTAAGAATTAATTAAATCTGACCTCGACTGATCTTATTTAAATCGTAAATTAAACAGCATTATATCTTAGATATGGCTAAAAAGATTAGTATTGATCTTTTATTTGATAGAAATCCATCCAATTTAATCAATTTCGAGTTTCATTTTAAACGAATTTGTCATGTTTAAAAATAACCTATTATCTGTAGACTTTATTCTTTACCACTTGAAAGTCGACAGTGCGCGTAAAATGTTTAGTTGCATACCTTCATTAAAATGAAATCGCAGCAAGGTAATAAAATATATTTTCAAAGAAATATTGATCTTACAGGTTATAGCAGATTACTGCAGTAAAACGTAAGTCGTATATAAAACAACATAAAGTCTAATAAAACTCAACACTCTGTTTTACCTGCAAATGGAATCATCACGGGTAGGCTGTATGTTTTATGTACACGTCATGACTGATGTCTGATGGTCTGTTGAGTTTTATTAGATTTTATATTTTCAGATAGTAGTTCTGTGATAATACACTGTAATATTCGCTCTAACTCTTCGTTTTATTGAGCACTTTTTGAAAAACATCAATCTTATTACAGATTGCTTTTACGTTGAGAAAGTAACGAACTGTGTGTGATTATACCCATTACTTCAGGGTTAGAATTTCATTATTTATTGGTTATAAAACTTTATAGATATTTATAGAACATGTTTATATGACATATTTTTAAAACATGCTATTAACTTTTTTCCGAAGACGTTTGCTTTCTCATCGTTACTCTCAATCGTACACCATTAATCTTGAACTGGCTAAAGTGCATTGTCTGCTCATACCTTTTTTGTCAAATTACTTTGGGGGTCATAGTTTTTATAAGCTAAGCCAGTGTGAGAGAGCTACGTATTGTTTCGCTGAAAATCAAATCAAGTCGCTCTTAACTGATTTGTATTTTCTGTTTTGATTGGGGTCGTCATTCGCCAGTGTTTCAAATCCAATTCCATTTCACAAAGCTTTTTTTAGCAAACGCTGTTTTTATTTAGCAATTTCGACAGGACCGCAACTAGGGGGGCAAAAGGGGACGGCGCCCCCCTAAACAAAAATTTTGCCCCCCCAAATTGCCCAGTATGCCTACCCAAACTCCCCTTTCCCTAGCGGCAGTTTCAAGGTGGTGTCTTTTTTTTTGGAAACCAACAGAGAACTCGGAGAAAAGTAAACCAATTTGGCGCGATGACCTTTTCTTTTTTTTGGAGATCAATAGAAAACTCGGATAAAAGTAGACCAGTTTGGCTCGATGACTTTTTTTTGTTACCAGCCCGAAAATTTTGGCCCCCCAAAAAATTTTGCTCCCTCTGAAACAACATTCTATTTGGGGCACTGAATTTCGATCTGGTCAAATAAAATTGATGGAAACGCGAAAATACTATCAACATCACAATATAAATTAAGTGGTGGTTTTGAATCAATTTTTCGTTATGAAAAGCTTTTAGCCTATTTCTAGGCCAAAATATTCCCCTGATTGAATTAACTTTCGATCTTTATACACTCCTGCCAACTCTTCATTTTTATCAAGCCTTATTGTACCAATTTGTGCAGGAACGTAGCCAGGGGGGGTTGGGTGGCAGTTGCCCCCCGAAATTTTACTCAACCCCCCCCACCACCCCCAACTAAAATTCACTTGATCGTTTGTATTTTAAGACGGAGAGAGAAAGGGCTGTAGAAATCATCTATGGTCAGTTGCATTTATAGTCCTAAAAACTCGAAATTGCAGCTCTAATCACTGACGTAAATTATCTATACAGTGCTTTCACGATTATTCGTACGTACTTCGTTTAACCGGAATTTCATATTTGGCTTTGCACAGTATGTTATTTAATCTGTAATAATTGTGATAACTATAATGTATGAGTGACCTAACGCAATCCGATTGAAAGTTCTCATTATGACAACAAGTAAAGATGAAGCTTTTGCAAACTGCATGAGCGAAACAAAAATGATTAGTTTCAAAGCCATACAATCCCAAACATTGGCAAAATAACATCGCCCACCTCCCCACGTTTTGCGCTTGCCCCCCAAAAAATTTCGGTCTGGCTGCGTGCTTGAATTGGTGTGATACGAATTGATAAAAACGATCTCATGTAGTTGATTGCTTCTGTTGCTAACTGCTTTACTTGCATTATTGATGTGCTGTTTGTAGTTAATTTTCATATAGAATCATCAATGTTAAAAAGGGCTGCGTGAATAAACGATAAAGTGTGTGCACTGAATTGTTTTGCATAACATTTCGAGCTTTCGCATAAAACTGAATTGTAAAATTGTTGCACTAACTTTTCGGTATATTTTCATTTTTCAATTTATTGATCTTCACGTATTTTCCACCCAAAAGCCGTTAACAGTGATGTAACTAGGGGGAAAGTAATCAAGCTGAAAAATTTAACTTAAATACGCAACCTCTCAAACGTTTTGTGGACTTAAGCAGCAGAAAGAAGTAGGTTCAAAGGGCTTTAGCAATTTCATTTTTTAAATGGCTCTAAAAGCGGTCGAAATTTTTTTCTAAATGGCGTTATTATGGCTATACTTTTTCCAAAAAATTACATTTCTCCGCGTCTTAAATCTTTTTTCCAGACCTCCATTAGGTCCTCAAACAGATGGTCTGAGGAGAAAGACTCATAATTTTGTCTCTAGCATACTTGAGATGGATCAGTTGACTCAAACCCATCAATATGGCTGCAGCATTCAACGCAGAAAAATTTTAGATTTTGATTCAAGCCCCTATCAAGCAAAATCTTGGTCGCAAACCTGGTCGTCGCAGAACTTTTTTTGGTTTTAATCTTAATATACCAAGAGGCACAAAAACAGGTTGCCGATTTGAAAAGGGTGCCAATTAAAAAAGGTTAAAATTCATTAGTATATAGCAAAGTTCAATAGACCAAGTATGTTTACAAACCTTAATTTCGTCAAATAGACAAGCATGAAAATTTAATTATTGCTCATCAATTATTCTTAAAAGAACACAAGACAAACTTACACAGTGGAGTTTGGCAACTAGGAACAACCAAGAAATGCATGGTACAAGAAGGTTAGCGTTGTAACTGCCCAATTTTTGTACTTTTTTCGCAAATTTTTTTAATTATAGGGATGGCAAAAGCGAGAATTTTGATGGTCTTATTTCGAAGGCTTATAGCTGGAAAGTTTATATGGCCGCGATAGCTCAGTTGGTAGAGCGTCGGGTTTGTGATGGAAAGGTAGCTGACTTCCTATTCGATTTCCCGGACTGACGATGCAGCGCTATGTCCTTGGGAAAAACAACGCTTATTTTCCATCGGGGCTTAGCAGCTTACGCGTTGTGGTGGCTTAGCCTGACGAAAGACTTGCAAATAGAACCCTCAAGGGTTTTTTGATGTGCTGGACGTTCGAGTGAAGCTAGGTGCTGAGTAGTTAACAGATCACCATCTTGTAGGCTCTTCCTCAAGACTTTCCAAACCTTGACTGAACAGAAAATCTAGTAGATCTTCTGTGACTTGCAGGATCAAATGAGAGGCTTAGAAGACAGAGAAGTAAGGAAACAGTTTGCATCCAGTATATCATCTAAATAGAAATAACTTCCTAATGCATCTGAGGACATTGAGAAAAAATGGCTGCTGTTCAAATCATTGATAATTTCATCATTTACCGAATGTTGTGGCCAATGTCGTCATCTGATTTGCAATCCCAGTACACTAAGGAGCAAAAGCGTCAACTTTGGCAGTAAAGGAATCCGAGGAAAAGTCATGGAAAGAGGTTGGTCGTCGGCTGGATTCAAACTACTTTTCGGCAAATAAAATATTTTGGCTGACAATACGCCGCTTACGTGTGGCAAGCGATTGCGTGTTGCTTCCTCCATCAAGGATTCTGCAGGTAACATTCTCATGTATAAGATTGAAATTCTTTCACGATGGAGAGAATATTTTAAAGATCTTTGAATCCTGTAAGGGCATCGACTCGTGACACACAAAAAGTGATGCATTTAGGGGACGAGCAAGTTTTCACTGCAGCAGAAGTAGCAACGGCAATTAAAGGGATAAAATCTGGAAAAGCTGCTGGTGAAGATAAAATCAGGCCCGAGATGTCGAAAGCGCTGACTAAAGAAGGAATTCTCTGGTTGACGCGAGTGTGTCAAGTTGCGTGGAAGTGTGGCAAGACTCCCAGAGATTGGCAAACAGGAGTGATTCGTACGATATTCAAGAAAGGAGATCGCAAGCAATGTACGAACTACAGAGGGATATCATTCCTTAGTTTGCCAGGGAAAGTATGTGCCAAATGCCTCAAAAGAAAATGCCGAGAAATTGTGGAATCAAAACTGGAGGATTGGCAGTGCGGTTTTTGTCCGGGTCGCAGCACCCCGGACGAGATCTTCACTCTGAAGCAAATCTTCGAGAAATTTTGGGAGTATGGCAAAGATTTCTTTGCATGCTTTGTCGATCTTGAAAAAGCATATGACCGAGTTCCTCGGGATAAATTTTGGAATGTTTTGCGGGAGGTCAGTTGTTACGCGTTGAAGGTCAGTTGTTACGCGCCACTAATCATTCTACTGCCCACCGTAGGTTTGTGTTCGGGTAAATGGCAAGCAATCAAAACCGTTCCATGTGGGCGTTGGACTCATGCAAGGTTAGGTTTGTCACCTCTCCTTTTCGTAGTTTACATGAATTGAATCGACAAATGCAGCCGAGTTGATGAGTGTACCGCGATTGGAAATTGCAAAATCAGTCGTCTTCTATTCGCCGATGATTTGGTGCAGCTCTCTTCCATAGAATCTGGCCTCCAGCGCGCATTGAATAGCTTTGCAGATGCATGTGACAACAGCGGAATAAAAATAAGCACTTCTATAAAATTGTTATTTCATCTTTCAAGATACCCTGATCAGTGCGTGTTGCAAGTGAATGGAGCGACACTGAAGCAGCTGGCGAAGTTCAAGTATTTTGGGGTTGCATTCACGAATGACGGAAGGCAAGAGGAAAAACTGAATACTCGAATTGTCCAGGCTAGAGCAGTAATGCGAGCTTTGCACTATTCGGTTGTCATAAAACAAGAATTGTCAGAAAAGGCAAAGCTCTTAATTTTCACAACAGTTTTGTCCTCACTCTCACCTATGGTTATGAATCTGGGGTAAATGACCGAAAGAATGCGATCGCAAGTGCAAGCATCCGAAATGGGGTTTTTACGAAGAATTGATGGAGTTGCATTTTGTGTCAAGATATGTAGCTCTGAGATTGGAAAATCTCTAAACATCGAGCCACTACTTCTCCGAACTGAAAGCATCAGCTTACATGGTTTGGAATTGTAAGCAGAATGCCTCAGGAAAGACTTCCCAAACAAGCTTTACTTGCCAAGCAAACGAAAAAAGACCAATAGGACGGCTAAAAACTGAATGGATCAATTACATTGCTGAGGATCTTGGATGGAATCGCTTAGGTCTTCTCTCAAGCAAAATGATGAAGGTGATGGAAGACCGTAAAGTGAGGGGGCTTAATCTAGAAATGCTGCCCCAGCAACCCTCACGGAAAAAGTGGGCAATGAAGAGAGAGAGAGACCCCAAAAGCGTGCATTGCGTTGGTGTGTGTAGACAGGCGCAGAGTGACTGGTTAAAAATCTTAGACCGAACGAACCGACACTAAATCTTAGAGGTTTAACTCCAAATCTAGGGAAGTTTTCTACAATGAGTTTAGTCCTATCTGCGGCTTACGGCAAAGGAAAGGTAGTTTGACAGTGCAAGTAGCAGATAAGACAGGCAGGGAAGCTGTACCAAATCCCAAACTAGACTAACTACAGCTAGGGATTTGTACGTATGCGGACCGGCGGTCCATAGTATTTCTGTTATACAGTTGCAAACATGGCGGGCTTGGTGGCCTACCGTTGCAACAAAGTAGTCCAATTTTGAAAGCGGTTACACAATGCCATGCTTTAATATTTGATTAGTATTTTACCGTTTTTGCAAGACTGACTGTTTGCATCGATTTCACGCTCTAGGTTTGACGTTAACTGAGTTACGTTACGACATCTGTATTGACGCATTTTACGTAGTGCGTAAGCTCTTGCATATAAATTATTAACGCCGTAAAAAACACTAATAACAAAGGTGTTTACTCCAATTTTAACGAGAAAGGTTATTAAAGCTCTGGTGGATGCGGAAATAAGGTATTCTTAGCACTAGATAAGCCAACATGTCACTGACAAGCCACGCTATATGTTTTGTCTTCGATTGAGTTTTACCTTGATTTTGTCTGTTTCCTCATGTCTTACGAACACTGGATTTAAGGTCACTTAAGTTTGCTTTTTTTCCTAGAATACATTTAAAATTCCAAAAATCATCTCTAGCTAATTAATGTTTTTACGAATTTCTTCTCAAAAAAAGAAAACGCTATTTTACGTAAAGATTTTTCCCTAAGCATTTTTGTCAGTGTTGCCAATTGAAAGTGAAACATCAAGCTTTCAAAATGATGTATTTTCCTAACTAAAAGCTTTGGTGACAAAGCTGTTTTCAACATAATGGACCAATGTAGCTGAATAAAAGCGCTTGAAGTTAAATGATTTGACCTGGCTTTTAAAAATTTCGTTTCTACCGCTACTTTGAGTCGGCTAAAAAAGCTGACTTTGAACAGCTGAAGCAAAGTGGCATAACATAGTTCAAGTAATTGCCTTACTTTTTTCGCTCTTGTAGACCGACGTACACCTTCCAATAGAGGAAAATCATTAAAGATGCTGGGATGTAGAAAGCGGAAAAAGCTGTTATAACCGCCATTGGCTTGCTGTCTTTGATAAATTGAATGTAGCATTCATTCTAAAACAGCGAAAATAAGTAATACTACACCATAAGTTAAATCTGCTCTTCAGATGTTAAAAAATTGACTTCGGATGAAACCCGAACTCATGCCTACATTAGCCAGTAGAGACAAAATAAATCAGTTAATATACAAGTATAGTATTCAGATATGGGTACGGTATTTTTTGAAAGTACCGTGGTACCAATTTTTTCATAAAAAGAGGACCGTTGGTACAATTACCAGTGCTTTAACGAAAACTTATACCGCAATACAAGGTACGGTACTTGAAAAAAATGCGTTGAATGCATCTGTCGTCTGAGAGTTACATTTCTTTTGGCTACTGAAAAGGTTGGCATAGTTTATTAAAAAGCGATGTTAAGTTCAATATGCATGCCACAAAAGTTTTGTAATTGTTTGCTTTTAAAAACTGCAGCATTTCACAGTGACTATAGCTCAAGCCAGTCTTTTTTGACTTCTAGATGTCTTTTCCTGTAGAAAACACCCGCTCAACAGTGGATGTGCAAGAGTATTATGAACAGTTGCGGGAGTGCTTAGTGCTCAAAGCACGATGTATTCAGAAATATTTGCGGACGCTGCTCCACGTAGCTCTACACGATGTGGATCGCACTTTGAAATCTAGTAGTTTATGTCCTGAAAAAATCCAAACAATTTATCTGGCTACTCATCAACCTACAACTGGCCACTCATCAACCTACAACTCATCAACCTACAACCTGCGTCAGATGATTTTTCAGCACCCAAAAAGCTTTCCACCAGGCTGATGATTTCGATTTTTACTCTTTTACTGACCGACAAGTCTAAAGCGTCGTTTTTGAGACCACCCTGATTGCATGATCTCGGTTCAACCCGCACCCTGGTCACGATCTTGCGTCCTTGAATAGAACGTTTTACGATAAGTATCTCTACTTGATAACTTTAAACAAGCAACAAGTTCAGTGGACAAGAATTCAAAGAAATCCAAAGGAACATTTGACAACTGGAAACTTCTTAGCAGGTGCGGATTCCTCCTATAGCACAAGGTATACTTACTCCAATGAAAGTGTGTGGATCGTCCGACAGTTAGCATCAGACGCTGTACGGTGACAGGAAGATAAATATTCAGTTATGAACTACCAGTAGCGTAGACAGGGGGGCATTGTGCAATGCCCCCCCACCTTCCTTTGGACCATGACGCAATGCAAAAAGACGTGTAAAAGCTATTAAAAGTAGCATTTTTAGATTTAAATGGAGCACATACATGGAAAAGGCTTTTGCTACCTGATATTTTAGCATCATTTTAATGAGCTTGAAAGGAGTAGTGCCGATTTCAGATTTTTTTTAGCCCATGCTAGTATTTTGCAGGCTTAAAAAAGTTTTTCAACTTAAGATCACTACATCTTACATGTTGTAACAAAAAAACATACTGTAGCTGTATTTGATATCCATAATAAATAACGTTTCAAGTGGGAAGTAAACTGTGCTACACCATTTGCACTTGGGCACTAATACAAACAGAGGCTGAAAAGATTCGATACCGATAATACAAAACGTTTTACAACGCAGTAACAAATATGCCCCCAAAGTCACGACAATCTTAACTTTTTTTTCCTTAAATCCCAAAAGGAAGGATGACTACTGTATAGCTTGCGCCCTTCCGTTGCTTTTACGCATATGCCGTATTTAGTGTATGTTTGCGCAGCTAAAGACATGTAAGCAAAATTTTGCTTAAAATGGTCTTAAAATTGAGTTAATTTTGTAAACAATGTAATAATCTTGCCTCCGGCGGCAGGGGATGCACAACAACAACAACTGATAGCTCATGGAGTTGTTAAGGAGTAAATTCGTCTTCGCCGTCTTTTTCTTTGCCACTGGCAATTTCAAAGGCAAACAAAACTGAGAATGCAACGCTGTTAATCATCAATGTTGATAAAGACTTTTTCATATCGTTTTTTCAGCGACTTTCCAAAGTTTAAGTAAGGGCAAACATATGGCAATGCTATAACTTAATTTCTCCTATCGCAATTTTTTACTTGCCCTGCTGGCCAACTTACCCTGCTTCCCCTACGCATGACCATTTGCCATTGTAACTCTGTCTTAAAGTACTGTAAACAAAACAAATGATACACAACAAAGGCATAAAAAACTTGCATGATGTTATCTGCATACTATAGACTTGTGCGCTATGCAATGTTCAGTAAGCCTACACATAGACGATCGACAGTGTATTATTTTTTGTTTTAACGGCATTGCATCAATTCTATTAGATGAATTACTTAAGCCAGGGCAGTATTTAGGCAGGCAAGGATAAAGGCAATCGCAGTCGCGTACCTACGGAATCTAGCACAAACATACACACATTTTACAGTTTTTTCCGCAATGGAATTTAGTTTCCGATCAAATTTTGCTTCAAAAAGTGGTGAAAATTTTTTTCTTTGACCTTCACATTAATTTACGCTCATGTTTAGCGGTTTTGGTTTTAGTCTATGCATGGGGGACCTTTCTTCTGAGTGCAATTTTTGCAGGACATCTCTTTTGATATGCTCCTAATCGCCTCGATCTTTTACGTTTCTGAAAAAAGCCTTCTTGGTAAGGATCATTATCTTTTTTTAACATAGCGTTGGCAAAAATAAAAACCGATAAAGCACCAGATGTCAGAACTTGTATTTCGAATTGTCACTAATTATTTCATTGTTTTTTGTTTTTTTCCATTAAGAAATGAAATTCGATATTAATCTCTAACATTTTTTTTAGAAGAAATTATTTGCTGTATCTTAATTTTCTGTTGTAAAATTTAGTGATAGTGACGCACTTACAATCTTATCTCGAATCGGCGATGCTTTAACAAGTGGTTAAGTATCACAAAAAAAACTGCAGAGAGTTCTTTAAGAGCTTAAAAACTCGATACATCCCACGGATTAAAAAGCACTTATTCAGGATTTTCACATTTTGCGAAAGGTTTTGGCATATAGTAGGATATGCTTCAGCCCATTTGATTGTAACACTTGTTTTTGGCCCAGCCAAAGTTTTTGAGAAGACTCATTGTGATACAGCATATTGGTATAGACAGAGTGTAATCCTGTTTTGCTCTTTGTCTAATTTTGCAGACAGTGAACAATTTGGATCGAAGATTTTTTATCTTCAACTATAATTTTCTGATCTCATGTTTTGTTTTATTTCTTTGGTTGAGATCTTGGTCATTTCAAATTTGAATCGCAAGATTTTCTCAAATTCGAGTGGAATTACAGATGAGGTCATAAATTTTCAGTTACGATTATCTTGGTTGTATTTGGAACAGAGGTCGCAAATTTGCAATTTGTGACGGCAGAAAATTTTTATGACGATGATCTTTAAAATTCATTAGTTAAATCGTTTTGCCGTCAAAAACCTCTTGACTGAAATTCTTACAAAAGTATGAATACCGTTTGAACGTGTATGATACTCTGACATTAAACTTACCTCTGACACCGTACGTTTGTGGACAATGTATTGCCAGCCGAGAATCCACGGGGCCCAAAGCACAATGGAAAAAATCCAACCTAAAGCAATTGCCCGAAGATACAATTTTGGCTTTCGATTTCGGTAACAAAGAGCTTTTGATACGGAAAAATATCTATAAAATAATACAAATGCTACTCTTCAAAATTAGCAAGGTTTATACTAGTAGGGTACTCACTATAGGTGGGCACAAGTCCGTTAATCGTTAATCCGGTAACAACAAAGCAAACTTTTTCATTAACTCGTTATTTCGTTAAAAAAATTTTTTATGTTAACGGACTAAATTAACTTCCGTTAAGTTTCGTTAACTTCCGTTAAGGTTTTCATCGTTAATTTCTTGCATCATTCATTCGTCGTACCAGTACAAACCAGTTTGCACTGGTAACAGTTGTTGCTTATTAGCACGAGTTTTGTAGAAAAAGCGAAGGAGCGCTTTTTTGTGGCAAATGAAAAGCTGCAAATAAAAAGCTATTAATCATCGCTGTTTGCAATTCCCAAAGATTTTCCCATCGCAGCTTAGTTAGTGCACATGAACCTATTTTTATCTTGAAACTAGACTAGAATGTAAAATTTAACTGCCAAAGCACAAAAGGCCATCATAACAATAAATTTTTTTCTCACAATCAGCTCAAGAGTGTCATTTTACATGTTCTAGAAGTGAATGAATAAAAAGAAAAATAAATTGCGCTCAAAATGTTAACGAACTAACGGACTTTATTAACGTCCTTTAATTAATGCTGAAAATAACGAATTAACTTTAACGAAGGTATGAAGTTTGTTAACGGACTAGTGGTTAAGGAAGCTAACGTTTTGCATTAACTTGCCCACCTATAGTACTCACGAATTTTGAGAGGTCTATACGTACACACTATGACATTTCCACAGGTAAGGGAATCGTATTAGATTAGATACTTTTATATAGATTAGATGTTTCACGCGGCAATTACGCTTCTGCAATATATAATAATAATATTAAAGCTTGCCTGCCAGACAATAAAAAAAATCTCCACCTGTATGAACAAAATGCGGCTACATCTGAACGTAACTTATTTTCCTTTTTTTGATCGTTTATTGTCAAGCTTGCGCAAAGTGGCGATTATTTGTTAGGCCCGGTCTTCTACACTACGCATAACAAGCATGCTTTTTGTTTAATTTAGACAAAAATTCGGTACACTGGACGTACTGCCTTACTTAGGTAGAAGCTGGAAGTTGGTTAAAATAAACTAGAAATACGCTCGTGCGCCTGCGGCTTTAGGCCCAATATTTAGACCAAGCCTTAGGGTGCGTTTAGACTGGACGCGAAGCAACGCGAAGCGAAGGTTGGCGACCTTAGCGAGTGGTCGATGACGTCAATCGCGAAAATTGCCAACCTTCGCGAGTGGTTGCTAATCTTCGCGACTGGTCGCTTCATAGGCTAATTTTATTAACTTACTTTTAAAATGTACTCAATGAGCAGAAAGCGTTGTGTGCTTTATTATTGAAGCGCTATTATAGTAATCACAGGTTGTGTTTCGTCATAAAGCACTGGAATTAAAAGGAAGATAGAGTTTGTATTGTGTTATCACGCAATAACCGTGAAGAAGAGACTAGACTAATAGCATAGGTAACAAAACAATCTTGAGAAAAAAGTTTGTGAAATATAAGGGAAAAAGGAAGTACAGTAGGTCGAATTTGGAAACGAAAAGACAAGTCATTTCTTCAAAAACTTAATGGTACTTAGCCTATTCACTAGCTATCAATGCTTTGTTTAGATCCTTCTACTGAAAACTTGCCATAATCTGTTTTGACGATGACAGTTCTGGGTTTTAATGCAGAACCGAAAAAAGGTGGAAGCAGATGTCAAAAGTTCTCTTTCGGTGTTTATTCAGTTAACAAATCCTTAACCCTTTCACCATTTATGTCTCATTATAATACTGGTAGATCTATCTTGTAGAGTGTAGACCAGTAGGCTAGTCTACAGGTACATTTAAAGCGTAAACTATGTTTTTTATTAATGTGATTTTTCTTTTTCAGGCAAGCATGTTATGATACCTGTAGTAAGCTTAAACAGTTGTTTGTGTTAGCTATTTAGTGCTGTTTATGACGACTCCCAATGTTAACGTTATGAGTGAATCTGAAAGCTGGATTTGTCATCAGTTATGTAGTGGAGTTTTTGCTTATTGTGCAATGGATTGCTGTGTTGATTTGCTGGAGAAAGCAAAAAAACATTGCAGTTTTTGCATGATTTGACACTATCATCGAAGGACAAGAATTTAGCGCAGTAATACCAGCAGTTGCTTTGAGGAAAAGTCAGCTTCTAAAACTACGTTTGGTTTTTTATTCGCCAGCGGAGCGTTTATCGATGTTTAGTGCGAAGTTAAATGCTTTCGAGAGCGTTTTATTAGTTTGCATTTTCTTGCGGTACTAGTACGTTGCGACGGTTGTGTTTACCTCGAAGGGCTTCGCTCCAAACCACCGTTTGTAAAATTACAGACAGTTTTGTAGCTGTAAGTTCAAGCCCCTTTTTCTCAGCAATTTTTTGGTTATGCTCCTGATAAAAAAAAAACATTTAGATTTTTTCATGTGAAAATTGTTACTCAAGCATCTAAATACAAGTGGTGTTAGTTGTCACGTTTTCATGAAACTGGCGCTTCTTTCCCCTGTCTAATGATTATAAATGCTGTATCAAAGTTTTTGGTGGTGACTAATGAGAATGGAACAATATCAATGGACTTGCTTGGCAGCTACTTCTCTTCCAATAACAGTAACCCCAGCAATAAATAGAACTCACTTTCTACTGGTTAGGTAATATATATTGGCTTTCTAGTTCTATCTGATTACACTGACTGTAATTGTAATGATTGAACTTCAGACTTAAAATTGCTTACTTTGTCATTTTATTCACCATGTAAAGCAGTTAAAATTTTAAGAGACAGTAAAAATGTTTTGAAATTCACAAACAACTAAATTCAGATATTACACAAAGACAGAGTAAATGAATATTTAACACACTTGACATTTCTATTTTCATCACATAGGACCGGAGTGAAAACTCACTACCAGACTACAATATTCACGATTATAAAACTTGGGGGAGTCCAAAACCATTGCTTCCAGTTCAACTTGATTACTGTCACAAACCTTCAGAAACAAGAAGACTTTTACGAGGACATTCAGTAGAAAAAATTCCACGTTTGTAGCTCGGCTATTCAAAAAAGTGACTGCTAATTAAGCAAATCCAAAAGTTCATAGAAATTTTTTGATTTTTGTATCTATCTAGCTCTTGTTTGTAGCTTGAAACCAATTCTCAATACAGTTTATTCCCCAAGTTGGCTTAGCCAAGCAAACAGCGAAAAAACTTTTTGCGAATTTTCCAGTATTCAAGCAATTGTTCAATTGTGGTTACTTTTAAAACAACAAACCAACAAATAATGGGTAAAACACTATCAACACATTCAAAACTAGCCTGCTGGTGGGTTATTTTATATTCTGAAAAAAGAACAACACCATGTTAGTTTAAGACAAAAAAAGCAAAAAGTGCTCAGCCAAAAGAACCACTGAACTGATACAATAGCTTCTGCTATGCTGCACAGAATAAAAAGTTTTGTTTTAAAAGCAAGATGCCTTGGGGCTAGGCCTACTGCTTTGGTGAATTCATTATAATGAAGCTCTGATATCAAGCATAGCCAAGAAAAATTACTCTAGGATTCACAGCCTTAGCTGTCTAGATCCAAATTAACTTGGCTAGCCTAGGGCTATCCCGAATCTAACTTTGCCAACAACCTACTCTTTGGACTGATAAATAGGCACTAAACCATAGAAATATACTATTTACATATTTTCTAGCAAACTGCGATCGTAAAAATCCAATCAGTGATTTAGTAGGCTATCTTACTACAGCCTGCAAGCAAGCGATGTTGCGCAACTGCTCGCGAAGGTTGCGACCGGTTGCAACCTTTCGCGAGCTGTCGATGACGTCAAATTTTGGTTGCTTCGCGTCGCTTCGCGTTGCTTCGCGTCCAGTCTAAACGCACAATGTTGAAATTTTCAAAACTATTTTTCAAGAAAAAAGCAATCTACGACTATGCTCACTGCTGCATAAAGGTCCGATGTTATTAGTCAAACAGTAGTACTTGGAAATTTAACAAAAAACAAACAGGCAAAACTGCAGATTATTTGTCGAACCTAGTTGTAAGCAAATTGTCGCCAGCTATGTCGGGATACCACTATTAGCAGTGATTAATTAATTGATTAATTAATTAGGCAGCAAAAGTATCTGGATTAGAATAAAGTCATATTACACACGGTAATAAATTTTATAAAGTGATAGAAACCCACGTCAAGGTGTGAGAAAAAAATAAAGCGGAAAAAGTAGAATGTAGTCTACACTTAATAGAAACTCTTTGAAGTTGGAACAATTACACTGCAAATAAAATAGTCTCAAAAATAGTAGCAAAAACTTATCTATTTTTGAAAATCAAATGCTGCAAATTAAATGCCTTTGAAGTATAACTTGAGCGTGCACACAGTGACATATCGAGACTGTAATTATTTATGTTGGTATTATGCTGTTGCACTTCTAAAGCACCAAATCTGAAAGATTCGACCTGTTGGGTTTCATGATCAAGGCAATTTTGGTTGGACACTGTTAATGGCTCTGCTGCTATTGGAGTTTTTAAAGAGTTTGGTGTAATTATTTGAAGGAAGTATCCCTCAAAAATTTTGACTCCGCATCATTTCCCTTACTTCCGCAGTCGGGAATCTGTTGACTGTAATAAATCTACTTCTCAAAAAAAAAAAAAACGAAAATGATTCGAGTCCAAGTTTTCAAACAATGTGACTAGAGTCTAGTCCAGTGATTCTCAACCGCGGGTCTTAGAGCCGCATGCGTTTCCAAATTATTCTCCCTGCACCTCTCATTGCCACTTTGAAAATTTATCATATTTTTTAATTCCAAAAGGTTTTGCACAACTAATTATCAAAATTTTAACAATTCATTTTCTATTAATAGGAAAACCAATACCGCAACAAATGCAATAAATTTTGTCCAATTTCCTTCATTTTACCACAGTTTTTTTTTTAATAAAAAGTTAAAACGTTTACCATTTAAACGTTTACTGTTTTTACCACAGTTTTTTTTATAAAATTAACCCAAACCTTAATCTTAATTCTTGAAAAAGTAAATGGAACATGCACGGATGAATATTTGTTACTTTCGTTTTATTCTCTTCAACTTAAAAATTTTCGGTGAATTGTCACTTTCTTAAACGAAAACTGAAGGCGAAATCAACGGGGGTATTTGAAGTTATAGGGCATTTTATTGGATTAAATTCACTTTGACCCCATCTTCCTTGATCCAGCCATTGAGGAGATATAATACTTCAAACACCACGTTCAGAGGCCTCCCTAATAATAATGTTTATTGGCAACCCTGAAGTTTCAATGCAGCAGCTTAGCCCACATACGCTTTCATGAACCTACATATAGATTGAAAGAAAGGCCTCTGTGGCTTAGCCTAATTGCGGCATTGCCTTAGAATGGAACTGAGATGGCGTTGCCGGTATTATTAACTTCAGAGCTACCAATAAAAATTAGAATTTGAATCAAAGAGGCTTCTACGTCGTGTTTGAAACAGCTTGTCCCTTGAACGGCTGGGTTACGAAGGATGGAGTCAACCCAATATACTGCAATACAATTGACCAACTGTAACTTTAGATACACACGTTGGTTTTGCCTTCAGTTCTCGTTTTAGTACAGTATAATATGTGTGCATGTAATAAAACATGCAGGGGTCGTGAAAATGAAACTTGATTGATTGATAGAAAACTTGAAGATTGGAATTATTATATTATACTGACAAAAAAGGCCCCTAAGTCGTATCTGAAAAAGAATATCTCAGGAACGGCTGGGTTAAGAAGGATGGAGTGAACACCAATCTATAGTGTAATATGATTGTCAGTAGCTTAGCCAGGGGGGGCGGGGGGGGGGGCTATAGCCCCTCCCATAGGCCTGTCAACCAAAACGCAGAATAAGAAAAATACCGCATTTTTAGTTTTACTGAGACTGTTTTTTGCGCTGGAATGAACTAAAAAGTGATTTAAAGCAACTTTTGGAACATATATTCAGGGGAAGGGGGGCTAATTTGTCAAAAATTAAAGGCACAAATCAATGAAAACTTTAAAAAATGCCCAAAAATAAACAATGAAATTTGATCGCTAGTGTAGAAATGCCAAATATAGGTTTCATCAACAAATAAATTACAAACTCAGGAATAAGGGGGGAGGGGAGGCTATTTAGTGTTAGTTAATTATAATTACTTCTCTCAAATATCTTTCCATTAGCCCCCCTCCCCCCAATTATTTTTCTTTATAAAATATAGACGAAATAGACTACTCCTTGTGAGTTTTATTGAATTGTAGGATTTTCTGATTTACCAGCATGTAAACAAGAGAACTACAGTGTTATCATTAGCCATCTCCCACATAGCCCATTAATGCAACCAGTTGAATCATGTTGCATTGCCAATTTCTATGCCACGTTTTAAAAGCATTATTTTTTACTAAAATTGTCTAAAATTAAGTTGTTTTTGCAAAAAAAATGCAAAATTTTCGAGCGCTGGGGCTCCGCCCCCAGACTCCTGTGCCTCCTGCAACTGGGGGCAAATTCGCCTCCAGATCTCCATTATCCTCCGGCAGCAGGGGGCTCCGCCCTCAGACCCCCAAAATAGCCCCCCCATTGCGAATTTCTGGCCGCGCGCCTGATGATTGTCCTAGCTTCAAATACCCACATTGATTTTGCCTTCAGTCCTTGTTTAAGTACAACATGTGTGAATGTGATAAAACATGCGGGGGCTGTGAAAATAAAACCTGATTGATTGAAAGCTTGTTATGACTCAACAGAAGCAAAAAATTATGCTGGACATTTCAAATATGCAAAATGCTTGGATTGAACCCAATGTATAGTTGTTTGCTGTGCGGCTGAGTGCTTGAACGAGTCAAATTTGTATACCCATAATCCATAATTCCGGAGAACATCAGGATTGGCCAGTATCTTTCCAGTTAAGAGATTGTGAAAGAAATCAATTAATCAATCGAATGGTGAAGTTTAAACCTTCAAATCAAATCTTTCGTTATACACCCTGTATCTGTATTACGCCGAAGCGTTTATCAAGTTAGCGGGGCCTATCTCCGCGTTATTGCGCCCGGGCACCTCAGCTTTTTTTGAAGAAATGTCGCAGCAGTGGCAAGCCGTTGGCAACATTGTCTCCGATTTCACTGGCCAGAAATTTGAACCTCGGACCTCCCGTTCCAGAGACGAACGCGTTACCGCTCAACCAACTAACAGGTAGTTTAAAAGTTTGATTTTAAAAACAATTATGTTTTAGTCAAGCCAGCTATTTTTGGACGTCCATTAAAATTTGTCCTGCAATATCCGCTGCGATCATAGTGTCAACGTGACAGACTTGCAAAAGGGTTCGCAGCGCTGTGTTACCACTGAAAATGATAACGCCTTGTTTAACCAACTAATTTGTGACCACGTTAAGCATTTTGCAGTCTCATCTTGATGATCATCAAACAGCGTTGAAATGTGACGTTTATATACAAAAGTACATTAGTTTATCACTAAATTTTTTATTACGTAAGGCGCATCTGTTAAACGGAAGCAAAATCGATCTGTGATGAATTGTATATGCAGCTGCTCATAAGCAATTAGTGCGACACTGATGTGTGTTTTTCTTTAAAGAACATCTCTAATCCTTGATTAACGTTGAATATTGCTTAATCGAAATTGACAGATGCTTCCTAGGAAACTACAAGATCGTTAAATGGTAATTAACTCTAACGATGAGCAGAAATGTACCAGCAAATTGTTCTCTAGTCGATTGAGTGATTAAAAAAAATTCGTTTTCCTTGTCTTGACCGTACATTTTTGGCCTGCCACTTTGCGATCAATAAGATGCGAAGTACAACCATGTAAAGGCCTCTACTAATATTTTTGATTGATTATGACTATAATAAAGCTTTGCGAATAATGCGGACATGCAGATTGCAGACACAAAGCGGTTAGCTTAATGCGGATCTGTTTTTGCGTCAACGATGTTGAACCTTATCGCAATGGTGCTCAGTCGTTCAACCAGGTGGGGGGATTTTGGGACAGAAGCTCTCTCACAGCAAAGTCACTCAGTAGTTTAAACTCAATTAACCATGTGAGCTTTTTGGTGTATGTTCTACGTCACTGCTAAGCTGGGGCTGAAGGGCGAAGGCATTTCTGCGATATATTGGCAATATTATTTGATTACTTCAAATGTCTGTAAAAACAATCAAAATGATTATTTGAATAAGGTTAAAGTGCTTGTTTTTTCTACAAAATCTAAAAATTAGATAAATATTGCTTTCCTGGCCTTTATTGTCGTTGTTGATTTTAAGCAAAAATGAATTGTCTCTTTATTTTTCTGTTGAAATTTAAGAACAAATAAGACCGAAAATTTGTGAAAATTTAAGAACCTCCAGCCTAGTCCAAAATTTACTGGTTCTCGCAAAAAAAGCAGCGTAATCTATCAAAATTATTTTACGCATTTTTTCAGTTTTAGTTCGGCTTTATTTATTTCTTTACATTAACAACAACTTCATCGGAAGCCATTACACTTAAAAAAAAACTCAGTCATTTTGCTTTTCTAGTAACACCACGAATACAAGTTTATTGCATTTGATTTGGATTTGGAATATTTTTCAACTGAATGCAAATAAATTCATCAAAATAAGCTCAAATAGGGCTTGAGGAAGACCAAAATCTTTTGGTTGATGCTTTTACGTTGAAACGTTTGATTTTGACTACTGCACAATAAGCTGCATTAGATGACAAAACAATATATATATCAGCAGTATACAGAGTCTTATAGGCACAATCAAACCTTTGATTTACAGCCTAAAGCATACTGTTTTGGAATCGACATTCGTTTTTTATTCCTCGTCAGTGTAGCTAGGATTACAGGTATGAACATGAGCGTAGAAAGGCAAAGAATCGCAAATTAACCAGATCATGACACAATTTTTTTCCTCAAAAATATAAAGCAATCACAATATTACAAGAGATGATTCTAATAGTTCAATTCAAAATGATTTCCGATAGCCAAAAAGAAATTGTGTTATAATCTGGTTAATTTGCAATTCTTTGCCTTTCTACGCTCATGTTCATACCTGTAGTCCTAGCTATACTGAAGAGGAATAAAAGACGAGTGTCGATTCCGAAACAGAGTGTCTTAGGCTGTTAATCAAAGGTTTGATTGTGCCTATAAGACTCTGTATCTGTCTATAACTTATTATTAATTTTCTCAGTACATTGTTCCTAATATATATATAGGCTATCCATATTAAAAATGTGGTCGGAAAGGTGCAATATCGTTTCGAACTTCGATCCTGATTAAGATCAATAACGAAACTGCGTTTTTCCTGCAAAATAATCTTAGCTCGTGTCAGCAAAAAAAAAATTGGAAGTGCAGTTGTTGCATCTTATTCAATGAAAGTATTAACATACATTCCCTGTATTGACACAGGCTGATTTAGATACTCGTAGATTGAATTCAAAATCAAATAATCAATCCATAGAAGTTTTTTTTGATTGCTTACTGTAATTTTCTTTTTGTATGTGATTGACAACTGCAGCGAATTATAAAGTGTCAAAAATCTATAGGCTATTCTAAGATTTAGTTGTCCATATTTATATTGTCGTATTTCCATCCAAAGACTGATGACAAAATCAAATATCAGGTTGGAAAGCAATAAGCATATCTTTAACCGGCATATTGGTCTAGTCTAGCTTAGAATTACTGCGGAAATTAAAATCCGATTTTGGGAAACTTCATTGTTGTAACAACAAAATAAAAAACGATTTCAACATGATCTTAAAATTTTTAAGTCGGACAATGAAAACTTAAGCTCGACTTGAAAACCAAGTTTTGGTCGAGAACACTGCATATAATATGACTGCGGCTATAATCAGGGGAATTTTCAAAATAATTACGTATTTATTTCAATTATTCAATGAGTTGTTGCCTTGGTCAAGAGACAGCGAAGGATCCTTTCGGTCTTCAAATCAAGCTGCTACCTGTCTATCAGTGCTACCACACACGGTGCAAGAGAAATTCCCTCTTAATTGCTGAAAGTCAAGCAGGAAAGTTGTGAATACCAATTTTTTTAGTTCTTGGTTTGACTTGACGGAGAATCAAAGTTGAGTCTACCGTTTCAGTAGAAGACGCTGCTCTGTCCTTTCGATCACTAATCGGTTTATAAAACTAGTTTACACGGAAAAAGTTGGGTCAAAAAGAATAGAGCGAAAATAATAATACTGCATGTAACATATCGCACTAGTAGTAGAAACCCCCATGATTCTGCCTTCTGTCCTCCTTTAACCGTTGCGCCATCAGTCAAATTGAAATCGTGGATTACAAAAGCACAACAATGACTGCTGATCATCCAGATTTGCCAAAATACAAACTCTCCTTTTGTCTATATTGCTTTTGCATTTGCTTTATGACAAATGCAAAGTAATTTAATGGAGCTTGCATTAACTTTGGGATTAAAAGACAAATCAATACGGTTTGAACGATTTTGAAATATTAATTATGAGGTGATTATCTGCGTGGCTACGCGAATTTTTCAAATTCAGATTCGAATGCGCAATACATGAGTTACAGTAATTTGAAAATTAACTCGTTTTCATAACTTTTCAGAAGCTCTAAAACAGTTTTGATATCTTTTTGATATGGTTAACCATAATTAGCACGGGCTATTGGACCAACGTATTTTACGCGGGAGGATGCAAAAAAAATTCTTATCTAATTTCTAAACCGGAGGTCATGGACACACCAAATTTTGGCATGTGGGATGATGTTCTCCTAATTTTTTTTTAATTAGCTTTGAGTTGATGACGTCATGGCCACTTTTGGAAAAAATTGACGTCATTTTTACTTTCACGCCAGCATGGGCGGTTTACGTTTTGCACTTTTTTTTTTTTCCTTTAAATCATACTATGCTTAAACGGGGTAAAGCATCCAGCCAATTCCGGTAGTTTACAATATCTAAAATCGAAATGTTAATTTTTGAAATTTTTTGTTCTCATTTTGGGGTTGCAATGGCAAGAATATTTACCATATACAAAAAGATATCATCCTAAAAAGTTTTTGGAAACCTTGAGTTTGTTCTCCCAAGGTAAAATACCAAAAAAGGGGGAGGTTTACCAAAATTGGATAGATCACGTACTGAAAAGATAAATATCTCTCTTTTTTCCTAGAAATTCAGACTGAGACTAAAAACAGATTCAGGGTTTTCAAAAACTTTTTAGAGGATATCTCTTTGCATTTGTTGAATATCGTTGCAACCGCAACCCCAAAATGTAAACAAAAAATTTCAAAAATTATATTTTGATTTTAGTTAGTGTAAATTACCGGAACAGGATAAATGCTTCACCCCGTTTAAGTCAAAGTGATTTCGTTTCTAAAATCTTTTTTTACGTCATTTAATTTAGGTATTGGCAAAAAAAAAACAGGTTTTGGTAAAAAGTCTTCAACAAACCTCAAAGTTGGAATTTTTACACTTATTCCAACAAATTGAAACTTTGAGGGCTGTTTGGAAATAAATATGACGCAAAGTCAAGTTGGTTTGAAGAAAAATGATTTTTTCTAAAAAGCTTTATCACGAAAAGCCGACGAGGAATTTTTTTTGCCACCCATCTACGGTAAAATAGGGTTAACAAAAAGGTGTACGATAAAATACCTACAAGACAGTGTATATTTAAAATGCACAAAAGCATTAATAACTCAATTTTGAAATTAATGTTTGAAATGCGCAAAAATTTCATAATTTATTATTCTTCGATTTTATGCTTTTCACTGTACTGTTTATTGCACCCAAATACAATGCATGCGTATACTGTACAGTGTACATTTATGCCTATACATTAATAATAAATTTGTCAGTTTAATGTGAAAAGATAAGGCTTTTGACGTGGAAAGAAAAAAATCTTTTTTATTACTAAGCAAGCTCCGAGAATCACAATTTTATTCGAATTTTTTATTGTAATTGTTCCAGTTGTGGCTGTGTGAAAAAGAAAATTTAATAAATAAAAGAAGCAAATAACAATAATCTAAACTAAAAATTGAGGTTACGCAACTTTACCAAAACAAAAATAAATCAATATGTTGGCAAGCAATTTTAATTGACTGATGATCAACATAAAAATCAATACTTTCTGCTATTGTTATGTAGGCCTAGTGACTTCATTATTTCGAATTTATTGCATGGAGAAAAAACAACAAAATTTAATAACAGCAGGTGTTTTTGCAATTAATTATACCGTCAAAATATTTTGCTGTTTTTTAAATAAAATCTTTTTGTTTCATGAAATTTCTCTAAAAACAAACTAAAGCGCAAAGTTTATTGTTGTTTTTCAACGTTTTGTTTAGATAATACTTTCGGGTTTCAACTTTTTAGAATAACTATTCTGCTGTCACTTGAACGCTTTGACTCAGTTAAAAATAAGAATAATTTATTGAAAACAAGTAGTAAATATGAAGGATCAGTCTGGGTGATACTTTTCTGAAAAGTTAAACACAGAAAATTTTTAGAGACGGTTGAAAATCATCTCCACTTCGAATCGAGTTGTAAGTCTGACCGGGCTTTTCGGGTCGGGTTCGGGCTTAAGAATGACAAAACGCCGTGCTTAATTCGGGCTTGATGTACGTACCTAAAGGCGGTGAATCATCCAACCAATTCCGGTGGTTTACAATAGCTAAAATTGAACTGTAATTTTTGATATTTGTTGTTTGGATTTTGGGGCTGCGGTTGCAAAGATATTCAACAAATACAAAAAGATATCCCCCGAAAAAAGTTTTTGGAAACTCTGACTTTTGTTTTTCTCGCCAAAACCACGGTAGGCCTAATAGTTTAGAGAACTGTGGTTTTGGCGGGAAGAACAAAAGTCAGAGTTTCCAAAAACTTTTTTCGGGGGATATCTTTTTGTATTTCTTGAATATCTTTGCAACCACAGTCCCAAAACTAAAACAAAAAATATCAAAAATTATAGTTCAATTTTAGCTATTGTAAACCACCGGAATTGGCTGGATGATTCACCGCCTTTAAGCATGCCCTGTATTTTACGTGCTATAAAAGCGTAATTACGTTAACTTTGCAACACTGAATGACTACTTCGGTTAAGCATCAATACGATTATTGTTAAATACGATTAGTGCAACACAATTATATTTAATTCGTCACAATTTGTATCAGCACTAAGTAGTTTTATTTTAGCTGCAAACGAGCAATAACCGTGCACGTTTTTTTGATTTAACTTAACTTTTGGGCTTGTCGAACCTGGTTTTGCCTTCAAATCATTTTTCGGATTCGGACCTGTACTAGAAATTTTTTGTCGCCCGTTTACAACTCTTCTGCGAATTCTTGTAAGATTTTTTGTCTACGATTCATTAGCAAAAATTTTAAATCTCCGTGACCATTGAATTTCATTTGGAAAATGTTTTATCAAAATAATATAATGCTTTAAAAAAGAAGTTTTGGAAGTTTTTTTTTGAACCGTCAATTTGCGTGGCGCAGGTCGACTCCTAAAACCAACTCAACGATCAATCCAATACAGTTAAGTAAAATTTTGACTCGAAACTTCCCAGCACCAAAGCATAACATTTACTACACCAGAAGCAGAATGCTACAGTTTTCATTAACTGCGTTTAAACTGACGTCGAATCGGTTTGAATTTTTTCTTTTTAAGTTTGAATTTTGAATCGAAACAATTATTACGTATTTACACATTGGTTTTAGCCGATGAATATGGCCAAGAAGGCCCAAGATATCGCAAGAGTAAGTCGGATGTTATTTAAACAAATGGCTACCGTAAGGCTTACGTCGTTCACCTCAAGAGATGAAAGTTTACGGTTCGATTCCACGGCTGGGTTGCCAACACAGCGACATTTGCAAATATAAGCATATAATGCTAAGAAGGTATGTAACAATGTTACATGCTTGGTCAAAATACAGCGAAAAAACTGAAGTTTTTTTTTACCTGTCTAAACATATCATGAGGAGGTTCATGACTGAAGCATTGCTGGCCACGTAGTCGAGTGCCAACCACAAATCACACAAAACCGGGCCAAGAGTCCAAGATTCTTGAACAATGTAGATAGTGAAAAGATTCATAGAGACGGCTCCGACCAAAAAGTCCGCAGCTGCTAGACTCATAATGAGATAATTGCAGGAGTTGTTCTTTAGCTCTCCATCGGAGGCAAAAGACGCCACGACCAGAATATTTCCGCCTATGGTCACAAGACTTGCTACTGCAGACATGATGAGAATAAAAATCTGACAGATGCTAAAACTTGCATCATTCAAATCAGGGATCCTAGTTACATTTAAAAAAAAATCCATGGTTGTAACTTGATTGACAAACTGTCCTTCCATAACAGCTGGTTTCCAAGTTTCCATGTTTTTTCGATTGCCTGCTTCAAACAAAACTAATATAAACTAAGCAAGCTGTACAATTAAAGTGTTTTTAGTTTCTAAAAACGACAGCTAACACCATGTTATATAAATTGTTGGATAATCAAAGCAGTATTTAAGGTAATAGGTCAATGTAGTGTAACAACTGCATCTACTACAATGTTTTGATCTTATTGCAAAATAAAGAAATTTCCAAACAGTAGCGTAACTTGAGAAGTCCTGGGGGAACTAAAAACCTCCTTCCTCTTTCAGTTGTCACTTAGAAAATTTTCTAAGCGTGCAATCTTTCAAAGATGTATTGGACTTGATTAGAAGTTTAAGTGGGAAAGCTGAAGAGGCTAAAGTTTGCCTTGGAAAGAGCCTGAAATTTCTTTTCAATGGCGTTAAAAAGAAGTTCGTTTTTTCTAAGAATTCGCAAAAATTGCCGAGCGCACTACCGTACGCAGGATTTTCGAAAGGGGGGGGGGGGGGCAGAAAATTTGAGAATAATGAAGACCAAAAGAAAAAGTTCTCCACTCAGAATCAGTCCGTTTTTCTACCCAAAATTAGGTGAAGACCAAAAAAAAGGTCTTCACTCAGATTCTGTCCGTTTTTTGGGCTCAAACTTTCTGCCTAAGTTACTAAGGAGGGGAGGCCATGCCGCAATTTTGCATACTATTCTATGCTAATTATACTATACTGGCGACCTAATTTTGCGTACTATTCTATACTGTTAATTATGCACCATGCTCCCCCTAAATACGCCCCTGGCCGAGCGGTTGGGTTTTCTCTCCCAGAATCTTGCTTGTGATTCATATTAATTTAAATGCCTTAGTTTGTTCTACACATCAGTCGTTAGAAACACTTTTCGTTGGAAAAAAAACTTTTGGTGTCTGGTTTAGTCTTTTCACTGACAGAGTCTTGGTTTGCATATCTGTTTGTAAACTATCAAATTATTATATATATCACATTTTAGAATGACACGATAAGGCTAAAGCAAAAAAGAACAGTTTGAAATATGAAACACTGCAGCTGCTTAAAAGTTTGAAAAAATAAATATACTGTATTAAAGAAAAATTTAACCTGGATAAAAAAAAAGTTATTGCTATTTCCTAACTCACTTGAGTTGGTCTTACCTAAATGCCCTTGCCTCTGAAGCAACAGATTTAGTTTTCGGTTTGATCAAATCAGCACCTACAATAAACTTTTTTGCAAGTCGAAAAACAGGCCCCCTTTGTTTTTAATTTCTTTTTTTTCAAAAGGTTCCCAAGAAGGAAGATAAATGAAAAACAACCCAATAGATTGTGAGTGTACCAGCGTATCCACTGAAGTTCGCGTCTAGTGCGTAAGGATTTTTTTTTTTTGAAAAGCTTTTGCATCCATAATTCCAGCCAATACTCCTAGCGTAGACCGAGACATGTTGTCTTGGCGCCAGAACAACTCTTATCGAATGGCTAACCTAACCACATGATTTTAGAGTCCAAACTTTGCAAATGAAATCTTAAGTCAGTTCGATGTTCCACGATACTCTTCCAAATTGTGCTAAAAGGGGGTTTCGAAACCAATGTCTTTAAAAATAGGGGTCATCGGGGTCAAAAAGTTTACAAACCACTGGTTTATGAAGATTTTTACATCTCTGCACCATCATCAAAAAAATAACCAGATTTGTACTGTACAGCGTAGATGCATTGGAATTTGAAACAGCGGTAAGGTAATAAGAGTGCTGAGGCTTAAATCACTGTTAACTTGACAAATAATTGCGAAATGGTCGCTCTGTTTAAAAATTCATGAAGTAGGGCAGCACATCGAACACAGCAAGGCATGCACGCCTGTTTCAAGGTGACAAAGTTTACAAAATTCAATAATCTTTAACTTTCACAGCTGCGTTGATTGACTTCAACAATAGACTTTTAACGCCCAAAAATACGTCAAAAAATACTAAAAAAGAGAAGGAAAAGATCAACTAGAATCAAGCTACATGACAGCCGACGCCAGATCGCATCTTTTAAACGCAGAAGAGAAACCAGGATTTTGCTCAGAGAGAGGATGTGCCAAGTGTTAAAGTTTTTGGTACCAAAGTTGTGTTTCAGGGAATCGAGGCGTTTCGATTTGCAATTATTGTAGATAGCACAAGGAGTTTAGGGGCAATTGAAAATTCTTAGCCGCTAAGCAAGCACTTTTTGTAATGTCTTGAAAAAAATTAAAGATTTTAGCGTCATTTGAATGAAATTTTAGATCCTTTGAAAAAGGTTGATTGCTGAGTCAGCCTTTTCAGAATTTGTCATTTCAAAACATGTGGAAAAGCGAGCTTATTTGATTTAATTTTTTTAAGCTAGGAAGGTGGCTTGAGTCTCGATCCTATAAGTCCCTCTTTGGTTGCGCCACTGGTCAAGCACCAAAATGAAGTACATAACTTCACGCTAGGCACTATGATACCAGGGCCTCAGTGAGAAATTTTTCCAGGGGGTACGAAGATCGATGCCGGGCCCCCAAAATGAGGTGAAGTACAAACAAATAAATCAAAAAAAGGTCTTCACCCAAATTTGGTCCTATTTTTCGCCCAAAATTAGGTGAAGAGCAAAAAAAAAAAAGTCTTCACTCAAATTTGGTCCTATTTTCTGCCCAAAATAAGGTGTAGAGCATAAAAAAAAGGTCTTTACTCAAATTTGCTCCTTTTTTTTTTGCCCAAAATCAGGGACACAAACAGGGCAAGGAAGATAAAAAATTTGGTCCAAAACTTAACGCGACAACCTCAACTCTTCCGGGCCCCTCAGACCCGGGCCCGGGTACGATGTACCCCCTGAACCCCCCTCTCGTAGGCCCTGTATGATATTATAGCATAATTCTTGAATCTCTTTTCCCGCTTGCGTGTTCTTGCTGCAGTGCTTTCAAAGGGTTTATCGTTTTTGTCAACTTTAATTTTGTGTCGCAAGTCGCAATGAATGGAGACAATAGTTTCAAAAATCAATATTAAACAATGTGCAAATTAGCGTCAATAATTTTGGTTTAGTAGCATTCAAGCAAAAAATTTAGTTTTAACCACCCTTTTCGTTGTATTGCGTATTTAAATTGATGGCATTGATCGACTTCAATGCAATTTACGTACGAGCTTAATGCATACAAATGACTGTTATTTGACCTTAGAGACTTCTTGAATTTTTATTTATTTTCTTTTAAATAGCGAAAATAAAGCAGAATAAAATCGTTAAAGACCTAATTCACTAATATTTCTAATCCCTTACCTTTGGTGCATTTGTGGTTACAGTTTAATTATAGGTAATCTATAACAAGGCATGCAAAATATAACAGCCAATAGACAGCTTGATTAGAGCTATAAGTCTCTCTATTCAAGTTTTTTTGCCCGAGATTGGTCTAATCATATAAGTAGTCATCATTTTGCGGAATGGACACATGCAACATCGTGAAAAGCTGTTCTTCCATTGAAGAAAATCCATGTTGAAAATGTCCTCCCACAGAAAGAAGCCGTTTCTCAACTATTACAATTTTTTTAAAAGCAATAAACACCTTTTCTTCCCCAGCCTAATTATTATGCAAAAATTTGATCACAAGTTTGGCTTGTAAAATGGATAATGGTGCTAAAAGTCAAAAAATACTTTTTTACCAAAGAAAAGCATTTCACTGACACAAGTTTTAAATTTTCCTCCAAGTAATTTTAAAAAAGGTAAACATAGCCTACAATTACTGACGTCAATAACTAATAATTTACGAAACCAAAAAGTAATGTCTTGGAGATTTTAAAAATTAAGGTTTTCAACAGTGTATTTTTTTCCAAGCCTAAGGTATTTTTCAATAATGAAACATTTTTTGCTCCATAGAGGAAATAGTGATCCCAGAAGTCAGAAAGGCTTCTAAAAATGGAAACGCAAAGAAATATCATTTTGATATTGTTAATGCGTAGAATTTTGGCCGAAACGCATACACTTCGATCTACTGTAATTCAATACGAATACGCTAAATCAAAGCTCCGTGAAAAGCCCATCGGGCAAAATAGATTGTCGGAGACCGAAGCATGAGAAATTGTGATGGTCTACAACTAGCAAAATGCATTTCTATTTACTGTACATGAAATCGCTTGCTTTCTGAAAAAAACAATTTTTACTATAGTGTCTAGGCATTTTGATAGCTTTATCTGAGGAAATTGATAACCACTGCAATTTTTTCTTATGCTGCCTTTTTAAATTTATCTATTGCTTAACAGCATCCCTCGAGCCTTCCGTGCGCCAAACCGCAATACTGACTATGTTTGACGTAATTTGCGCTAGTTGAAGCAACAAAAACTGACTAAAATCCATTAAAGTGTTTGGCGCCGTTTAACGATATTGTAGTGTAGCGTCAGGATCGGAACTGCTTCGTCGCTGGCGTGATCTTAAATGTCGCCGTTTATTATTGAACACCGCCAATGCATTTGACTTAACAACAGTGAATCCAACTCAATCCATAAGTTTCTAAGAAAAAGCCTACAAGCACTACATGATCATCAAATATTCAAAATGCTCTTGCTTCCTTTTATGCGCAATTGCAAATTGCCTGTCTTTGCAGAATGGACGACTATTTAACCAAAAAGTTTTCTTTTTTCTCAACGTTTTTTTTTTTTGCATCGTTATGATATGCTTGCTGCTCTATATAGCGGCAAGAACGGTTGTTGTGCAATGCATTTAACGTCGTTTAAAAATCGCTCTAATCGCCTCTCATCAAGCTAAGCTTCATTTACGTGACTCGAATCGACGCAAGTATACAAACCTCACCTCTTCAAATTTTGTCTATTTTTTGATTATTATGTGTGTTCTGCAGTTTTTATCTGAATCATGAGATTGACGCAGAAGTCATCATTACGTTACAGTTTACACTCTTCAATACCAGGGCTGTATTGGAGACCCACTCGTCCGAGACCAAGATCGAGATCGCAAAATTTTTGCGAACCGGTATTTTTCGAGACCTTGGCTTCGAGACTAAAGGTGAATTTACACAGTATCCGTTTTTTGTCCGTTTTCGTCCGTTTTTTTACGTTTTTGCTTCTTCTTGACAAAGTATGCGCTTTTTCATCCGCATTTTTATGTGTCCATATCCGCATTAACCAGACAGTCACATACTGGACAAAAGTTTTCCAAAAAAAATTTTTTGTAAAGGGGTACTGCTCTATTTCGAAATATCGCTCTTATCGTTCATACACAAAATTTTTGAACAAAATTTTTATCTATATATAACAGTCTACTTAGTGCGGATATAGATTTATAAAAATGCTGATGAAAAAGCGCATACTTTTTCAAGGAGAAGCAAAAACGTAAAAAAACGGACGAAAACGTACGAAAAACGGATACTGTGTAAATTCACCTCAAAGACGGCAAAAATCGAGACCAAGACCGGAAAAGGTGATGTCATAACTTATTTTCAAATTTATTTTTTTAATTTTACTTGGGCTTAGATTTTCTACTAAGGTCGTTTTAAGTTACGTTTATTTTTTTAGTTCTGTGGTTATTTAAGAAATTGTTTTAGTTACGGGGATTACAGCATTAAAACATCTCATGGTGTCATTTTGGGGCCGTTTTAGTTTTTCTATGAAATATTATTTTTGAAGAGTAGCTTCAATCAAATTTAAGACGCTTGTTACTCGATAAACAGTAATCATTTTAATTTTTCTTTTTTTCAGGGATTACGAACCAAAAAAATGATTTAAATGAATATAAAAAAAATTATTAAAAGCTTATTATACAGTATATTTGAAATACTTGTAAAACATTGCACGCCTCTACAATAAATTTCTACTTCGCCGCGAAGAAATTTGAACCCTTGGAATTGGTTTATAAAAGATTTGAACATAATGCAGTATGCAAAGCAGCATATCTCACAACTATTGTATTAAGCGGTGAAGAATCATCCAAACTGACCTGATTTTCTGTTTCGCGTTTGATTGTACATCCTTTTTGTAGCGTTTTTGTATTAAAGTCAAATCAGTTAGCAGTTGAGTCTAGTCGACGTAACCTTAATTATTTTTGTTTGTTTTAACTGACTAGCTAAGTTAAGTTTACTTAATTCGAAACTGCAATATTGGAAATTCGCAAGGTACGTTTTCATTATAATTATGATAACTTAAATAGATAAATTTATATTATGGCTAACAACTTTGAACTTGTGAAATTTAGCTTGCTCTGCTGCTTTCCTGCACTTTAGGTAACCTCATATTGTGCTTTCACTTTTAATGATTGTTGTTGTTGTTGTTGTAGCGCTGTTGTTGTAGCGCATATTTATCCTCCTGTCACCGGACAGCGTCACACGCTAACTTATTGGACGATCCGCACACTTTTTATTACAACGACTACTTCGTGGTTGGAGGAATCCGCACCTGCTTAGGAGTTTCCGATGATCCAATGTTCCTGTGGATTTTTTCGAATTCTTGTCCACTGAATTTACTGCCTGTTCGAAGCCACCAAGCAGAGATAATCATCGTAAAGCGTCTTATCCAAGGACGCAACAACGTGACCAGGGTGCGGGTTGAATCCAGACCATTCGATCAGGGTCGTCGTGAAAACGACGCCGTTACCCATTCAGCCACGCTGCCGGCAGATATTGAGATGTTAATTGTTAAACTATGTAAATCTTGATAACTCACGGCCTAAATGCAATTGTGCTAGTTACCTCTCACTTATTACGTTTTCACTTAATGTTTCTAATTGAATAATATTAGCTTATCCCTTACCCTTCAATTTACGTCAGGAATTTAAATTGTAGAGCAAACCACGAAATTGTCACAATATCGTACTCCATCGTCAGCTGCTGTCCACACTGTGATACTTTTTCTTTCCGTCACCAAACATCGTTTGGGCGAAACAGTTTGGTTTGTTACATGATTGAAACAACCGATTTCAAAAGTTAAAAGTTGGCTTGTTAATGTTTGGTTAACTATTCGAATAGTTAATTAGATTTTCTCTAAATATCTTCGAGTAGGATGCTTTTTATTGTTTTCCATAAGTAAGCCTTTTTTGTAATTATTATGTTATGTGCTTTGTGAAGTTTTGCCTCGGCTCTAGTGTTTATTTTTTTCATTGTTTTTAACAGAAACCGCTCGCTCGCTCCTTATTTACCCGTTCGTTGTTTTACCCTGGCCGTCTAATAAACGATTTGATCTACACGTTTGGTGGAGAACCAGGCAGGAGTTAAAGAGCCGAATCGAGATTAGAGTTCCGAGCGCGTTTCGCTGTTAGCTAATCACCTTTGTTGGCATCCGGAGTGCACCCAAACCACTGAATAAGACGGCTGCGCAAGAATACTATGCAACTAAAACACGAAAAAGGGGATGTTTGCCCCTTCCTTCCCACTATTTTTCTTCAAGCGCAACAGAGGACGAACTAGTTTCAAACAGTTCCCTTTCACAGTACAATTAAATCACATTATATAAACACGCTACTGAATATTGCCATTTAGGATTTGAATGGTAAAATTCAGTTGTAATTTGTGTGAAAAAAAGAACATAAAATTGTAAAGTGTTTGACGAGATCAGTGCTCCGCAACTGGTGTGTCGCGAGACCACATCAGGTGTGCCGCAGAGCATTTGTAACTTTTCTAGTAAACAAACAAAACTGCTTTTTTATCTTTTTGCAAATCGGCAAGCCCCAACCTCAATACCGGCAGCAGATGATTGAGGGTTTCCGGTCTGACGACTTTTTTTTTTGAAGATCACATGCTATTATGGCAGAAATCGGTAAACCGGTGGTTTCTGATGTGCAGACCTTTTTTGTTTGGGGATCAATATTGTCTTTTGCATTTTTTGTGTCGTCACTGAGATTGTCTGTGGCGGGGTCCCTCCGAACTCGGCAAGTTTTATAAGTGTGCCTCAGGTTAAAAGAGGTTACAGAGCACTGGCCCACCTCAAACATGACAGCAGGCCATGGTATGGAATGGAAGACGATTTTTCCATATTCCATACTGGCAATTTTCTTCCATTCCATACTAAAAATTTTTCATTCCATACTAAAATTTTCTTCCATATTTTATTCCATACTTCCATGCCAAAGTAAGGCGGCTTTTACCAATCACGAGTATTTGCGCTAGAGAAATACGCTCATCATTTGACAGCATGAATTTTGCCTTTTTTCTTTTTTTGAATTTGCATTAAAAAAGATATCATGCGTATTTTCGCTTAAAAATACACGTGATCGGTAAAAGCCACTTAAGTTTAGACCGGAAGCTACGGGTATTTGTATGGTACTTTTGCAAAGTTAAGGGTACCTTTGCAAGTAGTTGCTCGCGAAGGTAAGCACTATAAAGCATTATGATACTGTCGCAGTTCCTGCTTCATCCAGCGGCGATGTGGAAAACTAGCATGGAAGTAACCACAAATGAAAGATAATTGGAACCGATAGCTTTATAAGTCAACAGATCGTAGCAGCTTCGAGGTTGTACAACCGAGCCGGTTAACCGCAATCGAAGCGCGCTCCCTTTTGACACGCCACAATACGATTCACTCATTCTCTATTTGAAGCTCTATCGCGATTAGCTTTCATAAAAATTCACTCAGCATGAAAATATCAACCACTTATCAGATAATAGGTTGACCGGTATACACTGGATTTAATACTTATGTGTAAACTTAAAGGTTTACAGACAATAGGTTGACAGGTATGCACTGGCATTAAAGATAGCAAGTTTGTAATCACAACAACTATGAAATTTGGCATGTCAAGTTGCCAAAAGCATTTTACAAGAATAACGAAAAAACAATAACAACAAAGAATTTTTCTCAATCGAGGATAGAAAAGTAAATACAAGTCTTTGTTACGATGGAAGAAAAAGTTTTGTCACTTGGCAAATTCAATGCCGTCGGGGCCAAGGGGGCCTTGGCCCCCTATTTTGGTTTACTAAAAATACGTTTTTGGAATATCATGAAACGACAAGAAAACCGGCAATGATGCAAAAAGGAAAAAAAAAACATTCAATCCTTTCTATACTTAACTAACGTTACCTACATTCTATTTGAATAAGATACCCCTGATGATCCCGATTACGGGTGAAACAGACTGTAGGGTTCTAAAATTTTTTTAAATTTTAATTTTTAACGTGTACTGTGCTATGTTGTGTTACCTACATCAGCAGTAAATTAAAGTTTTTAAATACCGAAAGTTTTGTGGCTCAAGTTTGAAATACCAGATTTAACATCAAAAGTTTACACCTTTGAACCTAATAGGTCATCAAGTAATTAGGCTAGTCATATCAATTTCAAAACCATGAACGTTTGCATCGTATTCAATTCAAAGTATTCTAATCCGGAATCTAGTGTTTCTCAAACTATGGGTCGGGATGCAAAACAGGCCGCTAAGCGTTTACGGATAAAGTGGGGCAACTACAAGGGCAAAGGGGCTTCAGTCCCCCCCAACCCTAGCCAAGTCATTTAAATTTTTTGACCCTAAAATGCAAGCGTTAGAACGTATTTTTCAATGACATGTAGGTGGAGTTGGGCAATTGACATGCGCTAAATGGGCTGGGCAATTTAGTTTTTCTACTGGCTTCTAAGTCTTATTAATTTAATTCTTTCAAATAGCTTTAAAAACGTGCGAAATGTGACGCAAAGGGCGTTGAAATTCTTACTTTTTCTCAAAAAATCAAAAAAAAATCACCGAGCGACAATGGCTTCGCCCCCAAACTCCCGTCTACATGAGATGATTGAGTTGCAGCACTTTGATCAGCTCGCCACTTAATCGAGGCATTTTTCAAACAAAAAAAAGTTTAACTTCCAAGCCCCTTCCTGTAGCAAAATCTTGGTTGCACGCCTGTTTATGGGTGTGTCGTAGAGTATAGAAATGTAGACCAAATTTCGTTTTTTAAAAGACCAGTTGTTTTTGTTTTTTAGAGCACACTCAAGGTTGTTTGGTCGCAGTCACTGCTACAGATACTGCAGACTTTTCAAGTGATTATAGGCAAAAAACGAAAGAAGCTAAGAATCATTACCGGACTTCCATGTCTTTTTCAGACATGATTACAGAATTTTAGAATTGCGCATAATTTGAGGCCGTACAAACTCAATTTCGCTCTGGCCACAGCACGATTGTCATTCAAGCAAATTGTCATTCTCAAAAACAACAATTCAGCCAGTTAGCATCCATGCAGCTGTAAATTGCAATGAGCATATTTTATGATTTGACGATGCAATGCCTACACTGTTTCCGTAATGTTCATGAGTCATGTCCAAATTACCCTATTAATTTGTCGACAAATTTTTAGCGTTGGTGACTCCATTTCTATTTGGCGACGTTGTTCAGTTTTTTTAAGTTGGCGTAAAGTTTGCAAAGTTCTAAAGTGCAAAAAGTTACTTGGCGTGGCGATGCATCTGCTTGGCGTAGCAGCTTCGGGGTGACCAGAACATAAAATGCATACTGGCCTGTAGAGTGAAGCTTGGAGCCGGAGCCGGAGCGGAGTCGGAGCCGGATTTTGCATTTTTCAGCCGGAGCGGAGTTGGAGTGCCAATTTAAAGAAAATATTTGGAGTCGGAGTGGAGCCGGAGTCTGCTTTAGGTAGTCTTTGAAGTCGTAATGATAGTTGGTGGTAGAATGAGCCACTATTTTTGCTCTCTGGAAATGGAATATCAGAATATGTGATTACGCTTGGCTCATCTCAGGCTATTGAGCAATAGAAGGTTTAGAACTAAAAATGACTAAGTCACAAAATAACAGTTTTGAGTTATAAGCATTCAAAGTTTTTAATCGAAGATTTAAATACTTCACAATCACATTTATTATGTTTTAATTGGTTTTTATTATTGGTATTGGTTGCTGAAGAGATATTATCAACAGTAACAATTCGATCGACTTTAATGAAAAAATTTAAAAAACAAATAAACTTTGAGACTTCGTCATTTTTGTCCCAAATTGTGGACTTGGTCATTTTTAGCAATAAAATTAAGTACTTGAAGTACAAAGTGATAAAGCACTTTTCATAGATTTCTCAAACAAGATTTGATTTTAATTCAAATGCTTCCCAGCATCATTTCTAGGATTGGAAAAAAGTCAGGACAAGGGTGCAGGGCCGGATTTGAGGGTGGAATACCCAGAGACCCAGATTTTGTTGAAGGCCCAACGACCAACATAAAAAGTGTTTCTTGCATTTTGGGACTGCGTTATTGTGGGACACCGAAGTTAATGGGGGCCATGAAACTCCTTGTTCCCTTTTCATCTGGCCCTACCAGTAGAGTTGAACAAACTTATCACTAGTTGGAACGACCGACGCTTGCGTTGTGTGTTTCTTAGTTTTTACTTGGCCATTTTGAAACTAACAATTATGAAGTTGCAGACTTTTGCTTATAACTTAAAAACGGTTTGGTGAAGCTACATAAACTTTAGACAGCAGTTCGAGAGTGATACCGGTAAGTTGTATTTTTGTAACAACTTTTGATTGTGAAATTTTGAGGCAATTGGTCACATGGCTTTGGTTTTAGGACCCAAAAACCGCCACAAAAGGTTGACATAAAAAACGGTCTCATTCAAAAACGGCTAAAGTAGGGCAAAAAAATTTTCACAAGGTGATATGTCTTTAAATAACCTTTCACCCCTATCAACCACTTTTAGCCGCGAAGGGATTTTTCCATTTTTTGTTTTTTTTTCGTTTTTTTCTTCCTAAATCTTTTACGCTCTTCTCCTAAACCAAAAAACATCAAAATCTAATTTTTGTGTAAAGTTGTTGAACTGCAAATGCAATTTCGTCTCCCAAAATTTTTTTGGGCCACTCATCTGGAAACCCCCCCGAAATCAATTTTTTGAACGGCTCAAGCTAGGGTGCCAGTTGTTTTTTATACCAGTAGATATATAGCAGACAAATATTTTGACATAGTTTGGAGGTACTAGGCCTACTTCCAGGAATCCCTCCAAATCGACCATTGAAAAATCAATTTTTTGAACAGCTTGAGCTAAGGTGCCAGTTTTTTTTTATATCAGTACTCAGTAGCTATTTAACAGATACCGGTAATTATTTTGACATAGTTTGGGGTACCACCCCCCGAAGACCGCCCAAAAATCAACTTTTTGAACGGCTTAACTTGATGTGCCAGTTTCTTTTTATATCAGTAGATGTTTAATAGATAAATATTTGGACACAGTTTGGAGGTACAACCCCCTCCAGGAACCCACCCCAAATGGAGGCCCCAAAAATCAATTTTTTGAAGGGCTCAATCTAGAGTGCCAGTTTTTTGTTATAAGTAGATATTTAAGAGAGAAATATTTTGACATAGTTTGGAGGGTACCACCCTCGTGGACTCCTAAAATAAACCCAAAAAAATCATTTTTTTGAACGACTTAACTTATAGCGTTAGTTTTTCAAATATCAGATAACATTTAAGAGTCAAATATCTTGACATAACATTTGGTTACCCCCCAGGAACCCTTCTTTAAATGGATCCCCAAAAGTCACTTTTTGGACGGTTTAAGCTAGGGTGCTAGTATTGTTATTTTTGATATTAGTAGATGTTTAAAAAACAAATATTTTGACATAGTTTGGGGGTACCATCTCGCCAGAAACCTCCCAAATGGACCCCCCAAAAGTCAGCTTTTTAAACGGCTTAAGCTAGGGCGCTAGTTTTTGATATCAGTAGATATTTGCATTGCTCCTCAGCAAGCTCTCATTTTTTTTAAATTTCTTTTTGTAAACCAAATGGCAATTCAGTCACTTAATAAAGTCTTTTTTAGCTTTAAGTTTGTGGATAGCTGAAATAGCATTAGCATAGTGTTTAGTAAGGTTTTAAAATATGGAAGTTTTTATCCCACCCTATACCAGAAATTCTGCATTTAAAAAAAATGCAATGGTATTGATACTTAAATAGATTAACTATATATTACTTATGCTGCCGCAATTGCTTATTTGACTAAGAATATGAAACATGGAAAACTTAGGCCTAAACAGTGCACCGTTTGTTACCAACCGTAACGTAGGCTTTAGGCCTATATATCCCTACCATAATTAGAAAAAATGGTCAGTTTGACACTACCGCATGTTTGTAACAAAATTTAACTAACTACTCAACTACACTTTGCTCCCATAAATAGAAATCATAGCAGCCCATTTGTGCAACAATCTCATCTTCCTAACTTGCGTTTTATTTCTTGATGATTAAGCACAAACTGCTGCTGAGTCACACGATTGGGCAATTTTGATTGGCTGGTTTGGACTTAGTCATTTTTTCTCCAAACGAAGTGGACTTGAGTATTTCTAGCACGAAAAATGACTCTGAGAGAAAATGCAACCTATGGTAACTAGATTTAGGCAGTTCTTAGCCGAAAAATAAATAGCTCAGGTTGTAAAGAATTCAAAGCAAAATGCATTGCCGGTGAAAACTCAAATTTGATAAAATGTGACATAGTCATTTTTAGTTCTAAACCCTTCAATATGAGAATTGCTTCAAATTTTTCGTCGAAGCGTATTTTTGTTCGAAGTATTTCAGAGCAGAGTGTTGTTGTAAAATTTAGGACGAGGAGCTAGTTGTGCAAAACTTATGCAGGGAGCCGCACTCAAGCATAACAGTACGTCGCTTTCGTAAGCTAAAAAGCCGCTGCTACGTAATTGCTATCCCCTCAGGCTGGCATCGCTGCCCTAACCCTAACTGTAATGCAAGGTTTTGAAGCAAAAAAGATAGCTATGTATATCTCCCAGGTTCCTGCATCACGTTAACACAACCCATCTGCGAATCGAACCGGGTACGGAGGGTCGAGACTTGAGAGCTGAGTGTACTAACCACTAGACCGCCCTGCTTGCAGCATTGCAGTGACAAAATGTCGTATTTAAACCAAATGCATGAAAAAAAGGCAATGGCTCGTGCGTAAGTGTTTGCATGACTAGCTTCTGCTAAATTTCGGAGCCGGATTGGAGCCGGAATTAGTTTTAAAATTTTTGGAGTGTAGTCGGAGTGTAAAATTTAGCCACTCCGCTCCACTCTACTGGCCTGAGACTGCTGTATATAGCCTATATATATATATTTTTTTTGGTCTTCACCTATATTTGAGAGGAAATTACAGCAAAAATTCCCTAAGTGCCAGGGGCCCTGCACTATGTAAATCCGGTCCAGGCAATAACATGCTGATTATATAGTAGGCCTAAACTTTTATTGTATCAATTCACTTTTAATAACAATTCATCCACACCTCGCCAGTTTTTACTTAACGAAATGCTTTTGAAAAAAAATAGCTAAGGGAAATGCTCATTGAAAAAATTATTGAATTTAAATTGAGGGTGCCTGGGCCTCCTGGTCGTACCTGTACTCCTACAACTGGTTATATTTCCATGACAAAACAAATTTCTAAGGCAAATATTCAAGTGGATTATTATTTATTGCTCTAGTAATGTGGGAGGCAATGTTAATTTCTTCACTCTTCCTCGACCAAGTTCTATTACAAAATTTTAACCCCAAAATGCAAGATTTTAAACAAGTTTAGGACTTAAATTATAAGGAAAAGGAGAATTGATGCATTAGAGTCAATTTGACCAACTAAACAAAAGCAGATATAGGTTGCTGTACAAAAATACAAGGAAATACAAATATCATTGTGGTAGTCAGGGCATGGTATGGAATGGAACGGAAGACGATTTTTCCATATTCCATACTGGCAATTTTCTTCCATTCCATTTCCATTCCATACTAAAAATCTTCCATTCCATATTCCATTTCGTACTAAAATTTTCTTCCATATTCCATTCCATACTAAAATTTTCTTCCATATTCCATTTCATACTTCCATACCAAAGAAACTTTAGACTGGAAGCAATGCAACATATATTTTGTTGCTTTGCACCTTTCAGCTTTGCAGTGTTGTGAGCAACTGCTCGTGAAGGTGCGCCAACAATACTAAGATGCAACGACCGGCATCTGGTATGCATATTGCAAATGGTTTAATGCATAGGCATAGCCTGGATTTTGGATTGGGGGGAAGGCTAAACCGCAAATCACATGCAATGACGTCATCAGAATTTTTCGAAAAAAGGTACTTATTATGTAACAAAGAATGAAAGATCAAAAACTGGGGGTCTGATTTGGCTCGTAACCAGAATTTGCTAAAAGGGAAGGACTAGAACGGCAAGTTAAAAATTTTTCTATCTTATCACAATTGGGAGACGTGATGAGCAAATTAGTGCAACTGGAACATGTCACAGATGGGGCATGGGAGCGAAGTCCCCATCCGCCAGAGGCTATGGGAGTCTGGGGGCTTCGCCCCCAGTTGCTGGGCAATTTTTTGGAAAAAAATGACTATTTTAGTGCAATTTGGATCACATTTTGCATGTTTTCAGAGCCATTTGAAAGAACAAAATTTTTGAGATTTGAAAGCCAGTTGAACAAATCACTCCCTTTACTTCAGGTCAAGTCCAAAACACGTTTAAAATCTAGCATTTTGGGGTTAAATTTTGTGATTTGACCAAGTCAGGGAAATCAAGGTACATTGCTTTCTGCAACATTTTTATTATTAAATAATGCACTTGAAGATTTGCCTTTGAAAATTTTAGTTTTGTCATGAAAATAACCAGTTTTAGGAATATAGGCTATGTACGACCAGTAGGGGCGCGGGCACCCTTGATTCAAATTCAATAATTTGTTCAATAAGCATTTCTCCTAGCTAGGTTTTTTCAAAAGCATTTTGTCGCATGAAAACTGACGAGATGGAGGTGGATTGTTATTTAAAGTTGGTAATTTATAGTCATTTAAAGTTGGTACATTAGATGCAATAAATGGTTACTAATCATGTTATTGCAAAATAAAAGTTAGCTGGGGCATAAACCATATTATTGCATAAACAAGTTAGATGAGGGCATGAGATTGCACTTTTTAGAACAAAAACGCTTAATTTCTTCCTGCTTGTACATTCAAATTGGTTGGTAAAAATTTAAATTGAAAGGCCTGGGCCCCTGGTCATCAATATTAATATTAAGTTATTGCTAATTGCCTTTGTACGCATGTACTGTTGCACTTGAAAAATGCTAAAAGAAACTAATAAATACGCTTTGCGTCATCATTTTTATTATTGGTAGCCTTTCAATAGGGGGGGGGGGGGGAAGCAGGAGGCCCGCGTCCCCAGGCTATGCCTATGGTTTAATGATTACCATACTAGTTTGCTCTCACATCAACTAACTAGAATATTTACTGTAGTAGAAATACCGATCTTTAACACCAAAAAGAATTACCATAAGCTTAAAGACTAAAAATATAAATAAAATTAAGCTGAATCTGGGATGAAATAGCAAATACGAGTTTTCGTGACCATGTAAGAAAACAAAATTTACGACTGGGCAAATCGTCAATCTCAAAATAAAGAAAAAACAAGTCAAACCTATCAAGGTCGTCAAGTGTAACATCAATGCTGCAATTAAATTACAATGTAGACTACTTACAATGATGCAATACGTACACTGTTTGTGCAATGTACACTACCAAAGTACCGCGATTTGTCGACAAATAATATGCGTAGATATTGAAGTTGAATACTTCTGTGACAATATTATTATCACTACCCGACATCGATATGTATTTTTCTGTGAATACAATGCACAAATTCTAGTATGGAATTGGTATGGAAGATAGTCTTCCATTCCATTCTTGAAATCTTCCATTCCATTCTGGCATCTTCCATATTCCATACCGAAATTTCCATTCCATTTTCCATTCCATACCATGCCCTGGTGGTAGTAGCCAATTCTACTATATTTGAAAGCTGAATAACTGACATGAGCTTTGCATTAAATTAGTGTGGACCAATACAAACTAAAACTGTGCAGTGCTTACAGCTTAAAATTTGAAAATAAATCATTTAGGAGCCAGATGTCTAGTATTATTGTATATGACACGTTGCAAGGTTTATTGAATGATGGCATAAACCATTTCAGTAAAATTCGACATGATGCCACTTCAGAATTGATTCTCCAATATTTATTCAAAATCAGGCAAAATCTTGGATTGGTAAAAACAGTTGCTCTTGACGTCATTGGGTAAGTTGAATTTCAACCGTATCTTGAAATATTAGTTTCCTAATCTAAACTTGCGCTTTAGCTGTTTTTGTTTTGTAAGGTTAATTTTAATTGTATTACAAGTTTGGTTTTAATTACTTTTAGGAGGCGTGCTCACCTATATGATGTTACACCAGCTATTCAAGCAAATGGCTATCGAAGTCTGCTTACCATTCTTGAAAGTCTTTTAAAGATCATCACTAAATCTTTGCGCACCATTTTGTTGAATTGTAATGATACATTTTTTCGAGGAAATCAGCATGCAGACAAATTAAGATTGTGCTCTGATATACTTCATCAACTAAGAGGGTTGTTCTACTATGCACAGATTTTAATGGGTAAGCATTAAGCAGCTCAGATTAGAATCTACCAGTAAGTGATTGTGGATTATTATCAGGCAGTGTTCCATCTAACTTTTTTGCTAGTCTGCAGGCACCTAAATTTTGCAAAAGCAATTGTGCCCAAAGCTGGAAAAGACATTTATGTGCCCTAAATTTTGCTGCAATCCAGTATTCAAGTTTACTATAAAACTCATATTTTCACTAATTTGTCAACTTTTCTCAACCTATGTTCATTACAGTATATCAGATATAATAGGCTGTACCAAATTTCGATGACTTTCTTCAATTTTTTAGGAACTCTCCCAAAAGTTGTGGTTCAACCACCAATTCAATTTAGCACCAAAATTTGTGTGTTAAATCTTTGTTTTATGCCTCTTCAAAGTGCGTTTTCATGGCAACGCGACAAAAATCGAAAAAATGGCATAACTCAGCAATTGCTCATGCTAGATGCAAAATTTTTTTTCTAAAGATGCAGAATACCCAAGTTCCTATCTGCTCTCAATACATTATATAAACCTAGCTGCTCAATTTTTCAAGTAAAATCAAAAAAACATGTTTTTTCACTGTTTTAATTGCATTTTCTATGATATATCTCATTGTGTAGCTGTGTTATGCAATTTTTTTGGTAATATATGATGACTTTCCGTTAGCTAAGCTGTCATTAGAGTAATTGTTGTATTTGAACTAATGATAATTGCTTCTTGAAGTGTTAACTGATAAGATAAGCTAGTATCGTTAGTGTTGAAAAGCGGTAAAGTCATTATCACAGAAATGTAATATAGTGACTTATTTATAATCAACTGCTATATTCTGTTATTTTCACATCTTATTTCCCTGGGCTTTGAAAAATGTTGAAAATTCAATAAAAATTTGGCTGTTTTCTGCCCACCAAAGGAAAATCACTTTGATTGAATTGGTACTTCTCAGCACAATTTCCATTGCAATTAAAGATGTGTTCATGAATTTTAAAAGTCAACATGCCAAACCTCAAGAAATTAAACGCCAATCAAAAGTTAGAAATGCTGCAGAAAAGACTGCTATTAAACTAAAGAGTTGGTGTTTTAAACTCTGGTTTTGATTCAAAACTATATCAGGGTTTAATCAAAAACAATTTTGGTGTCACATGATGCATACTGTGCACTGCATATGTTTTCCGAAACACAAGTAAACTCAGAATTCTACATCACTGCAAACAAATGCAGGGTGGGCTCTAGGTTGTGCACCAAAGGATTTTAAGCAGTCGTAATACATTAATTGAACTGATACATACAAACAATGTTTCATTACTCAATAGCATAAGATATCTTTCTCTGCTGATTTTACATTGCTTCTCATCACACTTCACATAATTCTGTAGTGCACAACTTATGATCCACCCTGTATGTTGGGCTGATCTGAAAATCTTTTTAAATAAGGTTGCTAAACAGCTTGCAATTAATCTAAAATGATTAAGGGCTTTGGGCAGTACTTGCTTTGTGATTAAAGTGAAGTTCGGTTATGGTATCTGTGATAAGGTTCCATGGAAATAAAGGAGTCTTGATGATTTGTTGCATATCTTGCAGCATTTTGCCATCACAATACAACAAAAGTAAAAAACGAAAGTTTCAAACTGTATCCTGTAGCAGGTTTAACAGCATTTTAGAAACAGCGATATGTTTTGGATTCTCAATTGCTACACTTTTAGCAACCACTAAATCTGCTGGTGTTCTGTGATGTATTTGCTGTTTATGGGCTACTTGGCAGATTTGTTAATGACAAAGATTTCTGCTTTTGGATGCTAGCTGACTTGAACATGTAAATTCAAACTTTTCTTAATCTTTTTTTTCAACTACGGATATCAATATTAGTTGTATTACTAGTATTTATATTTCAGGCTTCAGATTTTTTTTGCAGTGAAATTTTCATTATTTTTTCCTACTCTTAATTTCTGTCACTTATTTTTTTTCTCCATTTTTTTTTTCTGGTTTTCACTTTCTAGCTGTACCAGTAGTGTCTTGTTGGTTTTTTAGTGCTGTAAGTCATTAGAAATCTTCTAGTGTTAAGTTACTTGATACACACTGCTTTTAGTTTACACTTTTAAGCTGCAGCACAATATATTTGCTGATATACAGCATTCTAGAAGCAGTTGTCTAGACTCTCGAGTTACCCTGGTTTTCTAAAGATCTTTGCAATCTATGGTTTATACCATGTGATACACAGATTTTTTAAGCTAAATTTTAATTTGGTTCCAGGTCAATGTCAATTTTTATACATCGATCCTTCACTTTGAATGCAGACGTGTTACATCATTTTGTTTAGTTTCTACTTAGAGATGTTGATGATAATGTTTATTGTTTTGTTTTTTCTTGGGGTTTGGCATTTGCCTTCAAAATTCATGAACATATCTTCAACCACAAGAGGAATAGTGGTTTTTGTGTGCTTGTGTATAAAATTTGTGATAAAATTCTATAAATCAACTTTCTTTTGAGGGTAGAAAGCAGCCAAATTTTAGAACATTTTTCTGGTAAAGAGAATTAGGTTGTTGTTTTTCTAAATAGATATACTAAGACGCCTAGCAATATAGCATGTTGGTTTGAAAGCATGCATACTATCTCCTTTTTAGTAATTGCTAGACCAAGCATTTAGGCATAATAAGCATGGTATGGCCCAGAGCCAAAAATACAATACCTGTTTAGAATAACTGCAGAAAATTGAAGGTGTGAAATTAACAGAATATAGCAGTGATTATAAGTTAATACATTATATACATTCTGTGATAATAAGTTGGTGCTTTTTAACATACTGTTCTAATTTATTTTGCCAGTGAACACTTTAAGAAGCAATTAACGTTAGTTCTAATACAACAATTACTCTAATGACAGCTTAGCTAAGGGAAAGTTACCATATATTACCAAAAAAAATTGCATAACACCGCTACGCAATGAGATATATCATAGAAAATGCAATTAAAACAGTGAAAAAACATGTTTTTTTGATTTTACTTGAAAAATTGAGCAGCTAGGCTTATATAATGTATTGAGAGCAGATAGGAACTTGGGTATTCTGCATCTTTAGAAAAAAAATTTTGCATCTAGCATGAGCGGTTGCTGAGTTATGGCCATTTTTTCGATTTTTGTCGCGTTGCCACAGAAATGTGCTTTGAGGAGGCGTAAAACAAAAATTTTGGTGCTAAATTGAATTGGTGGTTGAACCACAACTTTTGGGAGAGCTCCTAAGAAATTGAAGAAAGTCACCGAAATTCGGTACAGCCTATTATATAACCCAAAACTATTCACCTGTTATCCAACAAATCACTGAGTTGCTGACCAAAATTGGCATCGTGGAAACGCTGTATGTATATCAGATATATACCTGTATAATGTATACCTTTAATGTACACCAGAAATGTAGTTTTTAGTTGTCGTTTTCTGTCTCAGTGACTGAAAGCATTTGAGTTGGCTGGTGATTTAGCCCTTTCAGAGCCAAAGACATAGCTATTATGTTATGAAAAAATATACAAGGAAATTGTCAAAGACTTAACTTCTGCTGCAAAAATTTTGATTTTGTTATTTGCCGCTATTAGTGTTTGTGCATAATATATGGACGTACCTAGTACGTTCATGGCATAGTAGAAGTGTGCACGGTGTTGTACTAAAGTGCTGTTAGCCTGGTGCTGGACTTAATTTTCAAAAAAATCAAAGATAACGTTGGATTTTTATATTGTTTTTGTCATTTTGGAAAGTTCTTTCTAATTTCATTTTTTTCTTAGCAATTCTTCAGCTACAAGAAACTGCATTTCCAGCTAAAATAAATCAGCCTTTTCCCAAATTAAAACAATTATTTTTCTGCTTTAAGACCAAAAAAGCATGCGTTTCTTTGCAAACGTGTGTTTTTTCTATGCTGAAAAGCGAAAGTTGAATAGAGACATAGAACAGCTGAGAATCGGAAAGTAAGGAAGGAAAAAATCTTGTGATGTCATCAATAAAATGATGACATCATCAAGGAATTTAATGTATTGACATTTTATTTGCCAAGTTGCCTTGGCCAATACCTTTCGATCTTCAAGTCAAGCTGCCACCTGTCTACTACTCACACGGTGGAGGCTTCACATTTCACTTTTATTTGCTGAATGTCATGCAAGGAAGCTGTGAATACCAATGTTTATAGTCGTTGGTTTGACCCGACCGGGAATCGGATCCGAGTCTATCGTTTCAGTTGCAGACATTCTTTCCACTTGACCACTAGTGGTTTCGTAAGCAAGAATGAGAAGTTATATAACAACATTCAGTTTTAGACAAAACAGTTGGTTTTAAAAAAATAATCAATTTGTATATGAACAAAGCCATCAACACGGGGAGGTCAATAGCAAACAAAGCAAACACGTAAATATGTGAGTCTGTATTAGTTACAAAACATGAACGCAATTTCACAAATGGTAAAGTAATAGTGTTTTATGAACTAAGTCATCATGATGTCATTGGTGACAAAAATGATGTAATCGATTATGGCATGTTTATTTAAGTAAATATGTTGGAGTTTGCAAAGGACCTAAATTAGCTTTGCTCATACACGCATACTCGCATAGGGCTGTTATCTAAAATACTCGTGGCACAGGCAATAACAAAAATTGGAAAAACGCATGGCACTGAAAGGGTTAAGTGTCGCTTTTTAGTTTTTAGCACATTTGTTTATGGATATTAGTAACTACTACTTCTGGTTAAATTAAACTTAACTGTAATTTTTTTTTCAAAAATTTTGATTTTTTGACATTTTTTGTAATGTTAGGCTTATACCCTTTCCATGTCTTGATGTGAAGTTGGATTGAAGAGAGTAGTAAAACACGTTTATATTTTTGAGTTGTTATTTAATCCAATAGGAAGTATATAATGCTTGATACAAAGCCACCGTTTCAATTGTTTTGTGAATCTGTCGGTATATTCGTATGAGTTTTACTTTGTTTATAGATTTAACCCCAAATGGAGATTTACATGTAGATGAAAGCAATTCAGAACCACTTATGCACGATTGTGAAGTTTTAGCAAAAGCTTGTTTTTATAGTTCATTGCATGGGTTTCAGGTATAAAAGAATAGGACTAGCATTTATTTCATCATTTAAATTTTGAACTGAAAAAGCTTGACGTCCTTAGTGGCCGACTCCTGGAAAGTCAGAATGACTTCCACCTAACTGCAAGTGGAAGTCGTACTGACTTTCAGGGAATCGGCCACGAAGGTCTTCAAGCTTTTTCAGGTTTGATTTTCGTGGTCACGCAGAGAGGGAGCCCTTATATTAAGAATAACTTATGGCTCTCCTTAATGTTAGAGCCCAACGGTCTTTGATTGTCTTGTTCTTTTGTGAAGTACCACAAGTGAAAAATCGATTATTCTGCCACTGTGCAAGCCAGTAAAGTTTGTTCAGTTTGGCCGAAAGGAGCCTTGGGAATACTTTTGGTTTAGATATGCTGAGGGCCGCTGATGAGAGCTAAAAGCTCGAAACAGGGATGTCCAGCTCTGTGCATTTAAATGTGAGCTAATGCCCAACAAAATACGGTATAATCACAAGAATCTCAGCTTGTAGAAGCTAAAAGGCTAAATTACGGTAGACTTGGATTCTAGCTATGTTCATTGTTCAACTGTAACTTAAACAAATTTGATAAATTGTTTAGTTTTATTCAACGACTTATTTGTGTTATGTTTTTCTATGTTTTTGGCAATCGACCCTAGTAGATGTAACTTTGTTTTACAGTATAGCAGTGGGGTTCTTCCAATCGTCAATGCTCTTACAATGTTTGTTGCTCAGTATGATGATATTCAACAGCCTTCTAGTGTTTGGAAAACTATTACGTCTGCAATTTCTTCAAGTAAGATGAGGTATTTTTAAATTGCGTTTCGTAAATGCCACCAGTACATATTCTTAAGGTCAGTGTGTGCATTGCATAATAATGTAAAAGCTATTCAATGAATATTGATACAAGTGCTTTACAGATCTTCATATTTAACTGAGTTTATTGTGGTATTCTTTTTTTTAAATGTCCGACTTGAGACTTACCACCAAGATGAAATAATAGCTCAAATGACACATCATTGCAAGTGACGCAACAAACAATTGGTTTTAATTGTGATATTACTTCATGTCCTGGCAAATAGAAAAGCACCCATTTAATCATCATGTGGCTTTTCGTCATAATTTTCCAACTCGCACGAAATTAAAATTTCCATTGGCACATATATGATGACGACCTATGTAATATACTTGCAACCACATCGCCTTGAAGCGTCTGATTCAAACTCAACATATACATCACTTTTTTCTGACACATTGGCTAGCTTTTGATGCTTTCTTTGCTTTAACAGCTTAATTTGATGGGCTAATGAAGAACGTTAGGTTGAGACTACATACTCTGCACTGGTGTGGTTGACACTGGACTACAAAGAGGACACTTCGTCGGTTTCTTCCACGTTAACCTGGAATAACCACACTATCACTCACAGCTCCAAATTAATTTTATCAAATCAAATCTTCAATATGCTTGTTGTATTACACCGAAGCGTGTATCGAGTTTCCGGAGCAACACAATTCCTTTAGAAGAAATGTCACAGCGGTGGCGAGCGTTGGCAACACTATATCTGATTTCATCGTCCTGGGATTTGAACGTCTGAACTCCCGCTCCAGAGCCGAACACGTTACCGCTCGACCAACTGACTGCTGTTTGATTTTGATCAATTTTGTCGCCGTCGGTATTTCGAGTTTTTGTTGCTCAACTTGGTTTATTTTTCTAGGTCGGTATATGGTTTCTCCAGATTTACGAGGTGAAAAGCTGGAGGAAGTTTACAATGGTGGTGATATTCATTTCTTTAAAAAGTTTTGGTCTATCAACGAACTTGGAATAATTCAAGTTAGCATCTTATAATTTTGCAAAGCTACTTCGTAATCAAAATCAGTCTACATTGGTATTTCGACTAAGGTCTGCTCTGTCAAATCTGTATTGCATTTTTCCTTGAGCAGAGTTTGTTTGAAGTTGGTGCCAAATCTACATCAAAATACTTGACTTTTACACTCATTTTCTCATAACAACTTGTAAATTTTGGGTTGAGGCTAGCTGTTTTTAAATTTTTGAAAATTTTTACCTCATTTGATCTCAAATTTAGAGAGCATTGATGTCAATTTTAGTGACCAAGCGACAATGTTTGTATAACCGTTTAATTACCCGGGGTCTGTTTGCTTTCAGCAAAAATTAGCTGCTTTCGTAGCATGCATCGTAAAATTGCAAAGCGAAAAAAGGAGCTTTTTGCAATTTTTAGTTAGCGTGTACTGTAGGGTGACCCATTTTGCACGATTTTACGAAAAGCATAAAGCAGAGGTCCATCGGTGTAAATTTATGCGCAATTTGTTGTACTTAATGGAAAAATATAAAAAATAATATTTTAAATGTCCTTTGACCCTGGTTGACCCCTATGGTAACCTGCAAGGTTAAAATGAACAAATCAGGCAAAAAATACCAAAATTAACGCCATGTAGTTCTACAGTGTGAAGACATCATTGCTTTCAAGAATGTGCCCAAACCAAGGTAGTTAGTATTCCATTTATAACGGCGTATTAAATCTAACCAAGCGATACTCATCCATTCAACTGCCAAATCACATCTAGAAACCATCTTATACAACCCAATTTTGTTAAACTATCAAGATGACTATCCATATCAACTTTCAATATCAACATAACTGTCAACTTTCAATATAACTATCAATATCAATATTACTGTCAAAATACTGTCAATATTACTATCCGTATGATGGTCGCAATTTCAACACAAGTCTGCGAAGTAGCAACCAGTCTACCACAACATTTTGGACAAAACAGCCGTGTTTAATGAGTCTAACCAATTTCCTTCGAGTTTTGTTTGCTGCGATCTCAAACTCTTTAGGACCTGATGCAAACATTGCTTTTGTTGGCTATCTTTGGTTATGTTATTGGTGTGATATTCAGATACCAGGCCCAAAGCTCTTTCTGCAGAATTATTTGCTACACTCAAACGTGGCATCATTTTTCTAGCATTTGGGTATTCAGAGTCATCAGGCCATAACCGGGCTGGTTTACGCAGAAAGGAAACTCCGAGGTTCAAGCGATTGAAGAGCTACCATGAATCTACATCAACCAGATCTTTCAATTGAGTTGTTTCACTAACCACTAAAAGCAGGAGCTCATTGAAAAAGAAAATCTTTACTTTCATATCTTAATAAAGCTGTAGCCTTTGCCTGTTTTTCTTGAACCGAAAGCTTATCACTAAAAAGACTGAGCACGACCAAACGCTCCGACAAATACCAAAGAGGGTCATCGAGTTTCTCCACATGGATGCAGTCATGCTTGAGTAGCCATCAGGATATCTTTTGGGGTGTTTTTGTATGGCTTTTAGATTAAATTGCAGTGTTTTATGTTTCATTAAGTCATTTTTTGCAGCATCCAATGCCACTGAAGAGATAGTATAACTTTCAACTTAATTCAGGCATAGAAAAATAGCCAAACTAGTGATGCTTTCCAGATGATCTTGTGGAAGTACCTCTGCCAGCTGCTTTCGAAATAATGCAATCTTTAAAGAATATACAACTTTCGATATTCACCGCGCATGATGTTTAGCTCCTGGAGCCTTCACAATAACAGAAAGACCTTTCGGCATGGTTCCACTTGCTACAGAAATGAACAACTTACCGAATAAATTTTTCATTTGGTCGACGGCATGGTCGAGTGGTTACATAAGAGTGTCGTTTTGATGACGACTCGGGCTTAAGAAGTCTCGGGTTTAACTCGCACCTTCATCACATTGTTGCGTTCTTGGACAAAAGTTTTTTTTTTTTACTATGCCTTTCCCTGCTTGGTTGATTAAAAAATTTGCAAATTCCCTGAACAAGGCATCAAGAAACAACCAGAAAATTTGGAAAGCCGACAACTTCCCAAGCAGGTGCGGATTGGTCCAACATAAGTTGTAGCACCACCGTCAATTTTCAGCGAATGGAGGATAAGATGATGCAACCAATCAATCAAACATGTCAATACTCAATAATGTCAAAATTTTAAATAGTTTTATACTTACTTTTAAGTATCTCTCCTATAGTTTATTACCAAATATGCAAATAAGTTTCTCTTGTTTGTGGGATGCATTTAAGTACCGTAATGTAGTAATGCTGTACAAATTATACTAGATATACTGTAAATACCAAAAAGTTATCAATTATATGCTGTAATACAAATCACTTACCAAGAAATATGATGGTTTGTTCCAACAGCTCCTTGTAATCATTTCTTCGGGATCAATCTTTTACGCCTAAGGCAATTTGACAGAACTCAACTACACGTTCACATTGGTTTTGCATGGTCCGCGATGGTTGATATACCTCATAAGTAGACTTGACTAATCTGGGCCATGCTGTAATAACCGAAACGAAAGCTTCCTCTTTTGGACCTTTTGAATCTCCGTAAACCAATTTTGCCGCAGCCGCGTAGAGTAATTCGTGGATATGATGGCTACAAGGTAATTGAAGAAGCTGGCGTCCGAATTCTCTTTCCAATCTAACAACTATACAATTACCGGAAATTCAAAGGCTGCAGGTTCAATTCCTGCAGAAAGACAACCTTTCGCATTGCTTGTTTTAAGTAGTCGCCGTTCTGGTGGCTCCTTAGGCTTCCCCGCTGGGAGCCTTTAGGCCAGGTAGCACATAAACTATCAAACATGAATTGATTTGCCAAAAACAATGAGTGTAACATTGTACATTGTTTTGCGCTCAAATGATACAAAAAGCAAGGGTCAACCAGGGTCAAATATACACACTATTTTTCTATCAATTTTTTTGGGCATTTTTGGATGTAACGGACCAAATTGCATACAAATTGAGACCGATGGAAAATTGGGTGATGGTCTTGCAAAATGGGTCACCCTATTGTACAGTGTATACTGTACACAGTGTACAGTGCGCACTATTGCGCAGCAGTACTCTATTATCCTGGCATTGTTGATATTTTGCGTGTAAATGCTGAAAAATGCCTTAAATTTCATCGGTTCGAATTAGTACAGTACCGGTATTTAGTTTCTGTTTGATTCGAAATTTATTTTTTTCCCTTTTGTTGTTAATTGTATGTCGCAGCTGAGGCCAGCATAGTTTTTGATTTGTTCTCAAATTTTGAGCAAGCATGAGCGTCGTGTTGCTATAGAATTGATCTTATAAAAAATATTGTGTAATGCAAAGCAAATGATGTAGCTTTGCTATGAATGATGCCTTTTTGAGATATATTGCAAAAGAGAACAAATAGGTAATTCTTTTTCTTTCATAAAACTTTTATCATGCTGTGGGACCTTTAAATTGCTCACGTTCAGTGCCTTTAAAATGAATTGAATTTATTTTCGGCGCGCTCACTCATATGTGAATTAATGTTGTTGTGTTTTTAGGCCGTTCCAAACTTAGTAGCTCCCTGGGTTGCCATTAACAAATCAATTCACATCAGTCCAGAACCTTTTTATTTGAATTCTGATAAAAATGGAGCTGAAGCTGTACGTATCACATTTACTTCATCACTGGGCAACTCAGACAAACAAATCAATCTGAGACTAATATCTGCTCAGTTACATGACGGACAGGTGAGTTACGGGCGCGCAGCCAGGATTTTGTTAAGGGGGGAAAGCTTGAACTCGCAAGTAAATTCTTTTTGCTTGAAAAATGTCTCATTTGGGCAGCGTGCTGAGCAAATTCGTGTTATTCACGCTTATCACAGACGGGGTGTGCCCCCCTAGCCGCCGTAGGACAGAGGGGCCTGGGGCCCTTCGCTGGGCAATTTTTGTGCTTTTATCAAAAAAATAGCCATTTTAGCGCCTTTCGAATCAAATCTTATATCTTTTTAGAGCGATTTAAAAAACTAAATTCCTCAGATTTGAAAGTTAGTTGAAGAATTAAATCTCCCAGCTCTTTCATGCCCCCTTTACTCAAAGATCAAGTCCAAAACATGTTTAAGCGCTTGCAAATTGGGTTAAAATTTCTAAGTGGCTTGGTTAAGGAGAGGCTTAAGCCCCCCCTAACTCCCTGGTTGAGTTAGTTATTAGGTTAGTAGGCCGTTGTTTGCTACTCGGTTTAAAAAGTTTATTCTAGAGCAAAGCTGCTCAAAGTGCGGCCCACGACTGGTCTCGAAATTTCAATTTTTTTCGATGTTTGCAATTTTTTCTGCAAAAAGTTGTTTCTATGAGCTGGGGGACTTGGCATTTCAATTTCTTTGAATGGCTCCAAACATGTGCGAAACTGCTTCCAAATGGCCAGTTTTTTTCACGAAATCACAAAAATTACCCAGCTGCTGGGGACTTCGCCTTCAGATTTCGTCCAAAATATCTGTTTGAGACGTACATTAGTTTATTCAGCACTTCGAGTGCTGGACACAGTTGTACATATGTCGACATAAAAAAAGTTATATTTTTGGTTCAAACCCTTCCAGGCCTTTCGTAGCAAAATCGCGGTAATGATGATGTGTAATGTACAGAACTGTGTTCGTGTAATAAAAAGTTCTTCTATTAAATTGAATGAACTTAAATTTTTCGTGAACATAAAACCAAGTTTGATTCTAATAGAGGTTATCACCGGTTTAAAAATGAATTAGTTTGGATGGACAGTACAAAACTTTATAATGCATGAGTAATATTGTGCGGTCTGCTAAAGCTCGAGAACAGTGTAATGCCGTCCGCTTCCGAAAAAATTTGGGTACCCCTGTTCTAGAGTCACGAAATAAGCAAATATGGTAGGCCTGCCCAGATGCTGGTTGTCTTTTTACCAGGTATGAGTTGGTAGCCTGCTAGTAAATAGCTTTAACGCTAGGCAATTATTTGAACTGAAACGTAACATTTAAGGTGGGTTTACACAGTATCCGTTTTTTGTACGTACGGAAAACGCATCCGCTTTTTTTTTTACGTACGTATATGCAAACAGTATACGCACGTCCGTTTTTTTGTCGTTCGGACGAAAGAGCATCCGAAAATTTTACGTACGCATCGAGTAGAGCATGGCTCTACTTTTGTCCGCTTCCGTACGTATCAGTAGGCTAGGCTATTTGGCTAGCATCAGTTTCAGTGGTTTTGTCAGATTTATGGTAGTTCTGAGTTGCATTTCAATTCGTAGGTAGTTACGTCGACCACATATTAGTTACGTTGGGCGTGCCCAGGTGAGAGTAGGCTGACTAACTTCACTCTGCGGCTAATTTTGGAAAAGCGCTGACTCTTAAAATTGAGTAATAATTCTGTCAAGTTTTATCAAGGATTTGCTTTTGTAGCAAGCATGGTAGCTTGTTTTAGGGAGTAAGTTAAACACTGCTGCTGGTCGAATCGGTCGCTTATTTTTTTAAATTGGCCTAGAGGCCAATGCTACTCACGGTAATAATCCCACAAAACGTTAATATACGCCTCACGCAGTGCTCCGCAACCTTTTTAACCTGCGGCACACTTAAAAAAACGCTGAATTCGACGGCACACAGCAACAGACAATATCAGTGACAACATAAAAAGAGCAAAAAATAGTATTGATCTCAAAAAAAAAAAGTCCTTAGTCTGGAAACCACCGATTTCTGCCATTAGAAGAATCTCTAAAAAAAAAAAGTCTTCAGGCCGGAAACCGACATTTATCTGCAGCGAGTGTTGAGGTTTGGGCTTGTCGATTTGCAAAAAGAACAATCAATCAAGTTACCACAAATGAGAAATATCTGGAACCTATGGGTTCATAAATCAACAGACCGTCCCGTTTCGAAAGATGTACGGTCGAGCCAGTTAACCGCAATCAGACCATTTGGCGTAACTACGGATAACGCTCTACACTACAGCCATTCCTATCTTGTGGTTCTGCTTTGTTTATATATTTGATCTGATTTCATTCATCAGATGAGCAAATCTACACAACAGCAAAATGTATTTTGTTGTTCTGCTTGATTCAGATATTTGCAAATAAAATGTACGGAAATTACGGATACTGTATGCATACAAAACGTGCGAAATTTACGTATCCGTTTTAGTCCGTTTCCGTACTGAAAAGCGTATGCGTTTTACGTACGTAAAAAACGTATGAAAATGCGCATTGCGGATACTGCGTAAATTCACCTTTACTAAGATCGCTTGCTACTCTACGTAAGGCTATGCCCTTTTTTCTGATGCGGATTTGTTCTGCTGACAATATCAAACTGATTAGTGCGCAGCGAAACGGCTCACTGAAGTAGCCTAATTGCGGTATTAGGATAGAACTGGGGTGGCGTCGCCTATGTTGTTAACGTCAGCGTTGCCAAAAAAAAAGGCCCATACGTCGTGGTTGAAGTAGAATATACAGTATCTGGAACGGTTAGGTCAAGAAAGATGGAGGAAATGCTAGTCGAATACAATTGCCCTAATTCGAAAAAAAACATTGATTCTTCTTGCAGCTTTCGTTTAAGTTATTATTTTATATTTTGCGTAATAAAATTACATTTAAATGTTTTGGCGACCTTGTTGAAAGGCTGTGCTTACGCAATGCAATGTCAGCTGATACGTTTGACCTTTGGCCCATTTCAACGCAATACTGTTCCTTATATCGTTAGCGTTCTTCTGTTTTTAATCGCAAGTTTAGTATGTTATTCGTATCTTTCAGTACGAATGGAACTCTTGGTTGCTTACGTGTTTTTGTATAATGTATGTTGCGTAAATTGTATTATAAAATTATTGCGATGCCTTACGTCAAATTGAGATTTTGACAGCAAAATTCACGTTAATCACTACACATTTAACACCTAAAGAATCGACTTCTTACAGTTACAGTAAAATAACACTTTGTATGATTGGGTTACGAACTGTCTTATTGTGCAGTTAAACAATTGCTTTAATAGGATGTTCATTGTCTAACACTTATCCAGAAGAATCGTCAGGATTGAGAGCGCGGAAAAAAAGCTTAGCAACACTAATGACACGGTCTCGTTGGCATTGGCGTAGGTGGCGGGGAGTCCGGGGGGCACTGCCCCCCGCTTGGTTTCAGAGTGTCGAAATTTCGGGCAATTTTATATTATTTGGGCAATATTGCATCAAATTTTGGGCAATTTCATATTTTTTTGGCAAGTTTGCATGAAAATTTTGGGCAATTTAGTATTCATCAAACCGTCTCAATTTTTTTTTCAGTGAAAACCTTTTTTTTTTTGGAGGTCACCTTAAATTCGGACAGAAAAACCGTCTCAATTTCAGTGAAGACCTTTTTTTTTGGAGGTCACCTTAATTTGGACAGAAAAACCGATCGCTTTCCGGGCAAAATTCAATATCATTTTTCGGGCAAAAGTTTGGTGCCCTCCCAAATCCTTTTGAGCTCCTACGCCCATGCTCTTTGGTCTTTCTCTTCAGCCAATCACGGCTCAGCTTTTTCCACTAAATAGTCGTTCTTTTTCTGCGCTCTTTATTCCAACGATTCTTCTTGTCAGACGAAAAGCTTGGAAAAAAGAGCGTCCTGATAAAAGCAGTTCTCAAGTTGTGTAGTACCAACCAGTTCAACATTTCAATACTGGCCAGTGGTAGACGATCGATTGTATGGTACGGAACCAAAATTTTTAACTTTTGGCAATTTTGCAGGCAAACCGAAGCTCTAACATTCAAAAAAGTTCAAGATCGAGTATGAAAAGCAAGCCAGCTCAACCAAAATCAAAAAACCTTGTGTTTTTTTGCCATGGCGGTGGCTTTGTTGCATTAACTTCCAAATCATATGAGGTATGGTGAGAATTCACTAATAACATTGTTAGTTTTGGTTAAAATCAAAAATTAATTGTTAAGATATCTTTTGCACGTTGAAAATTTATTTACTGGCGGGACTAGGTTATTTCAATTTTTAATATTTTTTTCTCTTCCTTTACATCCTTCGTATGTTAACCTTGTATGTCGTGGCTAAAATTTAAGCAGAGATGGTTCAGTGATGTAAAGAAAAGAATAAATAGCTAAACTGTCAAAGGGCACCGAATTGACGCTGAAAAGGCTCGCAGAAAAGGACCAGCATCGAAAAGTGCCGTGCAGAAATGATAGTGATCCCTGATGAAGAACCACTCTTTGATTTGTGTAGAAATAGGCTTTCAGGGGATTTTATCGAAGTATCGCTGGGATTCTATGGTGGACATTGGATATTCGTTTTTATCAATGTTTTCATTAAGGCAAGAAAAAACTGAAAAGTTTCAACCAATACCGTTACCCATTACCTAATAAGGGTTAACCCCAAAAAAGAATCAAACCTTGCTATAGTTATTAGTAAAATTTAATGTCTATTTACTAACTACTACACCACAATTGCGACATAAAAAAAATCCAGCAGCTTTCATCGATTTTAAATACTGTTACCTGTCAATTTGTGTATACTGCTCTAAGGTTACACGCAGTTGTAACTTGTCAGGTAATTATTCAGCACACCTTGTAATATTAATGTATGTGTCAGTCAGGTCTACACAAATTGTTAAAAATCGGACGCTTTTAGATTTCGGTTAAACAGCATTATTTAAAACTGTTCATACTGCCATACAAAGTTTGGTTGATTTTATCTATAATGATGCTTAATATATGATTTTTGGTTGAATTTGTTTGTAGTTTTAGAAACTTTTTTGTAAACTGAAATCCCGATAAAATTTAAAAGATTTATTTTATGTGATTGTACGATGTACATTCTAACGACCTTCAAGATTTCATTGAAACTTATGTAATCTTTTTTTTACATCATGGTTTTGTGTCTAATGAGGTTTTCAAAGATGTAATTAAGTTTATATGTTTGCTATCTGCATACATATCAATTTCGTATGTCACAAGAGCAAACAAAATACGTTGAAAAAGTGCTTTGCGATATTAGCAAAGTCGACTTATGTAACTGTGGATTTTCAAAACTTTTCTTTTGGCTAGAAAATTCATACTAGTACAATTCTGTATTCCGATTTATCTAATTGCCGTTATTTATTTCACCCTGCGCAACGCCTTAAAATGTGGTTAAACCTTAGTGGTAGGATTGAATCAGTCATTGTTCGGAAGTTAAACTATTCTGTTGACTGATAAGCAAATGATTTTAATCATAAATTTAATTCCTCACTAGTTGCTATATGAATTTTTTAGATTGTTTTGCGTCAGTGGTCGAAAGACCTTGGTTGTCCAGTGCTAAGTGTTGATTACAGTCTCGCCCCCGAAGCCCCTTTTCCCGAAGGATTTGAAGAGTGTTTCTATGCATATGCTTGGGCTTTAAAGCACGCTGAAGAATTAGGTACGTTGACGAGTGTTGACAAAGTTTCCTTTATTTTCATCATCAAATCAATCAAAAATCAAGTCTTTCATTATACGCGCTGTATTACGCTGAAGCGTATAACGAGTTTGCGAGGCCCATCTCCGTGTGATTGCGCTCGGGCAACACAGCTCCTTTCGAAGAAAATGTTGCAGCGGAAGCGAGACGTTTACAACACTGTGTCTGATTCAGACCTCCCGCTCCAGAGCGAATGCGTTACTGCATGACCGACTGGCCGGTTATTTTCAGCATAAGTTCTGAAACTGATCATAATAAAGATCCCGACTACTGGAGCAAACGTACAAATAAGCTTTGGGGACGACTTTCTTGTCAAGCCCCTAGGGAAGTTTGTCGCGCCATTTTGACTCTCCCATATTCGGGGAAGGGAGTGCAGACTTTACGTAGGTGTGGGGGGACGTTGATGCAGAAAATACGTTGAAAAAAAAATTTTGCGATGTTGTTGAAAAAAATACGACCGGTACCCCAATTAGCCTTTATCCTAACTAATATTAACGGCCCCCTCATATCTCCTGTCAAGTTCTCTTTGGAATGGCTGGTCCCACGTCTCTTCACTCTCCAACAATCTCATTTTAAACTTCCAACGGATCTCAGCAAATGATTATTTTGATTCCCTTGCCAAAGCTGGGGCTTGTTTGCCCGCGATGGACCCTTGTCCTTTCCACCCTGTCATTGCTAAAACTTGTTTCACACAGCACCACAAATGGAGACGTCTAATTTCCCACTTCCATCTTAATTGTCAGGTTTATTCAGTTTCTTGGGAGGAAGCGGTCCTACCACGCCCCATGCCCTGTGAGCTTTCACGCCGTTGTTTCCGTAGTCAAAATCTTCTACTATCGTTATATCTACACAGGATTAGTCCGAAGTAGAACTCTTCCTGCAACGCCCATGTATAGTTGGAAATGGACACCCTCTATAGGACCTCAATCATCTTCTTGACTGTCTTGCCTCTGAGCCTCTACTCAAATCTACCTTCGGCTCTACACATTCTCTATTTTCGACCTTTGGTTCAGACTTTGGGGTGTGGCGGGTCTGTTGGGTCTCCGCTGAGTTTCTCCGCGCCCTTATCCCACGGAAGTGGTCGGATTGCTCCACCACCACACAAATGTGAAATATACGTTGGGTCAGCTAGCCCAAAATATTAGGCACCTTTTTAAATAACAATATGGCAATACCTACATCAGCTGCATTGTTTCTAATCTCCCTTTTGCCATCCAAGATTTGATTCGATTTTCGGTCTTAGGTACTACTGCAGAGAACGTTGTGTTTGCTGGTGACTCCGCAGGAGGCAATTTAGTATTGTCAGTTGCACTTCTCGCCGGGATGTACGGAATAAGAATGCCCAACTCCATTGTCACCATGTACCCTGCTTGTATTGTACGTTACTCTGCATCACCTGCTCGCCTAATGTCGGTATGTACGTTTGATATAGTTGTACTTTCGCTCCTATTAAGCACTTTAAAGTATTGCGCTAAACTTTGGCTTAAGGTGCGTTAGCACTGGACGCGCAGCAACTAAAATTTAACGCCATTGACAACTTGCGAAAGGTTTTTCAGTTGGTCGCAAACTTTGCAAGCGGTTGTTTAACTTGACGTAGACAAAATTGTTGGTGAGTAGTTGGCCTATTTTGAGCAAATGACGTAAGCGACCTGCTCGCGAAAATTGCCAACCTTCGCGTCGCGTTGTTCGCAACGCACCTTTGTTGTTTAAAACTACTAGTTTGAAAATATTGTAGGTATTTGTGGGGGAGTGCATCTGAAATTTAAACTGATCAATCGCCGATAGTTTCAATCAGAAAAATAGAAGACTTAAAGTAAATAACGGGATCAGCTTCCGGATGTCAGGATAAATGACTACCGGTACGAGTGGGAATCCAAACCATGCCCAAAACAATCAGTGAGTGCTGAGCAGGGACTAACTCACTACACCGGTTTCGAAGTCGCGGCAGTCCTTCAACGCAGGACAGGTGTTGGACGACTCTGCCAAGCATAGTTTAAACGGCCTGACTACTTTAGGCGAGAACCCGAAAAAATGATTTAAACCCCAAATTATGCCCGAAAGTTACGTTAGATCGAAAAAACGTTTACGGTTAGCTGCTTCTTTCCTTTAAATAATTTTTGTCTGCTGTGACCAATTAAAGTTGCTTATTGATTATTGTGATACAACAATATTAATTGTGTAATTGATGTTTAAAGGAAGTCTTCAACCGGCCAGTTGGTCGAGCGGTAACTCATTCATCTCTGGAGCGTGAGGTCTGAGGTTCAAATCTCGGACCGGTCATATCGGACACAATGTTGCCAACGGCTCGCCACCACTGCGACATTTCTTCGAAAGGAGCTGTGTTGTCCAGGCGCAATGATGCGGAGATGGTCCCCGCCAACTCGCTACACGCTTTGGCGTATTACAGCAAGCATAATGAAAGACTTAATTTGAGTTGAAGGAAGCCTTCATTCAGCGTTAGAAAGTTGTTTTCATTATGCTTTTATAGCACCTAAAACACCAAGACATGTATGTACTTTTCTGCCCGATTTACAACTCTTCTGCCATCCTAAGCAAGTGTTGAAACTAGTTTGTTAACGTAATGTAAGGAATAAAGATGTTATACTGTTCACCGCGTCATTTTGACTGACATCTGCAAGTTTTCAAGCGACTGAGACTTTAGATGTAAAGCATTCTACTCGACGCTTAGTTTCAATTGTAAATTATAAGGTTTGAAAATAAAAGCTTAAAACTGTATTCTGGTGCGTGCTCTAAACAAGCTGCGTGCATCTAAAATTTGTTTGCAGTTTTCGCTTTTTTATCATCGTGGTTTTGAACTTTTGTCATGTTTCAGGTTATGGACCCTTTGCTTCCCTTGGGTTTGCTTGCTGGCTGTTTGGGTGCTTATTCGGGTGTGACGACTGAAAAGGTAAAGCGCGAGGCTCCTATATCCCCAGCAAACGGCGACTCTTCCAAACCAACCGTTCCCTCAAAACAGTCGGTTAATATTCGATATTTCTCCAATTTAGTTCGAGATGTTGGCGATGGATTCAACCGGCTTCGAACTAGTAGTTCGTTTAACCAGAGCAAGCCTACCCGTTCGCAGTCAGACGAGATGTTTAGTCGTGTGACTGATGACAAAATCGATGGAAGTGACGCCTCAAATGAAAACGGTCACCCGTTTCACTCTGCAGAGCCGTTTGCAGGCTTCAAAGTGAAGTTGCCCCATAATTTCCAGCCTCTTAAAAGCAAGTTCTTCGGCGACCATTTTCGAATGCGTCGCTCGGCGGTCGTAAAAAATGCCTTTCTATCTCCAGCGCTTGCCAGCGATGAAATGTTAAGCAGATTGCCGCACGTCGATATTGTGGTGAGATATTGATATACTTTTTCTTCTACGTAAATGTCGTGTTATGCCGAAAAATTTTTTAAATGATTTACTTACGATGGCAATATATCGTTCAAAAGGAGTTGTTCAACCAACTACAATAATCCCAAGTACAGTACCATACTAATGTGTAGAATGAAAATACAATATTTGACAATGTGTAATTCTTGTAGACTTAATATTTTGGTTACGGCAAGCGAGGCATAGATTTGCTAATGTGAAGGGAAAAAAACAAAATTTCAATTGCGTAAAAATTAGCTCTTATGTAATAATGTTAACGTTTTTGCGATAGGCCAAAGCATCACTGTAGTGTATATACCTTCTTTTTTGTAAAGTTCATTGCATCTCATCGCTTACAAATGTACACATTAACAAGCAGATTCTGCGATTTTTTGTAAAGGTTTTTTGATTAGTCCTTCCTAGATTAAATAACCACTACGTACTCTTCACTTTGTAGGCATGTGAATTCGACCCGTTATTGGATGATTCTGTTGTATTGGCAAAAAGGCTTCAAAACCTGGGAAAATCTTATCAGTTCCATGTTGTCCGAGGGCTCCCTCATGGTTTCCTTAATTTACAATTAGCGAAAGAAGCCAGGGAATCGTCGAAAATGTGTCTTGAACTCGTACGAAAAGGATTGTATTTGTTTAAGCCTTAACTATGTCATGACTGTGCTTAGTGTGCTTCTATAACTTCACCACTGCAAGCCTTTTTTGTTATTGTTGATATGCATCGCGTATTTACTATTCAGCCTTTATGTTTTCGTAATTATCACTGTGTTTTTCTTGTCTTCCTCTTACAAACAGTGATTGTCCAAATCATCACAGTTTTGATCCAGGTTCTTCCCCTTTGACGGACTCGGCCTGAGTTTTATGGTCTTAGACTTCACCACTCTTTGCTATTTTGCTCGATCACATGCATTCTCTTTTTCCTGTCCATTTTTCTTCATTTCATCAACTATCTGATTTTTCCACGTTCCGTTTCTTCTGCTATCCTGCCCTTCGAATTCCAAAGTTTAAACTAACATAACGCTTTCATCTTCTCAAAACATGACCGAACCATCGCGTAGTGTTCAAATCTTTCTGTTCAAATGTTTAACCATAATTGAGTAATAATGTGTCCCAGCTTTTTCACCTTTTCGATAATCTTATTATTTTCTCTAACTAAACTACTCTGGCTCAGGTTTTCAATAGTATTTTCAAAAGCTTTCAGTGAATGATGGAAATGTTTTCAAAATGATATTCTTCAAAATTGCAATGCAATATTTCGAACAGAAAAGTTATTCAAGAATACGTAACGGAATAGACAGAAAAAAATGATTGCATTTTTGCAGTTTCTAGCCAAAGGAAAAGCAGAAAAAGCCACGAAAACGGCAACCGCATAAAATGACTTCAGGTTGTGTGGAATTGATGTTCTGATTCCTCGTCCCGAGCTTACGCTTTGGTATCTCTTCTCAGAAAGTACGAATTAACTCAACACTGTATAAAGTTTAGAGTAAACCAGTACCAGTAACAATGTCGCATTGATAACTTTTGCTCAAAACTATAATTAGTTCCATATTTCGTATAACGGTTCGATAAAAAGTGAAAAATCTCCACTATATGGCAAAATGGATATTAATAAGTAGCTGTGCTGTTTTAACTTGCGGAAAGTCAAAATGTAATTTAATGTTTTTTTACATTGTTTGCGGATTGAGTAGGATATGTGAGCTTAATTTGTACGTTCAATAATACAAGTATGCAGTTCTAACATTGTTTCGTTCTCGCAACGTATTTTTTATGTCAATTTATCTATACCTTTGGTGGTCTAGGAAGCTACAAGAAATTAACTTGGACCCGATTTTAGACTAAGCAAATAGGCATGTAAAAAAATGCTGCCAGTAACTGATTTTTGCTGATGTCGTTGATGAGAAATTATTGCTACAGTACGTTATGCGTAGCCATACTCGTCGGAACGACCGACGCTCGCGACGCATGTTCGTTTGTTTTTGCTTGGCCATTTTCCAACGAACGAGTGCGAAGTTTTAGGCTTTTAGTTATAACTCGAACACGGTTAGGTCTAGCTTCATGTAATTTGAACAGCAGTTTAAGACCAACAAGGTGTTTGTTTGTACCCAATTCTGAGGCAATAGGTTACGTGGTTTTGATTTTAGAGTCCGAAAACCGCCTCGAAAGTTCTCTTAGAAGACGGCCTAATTCAAAAACGGCTTAAGTACTGCAAAAATTATTTCACTTAGATAGCCTTTTTTCGCTACCAACCCACTTTTGGCTTCGATGAGTTTTTGTTTTGCTTTTTTTTGAAACTTGTGCGCTTTTTTTAAGCAGTAAAACACCGAAATCTAAATTTTTTTGTGAAATTAAGGAGCTATAAACACAGTTTTTTTTCCTGAAATGTTTTTAGTACCGGGGACCAAAAAATAATCAATTTTTGAAGGGCTTAAGCTAAACCGCTAATTTTTTTGTTCTCTGTTGATATTTAAGAGATAAATATTTTTGGGGTGCCCGGACCTCCCAAATGTGCCCCTAACAATTGGTTTTTAAGTGGCTTTAGCTAGTGAGATGATTTTTTATTAGGAACAGTACTTTGTGGTTGTATATTTTGCCGCTGTTTAAGATTTCAACCTCCGCTCCAAAAGAAAATATTTTTGAATTTCTCTTAACGGACAAAAAGTTTTTTTGAAAATCTCATTCTTAGTATGTGTCATTCGTTCACTGGGCTTGCTTCTTCGCAAGCTACCATCTACAATAGTTTCTCTTTTTTTTGCTAAATTAGAATGCTACACCCACTGAATAAAACTCATATGTGCTAAATTTAAATTTCTTTAAATGCCTTATGAAATTTTGTTATGGTTCTTTGTGACATGAGTACCTTAATGTAATTAATATTTTAGCTGATTCGATGAACACTTTGTGCCTTTTAGTTTGTAAGATTGATTGTGCTCAACAATTTTGCTCTCATTTTATTACAAATATGTCATTATTGAACTGTACTCTGCTGGTTAGAAAATTGTTTTTGTAGTTGAATTAGAAGTAGTTTGAGTTTGCGGTCGTGATACATTTAGGTAATGATTAAAAGCAAGGATGCAGAAGCTGTATGCAGCAGTTTTTAGAAAAAGCCAGGAAGCTGGAAGCCCGTAAACTTTTGACTTTGATCTGCATCATATGTGGTAAACTTCAATTAGTTGCATTAAAAGAGTCATTCTCTTTAAATTTTTCAACAGATTTTTATATTGTTTCAAGTCACATCTCTGGCATGACTAACCAAACTATGCCATTATGGTCGAGTTAAACGTATTCTTGCATGAAAATCACTGGCACAACCTCGTTTAGGTAAAATTTTTTTTATACGACACTTCAGTGGTGGAATCGGAAGCGATTTGCACTGCCAAGTTCCTGCTTGTACATCAATATATATTGAGCAAACATAGATCAAAAACTTTTTTCGTTGAAGGTTCCATCGCAAAATCATTAGAACCTTTCAGTCCAACGCCTTTTTTAACTCAAAGCTGCCTATTGGAATGTGATTTAGTTTTCCAACGTCATAACAGTCAAACCCATATCCTCGAGTAACATAAACCAGATTTCTGTCATTTTGCAAAGCACATTTTCAAAGATGATATGACGCTAAGTTAAGACAGCAAAGAGAATGATCTTATTGCAAAGCTTTGTGCATCGAGCCAAGATAAATTTGTTTTTGAAAACGTCGCTAGCTACACTATATGAAAGAATTGTTTTTTTTTGTATTGGAGAGTTGTATTGTCGAAGAAATTCGTTTACGTTTTTATACGGGTAAAAAAGAATTTATGGAGTCAATAAAGCACAAAATGCAAGGTCTTATTAGAGACAAAGAAGAAGCTGTTGAAAGGGCCATCCAGCTTGAAGCTGAAAAGCAAGAAAAAGAAGATCTAGCAAAAGAGGTAGAATTAACCTGTAATCTAAACGCATGTAAATTTGCCAGAATATTACAAAGCAAATACTTGAAAAACAAGATTTCTTTTGTAATGGTGCGAAATTTCGGGGGCAACGATGAATAAATCAAATGCCAAAATCTGTCCAATGGAAAGTTGTTTTCAAATTAAATCTCTATACTCGCTGTATTACGCCGAAGCGTGTAACGAGTAGGCTGGGCTTATCTCCGCATTCATTGCGCATGAACGCTACTGCATGTGTTCGATTTCATCGCGATACAGTTCGAATAATCAACCATTTTTTAATAATTTTAATCGCATTGTTTAAAAATTGAGGTTTACCTGCTTTTCCCCTAGGGATTTACTGTATTAAACCTTTTAACTTCTTTCTAACCCAGTAGCGTAGCCAGGGGGGCTATGACCCTCCTTATTGACATGCAGAATTATGGAAAATAGCATGTTTTTAGCACTTAGAGTGTTTTCTGCACTCGAATCGAAAATAGCCCCCCAATAGCATGTTGTATGCAGCATTATGTTCTCATTTTCGGAATTCAAGAAAATTCGGACACAATAGCCGTCTCAACGTCAGGTAAAGATCTATTTTTTTGGACGTCACTGGAATTCGGACACAAAAATCGTTTCGATTTCAGGTGAGGACATTTTTTTTGGCCTTCACCGTTCCAAGTGCCAGTCGCGTAGCCAGGATTTCGTAAAAGGGGGGGGGGGGCTTTTTTGGATGTTTGATACAACCGTAAACAAACTTGACCCAAATTTTCATTAGTCTTGAATTAGATTGAGGCGGTTTTTCTGTCAAAATTGGGTGATCTTCAAAAAAAAAGTCTTCACGGAAATTGAAAGGTTTTTCCGGCCGAAATCAGGTGATTTCCCTAAAAAAAGGTCTTCACCGACTTTGGGTGAGCTCCAGAACCAAAAAAACTCCACTATTCTGGTCCAAATAACCGCAAGTCCATCACAACTTCTACTACCAAATCCCGATGGGGGGCTGTTTTCATTTTTGGAGAAGATATCGGCCTAAAAAGCACTAAAAACGAGCTATTTTGCATACTTTTTAGGCCAATGGAAGGGCTCGAACCCCCCTCCCCCTGGCTACGCTACTGCCAAGTGCAGAGCAGAGGTGGAGTCCTCGAGGACACATTTTGAAGTCCTTGGCCTAGGTCTCGAAGGTCAAGTCCTTGGCCTCGAAGCCTCAAGTCCTCGAAAATTGCCCTGTCCTCGGCTCGAGGACAGCACTATTTTTGAACAGTTGAAATTTTGTTGGAAAACGCCAGAAACCTCGCAAAAAATTTGCGAACACGTTTTTTGTTTTCCTCAATTGGATCATGGGCGTAGCCAAGGAAGGGAGGGACTAAGACCCCCCCCCAATTCAAATTTCACCAGTGACAAAAATATGCCAAAAAAGCCTACTGTTTCTTTAGCTTCTTTTTAGCATTTTTCGCTTGCAACAGTAATTAATAACAGTATGGAAGACCAGGGGCCCCGGGACCCCTCAAGTCAATTTTTGCCAGCCAATTCAAACGTATAATCTGGAAGAAATGAAGAGTTTTTGTCCTAAAATTGCTATCTCAAACCCTAATATAGCTTTTTTATGAACGTAATGCATTAACCAGGGCCGGATTTATCATAATATGGCGCAGCACCAGCTAAGGGCCCCACGCTCAAATCGTAAGACTTTTTTTGGTCTTCCACTATATTTGGCAGAAAGATCTTGCAAAAATCTCCAGAGTGCCAGAGGCCCAGCGCGACTCAAATTCGGCCCCGCAATAACATGGTTAGTAGGCGTAACCATCTATTGTACCATTTTTCAATAATAGTTCAGTAATTAACCTCCAACACCCCAGTTTTTACGCACAAAATACTTTTAAAAAATTAGCCTCAGAAAATGCTGATTGAACAAATCATTGAACTTCAATTGAGGGGCCTGGTCCCCCTGGCTGAACTTATACTCCTATAACTGGTTATTTTCATGACAAAACAAAAATCTCTACGGAAAATCTTCGAGTGGATTATTATTTGCTGCTAAAATGTAGCCAGAGACAAAGCACCTTACCCCTACTTGGACCAAATCACTTACAATTAAAATTTAACTCCAAAATGCAAAATATTAAACGTGTTTTATACTTAAATTGCAAGTAAAAGGAGGATTAAACAATTTAATTTTTTCTATTGGCTTTCAAATGTCAAAAATCTAGTGCTTTCAAATGGCTCTTAAAATGGCTTTTTTTCCAAAAAATTGCCAAGTGGCTGGGGGCTTCGCCCCCAGACCCCCGTCTATGATACGTTTGAGTTACACAAGCTTTCTCAACACGTCCCCAAAGTAAGATATTTGCACTTTTCAACTATTAGTTTAAGCACTCTCTCATTGCAAAATCCTGGTTAAGGGCCAGTAGGCAACGATTTCAGATCTTTCATCCTACAATATCTTTGTCCCACAAAAAGTTCCTCTTTTGAAAATTTTTGATGACGTCATTGCATGTGATTTGTGGTTTGAGCCTCCCGCCAATAAAAAATTCTGGCTACGCCTATAAATTGGAGATTGCCTGAAAAACTTTTTTGAAGACCTTTTTTTAGAAACACTTGCAGCTGTGTCCTTGGTCCTTGGCCTTGGCCTCGAGCATTCCTGTCCTTGGCCTCGAGAGGGTCTGTCCTCGGAAAGGCTGTCCTTGGCCTTGGCCTCGGATTTTTTTTGTCCTTGGCTTGGCCTCGAGCCTTGTGTTCTCGACTCCACCTCCAGTGCAGAGGAAGACCTTTTTGTTTGGCCTAGACCAGAGATGGAACCGGTCAGGATTTTCTCGACCCGACCCGACCGGTAAATTTCAAAATCATCGCCGGTCGACCGGTTTCTGACCGGCCCGGTGGACCGGTTTTTTACTGAAGGTTTTTGTTCACTGTTCAATGTATCTAATGAAAATTTTTCAAAAGAGGGGGAATTGGTGAGTTTTTTGCAAGCTTTTGCGTTTTTTGCAAAAATGACTCAATTTTAAGACCTTTTTTGGTTAAGTTTCGGTTTGAATGACCTGTTTTGAGCAGCGCAAAACGTGCACAAATTAAGCATAAAAACACTGGAGGGCACAAGCTAAATTATTAGACGTTCTTTCTGATGATATTTTGCAAAAGGCCAAAAAATAAAGTTACAATTTTTTAGCTAGTGGTGACAGATTATTTGCAATTTGCCCAGCAGCAAACACTAAACTTCTTTTCGGCAGTGCTGCCTTTGCAGTTACAAAAAGATAAACGAGAAAAAAAATAACAGCAAAAGATAGGTAACTGTAAAAACATACGAACATCACAATACTTGTACTATTGCACCCAAAAACATTAAAATGATGGAGCAATAACATTATATGATATTGAAAATTATGTCACTAGCAGCGTGAAAAAAATTAATAATTTTCATTACAACTAGGCTGCTTCACTAACAGTTTTAGAAAGTATGAAAAGGATCTATTGCAAAACATTATGTACTGGAAACATGGGCGTAGCCAGGATTTTAGATTGGGGGGGCCCAAACCACAAATCACATGCAATGACGTCATCAGAAATTTTCAAAAAAAGGAACTTTTTGTGGGGCAAATATATCGTAGAATGGAAGATCTGAAGCGGTAGCTTTTTGGCACTTAACCAGGATTTTGGGAAAGGGAGAGGGCGAAAACTAATAGTTAGAAAGTGCAAATGTCTAACTTAGGAGACGTGTTGAGTAAGCTAGTGTACTCAAACGTATCACAGACGGGGGTCTGGGGGCGGAGCCGCCAGTGGTAATGGAGGTCTGGGGGCAAAGCCCCCAGTCGCTGGGCGATTTTTGTAAGTTTTTGGAAAAAAAGCAAGTTTAATTCCATAGGATCATATTTAGCACGTGTTCACAGCCATTTGAAAGAACTAGACTTTTAACATTTGAAAGTCAATCGAAAAAATTTAATCGTTCAATCCTCCTTTTACTTGCAATTAAAGTCCAAACACGTTTAAAATGTTGCATTATGGTGTAAAATTTTAATGGAAAGTGATTTGGTCCATGTAGGAATAAGTAAGGCTGGCAAGGTGGAGGTGAATCGTCATTGAAAAATGGTACAATAGATGATTACACTTAGCCTACTAAACATGTTATTCCCGGGCCGGATTTACATTGCGCGGGGCCTCTAGCACTTAGGAGATTTTTGCAGCATCTGCCAAAAATAAGTGAAGACCAAAAAAAGTCCTACCATCTGAGCGCGGGACCCTGGCACTGGATCATATGCCAAATACGGCGCTGGTTATTGCATTACGTTCATAAAAAGTTTAGATGAGGGCCTGAGGTAGCAACTTTTAGGACAAAACCCTTGATTTCACCCTGGTTATACGTTTAAATTGGTGGGAAAAATTGAATTAATGGGGTGCGCCGGGCCCCCTTGTGGTCAATATTATTCATTGTTAATTACTGTTGTACGCGTGTACTGTTGTACGCAAAGATGCTAAAAGAAACTGAAAATGAAGAAACAAGACTTTTTTGCCAAGTTTTTGTCATTGGTGGCATTTCGATTGAGGGGGTCCGGGCCCCCTGGGCCACCCCTCTAGCTACGCCTATGATTTTGAGACAAGATCGCGCCCTTAAGTACTTTCATAAAAAAAAACAAACATTTAAAGCAAAATTAAAATAACTTTTTTTCCCAAAACGTGGAGAACTCGAGTCAAGTCACTTGACAGTTTTTTTGAAACCTCCAAGAATTGCATGACATTATTATGACGTGGACACGTTGGTCGTCATTATCATTACTTACTTTTGTACGCGTAAATCCTAGAAACTGCAATTTCGGACAAGAACAACATACTGGCTGTGTTCTCATTATACTTATCATCGGTAATATTTCAATTGGGGTAATGCATTATCGCCTGTGTTATAGCGTTAGGTTCATAATATCGTTAAACGAGGGCCAGGGGTTGCAATTTTTAGCACAAAACTCTTAGATTTAGCAAAGGGTTTGCATATAAATTGTTAAAAACTTGAATTAAGGGGCCCCTTGGTCAACAGTTTGGGAACCCGGGGACCCCTGGTTGTCAGTTAGGGGCCCCGGGGCCCCTTGGTGGTTTGTTGGGGGCCCTGAGGCCCCCTGGTTGTTTATTAGGGGTTCTGGTCAACAGCTACGGACCCCGAGAACCCTGGTTGTTACTTAGAAACCCTGGGGCCCCGTGGTTGTCAGTTAGGGACCCTAGGGCCCCCTGGTGGTCAGTTAGGGCCCCCTGGTTCTCGGTTAGGGTCCTGGGGCCCCCTGGGCCCCCTGTTTGTCAGTTAGGGGCCCCTTGGTTGTCGGTTAGGGGCCCCGAGGCCCCCTGGTTGTTAGTTAGGAGCCCCGGGGCTTCCTCGACGTCAGTAATATTATTGTTATTTACTGTTGTGTGCGTAATTACTGAAAAAAAAACTCAACTAAACATCGCTAGGCTATGTTGTCATAATTTTTTATCATTGGTAATACTTTAATTGGGGGGGGGGCGGGCCCCCTGGGCCCCCCTCTGGCTACGCCTATGACTGGAAAAGGTTTTTAGCTCCACAGAGATTTAGCTCCACAGCTCCAAAGGTTTTTAACTCCACACATTTATATTCGGACGGAACAATTAATATAAATCTCTGTGGAGCTAAAAACCTTTTCCAGTACATAATGTTTTGAAATAGATCCTTTTCATACTTTCTCAAACCTTTAGTGAAGCAGCCTAGTTGTTACGAAAATTATTAATTTTTTTCACGCTGTTAGTGACATAGTTTTTCAGTATTCCTTTTTTCACGCTGTTAGTGACATAATATTTCAATATTCCTTTTTTTCACGCTGCTAGTGACATAATTTTCAATATTTTATAATGTTATTGCTCAATCATTTTAATGTTTTTGGGCATAATAGTACAAGTATTGTGATGTTTGTACTGTTACCTATCTTTTGCTGTTATTTTTTTTCTCGTTTATCTTTTTGTAACTGCAAAGGCAGCACTGCCGAAAATTGTTCTGAAGAAGCTTTCCGGTTTGGGAAGCGAAACGTCGAATCAATAAATAAATAAACTCATTGGTAGTGCGAAGTCGTTATGAGTAACTATCCCGATGAACGCAACGCGTCCGTTATTTTCATTGAAAACACTAAACTGTTATGACATTGGCTAGAAAACATTCGAAATATAATGTGCCCAGCAGTTTGTAGAAATGCTGCTACTTCAGAACAAGCCATGGTTAGTTAGATATAAAAAATAAGAGCTATGTCTTTCTTGCCCAGTGTAGAGTGTGGTAAATTTAAGTTGGAAAAAGCTTTTCAAAGCGGCAAGATTTTAGCATGTACTAAAAAATCTGAAATCTGCGCCACTTCTACTCTTAAGCTGATTAAAATGATACTAAAATTCCAGGTAGCGCAAGCTTCTTCCACATGCATGCTTTATTACATGCGACATTACATGCATACCTGCGACAACTGACCAAAACAACTGATACGTTACAAAAATCTAAATTTGAAGATCAACTCAGAATTGACGAAATTGAGCAATACAATAGGTGGCAAAATTTGGAATTGCAAGAGGTACCAGTAAGAAAAGATGAACATGTGACACAAATCACACTTGATTTAATAAGCAAATTGGACGTTGATATTAAGGAGGAAGACATTTCGATTGCCTATCGATTTCCGGTCAAACAGAGATATGGTCGAACAAGACTTAAAAAGCCTGTAAACCACCCGACCATCATCGTGCGGTTGGTTAGCCGCCAACGAAATTTATGATAAACGCTTCAACGCCAAAATGATCGAAGACTTCCCAGTCGAGGGGATGGAAAAACTGTTCATAAACGAAAATCTAACTTAAAGACGCAAACGCCTATTTTGGCTTAGCAAGCAGAAAGCGAAGGAACTGGAATACAAATACTTTTGGACTCAAAACGGGCAAATTTTTGTTCGGAAAAATGAAGAGAGTGAAAAGGTTTTAATAACGTCTGAAAGTGACTTGGATCAATTGTAATAAGTTTGTATGTAGTTTTGCAATTTCTTGTTTAATGCTTCTTAGATAAAATGGATTGCGACATTCAGATTTTTGATAAAGTTATATCTGAATATAAAACTTTGGTAGAATTTACCACGGATACGGTTGCAGGTCCGATGAAACACTCTGCTTTAATTGTTCACTTGAATATTGTCAGCCTTGACAAACATTTTAATGATTTGAAGCTTTTCTTAAACCGATTTTCCAAAAAAGTTGATGTATAGTGAAACCAGATTAACTGACAGTAAAATAAAAGCTTGTGAATTGCCTGGATATAACTTATATTATTGCAACTCTAGCACTAGTGCAGGTGGATCCGCCATTTAGGTGTCTGACAATATTAAATGCCAACCTTTATCCAAGACTAAAATTAAAACAACTGATTGTGAGGATGTCTGGGTTGAATTAACTCTTAAAAATAGTGACACGTTGATAATAGGCTCCGTTTACAGGCACCCCAACAACACTGGTAATGATATAAAAACATTCGAAGATGCTTTCATAAGTATCATTACATCGTTCAAAACTTACCAAAAGTACCTGGTGATGGGCGATTTCAATATTCACTATGACAAAATTGATACATCGAAGACTATTGACGATTATGCTAATCACATTAATAGTGTTGGTTGCGTACAACTTATTAACAAACCGACAAGAATATGTGCAACTTGTAGTTCCACAATTGATCACGTTTATATTAATGCCACATGTGCTAGTAACGTACTCACTGTATTTCTTGTATCTGATCATCTTCCGCTCTGCGTAAAATATCGGTGTATCCCAACTATTAAAACATCCCAACGACCATATACTCGAAGTATTAAACAAGAAAGCATTGAATCTTTTTTAAGTGATCTAAACGATGCTTTATCTTCACCTGAAATGTTCAATTGCAACAATCTTGAAAAACTCTGTAATTTAATTGGTGATCTCACTAACCAACATTTTTCCGCAAAAATCCAAAGTCGAAGGCGATATAAAACTACAAAATTTCCTTGGATCACCCCAAACATCCTTGCACAAATTAAATACAAAAATAAACTCTATGCAAAATATTTAAAAAATAGGGACTGCAGCATCTACAATGAATATAAAAAGTATAGAAATAAACTGACGCACATCAAAAAAAAGCAAAGAAAGATTATTTTGAAAATTTATTCAGCAATGCTAATAATTCCTCAGACACCTGGAATTACATAAACTCACTACTCAGAAAAACTAAAAGGAAAACTACATTGCCACAAACTATCAAAGTCGACGGCCAAATAATTAGTTCCCCTCAAAAAATCTGCAATCAAATGAATCAACACTTTGCTACAATTGGAGAAAAACTTGCTGCTAAATCTACCAATCCTGCCCAAAATTATAATCACTTTAAATTTTTTGGTAGACGTAATCCATCATCTATTGTTCTGCAACCAACAGATGTATATGAGATCGTAGAAATTATCTCCAGCTTAAACGATCACAAATCGCCTGGTTATTTAGACATTCCGATTTGTGTAATTAAAGAATCTAAATATCTAATAGCCGGATACCTTGCGGATTCTTTCAATGAATGTATAGAATCAGGAAACTATCCGGATATTTTGAAAATTGCACAAGTCATTCCCCTTCGTAAAGGCGAATCCGTACTTGATTTAGGTAATTATAGGCCTATATCCATTTTGTCCCAATTAACAAAGTGTTTGAAACTATTCTGCATAAACGTTTTTCCAAATTCTGGGATAAATATACTTTATTTGCTAATTGTCAATTTGGCTTTAGAAAGAAACACTCAACAAATAATGCTATTACATACTTAAATGAATTGATATTAACTGAACTTGACCAAAATAAAACAGCTTGTGGAATTTTCTTAGATTTTGCTAAAGCCTTTGACTGTGTAAACCACCAAATATTGCTTGACAAATTAGAACACCAAGGCGTTAGAGGAAATGCATACAAACTGCTTAATTCATACTTGTCAAATCGCTCTCAGTGTACAGTTAACAAAGAAGAACGGATCTCATCTGGCTTGCAACCTGTCTCGATCGAAGTGCCGCAAGGTAGCGTGCTTGGGCCTTTTCTTTTTCTTGTTTATACAAACGATCTGACTAATTCTTGTGAATCCAAAACGATTTTATATGCTGACGATTCGGTATTGCTCTATAGCGACGTAAGTACTGAAAAACTCAAAAGTAAATGCGAGAAATCATTTCTCCAACTTGAAAATTGGATTAGTTCGAACAGACTTAAAATAAACTATTCTAAAACTACCTGTGTGTTGTTTTCTAATGTAAAAAATTTATCTAATTATGATTTTTGTATCAATACCCCAAACCGTCCTTTACCAAATAAAAGTGCTGTTAAATACTTGGGTGTTATAATTGATCACAGGCTGATCTGGGAGGAACACACGAGACATGTTGTACAAAAACTATCTACCGCAAGAGGAATACTTAGTAAATTAAGACACCATGCCCCTCAATCTGTATTATTAAATGTTTATTATAGCATTGTATATCCATATTTATATTATGGTGTCACATCATGGGGCAGCGCTGCTGCTACATATACCCACCCTATTCAGATTGAACAAAACTACATTGTCAAAATCATCACTAAATTGCCTTTTGTTAAAACAAAAATTGCCCCATTCTATGACCAACAAATTTGTTACGATTAATTGACATTTACAAATTAGAAGTTTTGAAATTTATGTTTAGTTTTTAAAAAAAAATTCTTCCAAAATGTTTTAACGATTACTAAACTATTCCCTCGGAAATACACGAGTATCCTACCAGGTTTGCTTGTAATGATAACTGGGCAGTAAATTTTCGATGTATTAAATCCACTACGCAAAGATCAATAAAATTCATTGGTTGTAAACTATGGAATGAACTGTCTTCTGAGATTAAATCTATAAATGAATCTAGTTTAAAATCTTTTTGTAAAAACATCAAAGTTTTACTAAAATAACATCCTCAACTTTCTATTGGTATTCGATGCAAAATCATTTATTGCACCATGTTCTGTTGCTTATTTTAATGATTATACTTTTTATTGTGTGGTTGCTTTTGTAATTTACAATGTATGTACTCAGTAGGCCTACATATATCGTTACATTCAATTTTTTTTTTTCGTACTATTATTGAATTATTAAATAATGTATCTTGCACTAAGTAAATTACGTATTTATTACGTCGTCCGATTGTGAGAGGCTGCAGACTCGATGACTGCGCCATTTTTTTCCGGATATGAACACTTGGTCCTTTCGCAGCCTCTCACAGGAAAGACCATAACACTGTGTTTCTTTTGTAAATTTTTTTCTCTTTTTTTTCTTTTTTTTTCCTGCTTTTGTGTGTTCTGTGTCTTTCCACACAAAAATAAACAAATGAATGAATGAATGAATATTAGAATCTGATTACGCGATTTTAACGTGTATTTTGCACTTTTTTGCTTTGTGCCGTGGCCCAAAGTCGGGAGGCATGGCACAATACTACCGCCCTAAATACGTCCTTGGATGCGCATTTCTTAATAATCACAGCATTTAGTCACAGCTTGAAACCATTCAACAAGTGTTTTCGAAAGGTGTGGTTTGTTAATACTGATTTTTTATAAAAAGTTTTATTTATGATAAAATATATAAGTATTTCGGTTTGTGCTTAGATGTCTTTTAGTTGCCAGAAAGGAGAATTCGACCGGTTTTTCAACCGGCTTGACCGGCCGGTCGAAGAATCTCGACCCGACTGGCAACCCGACCGACCGGTCGACCCGACCGGTTTCCATCTCTGCCCTAGACCCCGAAACAGCGCCTCCCCCCCACCCTTTGCAGATTTCTAGTTACGCGCCTGTTCCAACCTGATGGTTTTTAGCTTGAAAACGAGATCGGCGCCACTTCAAAGCAAATTGTTAGCCTCGAAGATGAATTGGATAAAGTGATGGAGCAACATCGACTTTCCATTGAAAAGCTGGATGTCGCCGAAAAAGCAGCAACAGATGTAAGTGCAAAATTTTAGTCGGGAAAGTTCGTAGTTGCATTTCTGTGGGAAATTTATTCCAATCAAATCAAATTATCAGTATTTTGCGAAATCTTATAAGCCCTGTTCATTTGAACGCAAAGCATACAAACAGGGCCTGAGAGAGAAAAATTTATAGGGGGTATGAAGGTCGATATCGTGCCCCCAAATCTTATCGGGCCCCAACCCTTATCGGGGCCAATGATGGTAAATCATTTTTTCTCGGATAGGGTGTAGATTTTCATTAAAAAGCGAGGGAATAACGATATTCGCATACAGTTAGGACCTATGAAAAACACAACTAGTCATAAAATTGGTTTAAATCCAGCTAGGGGATCTGGGGGAGCGCTGTGAGCTCCCCCAGTGGGGTCCGGGGCGGAGCCCCGGAAGCTTTAGCACTTTTTATATTTCTTGGAGTAAAATACAGCATTTGATCAACATCCCAGCACCAAACTTCCTTAAATTGACAAGCAGAAAACCTGATGTACATGAAAGAAAGAATGTGAAGTGGGGGACGATGACATTGACACAAGATTATACAATATAATGACTTTAATACTGCAAATCCTAATACTTTACTGATAAAAGTTTTAAGAAGTCATCTGCAATCATAGACTTCACAAACCCAAATACCTATTCAACTCATACAAATAGAGTGAGTTACTTAACGATAGTAGTATAGTATGTCAACTTTGACTCCGCTCCCTGAGGATGAAATGCTTTTGGATCTCTGAAAATGTCGGCCCTCATACATTGTTATATCGTAGAATTAGGGCTCTCAAGTCACAGAAATGTAACAAAACGTTAAATTCGGTTCAAGTGTATGGCTTTTGATACATTTTCCTGTTTCTTTAATCAAATCGACCACTATTGGATGCCCTAAAGGCTGTGTAGCAAAAATAGCGACCACTTACCAGTACTGGAAAGGCTGACTGATATTTTTGCTGTAGGCAAGTTTGATTACGGTGTTATGGTGCAATACCAAAACTTAACGCGGAAACCTGAACTCTTCCGGGCTCCTTGTGCTCGGGCCCCCCTAGGCCCGGGTACGATGTACCCCCTGAACCCCCCTCTCGCAGACCCTGCATACAGATAAGGGCTGTTGTCCATAGTCTAGACCGCCTTGTCTGAGACCGGCAAAGTTCAAGACCGAGACCGAAAAAAAGACGTCACCAAGATGGAATTCCATTCAAGATGGAAGTAGCTAAAATAATCCACGCTCACTTTGCGAATAACCTTCCATCCAAAATATCCAAATTTTTTACACTAACAAAAAACATCTCCTCACGTGCAACCAGAGCAACCGAATCGTCACGCGATACCTTATACATTCCCCGATATTCAACTATAAAGACTGCAACGATGCATTAAACATAAAGGAGTTAAAATTTGGAATAATATCCCACCTGAAATTCAAAATTCTTCAGCAAGATTATTTAAAAACAAATACAAAAAATATCTACTACAAAATTATAATTAAAATTTACACGGTTGCACTGCCTTGTTTTTGTTTCAAATAAGAAGCAACCTTAAATGAATTACTTTTCCTCGATTCAACTTGGGGGCTGCAGACTCGGAGACCGAAAGGTCAATTCGTTGCTTCCCTCCTGTCAAGAATTATCAATATTTAGAATGTCTCGAACTAATTTTCATCCTATATTTTTTTGACAGTTTAAATAAACTATTTATTGATTGATCACCAATGATTTTTTTAAAAAAATTTTAGGCCAAATTTGATCATGACTCATACCGTATCCTACTCGTTTTGTCGCCCGATCTTGATTAAGGGCCCGTTTGAACAGCCGCCCGTGTGAACACAACACAAAAACAAATAAGGGCCCGTGCTTGAATACCCGCCCGACGTAGAAGCTGATTTTTCAGTGGTAGAGAATATACCACTTGCTGAATAAATATAAATTTTGATTTGTTATTTCTTGTGAATAATATAAACTAATATGAGGGAATTACGCTTAAGACGTGAATAATTTGCGTTTGACGTGATTAATGTCGTGAAATATTTGTCTTCAACGATAATTTTTGCGCATAATTTTACTTTGAAAATAACAAGCATCCGTGCTTGAATAAGGGCCCGGTAGTAAGTTTGGTTGAAAAAAATAAAGGCCCGAGCTACAAAACGAGTAAATAGGCCTACGGTAAGTTGGTTTTACGATTATAGTTAAGTTAGGCGGTGACCAAGTTGCTTAAGTCAAAGTCAATTTATCAATTGATTGACCCAAAATATGCCAAGTAAGTCTCTTTTATGTTTGTCAGTAAATGGGTGGTTAAGATGACTGTGTGGCGGGTCAAAAGGAGCGCGTTCCGATTGCGGTTTAGCGGCTCGGTTGAACAACCTATGAGGTGGTAAGGTCTGTTGAGTTATTACGCTATCGATTCCATATATCTTTCATTTGTAGTTACTTGATTGGAGCGTCATCGATTGCAGCAGTGACTGCGACATATTCCCCCTTTTTGAGTTTCTTTGTTGGAGTTGATGTGGCGAGGGCGAAAGGGCCTGCCAGTGTTCAGTATGCTAGCGTCAAGGGTTCATTCCCGTCGGGGTCACCAGTTGTGGCGGGTCAAAAGAAAGCGTTTCGATTGCGGTTAACCGCCTTGGTTGAACAACCTATAAGTTGTTATAGTCTGTTGAGTTATTACGCAATTGATTCCATATATTTTTCATTTGTAGTTACGTTATTGTAGCGTCATCGATTGAAGCAATGCCTGCGACAGAGAACTGTCCTTTTTCAACAGATTGTAGGCCTTGGCGGTTGAGGATTTATACGACAAAGTGGCCTAGCTTGTTGCTGCAAAAACCGTATTTCCTTGTAACCTTGACCTCAAATCGGAATTATGCCCAAAAATTCGCTCTGATTCGAAGAAAATTAATACAAAGAAACTCCTCGCGGTAATTTGCTCAAAAGCAAGCAAACTGTTTAATTTACAGTCTGAGCTTGAAGTGAATGCCCAGACCCGCCGAATGCAGTTATTGGAGGAGGAGATGCAACGAGTAAAGGAGAGATTGGACGAGACGGTTGCAAAACTGGAAGTCGCGGAAAAAGCCGCAGAAGAAAGCGAACGAGGACGCAAGGTGATCGAAAGCAGGTAGCAACACCAATTTTTTGAAAAATACTCCACATGGATATTAGCTCTATTTTCACCTATAGTAGTGCCTACTTTTAGGCTTTAGAACATCCTTACACCAACGCTCAATTGTAAACTTGAAAATTTGCGTCAGATACAAGAAAATAATGCAAATAAGAGAAAAGTCGTGTGAGCTGTGTTTCAAAAGAAACGTATTGCTATCCAAATTCTTTACACAGTAGCGTAGCCAGGGGGGGGCGGGGGGGGGGGGGCTACAGCCCCCATCCATTGGCATGTCGAACAAAATGCAGAATCGGAAAAACACTACGTTTTTAGCACTTTTGAGACTGTTTTATGCACTGGAGTCGACTAAATAGTGATTTAAAACATCTTTTGAAACATATATTCAGGGGGGCTAATTTGTCAAAAATAAAACTAACAAATAAATGAAAACTTTGAAAAATGGTAAAAAATAAGCAATTAAATTTGATCGCAAGTGTAAAAATGCTAAACATAGGTTTCATCAACAAATATACGATAAACTAAGGAATAGGAGGGGGGCTATTCAGTATTAGTTAACTACCAATCATTTCTCTCAAATCTCTTTTCATTAGCCCCCCCCCCCCCCAATTATTTTTCTCTGTAAACTGTATACGAAGTAGATTACTCCGTGTGAGTTTCATTGAACTATTCGATTTTATAATTTACCAGCATCTAAACAAGGGAACTAAAATTTTACCATTAGCCATCTCCCAAATAGCCCATTCATGCCACCAGTTTAATCATGTTTGCACTGCCAATTTCTAAGCCACGTTTTAAAAGCATTATTTTTTAATCAAAATAGCCCTAAAATGGTTATTTTTGCAAAAAAATGCAAAATTTTCGAGCGCTGGGGGCTCCGCCCCGGACCCCCGTGCCTCCGGCGGCTAGCCTCCGGCGCCCACGCCCCCAAAACAGCCTCCCATTGCGAATTTCGGGCTACGCGCCTGTCTTCATATATGTTAAACTAAGACTTATACTTTAAGTATAGTGTAGATTCTCAATTGCGAGGATAGAATAGATGGAGGTTGATTCGGTAAATGATACAAGCTTAAGCGTAGCCATGGGGAGGGGGAAGGCCTGCCCCCCTCCTACAATTGAAATGCCACCAGCGATAAAGTCATGACAAAAAGCCCTATTGTTTCTTCAGTTTCTGATAGCATTTTTTGCGTACAGCAGTAATAATTAGCAATGATATTGATAACCAGGGGCCCCAAGCCTCCACTTAATTCAATTTTTACCAACCAGTTTAACTGTATTACCCGGAAGATATTGAGAGTGTTTGTCGTAAAAGTTGCTACCTCAGGTCCTCATCTATTCTTTTTATGAACGTAATGCAATAACTATAGGGCCAGATGTACCTTAATATGACACAGTGCCCAGGGACCCGTGCTCAGATGGTGAGACTTTTTTTAGTCTTCACCTATATTGGCAGGAAGATGTTATAAAAATGTCTCAAAGTACCAGGGGCCCCGCGCAATGTAAATCCGCCCCGGGCAATAAACATGGTTAGTAGGCGTAACCATCTATTGCACCATTTTTAAATAGCAATTCACCTCCACCTCGCCAGTTTTTACTTCACAAAATACTTTTGGAAAAAAAATTATCTTGGGAAAAAGCTCATTGAACAAATTATTCAGTTTGGATTGAGAGGGCCCGGGCCCCCTGGTCGTACATGTAGTCACGTACTCCAACAACTGGATATTTTTATGACAAAACAAAAATCTCGAAGTAAAATCTTCGAGTGGATAATTATTTGCTGGTAAAATATTCCACGAGGCAATGTACTTCACTTCCCCTATCTAGACCAAATCACTTACAAAATTTAATTCCAAATACAAGATTTTAAACGTGTTTTGGACTTAAATTGTATGTAAAAGGAGGATTGAACATTATTTAAATTTTTTAATTGACTACAAAATGTCAAAAATTCATAGGTGAGCACAAGTCCGTTAATCGTTAATCCGTTAATAACGAAGCTAACTTTCTCATTAACTCGTTAATCCGTTAAAAAGTTTTTTCATGTTAACGGCTAAATTAACTTCCGTTAAGTTCTGTTAACTTCCGTTAGGTTTTATCGTTAATATCTTGCACCATTCATTTAAAGTACCGGTACAAACCAGTTTGCACTGGTAACACTTGTTACGCATTGGCACGAGTTTCATAAAAGAAAGCGAAGAAGGAGCTCTTTTTTGTGGCAAAAAGCTGCAGCCTCATAGGTCTATTATTTATCGCTGTTCGCAATTTCCAAAGCTTTTCCGATCGCAGCTCTGTTAGTGTATTTGAACTTATTTTTATCTTGAAACTAGATTAGACTGTAAAATGTAACTTCCAAAGTAAAAAAAGACCACCATAGTAATAACTATTGCCTTACAATTAGCTCAACAGCGTCAATACGTGTTCTAGAAGCGAGTGAATAAAAAGAAATGTTAATTACACGCAAAATGTTAACGGATTAACGGACTTTATTAACTTCCTTTACTTAGGGCCGAAATCAGTGGTGCCGAAACAAGAGGAGGATGGGAGGGTTATATCCCCCCAATAATTTGACTGTATACCCCCCAACAATTTGAGTATGGTCTTCATCTGAATCCCCTCCAACAATTTGCCTCTGGTGTGCATCTGAGTGCGGGTCAATACTCAAAAAAAATGTTAAAAAAGTGTTCCATTTCTGGTAAAGAACTTTTTTTTGGTCTTCATCTGAATTCGGGGAAAAGTGTTTCATTTCTGGTGAAGACTTTTTTTTTGGTCTTCACTTAATTTGCTCACCTGAAAAAAGTCTTGGTCGAGGTTCATTCCCCCCAATGTTGAAAACAGGGCAAAATTGGGATAAAATTGCAAATTATCCCCCCCAATGCTCAACAAAGATTTGCACCACTGGCCGAAATAGACGATCAAGTTTTTTCTGCAAGAACGCTTGCAGAAGCGTTGATTCAACTTTTTTCTGTGTGTAAATGTCCTAGCAAGAATACTGTGCAACGATTGCAGAAACGTTGCAGAAGGGTTTTCTGGCGACGTGTAAATGGCTTCCTGCAAGATTTCGCAAAACTTTCCGCAACATTAAAATAACTTCGGCCGCGTTTCAGCTTGCTGCAAGTTTTTTGACTTCTCATGCCCGTCACAATGCTATTATATTAACAATGTTATGCCTACCCACTTGGACACTTTTAGACTTTATCGCATTGTCTTGCTACAAGACAATGTAAAATACTGCACAATTACTGTACATTACCAGCATCCCTATATTTGGACAGCATTATAAAATATAAGCGTTGATAAGTGAATTTGAAGTTAGCTCTGCAGTTTGGAACGTATTGATACTTGAACATAGAGACTGAGTAAAAAAGCACTGCTTCAGAGCAAAAAGATTTAGGAAAGGTATTACATTGTCTACAGGATATAAATAAATTGCCGAATGTTAATAATATTTAACGATTTTGTATAAAGCAGTTCCTTTTAAATGCAATAAATTCTATTAGTCTACATTTTTATAATACCTCGGTTCGCACTTTAATAGCAACTTTTTTGTGATGCTATGAATGCTGGGTTTGTTTAGGTAACAATGCTTACGTGAACGTGATTCTTCGTTATTACCCTGCTTGCGACTATTACTGTTTGTGTGTTATACTGGGCAGTAGCCAGAGAAAAAAAGGCCAGGCAGGGCTGGTTTCCATCTCAAAATTTTCACGCAATATTACTGTAAATGCATGTGGAAATGTGGATAATTATGTTAGATTCCGCCTGAATTTTATTATCAACATTACCTAAAACGTTTTTCTTTTCAATAAACATATATTAGATAAAAAAAAAAATATTTTCCAGAAGCGGGCAAAAATTAAGTTTTACAAAATGCGCAGCGCAACAAAACACAACGACTATTTAAACCATTAAAAGCGCAGAACAAGAGGCGCACTTCAAATATATCTTCAGAAGCGCAGCGCAACTTCCGCAACAAGCTTTTTGATTCAGTAGAAGCGTAACGCATTTCTAACGTATTCGTTTTTCTAAGCATTTTCTAACGTATTTTCTAAGCGTAACGTATTCCGCAAGTCAAAGCACAACCAAAGTTCTGCAATTAAGTGTAAAGCAGACAATGTAAATTACGCATTTTAGTGATAAACCTGATTCTAGCGTTCTTCCGGTAAAGTCATAGTCACCTGAAGTGGAGTCGAGGACACAAGGCTTGAGGCCAAGGACACAAAAAAAAATCTGAAGCCAAGGCCAAGGACAGGAATGCTCGAGACCAAGGACACAGGCGCAAGAGTTCTCCAAAAAAAAAGATCATCAAAAATGTTTTTCAAGTGATCTCTAAAAAAAGGTCTTCGCAAATTTTCCGCAAGGTTTCTGGCGTTTTCCAACGAAATTTTTATGATTTAAAGAATAGTGCTGTGCTTGGCCGAGTACAGGGCAATTTTCGAAGATTTGTAGGCTTCGAGGCCAAACAAGGACTTCAAAATGTGTCCTCGAGGACTCCACCTCTGATACTCACAGCAAGCTTGATCTCAAAAGCCTTGTTGCTTTTATTGATGTTTAGTTGGTCATGACGACCAACATCATCTCCCAATCGGCCCTCTCAATCCTTTCATCAGTACCCTCTTATCCAACATCAGCCTGAGTCCCTCTGGAATGTTTGGTCCCTCGCCTCCTCTCTCTCTCCAATAACACCACCTTAAACTTCCAATTGGTTCCTGGTCACGCTGGTCTCCCCGGTAATGTAAATGCGGATTTACTTGCCAAAGCTGGTGCCTCCCTGCCCACCGACGCGATCCTATGCCCTCTCCCCACCGTCATTGTAAAAATCCATTATTTCCAGTACCACAATTGGAGACGTCACATCTCCCACGCCTACTAAACTACCAAGTACCTAAAGTCTCTTCGGAGGAACTGCTCCTATCTCGCCCTATTCGCTGTGAGCTTTCCCGTCTTCGCTGCCATGGCCACAGTCTTCTTTTATCTTCATATCTTCACAGGATCAGTCGGAAGGAAAATTCTGCTCGTAGTGCCTGTGGACACCCTCTACAGGACCTCAATCATCTCCTCCTCGACTGTCCTGCCTCTGAACCTCTTCTCAAATCTATCTTTGGCTCCTCTCTCTCTCTGTTCTTGACCTATGGTCCAGACATTGGGGTGTGGCCCGACTGTTGGGTCTCCGCGGAGTTCCTCCGCGCCCCCATCCGTCGGAAAGGGTCGGGTAGTACCACCACCAACATCATCAGAATACGAGCATACGATAAAGAGCTACGACTGAAGCTACGTAGCATCAATATGAGCTGTAAGATTTTTTTTTAAGTTTCAAATCCGAAAGTTAATTATTAGCCTACATCACAACAACAAAAACAAACTTGTAGAAAAGCGGATAGTGTTAAAACTTTGGTCACAAAAACTATAGTATAAACTAAAATGCATACGTGGGCACAAGTCCGTTAAACGTTAATCCGTTAATAACGAAGCTAACTTTTTCATTAACTCGTTAATCCGTTAAAAAGTTTTTTCATGTTAACGGACTAAATTAACTTCCGTTAGGTTTTTATCGTTAATATCTTGCACCATTCATTCATCGTATCGGTACAAACCAGTTTGCACTGGTAACACTTGTTGCGTATCAGCACGAGTTTTATAGAAGAGAGCGAAAAAAGGAGCTCTTTTTTGTGGCAAATAATAAGCTGCAGCCTCATAGGTCTATTAATTATCGCGGTTCGCAATTTCCAAAGCTTTTCCGATCGCAGCTTCGTTAGTGCATTTGAACTTATTTTTACCTTGAAATTAGATTGGACAGTAAAATATAACTTCCAAAATACAAAAAGACCACCATAGCAATAAATATTTCCTTACAATCAGCTCAACAGCGTCAATAGGTGTTCTAGAAGCAATGGAATAAAAAGAAATGTAAATTACACCCAAAGTATTAAGGAATTAACGGACTTTAGTAATTTCCGTTAATTAAAGCTGAAAATAACGGATTAACGTTAACGGAGGTGTGAAGTTTGTTAACGGACGAGTGCTTAACGAAGCTAACGTTTTGCATTAACTTGCCCACCTATGCAAAAATCTAGTTTTTTCAAATGTCCTTAAACACATGCGAATTGTGAAGTACTGGCATTAAACTAGCTATTTTTTCCAAAAAAATCGCCCAGGGGCTGGGGGCTCCTTTGAGTTACTCTAGCTTACTCAAAACATGCTCCAATTTAGCCATTTACTCTTTTCACTTTTGATTTAAGTCCTCTCCCTATAGCAAAATCGTGGTTACGAGCCAAAACAGGCCACGGATTCTGATCTTCCAATGTACAATATCGTTGTCCCAAAAAAAGTTTTGCTTTCGAAAGTTTCTGATGACGTCATTGCATGTGATTTGAGGTTTGCCCCCCCGTAATCAAAAATCTTGGCTACCCCAAGCCATAGAGTATGCCATTGACACAGGCGGCATCATTTTTTATTTCTATTTTGTATTGTATTGTACAACATTTTGCAATTGCAACCATAGCGGAGCAGGAACGCTTTGTTTTCTTAGGGGCGGGAGCGCCGATTTTTTTGAAAAAAGTAACGTCAGCAGTAGCGTGTTCCTTTTCTTAACCCTGCAGCGCCCTACGTTGCATATATGCAGCATAGATTCGAGAGCGTTGAAAATGGAACTGTGATTGCATAAATTAATTTTACAAATTTGGCTAGTTTCCTAAACGCCCGCTGTAACAAATGTGCAACTTATTATATTTCCACCTACCGCTGGCTGCAAAAAGCAGCCTTTTCCATATTTGCTCAGCATATTTTGCCCAAATTTGGTTAGTGACCAATTTTTGTTTCCTTTTTGAGATATAGATAGCGCAGAAATCACAATGCTTTTTGTGTTTTCTGAAGTAGTACTACCCAAATGTCACTTAGAACGCGCAAAACTGTCAGACTTGAAACATAAGCTTTCGGAGCAAAACGATTTGAAGTGATGTTGCAAATTTGCAACACTGGGCGCAGAGGACTTGATTGACAAATTGGTGCATCAAATCAAATTTTTCGTTATATTCGTTGTATTACGCCGAAGTGTGTAACGAGTTGACGGCGCCCATCTCCGCGTCATTGCACCCGGGCAACACAGCTCCTTTCGAAGGAATGTCTCAGCGGTGCTGAGCCGTTGGCAACACAATGTCTGATTTGACCGGCCCGAGATTTAAACCTTAGTCCTCCCGCCCCAGAAACGAATGCGTTACCACTCGATCAACTTTCCGATCAAATCAGACACAATTTTGACCGACCAACTTCCCGGTCAAAATGGTGTAGATGCTGAGTAAAGGTAGCTAGTATTACTAATACACAATCCATATTCTTCAATATACTTTTTTAGATCCTGGTTTACTTTCAAAAATTTAAAATATCGCCAATTAGTGCATACCATGTAATCCAAATCTGAATCAAGCCAGTTGAGCTGCAGATAGTAATGCCAGCGTTGATGTTTTTGACTTGCAATCTGATGTCTGATGTTTTAGATGAAAATCTGCGGTAATTTGCTTTTAGGAGGAAATCTGTTGTTTTTGACAAAAATTTGATGTGAATTATCAAAAAAGATAACAAAAGGCTAAATCCACTCTATAGCTTATCATTTGGGCTTCGACCCCAGACCTCTGTCAACGATACGTTTGAATCACAGTACACTTCTTTACTCAACAAGTCTCCCAATTTAGACATTTGCACATTTTAACGATTGGTTGAAGCCCGCTCCCTTTGAACGAGTTCTTAATTACATGCCAACAACAGGCCACGGCTTCTGATCTCCTATTCTACGACATCTTTGCCCCCTCAAAAAATTCCTCTTTCGAAGTTTCTGATGACGTCATTGCACGTGATTTGTGGTTTGCCCCCCCAATCAAGAATCCTGGCTACGCCTATGGGGGGCACGGCCCCGAAATGACCCCCGTTAAGCCGGGCCTGCATGGATGTTTCTGCCGGAAATTTACTGCATTGGTTTTGCAGTTTAGATGCAATCTGATGTTTCTTCTTTTTTGAAAATCTAATGTTTTTGAACAGCTGTCGCAGGCGTCACTGGCTGCTGAACAAAAGTAGACTTGGCTTCGAAAAGTGGTTTAGTTTGTTCATTTTATTCAAATACTGTGTAGTGGCTGTATAAGACGATGTAGCATTTGCTGCATTGTATATTAGCACTATAGTAGTGTCAGAGAGAGACTACTAAATATACAGCGGTTACTTAGTAAGACATCTTCATGCAATACTTTTTTCAAGATGGTGGTTTCTGAGTTTAAATTAGGGGTAAGAGCTTTAGAATTTTGGAATCAGAGTTTTGATTGGAGCAAGGCTCAATTGTTATTGATCTATGCAACTACAAAATGGGTAATACTTTTGTATGAAGTTGTTTTGCGTGAAGATAATTTACCGATTATGCTAAATACTTTTAGTATATCTTATAAATAATGATTTAGTGATGTGGTATTTGCAGATTCGATTTGCTTTGAAATTATTTGTTTTTGGATAATTAAACATTGCTTTTTCTTTTTGTGTTGTAATTCATTGTCGCGATCGTTGATACTTGGCTAGAGTACAACCTCTCATCTCTAGAATCGTCCACGTCGACTGACCTAGAGAACGACTAAGATGTTAATTGACGAATCGCACCTATTTATACTACGGCAAAAGCTATCGAATATCCCAGAACAATCCTTGAACGTCACAATAGAAAAAGTATACAAGCTTACGACAAACGAATTTCGACATTAGTTATGACGTCACAACTTCAAGTCCAAATATAGCAATTAGGACATGTAAACAACCAAACAATCGATAACTGCAGAAGATAGTAGAGTATACTATGAAGGAATTATCTTGAATATTTTAAATCAGAAAAGCAGGAAAACAAAGAAACAGTCACGTACACGTAAAAACACAGTAAATAATTATATCTCAGGCATTCAAAATTATTATTCCTGACATCCATAATTGCAGCCTATAATACCCAGTGTTGCATATTTGCAACATTGCCAAATATGGTAATTAATTATGAGACCCTTAAATTTCAGTAAGGTCTGATTATGTATCAACATTTGACTTGAAAAAACCTCTCGCGTATTCTTTTTCAAATGTTTGTATGCATGAACGCTACAGGGTTAAAAGGGCATTCAGTAGCTTTTTACTCTTGACCAAAATGTTGAGAAAAGCTTGAAATGCGTAATCACCCAATTTGAAGTTTCTACGTCTTCCCGTTTTCAAGATATTACAGTTGAAAGTTAACAACTTTCCTCTTACTTCAGTGTTGACATTTTGTTGGTGTTGTCGCTTTCTAACCTAGGTTCCTCTCACACTTTAATTTACTGTCCCTCTTTTTTCCGGTTTTAATCATTGTCCAGGCGTTTGATTCAAGTTGAATGTCCAGCAAAAGCACCACAGCCTTTACCATCAGGATCGGTCTGGCCTAAACTCTAATTAAAACCTTATTCAAATAGAATCAAGAGTTAGTACGAAGTAAAAACATGCATAATTTGACGCTATACTTAAATCAGTCACCCTAAATTTCTAATACTGCAGCATCTTTATCATCGCTGCTAACAATGGATTACGTACATCAGCTCTAGACTCATTGATTGCAAAGATACATGATCATTTAGCAACTTAGCAACAACAGATTAAGCGCCAAACTTGAACTGCCAGTCAGAACCATAATGACTACGGTTCGATACCAGCTGAGGACACTGACCACGACAGTACGTATTGTAACAAAAGATCCACTTTTGGAAAGCTGGCTAACATTTATTGACAAGCAGCTAATTTTGCAGTTCTAAACCTTTACTTTATTTTACAACAACTATGCCGCAAAATTTTTATTGAAAATCAGGGTTTTGTAGCGATTTTTTAAAATTCTGTTTCTAAATGGCAAACCTGGTAAAATTTCTAAAGGGAAAAAGCCTTTCTAAGGGGAAATTTAATCTCTTGTATCTCAAGAACGGAGTAAGTCTTCAGAGGTCAAATATAGTGGAGAGGTCGAATATAATGAAGTAAGTCTTCAGATCTGTCAAACTTTGTTTGAGAGAATACGAGCAAAAATTTTTCTATCTGAATGCCCTTTTAATTCCATTCGTTTTTGTTCAGGGGGAATACAGGGCAATAATATAATCGCATATAGATGGTTATATTTTAAGGTAGGCTATCAAAAGGAGCAGGAGCGCGTACCATTTTATTTTGAGGAGTGGCGATCCTTCTTTCGCTAAGAAGCGGGAGCGACGTTGTTTTAAAAGGAGCGGTTGCCCATCTACATTTTTGAAATTTTGAATCAGCTGAGAAATGATACTGATAACATTTTCAAGCTTTTATTGTGGCTTGTAAATGCTTTTAATGTTAGATCTTTCAAAGACGAGGAAACTTTAGAGTTACAAGAAATTCAACTTCGAGACGCAAAAGGAATAGCAGAAGATGCTGATCGCAAATACGAAGAGGTACAAAGTGCAAAGGTTACGATTTTTGAACGACATTGCTATTAGCAACCCTAACGAAATGTTACATCTCTTAATACGACTGACTGAATTAGTAAACTTGCAATTTCAATGCAAGCTGTATTAAAAATTGAATTATTTTTTTAGTGTGGGAATGTTTGTATAATTAAGACAAATCGTTTTACTGCCATTTTATTTGATTACAACGTTTAAAATGCTGCTGGTATTTAAGAAGCATTTACAAAAAAACGCAAGTTGGAGAACATCTTGAAAGAAATTTATAACTTAATTTCAGGTTGGCCGAAAGTTGCATATGGTGCGTATTGCGATTGGCCGAAAGTTGCCTTTTTATTTGATTGCAACGTTTAGAATGCTGCTGGTATTTAAGAAGCATTTACAAAAAAACGCAAGTTGGAGAACGACATTGAAAGAAATTTGTAGTTTAATTTTAGGTTGGCCGAAAGTTGCGTATGGTGGAAAACGACCTGGAAAGGATATTGGATCGAGCTGAAGAGCACGAAACGTGAGTGTGTAGTTGTTTTCGGTTTCAAAAATTTTGGGTGATGCACAGTGCCGTCGTTACAGGGGGGGGCGTGCCCCCCCCTAACGAGTGCTTGTTTCCCTCATTTTGGTTTATTCAAAATACTTTTTTAGGGCATCACGTAACGACAAGACAACGGGCAATAATGGAAAAAGGAGTAATAACGTTCAAACACAATTCTTGTTTGAAGTTTTCTCCATTGTTTGCGAAATTGCTGGCCACCAACAATTACTGCTGTATATAAAAGTAACGCAACAATCCGTCTTATTAACATGCATTTACGGATTTGTCGCGGAATGGGGATGTAAGCCTGTAGAATTGTAAGCGGTACTTCGTTAGTGATTATGACGGAAACAAGACGTGAAAACATCTTTTTAAAAGACCAGCTGTTTTTTTAATTTTTTAAGGTCGCAGTTAGTTGGGCAACCAGGAGGAATGGGCCAAGGTGGCTTCAGCCCCTATAGCCAAGCTATTAAGAAAAAGTAACCAAAAATAAAACACACAAGCGTTAAAACTTGTTTTGGACTTGACCTTAAGTATGAGGGGGCTGAAGAGGCTAAGCTATTTGATTCTTTCAATAATTTCTTATATTTCTCAATTTGCTGTAATAAATCATACGTCTTCAAAAACGTGCGGAATGTGATTGAAATGGCGTTAAAATTGCTATTTTTTGAAGCAAAAACACAAACATCACTCATCGTCAGAGATGGGCGTTTAAAAAAAAAATCGTAAAGCGCAAGCGCAAATTCCGCAACTAAATTTTTTTAGCTTAAAGCGCAAGCGCAAATTCCGCAACCAAAATTTTTAAGCTTAAAGCGAAAATGCGAATTTCGCAACCAAAATCTTAAAAGTTTGAAGCGCGATTGCAAATTCCGTAACGAAAATTCTAAACGTTTTAAAGCGCAAGCACAAATTCCGCAACCAAAAATTGAAAACAGTACAGCGCAACTATGAATTGATTGCTTGAGAAGAGCACACAAATTTCGCTATTTAAAAAAGTTTTTGAGGGCAAATTTTTGTATAATCGAAGTTTCAAAAGCGCGCTGCATACGATGGTGTTAACTATAAAAATATGAAAGTACAAACATTGTACCATCTTCAGCTAAGCTGCCCTGAAATAAACCAACTGCATTGCGTTTAGCTTTTATAACTAAAGGCACATATCTAAGACCGAAGAAAGAATTATTTTTATTGTTGAAAAAAAGGAATTAAACTCTAAAACAAAAAATAATAATAAAAATAAACAGCAATAAAAATAAATAAACACCAAAACAAAAAAAGCTCCACTCACTCACATACAGAAATAATGCGTTATTTATGGAGAAAAATTGACTTTTTTAAACACTTTTTATTCTCACGCAGCAAAACAAACTTTTCAAAATTTTCTTTCGTCATAGACGATCGTTTCGATAGCAAAATATCAGAACAAATAGCAAATAATCTCTCGACGGCGGCCGAACTAGGAATAGCAGTGTTGAATCTTTTGAATTTTTGCAACCACGCATCTTCCTTGTAGGCAGGAAAGCAATCTTTGGTGATTTTGTCGTTTGCTCTTCCGACCCTTTCATCTAATCTTTTTCCTACTGTAGAGGCCAAGTTTTCGGCTACTAATTGCAGTACAAAAATCAAAAAGTATTTCGTACTTATTAAGTGAGGTAGCTTAAACTAAATTCAGGGTTCAAAATTAACGCCTGCCCGCTTGCCCGAGGCAAGCTGAAATCGCTTCAGGCAATAAGTTAGTTTTCAGCTTAACTTCCCCGGTGGCAACTTAACAAAATACAGCGTATTAGACAACTTCAAACAAGATTAGTTAAAGACGCAATTTACCCGGTTTTGTTGCAATAAAGTAAAATTTGTACGTAGAGAAAGCTGTTCCTTGCTTTATTTTAGTAATCACTTTGTAACTATCACAATTTATGCATTGTCTAATAGTACGCACATTATTTATCGCAATTAACACGTCTTAATCGCACGCAGATTTTTCGATTCTTGGACGCGTTTAGCAACTGTTTGGCACAAAATGTTCCGTTTTTTTTCTAGAAAAGTTTTCCGGCGCTTGCCACGCTAACAGCTGTTTCAGATACCACAAGTATTACCCTGCGCTGCATGAAGATAACGTCACGAATTTTGCAATTTTTTGTTATGATTATTTTGAAGTTCTTTTAGCTTTCTAGCTGGTGTAGTTTCCAAAATATTCACTAATAAAAATACGTTTGCAACAAACCACAACGGTAATCAATAACTATGATCGTTAAATATTAAATGAAATATTTACAGTCAAAAAATCAATTTTTGCTGATGCATGATTGAAAAAGTTACTGATTGGAAAAGACACATTATCTTAACGATCGCACACAAAAACTTGATTCTCGAAACTACGCGTATTTTGCAAATTCAGTGCTTTTTTCCAAGTTAAACTCAAAACATAGAGTACTTTTTTTTTCGGGTAAGTTGAAATTTTCTTGGGCAAATAGACATTTGATAACATTTGCCCGACGGGCAAGTTGTCACAAAAGTTAATTTCGATCCCTGATATAATTGTAATATATTACTCTTTGTCTTTCAGCCGTATACAGCATATAGCAGGCCTGCCCAACCTTTTTACTGGTACAGGCGACAAAATTGCGGGAGAAAAGTTATTGCGGGCCACATGCATTTTTACCAAGAGTTTTTACCTAGAAATTCAGGCCTTTTTTTAGCCGCATTGATGGCAAAGACCAACGTTATACCTTTTTATTTGCCAGAAAATGGTAAGCCTTTCTATGAGGAAATCAAGCGTTCAAAAAGACCTCGGGGGCCACACAAAATAGCTTCGCGGGCCAAATGTGGCCCGCGGGCTACGGGTTGGGCAGCTCTGGCATATAGTTTATCTGAAGCACAAGTACTACCACTAGGGATGGGCATTTCAGAATACTTGGCTATTTCAGAATTATTCCGAATAGCTAAAACCGAATCCTAATCTGGCTTAAATTAACTTAATTTGCTGAAAAAGTGAACAACCAGTCAACCACCACTGATATTCAGAAAAAAATTGTTAAGCGATTTGGTTAATTAAAGCAGCGCTTTATTGCAGTGCATGACATTGAGTGCTTCTAAATGTTCACCACTTAGTTGCATTCTTAATTCGCTCACAGTCAAGTCTGCACTGGAGAAGCACCTTTTGGAAGAAGCTGATAGTGCAGAAATGCAAAGGTTGCTTCAAATAGAAAAGTTGAAAATTTGTGGACCACCATTTCATGTATCCATGTTAAAAGATTAAAAAGCTTGAGTTTTGGAGAGCCCCGTTTGGGAAAACGTTTTTTTATATTTGCCCACCCTGAAAATTTCATGAGTCCAGCGTGAGTGGTTAAAAATTTTGAATTTTGGAGGGCCCGTTTGGGGCAAACCCCATTGTGGCACCCCCAATTTTTGTTACGTTTAGTTTATTTTTGATTTCTACCCATTTAAAAAATCTTATTCATCTAGCTCTAACGGTTTAAAAGTTCAAAATTTTGGAGAACCCGGTTGAGGGGGATCTCCCAACTGGCACCCTAGATTTCTATCACACACAAGTCCTCCTTGATATATTCAATCGCTCAAACTTCAAAAAAAGCACGTTTAGCGGTTTAAAAGCTGATAGCGCGGAAGAAAACAAAACAAGAAAAAAAAGTAGATAACGCAGAAGAAAATAAAACAAGAAAAAAAATCTTTCTATCAGCAATCAGCATGTATCAACTATCTCGTGATCATGCTTTAAATCTGTAAAATCTAAATTTATTTATTTTTTGACTGGGACATGCAGATCAACATTTAAAAATTAGTTTGTGATTGCACATCTTGGAGGAAAAAAATTCACAATTAAACCGCAACAAATATTAGATTTACCGATTCGCAAACGCAAATTGCGCTAGCGCTGAAAAAAAGGCATAGAGCGCAGCGCAAATTGCGCAAGCGCTGAAAAACAGACATAGAGCGCAACGCAAATTGCGCAAGAGCGGAAAAAAGGCATAGTGCGCAACGCAAATTGCGCAATTGTGCAACTTGCGCAATTTGCGCAACTTGCGAAACTTGCAAACTATTTTGCGCAACGCCCACCTCTGCTCATCGTCTAACGGCGCTGCCCCCAAACCCCTTTTGTGATACGTTTGAGTTGCAATAGTTTGTTCAGCAAGGGGCCTAAATTAGACAATTTTTGTGCAAAAAAATTTACTTTTGGTTCAAGCCCCCTCCGTTTTAGCGAAATCCTGGTTGCGCTTGTGGTCACATTCACTGCTGTAGACAGATTTTTCAAGTGATTTTGTGGGCTGCATACGAAACGAGCTAATAAACGCTGACGGACGTGTAGGTCTTTTTTTCAAATACGAATAAGAAATTTTTGAAATAATTCATAATTTGTAGCTCTAAAATATCAGTTTTTATCTGCAAAATTTCAGTCTATTTTAGTGCCTCTCCACTTTCGGCTAGTGCCCCTTCACTTCGTTTGCTCTGGAGACGGCACAGGTGATACAACTAATGTCATGTCTTTGACGCAGAAAAGTGAAAAAATCGGACGAACAGCTAAAAAACCTGCAAGAAAGTTTGAGACAAATGGAAGCGGTGTCGGTGCAAAACTCGGAGAAGGAAGACAATTTTGAAAAAGAAATACACGCTCTAACAGAAAACCTTAAAAATGTAAGTAAATTCAAATGTATAACCTATTTCACTTTTACGAAAACGCCTTCTAGAATTGTTTTCTTTTTATTCTTTTTTTTTATTTTATTGAGGTGCAGGGATTTTCAAAGATCTTTACCGAAATATATGAGCAAAGTAGCATCACGAATATCTCCGTCTTAACAACTCCAAAAATCGTTGCAATTTTTAGGCGGAAACTCGAGCGGAATTTGCAGAACGCACAGTGGACAAACTTGAAAAAACTATCGATTATCTTGAAGGTAATTATACGAGTATGTAGTAAGTTAGAAAGTGCAAAGAAAATTTCATTTTTTGACTCAGCCACATACGATCAAAAAAATAAAGCGCATAAACAGCCTAAAACCACCAAAAAATACATAACTAAATCGTATAAGTTACGATCTCTAAGCCCAAAAGCAGCGCCGAACAACCTTGAGGTATACTACTCAAGGCGCTTTTTGTCCTCGTCAGTAGTAAGAAGTGGCTGAAAAGTATGGGGTTTGCGGGATTGAAAGTGCGGGACTGCGGGATCAAAATGCGGGATTGCGGGATTTATCCAATTGCGGGATTGTCCAAATGCGGGGTTGTCAAATTGCGGGATTTTCAAAACGCGGGATTACATAAATACAGCGTTGTCTAAATGCGGGATTGTAGTACTCTTAACCCTAGCTGAACTCCCCTCAGCTCTAACCCTAACCCTAGCTAGTTGTAAAAATCGAACCCGAAACATGGTCTTGACCTGAAGAGTGTCTTGCCGGAGTACCGAACCACCGCAGGTGGTTTACATGGGAACTGTTTTTTGGTTCAAGTCTAAAGCTTTGCTTAACTGGTTATGTTAAAGTATGAGCGAATAACTAACCTGAGAATCGAACCCGGTAGTATCTGAATTCGAATCTAAAATAATTATCTAGTTTATGCTATGGGACATTTTATAAGTCTCTTTTGTACGTTTGGGAATATAAAGTTTCGTGTTACTTGAAGCCGTTTCCTGTCGTGACCGTGCTGTAGCCAAATTTTCGGCGCCGTGATGGCGTAATCGCGCGATAAAAAACAGCCGGTGACACGACCTGACCTGTCCAAGGTTCACCTGCGAATCGCTACCTTTTGTTAATCTTGGTTACTTTTTTAGCACGTCACTTCGAATATGGGACAAGTATGGCGCAACAGAGCTTGTACCTATTTATCCTAACGGTGCAAGGGTTACAAAAACTTCTGTTCCCACCGTTAAAACAAAACACCTGTAAATAACAAAACATCTGCAAAACGCGAGCTTCTGTTCCCACCGTTAATAGATCCCAGAGGGGGTGCTGATGTGAAAGAGGAAGACGAAAAGAAATGCTCTTGGGTAAGAATGTGGAGATGGCAAAACTGTTAGGGTTTAAAGATCAAAGAATTGCGCGAGTTTGGTGAGTCTAAAGTGTAAAATTTGTAAGACTTTCTGGAAATCGAACTACCGCAGGTGGTCAGTCTAAAGTGTAAAATTTGTAACACTTCCTGGTAACCGAACCACCGAAGGTAGTGAGTCTTAAGTTTAAAATTTGTAAGGCTTGCCTGGAAATCAAACTATCGCAAGCGGTTAGTTAAAGTCTAAAATTTGTAAGGCTTCCCTGGAAATCAAACTACCGCAAGCGGTTAATTAAAGTCTAAAATTTGTAAGACTTGCCTGGGAATCGAATTACCGAAGGTGGTTAGCCAAAGTCTAAAGCTTAAAATTTGGACTAAACTTTAAAGGTCATGGACCGTTCTTTGGACTGGCGGCTAGCTGTCGTAAAATCGCTTTGAAGTTGGCAAGGTTCCAACAATTTGATACTTTCAATCTAAAAAAATTAAAAATTACGAAAACAAAACTAAATTTTAAGGCATTTAGTCGATAACGTAAAAATATGTCTGAAATATGGTTGTATATTACTGTAATTGTGGAGTTTGAATAACTACGGTATTATGTTTCAACAAGAAAATGGCGAACTTAAATACAAGTAGGTCGATAGCATCCTTCGACTTTTTGCACTAAAATATTGCAACAACGACTGCTAGAATATTATGTGAGTCGATATGGAAAGGTGGTATTATCTTTGACTTTTGCATTAAAGTAGCGAGGGGCTGGTCGTTAGCTGTTGCAGCCACATCTGTAAACCTCAGATGGTCTGTCACAAATTCGCTTTAGAAAATCTTTTCAACTGTTTTCACTTGCCAGATTAAAATTTGTTAACACTGTTTTGCCTGCATGACGTAAAATAATCCAATTTGTTTAATTTTAGATCGCCTTGGTGTCACAAGGACTAGCAAGTTTGTTCGCTGCGATACATACTCGAGACTACGAGAGTTTTATTGCTCTACAGTCATTCTATCAAAATGAACGTTTGTATCTATTGTCAGAAAACCTTTACTCGAAATGGTGCTATACTACATCACAAAAGAGAAGTATATGAACGGTTATGAAATTAGAGTGCGAAAAATGTAACAGAAAATTTAAAAGAAAACCAGCCCCTTAACGATATAACGCACCTGCCGCTGTTACCACCAGCGTCATGTTCAATTTCACTCTACCTAGGAGAAAAAAAATCATTTATGCCAAACCCTATCTAAAAAATTGTGAATAATAAACTTAGACGAGCACGCAGTACACGTTCAATGCCCAAGGTAAACGGTTCAATCCCCAGCAGAACAACAACCTCTAAACCCTCAACCGACCAAATTTAAAAACATGGAATGCCTTTTTTAATATTGCTCCCAAAGGGAATGCTAAGTTTAAAAAAAAGCTTTGTAAATTTATTTGACCAAAATTAAAATTAAATTTACTGGATTAATATTAATTTACTGGATTAATATTTTTGGATTTAAGGAAGGCGTTTGATACGGTTTCGCATGATATACTCTTAAAAAAATTACATCATTATGGTGTTCGTGATGTAGTATATAACCTGCTCAAATCTTACCTCACCGAACGTAAACAGTTTGTGTATATTAATGGGAGCTATTCCACAACTAAAACAATACAATTTGGTGTTCCTCAGGGATCAAATCTCGGTCCTATACTTTTCTCTATTTATGTCAATGATATATTCAACATTTTTCACTTTACTCCGGTGCCATACGCTGATGACACTTGTCTATATGTTAAAGCTTCAAAGAAAAAGATTTAGAAACCTTAATGAATCACGAAGTCGAAATAGCTAATCGTTGGATGTTAGCTAATAAGCTAACAATTAACGCTACAAAATCTAGTGCTTTAGTTATAACTCCAGGAGCTAAGACTGCCACCCAAACACCAAAAATATTATGTGATGATCTTCCAATAGCTGTAAATAGCAATGTCAAATACTTGGGACTATGGATTGACAAAAACCTTAAATTTGACATTCATCTCAAATTTGTTGAGCGTAAAATCGCCTGCGCAGTAGGTATACTTAATAAACTTAAATGCTATTTCCCCAAAGAAATTTTATTGCAACTCTATCATACATTAATTTATACTCATCTTCTCTATGCGATTCCCATATGGGGTTCTACCTATAAATCTTATCTCCGCAAAGTTTCTATTCTCCAAAACAAAGCCGTTAAAATTGAAATCGAAGACGTGTGAGCGCGATAAGACCGCTAAAATTCAAGATATTCTGCGGCGATGCATGTTTTAATCCTCGGTCAAATGGTTTTATAGCCCCTTCGCGTTGAAATGGTGGATATTTGCGGCGATTTCAGCTTTCAATTTCAGCCAATAGATTTTTTTTAACTTAAAGTTTTTTTAGTTTAAATATGAAGTTGTTTTTTTAGCTTAAATATCGCTAAAATTGTTTAAAATCTTAATTTTTTTTTATTGCTTTACATGTTTCAATGCAAGTCTTTTTTGTAAACAATGTTAATTTCTTTCGCTTTAAAGTTGCGGCGTTGCAGACTTTTATACTTGGTCAAATACATTTACGAACAAACTTTTTTAAAACTGCCTGCGGCGTTGCAGACTTTTATTCTTGGTCAAAGAAATTTACAAATATTTTTAAAACTTAGGGTTCCGTTATTGGGAGCAATTTTGAAAAAGTCGTTCCATACTTTTCAAGTTCAAGTTCGATTTATTATTTGTCACTAAGATGCAATAAAAGACACACTATACATAAAAATAATTTGCAAAAGCAAAACAAAAATAACTTTTTTCACGACCGGAGACTGGAAGGGACCTGTTACGGTCATCTAGTCAAACAGCCCCCGGTTATGCACGTTTTTGCTCATAAGAGCTTTAGGCCTACGAGTATTTAAAGTTATTGTTATGAGAGAGATATGATGAGACAATTCTAGTAAAAATTCTAGTTAAATGTTGTTAAGAAGAATTGCTTAGAATCAGATTTAAACTTAGAGAAGGAGGAATTTTTGATGTTGTGGGGAATAGAATTCCAGGTTTTAACACCCTGGTATAAGAAAGATTTTTGCAGTTTTGTAGTTTTCATCAATGGGATAGTAAACATGAGAGAAGAGGAACAGCGGGTAGGGAGGGAATGTCTGACATTGGACTTTGAGAAGTGTTGTTTTAGGTTATATGGATGTTGTTTATGGTATAAATTATACATTATTTTACAAACTTCATAATGGTAAAGTTTGTTCAATTTCAAGACCTTTAGATTGGTATATGAAGAGTTTGCACTGAAATTCCATTTTGTTTGGGTAACAATTTTAACGGCTTTGTTTTGGAGAATAGAAACTTTGCGGAGATAAGATTTATAGGTAGAACCCCATATGGGAATCGCATAGAGAAGATGAGTATAAATTAATGTATGATAGAGTTGCAATAAAATTTCTTTGGGGAAATAGCATTTAAGTTTATTAAGTATACCTACTGCGCAGGCGATTTTACGCTCAACAAATTTGAGATGAATGTCAAATTTAAGGTTTTTGTCAATCCATAGTCCCAAGTATTTGACATTGCTATTTACAGCTATTGGAAGATCATCACATAATATTTTTGGTGTTTGGGTGGCAGTCTTAGCTCCTGGAGTTATAACTAAAGCACTAGATTTTGTAGCGTTAATTGTTAGCTTATTAGCTAACATCCAACGATTAGCTATTTCGACTTCGTGATTCATTAAGGTTTCTAAATCTTTTTCTTTTGAAGCTTTAACATATAGACAAGTGTCATCAGCGTATGGCACCGGAGTAAAGTGAAAAATGTTGAATATATCATTGACATAAATAGAGAAAAGTATAGGACCGAGATTTGATCCCTGAGGAACACCAAATTGTATTGTTTTAGTTGTGGAATAGCTCCCATTAATATACACAAACTGTTTACGTTCGGTGAGGTAAGATTTGAGCAGGTTATATACTACATCACGAACACCATAATGATGTAATTTTTTTAAGAGTATATCATGCGAAACCGTATCAAACGCCTTCCTTAAATCCAAAAATATTAATCCAGTAAATTAATATTAATCCAGTAAATTTAATTTTAATTTTGGTCAAATAAATTTACAAAGCTTTTTTTTAAACTTAGCATTCCCTTTGGGAGCAATATTAAAAAAGGCATTCCATGTTTTTAAATTTGGTCGGTTGAGGGTTTAGAGGTTGTTGTTCTGCTGGGGATTGAACCGTTTACCTTGGGCATTGAACGTGTACTGCGTGCTCGTCTAAGTTTATTATTCACAATTTTTTAGATAGGGTTTGGCATAAATGATTTTTTTTCTCCTAGGTAGAGTGAAATTGAACATGACGCTGGTGGTAACAGCGGCAGGTGCGTTATATCGTTAAGGGGCTGGTTTTCTTTTAAATTTTCTGTTACATTTTTCGCACTCTAATTTCATAACCGTTCATATACTTCTCTTTTGTGATGTAGTATAGCACCATTTCGAGTAAAGGTTTTCTGACAATAGATACAAACGTTCATTTTGATAGAATGACTGTAGAGCAATAAAACTCTCGTAGTCTCGAGTATGTATCGCAGCGAACAAACTTGCTAGTCCTTGTGACACCAAGGCGATCTAAAATTAAACAAATTGGATTATTTTACGTCATGCAGGCAAAACAGTGTTAACAAATTTTAATCTGGCAAGTGAAAACAGTTGAAAAGATTTTCTAAAGCGAATTTGTGACAGACCATCTGAGGTTTACAGATGTGGCTGCAACAGCTAACGACCAGCCCCTCGCTACTTTAATGCAAAAGTCAAAGATAATACCACCTTTCCATATCGACTCACATAATATTCTAGCAGTCGTTGTTGCAATATTTTAGTGCAAAAAGTCGAAGGATGCTATCGACCTACTTGTATTTAAGTTCGCCATTTTCTTGTTGAAACATAATACCGTAGTTATTCAAACTCCACAATTACAGTAATATACAACCATATTTCAGACATATTTTTACGTTATCGACTAAATGCCTTAAAATTTAGTTTTGTTTTCGTAATTTTTAATTTTTTTAGATTGAAAGTATCAAATTGTTGGAACCTTGCCAACTTCAAAGCGATTTTACGACAGCTAGCCGCCAGTCCAAAGAACGGTCCATGACCTTTAAAGTTTAGTCCAAATTTTAAGCTTTAGACTTTGGCTAACCACCTTCGGTAATTCGATTCCCAGGCAAGTCTTACAAATTTTAGACTTTAATTAACCGCTTGCGGTAGTTTGATTTCCAGGGAAGCCTTACAAATTTTAGACTTTAACTAACCGCTTGCGATAGTTTGATTTCCAGGCAAGCCTTACAAATTTTAAACTTAAGACTCACTACCTTCGGTGGTTCGGTTACCAGGAAGTGTTACAAATTTTACACTTTAGACTGACCACCTGCGGTAGTTCGATTTCCAGAAAGTCTTACAAATTTTACACTTTAGACTCACCAAACTCGCGCAATTCTTTGATCTTTAAACCCTAACAGTTTTGCCATCTCCACATTCTTACCCAAGAGCATTTCTTTTCGTCTTCCTCTTTCACATCAGCACCCCCTCTGGGATCTATTAACGGTGGGAACAGAAGCTCGCGTTTTGCAGATGTTTTGTTATTTACAGGTGTTTTGTTTTAACGGTGGGAACAGAAGTTTTTGTAACCCTTGCACCGTTGGGATAAATAGGTACAAGCTCTGTTGCGCCATACTTGTCCCATATTCGAAGTGACGTGCTAAAAAAGTAACCAAGATTAACAAAAGGTAGCGATTCGCAGGTGAACCTTGGACAGGTCAGGTCGTGTCACCGGCTGTTTTTTATCGCGCGATTACGCCATCACGGCGCCGAAAATTTGGCTACAGCACGGTCACGACAGGAAACGGCTTCAAGTAACACGAAACTTTATATTCCCAAACGTACAAAAGAGACTTATAAAATGTCCCATAGCATAAACTAGATAATTATTTTAGATTCGAATTCAGATACTACCGGGTTCGATTCTCAGGTTAGTTATTCGCTCATACTTTAACATAACCAGTTAAGCAAAGCTTTAGACTTGAACCAAAAAACAGTTCCCATGTAAACCACCTGCGGTGGTTCGGTACTCCGGCAAGACACTCTTCAGGTCAAGACCATGTTTCGGGTTCGATTTTTACAACTAGCTAGGGTTAGGGTTAGAGCTGAGGGGAGTTCAGCTAGGGTTAAGAGTACTACAATCCCGCATTTAGACAACGCTGTATTTATGTAATCCCGCGTTTTGAAAATCCCGCAATTTGACAACCCCGCATTTGGACAATCCCGCAATTGGATAAATCCCGCAATCCCGCATTTTGATCCCGCAGTCCCGCACTTTCAATCCCGCAAACCCCATACTTTTCAGCCACTTCTTACTATTCTCGTCCTATTTACAACGACCTAAAACGACTAATTTTTGAAATAATTTTATTAATAATATAAGCTGTGCAGATAATGCACAGCAGAAAAGGAAAAACAAGTATGTAGTATGCATAGGCGTATCCAAGATTTTTGATTGTGGGGGGGCCCAAACCACAAATCACATGCAAAGACGTCATCAGAAATTTTCAAAAAAGGAACTTTTTGTGGGGCAAAGATATCGTAGAATGAAAGATCTGAAGCCGTAGCCTGTTGGCACTCAACCAAGATTTTGGTAACGGGAGAGGGCGAAAACTAATAGTTAGAAAGTGCAAATGTCTTAACTTAGGAAAGGCGTTGAGTAAGCTAGTGTACACAAACGTACGGGGGTCTGGGAGCGAAACCCCCAGCCGCTAGATGATTTTTGCAATTTTTTGGAAAAAAAGCTATTTTAATCCCATTGGATCTCGTTTTGCACGTGTTCACAGCCATTTGAAAGAGCTAGATTTTTGGAATTTGAAAGCCAATCGAAACAACTTAATTGTTTAATCCTCCTTTTACTTGCAATTAAAGTCCAAAACAAGTTTAAAATCTTGCATCATGATGTAAAATTTTAATTGTAAGTGATTAGATCCATGTAGGGGAAAGTAAGGCACATTGCCTCCTGCAATAGTTTAGCAGTACATAATAATCCACTCGAAGATTTTCCTTCAAGATTTTTGTTTTGTCCTGAAGTTAACCAGTTATTGGAGTATATGTACGGCTAGGGGGCCGAGGCCCTCTCAATTGAAATTCAATAATTTGTTTAATGAGCATTTTCCCCAGCTATTTTTTATAAGTATTTTGTGCATAAAAACTGGCGAGGTGGAGGTGAATCGTAATTGAAAAATGATACAATACATGGTTATGCTTACTAAACATGCTATTGCGCGGGGCCTCTGGCACGTTGGGAATTTTTGCAACATCTTCCTGCCAAATTTAAGTGAAGACCAAAAAAGTTCTACTATCTGAGCGCGGGGCCCTGGCACTGCGCCATATGGCAAATCCGATTTTGGTTATTGCATTACGTTCATAAAAAGTTTACATGGGGCAGTGGCGTCGCAAGGGTGGGGGGGACCCGCCCCGAGTGTCACCATTTTGGGGTGACACCATTTGGGTTTTTTTTTCTTTTGAGACCAAAAACCCACTGATTGGTTGGCAAAGACCTTTATTTTTTTGGTCATCACATACTTTCGGACTGAAAACCAACTCGTTTTGCAGCGAAGACCTTTTTTTTTTTTTTTTTTTGGTCTTCAGCTATATTTTGGCCGATAAAGGATGACACCATGAAATCCTGTCCCGGGTACCACCATTCTTAGCGACGCCTCTGGATGAGGGCCTGAGGTAACAAATTTTAGGACAAAAACTTTTGATTTCACCCTGGTTATACCTTCAAATGGGTTGGAAAAAATTGAATTAAGGGGGTGCGCCGGTCCCCTGTTCCTCAATATTATTTAACGTTAATTACTGTTGTACGCGTGTACAGTTGTACGCAAAGAGGCTAAAAGAGACTGAAAATGATGAAACATGGTTTTTTTGTCAAATTTTTGTCATTGGTGGTATTTCGATTGAGGGGGCTCGTGCACCCTGCCCCCCTCCCCCCTCTCCCTGGCTACGCCTATGATTTTGAGATGAGATCGCGCTTTTAAGTTCTTTCATAAAACAAAACCTTTCAAGAAAAATTAAAATAACTTTTTTTCCAAAACGTGGAGAACTCAAGTCAAGTCACTTGACAGTTTTTTGAAACCTCCAAGAATTGCATGACATTATTACGACGTGGACACGTGATCGTCATTATTATTAATTACTTTTGTACGCGTAAATCCTAAATCAAAAAATCTGCAATTCGAGACAAGAATAATATACTGGCAGTGCTTTTATTATATCTATTATTGGTAGTATTTCCATTTGGAGGTTTGCATTACCGTCTGTGTTATAGCATTAAGTTCATAATAACCTTAGACGAGGGCCTGGGGTAGCAAATTTAAAACAAAACTCTTAGATTTATCACAGGTTTTGCATATAAATTGTTTAAAATTTGGATTAAAGGGCCCCTGGCGCGGAACCCTTGGTCGTCAGTTAGGGGCCCCGGGGCCCCCTGGTTGTCAGTAAGGGCCCTCTGGTTGTCGGTTTGAGGCCCCCTGTGTGTTAGGGGGGCCCTAACAGAGCCCCGGTCGTCAGTTAGGGGCTCCGAGGCCCACTGGTTGTTAGTTAGGGGCCCCCTGGTTGTCAGTTAGGGGCCTCGGAGCCCCTTGGTTAACAGTTACGGGCTCCGTAGCCCCCTGGTTGAAGGTTTGGAGCCCGCTCTGGTTGTTATTTAGGGGCCTTGGGGCCCCCTGGTTGTCAATTAGGGGCTACGGGGCCCCCTGGTTGTCAATTAGGCGCTCCAGGGCCACCTGGTCATTAGTTAGGGGCCCTGGAACCCCTTGGTCGTCAGTTAAGAGCCCCCTGGTTCTCAGTTAGATTTCCGGGGGCCCCCTGGTTGTCGATTAGGGGTCCGAGGTTCCCTAGTTGTTAGTTAGGGACCCCGGGGCCTCCTGGTTGTTAGTTACGGGCCCCGGGGCTCCCTCGTCGTCATTAATATTATTGTTAATTACTGTATGTGCGTAATTCCTGCAAAAAAAAACTGCAACTAACCATAGTTAGGCTACGTTGTCATAATTTTTTTATCATTGGTGGTATTTTAATTGGGGGAGGGTCGGGCGAGGCCCGGGCCCCCCCTCCTGCCTCCGCCTATGGTAGTATGCGAGCCGGACGATTAATCTGTGCGATATCTTTCAACTCCAACAAAATATGACTTTCAACTCCTGTTTGAAAATTTAGTGACTCGAAGATACAGCACATCACTTATGATCATAGTCACTAATTACAATTTAATGACTATGCTTATGATTGGTTATCAGTGACTTTGCAAAATTTCTTGCAGAATAATCAAAAGAATGTTCGATAATCAAACATCGCGTTGCTTGTTCTGCAAGAAATCGTCAATTAAATTTCTTGCAAAATAAGCGATACGCAATGTTCGATGTTCTGCAAGAAATTTTGCAGTCATCCTTTTCTGATATCACAAAAGTTGGAAACGCAGGGTTTCCAATGGTACGGAGTCAAACGGATGAAATCTGTTTTCGCGTATAACAGGAATAGTTGAATAAGGTTTGGGGCACCTCTTCGTAACCTCGAATAGTTCTCATTTCTTCAGTAAAATTGATTTCGAGCAGCAGCAGGTCTTTTAACTTTTATAACCTTCATTAATTTTGCGGTTTCTTAACCACGAAAAATGACGAAATGATTACATTAGTTGATCCCAATTATTGATTTGATGCTGCTGTTATCACACACAAGGCTGTTGTATTGGAGTTTCGCGAGTCTCAAAAAAAGGGGGGGACCTCATCGCGGCCAAAAGTCTGTTGGTAGAGATGAAGGGATATCTCAAGACAGTGGCGGATCCAGATTCCAGAAAATTTTAGTGGGGGGATGATTTATAAGCACAAATTGTACTTAATCTCAAAATTTCTGATGTTTATGATTAATGCTCTTGACCTCGCTTAATTCTCACTTTTTATCATCCTAATGTGTCACCTAAGAAATGATTTGCATGGTGTAGCTTAACAAACAATGAAAGAGTGGAACAACAACCCACTGCACTTGTGATATAAACTAAATTTAATGAGAGGACCCAAAAGCTTCATGCAAAAAATAAACAGTCCGTTAAAAGCACAGGCGAGGTCGGGCGTGTAGCCAGAAAATCGCAATAAGGAGGGGGAAGGCTGAAAGGAAAAACTCTAGCTGCCGGAGGCTCGGGGTTATGGGGGCGGAACCCCCAGCGCTTGAAAATTTTGCATTTTTTTGCCAAAATAACTTAAATGCCAAAATAACTTATCGCTATTTTGATAAAAATCAATGCTTTTAAAACGTGGCATAGAAATTAGCAGTGCAAACATGATTAAACTGGTAGAAATAGGCTATATGGGGGGTGGGTAGTGGTAAAATTTTAGATCTTTTTATTTAGATGCTGGTAAATCATAAAATTTTCTAGTTCAAAAAAACTCTCATGTAATAATCTTTTTTGTCTATACGTCATAGGGAAAAATAATTAGGGGGCAGGGGCTTATGGAAAGAGATTTGAGAGAAGTGATTAGTAATTATTTAATACTAAAGAGCCCCTTTCCTGAGTTTATGATATATTTTTTGATGAAACCTGTATTCACCACTTTTACACTAGTGATCAAATTTGATTGCTTATTTTTGGCCAGTTTTCAAAGTTTTCATTGGTTTGTGAGTTTTTTTGTTTGACAGAACTGCCCCCTCCCTGAATATACATACATACGTTTCAAGAGATGTTTTATTTAGTCCATTCCAGCGCCAAAAAAACAGTCTCAGAAGTGCCCAAAACGTGATATTTTCCTTATTCTGCATTTTGGTCGACAGACCATCGGGGGGATAGCTCCCCTCCCCCCCCCCTGGCTACGCTACTGGCCGAGGTCCGGGGCAAAGCCCTCACTTCCAGCCACTAACGGGTTTTTGACGCATTTAAATCTAAACAACTTTAACTTTAGTGTACTGCACTGCAGTTTTGCAGTGTTGGAGAAGGATAGTTATTTTTTCTCCTTTGCACAATAAAACAAAATTTACCGCGCATTTTTCCAGATGCATTTCTGGATACGCCCCTTCCCTGCATGGTACGAAAAATATTTCACTCTGTAGTTCTCCACAGGTCATTGTCTACATCTTTGCCTTTTCTGTGCAGAAACTTTTGCAACGCAATTTTTAAGCATTGCTTGGTGACAGTGGCGGATTTAGGGGGGGATGCATCCCCCCCCCACCAGCCTAAACACAACGTGCATATGAATAATACTTAGCTTATTTAAAAAAAGCAATCAGTGAATAGTCGTTAGCCCGTGTGACTGTGATATAATTTCAAAAGTCAAGGGGAGGGGGGGGTGCAAGAAAATAGTATTTGTGCAGCGAAGTTTTTACAAAACAGAAATTAGTCTTTTACAGGTCCGATTGATTTGAAGGCGCCAAATCAGCAAAACTCACAACTTGCACTTTTCAGCGATAAAGGCATAGGAGCACAACCAGTGGCGGAGTAATGGGGGCGGATGGGGGGATACATCCCCCATTAGCGTAAACATAACGAACATATGGATATTAAACTTATTTGAAAAAAGCAATCAGTGAATTTTCGATAGGCCGTGTGACTGTGATATAATTTCTAAAGCCCTGTGAGGGGCTGGACAGAAAAATGTAATTTTACAGCGAAGTTTTTACAAAACAGAAATTAGTCTTTTACGGATCCGATTGATTTGAAAGCGCCGAATTAGCAAAATTTACAACCTGCACTTTTCAGCGATAAAACCTACACAATGCAAATCATTTCTTAAGTGACATATTAGGCTTATAAAAGGTGAGCATTTAGCGAGGTCAAGAACATTAATCCTAAGCAGTAGTGTAGCCAGGAGGGCGGGGGGGGGGCTATATTCCCTGCATTGACCGGTCAACCAAAATGCAAAATAAAAAATATTACGTTTTTAGCACTTCTGTGACTGTTTTTCGCTCTGAAATAGATCAAAAAGTGATTTAAAGCATTTTTTGAGACATACGCTTAAGAGGGCTGATTTGTCAAAAATGAAACTCACAAATCAAAATAAAACTTTAAAAAATGACCAAAAATAAGCAATAAAATTTGATCGCTAGTGTAAAAAACTTGAACACGGGTTTCATCAGTAAATATGTTATAGGCCTAAACTCAGAAATGGGATGTAGAGGCAGGCTATTCAGTATTGGTTGATTATCAATCACTTGTCTCAATTCTCTTTCCATTAGCCCCTCTCCAATTATTTTTCTCTATAAAATATAGATGAAACAAATTACTCCGTGTGAGTTTTATTGAACTATAAGATTTTATGCTTATGATTTACCAGCATCCAAACAAAAGAACTAAAGTTTTACCATTAACCACCTATTACGTAGGCCATTTATGCAACCAGTTGAATCATGCTTGCACTGCCAATTCCTATGCCGCATTTTAAAAGCATTATTTTATCAAACTAGCTCTGAAATTAAATTATTTTTGCAAAAAAAATGCAAAATTTTTGAGCGCTGGGGGCTCCGCCCCCAGACCCCTAAAACAGCCGCTCCATTGCGAATTTCTGGCTATGCGCCTGGTTACAACACATCCGAATTTTTGAGGTTTTGTGCTTAAAATTTTTATCATCCCCCCACCAAAATTTTCTGGATCCGCCACTGCTTGGTGATCGCATACGTATTATAAATTCACGCCGCAAACTTGTTGGGCATATTTTTGATCCCTCTCATCCAAAATACGTATATAATAATTTTTTTATTTTAATCAATGCAAATCAAATTAATGAAATAAAATGTTCTTTCGTCTTTCCTGCTTCAAAAATCGCATTTATTAAACTTTCGCCAACATAATTATCTGCATCTACACAGAATGAATAAAAACTACTTGCATCGGACTTTGATATTCCTATTGCCGAAAGTCTATTCTGTTCAAGCGTTTATTCAATATACCGTAACTACAGTAACAATGAAAGAAAACTTCATTCCAGCAGACATTTTATTTGATGTTTTGTCAAATGGACACATTTTTTGTGTGAAACCGCTCAACTGTATTGCGCGAGGTGAAAATGCTCTATAATTGAACTCACGGTTTTGTTCCTATGCCTTTAATCGCTGAAAAGTGCAAGTTGCGGCTTTTGCGAATTCGGCGCTTTCAAATCAATCGCACCTGCAAAAGACTAATTTCTGTTTTTTTTAAAGTTTGCTGTAAAAATAACATTTTTCAGCCCCACCCCCCATGGCTTTAGAAATTATATCACAGTCACACGGCCTATCGAGTATTCACTGATAGTTTTTTTCAAATAAATTTAATATTATTCATATGCATGTTATGTTTAGGCTGGTGGGGGGCATGCATCCCCCCTAAATCCGCCACTGTCTCAAGATATACTGTATAGATTACGTAAAATATTTTCTGTGAATTTGAGCGTCTTTTTCGCAGAAACTACGAGGGCGGTTTTCGGGCCATAGAACTAAAGTCAAATGAACTATTTATTGGCTATTGATTCGAACAAACATCCTGTTAATCTCAAACTGCTGTTCAAATTTCATGAAGCTAGTACTAACCGTTCTCGAGCTATATGCGAGTATAATAAGCAAACGCCAGATACTTTGCCCTCGTTAGTTGCAAAATGACCATACAGGTAGAAATACTGTACAACAACAAAAACACGCGACGCGAGCATCAATCAGTCGTTCTAATATTAATAACAAAAATCGAAATATTCGCAGTTTTTTGCGGTCAATTCTGTGATGCAATAATGAATGCGATTCTTTTGCATTATTTGATGCGATGTTTTTTTTTGAGAAAGCTTGCAATGGGACTGCCATTCCTGATTTATAATCCGTTATATTAAATTTTTCCTAAAAAAAGAAGCCAAATGATGTCGGCACTTCACAAAAAAAGGTCTTCGACCCATCTTACGGATCTCTAAAAAGGTTTTCTCCATTTGAACGCCGTTTTTTGCTGTAAAAAATACTTTCTCCACAAAGCTTCGCGCCTCATATTGATGTTTTTGAGGCGCTCTCGCAAGAAACACTACAACGCTTTGTTCCATCAGTTTTCCGTGAAGAAAATTGAAGCCCAGTACTCAGCGGTTATAACATGCAACCGTCAAGAGCGGTTGCCTTTAATCTGTTAGTTCTAAGCAGGGTAGCTTGGAAAAGACTGTAACTCTATTTCTGTACGTTGAATAACTTGATTGTGGGATTGAAAATGCTGGTTTCGTGAAGTGGTTTATTACGGAAGCGCGCACCATTTTCTTACCCCTCAAAAAACAAAATTTTGAGCAAGTTTGCAATCGCGGTGCTTATCGTGCTTAATTGAAAACTTAAAAAAAATAAAGAAATGCCTGAAATACAGTGCACCGTACATCGTATTCAACTCAACGGCTTTTTTAGACCAACTCTATGCAGAAAAGATGTCATTCAAGAGTATTAGCGAAAAACTGGACAAGACACTTGGTGATATGATCAACTTAAATTAACTTTCACTTTACTTCTTCCCATGAGCGAGCAGAGGATGGCCTGCGCTTTATTTACATCTTTACAGTAACGTAACTTTAAACGATTGTATTGGAAAAGACTGCAACTTGCTGAACTAACATTGCGTTTCATGTATTGGTTTTCCACCAATTTTCGTAATAAAATGCTGCACTAATACTGTATATCGACACTGTGTTTTACAAATGCAGTCAATTAGCGTTTGTCAATACGAGAAATAGATTAACCACAGCGATTAACATACGAGATTCGAAGCATAAGTCTCTAGTGAAAACGCCAACACATACAAAGATTCGAATTTTTCGCTGCAGTATCGCACGCTGCCAAATAGTCGTAATACGAGCTGTAACTTTGAAGCGTTATGACGTCACATGTGATCTTGAGTATTGTATGATGACAAACAGATACGCAAATTCTACGTTGATGTGTGTAAAATTGCCAGCGATAAAATGAAAGCGTTTAACCAGCCATTACTACTATTTAGTAGTAAGACCAGGGCGGGATTAACTAGGCAAAGTGGTCCATGAACATAGGCCAGAGCCAGTTAATGATACGGGGAGTTCAATAAAATAAAAAAAAATTTAAAAAACCCACTAGAGACTGTTTCCCCCTAATGGGTTCTTCAGGCGGGGTGGAAACTTAATCTATTTGAAAAAGTGTCCAAGTTCCCACTCCTTCTGAAGAACTATTAGGGTGAGGCAGTCTGTATAGGACTTTTCAAATTGTTTTTATTTTATTTATCGAAACTCCCCGTATTGATTAGATACATAACAATGACAAAATAAGAAACTTTTTTTAATACATATTGCTTTCTCAGTTTAATTGCTTACTTAAAAGGAGAATTACCAGGCAAAATTAAGGTCCATTACCGGTAATTACAGTTATAAATTTAAACCGGACAATAATTTTTATTTGCATGTCAATACAGCTGTTTTGTCTAATTTCAAACCTCTCCAGTTGGGCTAGCAGGGCCGAAATGGTGACGAAAACTTTCAAAACGCAAATCTTTACCGATTATACAGTAAGGTGGAGTGAAAAAAATCTATTTCTGAAATTGAAAAAAGTGTAGTTCGCAAATCCTGGCAAATAGTCTAAAAATACAAAAAGATTGGTTGGAGTCAGTTGCCACCTCCCAGGGGCTGGCAACCCCCCTAAATCTGTCACGCGGGGATAAAATGCTCCCCAAATAATGTAACTTTGTAACTGCTTGTCGTAGATACCTATTTCATTGCTCAAAATTTGCAGAATCATCATGTTTCTGCGTGAACTAAGAGGAAGTTTTTGTCTAGTTCAATCACAAAAAAGTTTTAGTCAAAAACTACTTTTTACGTTGATTTAGTGTTACACGGCATAAGCGACAACTGCCAATACCACTTCGTATACAGAATAACAAATCAGAAGCTTGCATTGTTTATCTTTGCAGTACCAATACTCATTCCTACTGTACGCGCCAAAAAACTTTGAAGTGTAAACAATAGCCAACATTAATAGGCAATATTAGCGACACAAAGTTAACAAAAACATTTACGAAAATTGCATTTTTGTGTCAAACTTTTTCACGAGTTTACGAGATTTAATTTTTCGACGAATAATTCCGTCCCTTCTTTCAAATCCAGCGACTTGGGCAGACGCCTCCTTCGACAGTTTGATTGTCGCAAGAGTGGTTTAAAACCAAGGGATTCGTTCGGCAGCCTTCAATTTCGGCATCAGTGAAATGCTTTATAGCAGGAGGTTGTTGATGACAAAGTTGTATATCACTTAATTCATAGTACATGCTTGCATCAAAGTTTTCCCAAGCATTGATATCAAAATACTTTCTGGGTGCTCAAAATATCCATTTCTTTGAAGCTCATTCAAAGCAATTTGTCGGACACCTTCATTTGAGAGACTATTAATCCTTTGAATCAAGTTGAGCTAGTTTTTGGATCCATGCGTAATTTGGTGGTATAACTTGACTTCAAACCATGTTGGAAAATAAACTGTTAACAGGCGCGTCGATTCCCGGGGGGGTCCTGACCCCCCCAAAGATAGGCATTGGGGGGGTCCAAAGAGTAAAGGACCCCCCCAATAAAAATGAACATGTTTGCTATTTGTCATGAATACTAACAAAATAACATTTCTGTCTTGACAGATTTTCAAAATCTTGAAAACTGTACATCGCAGCACTAGGCCAAGATTTTATAATAATATTCACAATAATCCGAGTATGTTTATGATCTAGCCGATATTTTGCACAATTTTTATTTGTGTACGTCACAACCTCATTATTGTGCCTGTGCGTCTGTCAGTGAAATCCAGATGAGGAAAGTCCCCACTGTTACAGCAGGGCACTGAGGGGCGAGGGCAGACTGAGACTCGCAGCGTCAGAGGAAGGTAGACTAAAGCTCGTTTTTTGTTTCTGTTTTGCCCGTAGTAAAAGCTAGTGGTAGTTGCAATCTTTTAATGCCGAGCAAAAACAAATACGTATATCGCAAATTCAGCAAACATTTAAAGACAAGATTTAGCACGAAGAGAAGGAGCAACAGACCAAAATAAGAACGTCGCTTAATCAAGCGACACGGTCACCGAGTCTGCTCCTCCTCATAGAAATAGTACAAAATTCGGCTGTAGGATTTCGACACCAACGGAAAGTTTTGTTTTGATTTTGATAATTGGAAAAAAATGAAAAAAATTGGTAAAAAAGAAAAGGAAAAACAGGATAAAAACACACACACACAGATAGGCTTGCATTTTAATATCCAGTCAAGTAAATAATGGTTTCACTTACAAACACGCATGGGATCTCAAAAAGTAAAGCTTTAATATCTTTGATGATGTTTTGTCTTTATCTCTTGTATGTCTTGGTAAACTATTCCAAATTTTAACCCCAGAAATTTCAAGCGATTGATTAGTTTTTACCAACGATGTTATTCGCACATAAAAATTTTTGGAAGAAGCACTTCGGGTCAAGTACGTATGAATAGATGACAAAGTTCTAAAAATCGTTATATGATTGCCAAAAATAAGAGGCAATTTATTTAAATTGACTTTGGCCATAAATTTGCAACGTCTAATTTGTAAATTCCATGGATATTTAGAACTTGCAGTTATTCATATAATGGTTTTAATCTAGTTTTTGTACCAAATTTGTTGCATAATGTTTTTATGATACGATTTTGTTTGACTTGTAGTTTGCGTTTAATGATTTTGGAAGAATTTCCACTGCAAATAATTGCATATTGGAGATGAGAATATACCAAACTATGATAAACTGACATTACAGCTCTTTGCGTTATATACTTGCGTAATTTATAGATGGCACCAGAAACAGCCGATAATTTGGTTTCAATATGTTCAATATGCTTGTTTATAGCATAGTTCAGAGTGAGTTTGTCGTCAAGAAATACTTCTAGATATTTTACGCAATTGACCTGTTTTATTTTACAATCATTTATTTGCGGAAAGATTTTTTCATTGCTTTTAGTACAACTTTTGTACCAAAACCAAGCAGCTCTTTGATTGACGAAAATAATTTATGCTCCATTGGGCCATTGACGAAAAAATAGGCTACCGGTATTAGCTTGGAAAAAGATTAGTATCTGTTAGCTAGGTTGATTATCTAGTTCAGTTGTGGAAGTCGCAAAGCTAACAACTACGGAACGGCAGTGGCGTCGATAGAAATGGTGCCATCCGAGCGAGGACTTAATGGACGGTGTCATCATTGGCAAGTCAGGATTTTTGATTGGGGGGGAGGGGGACTAAATCACATGCAATGATGCCATCAAACAATTTCGAAATGAGAAACTTTTTACGGGACAAAGTTATCGTAAAATGGATGATAAGAAGCCGTGGCCTAGTTTGGCACGCAACCAGAATTTTTGTTAAATAAATGTTGAAAAGTAAAAACGTCTAAATTGGGAGACATGATGAGCAAACTAGTGTAACTCAAATGTACCACAAACGGGGATCTGGGGGTGAAGTCCCCAGTCGCTGGGCAATTTTTTGTAATTTTTTGAAAAAAAAAGCTATTTTAATGCTATTTGATCACATTTTGCGCGTTTTTAGAGTAATTTGAAAAAACTAGATTTTTAACATTTAGAAAGACAATTGAAAAATTAAATAGTTCAATTCTCTTCTTACTCACAATTTAAGTCCAAAACAAGTTTAAAATCTTGTATTTTGGGGTTAATTTTTTAAGTGATTTGGCCCGGGTAGGCGGAAGTAAGATACATTGCCTCCAATATTTTAGCAGTAGATAATAATCCACTTGAAGATTTGCCTTCAGAGATTTTGTTTTGTCATGAAAATAACCAGACGTAGTTGTACATATAACGACCTAGAGGTCCAGGCCCCCTCAATTTAAATTCAATAATTTGTTCAATGGGCGTTTTCGCTGGCTATTTTTTTTTCAAAAGCATTTTGTCGCAAAAAAACTGGGGAGGTGGAGTTGAATTGTTTTTGAAAGTTAATTGGTACAACAGATGGTTTTTGGTAAAGCCTATAACTAATCATGTTTTTGCCAAAGGTCGGATTTACATTGCGCGGGGCCTCTGGAACTTTAGGGATTTTTGCTGCAATTTCCAGTCAAATATAGTTAAGACAAAAAAAAACTCTTAGGCCCACCATCTGAGCGCGGGGCCCTCTAGCACTGTGCTGTTTGGTAAATCCGGTCGTGGTATTGCTTTCAGTTTATAAAAAGGTTAGATAAGTGCCTAAGGCTGCAATTTTTAAGACAAAACTCTTACTTTTTTGGGGGGCTATACACTTAAATTGGTTGGCAAAATTAAAAATTGAGGGGCCCGGGCCCCCTGTTTGTCCATGTTAATATTATTGTTAATTAATGTTGAAGGCGTGCACTGTTGTGCGGAGAAATGCTAAAAGAAACTGAAACTGAAGAAACAGTAGGTTTGTTTTAATATTTTTATCATTGATGGCATGTTAATTGAGGGGGACTTGCCCCCCTTAGCTACGCTGATGGATGTCATCATTTAAAGTAATATAGACAGGCTTGGAGGAGCGATTTTCAAAGTTTTCAAAGCCGTGACATTGGAATTAGAACCCGATAACCGTTCCAAAAGTTTGGTGTGAAAGAGGTCGCATTCCAAAAATACGGTAAAAATATTTCACACCATTATATATCTCAAGATACACTTTCATCCTCACCAACCCACTTTTAGCCTCCACGAGTTTTTGTTTTTTCCTTTTTCTTCCAAAATACCGTACGCTCATTTCTTAAACGGCTTAATACGGAAAAAAAAATGCATCAAATGTGCTATTGCGACGCACAAACAATGCAAACGAAATTCGCAAGATTTCGCCAAAAAGTTCTGACTATTATAAGTTGGACCCCCCCAAAGATTTCGAGAAATCGACGCGCCTGACTGTTAAGCAAAAATTTACCAAAATTTCTAAGTTTTGAGATGGCTCATCAACTGACTTATCAACGCAAAATTCGGCCACCCAAAGTTAGCTACCTTGAATGAACAACTGGGCCAAAAGCCATGTATTGCAAATCATCATCAACTTTTCCAGTTATAACTGCCAAACAGATTTGTAACTATTAATGGCTTCATTAAATGTTTAAATGGTTTTAAATTGAAATGGTTTTAACTTGCTTTTGTTTAACAGATTTGGTTTTAACAGATTTGTAACCATTAAAGCAAGTTAAAACCATTTCAATTTAAAACCACTTAAACAGCAAGTTAAAACCATTTCAATTTAAAACCATTTAAACATTTAATGTAGCCATTAATAGTTACAAATCTGTTTGGCAGTTATAACTGGAAAAGTTGATGATGATTTGCAATACATGGCTTTTGGCCCAGTTGTTCATTCAAGGTAGCTAACTTTGGGTGGCCGAATTTTGCGTTGATAAGTCAGTTGATGAGCCATCTCAAAACTTAGAAATTTTGGTAAATTTTTGCTTAACAGTTTATTTTCCAACATGGCTTGAAGTCAAGTTATACCACCAAATTACGCATGGATCCAAAAACTAGCTCAACTTGATTCAAAGGATTAATAGTCTCTCAAATGAAGGTGTCCGACAAATTGCTTTGAATGAGCTTCAAAGAAATGGATATTTTGAGCACCCAGAAAGTATTTTGATATCAATGCTTGGGAAAACTTTGATGCAAGCATGTACTATGAATTAAGTGATATACAACTTTGTCATCAACAACCTCCTGCTATAAAGCATTTCACTGATGCCGAAATTGAAGGCTGCCGAACGAATCCCTTGGTTTTAAACCACTCTTGCGACAATCAAACTGTCGAAGGAGGCGTCTGCCCAAGTCGCTGGATTTGAAAGAAGGGACGGAATTATTCGTCGAAAAATTAAATCTCGTAAACTCGTGAAAAAGTTTGACACAAAAATGCAATTTTCGTAAATGTTTTTGTTAACTTTGTGTCGCTAATATTGCCTATTAATGTTGGCTATTGTTTACACTTCAAAGTTTTTTGGCGCGTACAGTAGGAATGAGTATTGGTACTGCAAAGATAAACAATGCAAGCTTCTGATTTGTTATTCTGTATACGAAGTGGTATTGGCAGTTGTCGCTTATGCCGTGTAACACTAAATCAACGTAAAAAGTAGTTTTTGACTAAAACTTTTTTGTGATTGAACTAGACAAAAACTTCCTCTTAGTTCACGCAGAAACATGATGATTCTGCAAATTTTGAGCAATGAAATAGGTATCTACGACAAGCGGTTACAAAGTTACATTATTTGGGGAGCATTTTATCCCCGCGTGACAGATTTAGGGGGGTTGCCAGCCCCTGGGAGGTGGCAACTGACTCCAACCAATCTTTTTGTATTTTTAGACTATTTGCCAGGATTTGCGAACTACACTTTTTTCAATTTCAAAAAAGATTTTTTCATTCCATCTTATTATACAATTGATATGTTTTTATCCCTGTGATAAGTTATTTCGGCCTTAATTGCTAGCCTAACTGTCGGATGTTGAAATTTGGCGAAACAGCTGTCTTAAGCACACAAATTATTGTCCGGTTTGAATTTATTAATTAATCGGTCGACCTTAATTTTGCCTGGTAATTTTCTTTCATCTTTGTAAAACCGATTATGCAATACTGTATGTATCTAATCTATTCGATATTTCTCTTTCGGATCGTGACTATTATGCGCGGGACGGTTGTTGCGATTATGCGTCGGAACTTTCAGGCACCAGAGCCAAACTTTTTTTATTTTTGCTAAACAATTTCTTCCATCATTTATGTCTACATTTTTTTGTCTATTGGCAGTAGCGTACGCAGGATTTTCGAAAGGGGGGGCCAGAAAATTTGAAAATAATGAAGACCAAAAAAAAATTTCTCCACTCAGAATCAGTCCGTTTTTCTGCCCAAAATTATGTGAAGACCAAAAAAAAAAGGTCTTCACTCAATTTTAGTCCGTTTTTTTGGTCCAAAATTACGTTAAGACCAAACATAAAAAAAAGTAGGTCTTTTCCAGATTCTGTCCTTATGTGAGCTCCTAGTGATGGAGTTCTCGAGACCAGTCTTGGGTCTCGAGACACATTTTTGAAAGTCTCGTCTCGGACTTGAACTTCAAGTCTCGATCTCGAGTCTTGGTCTCGAAAAGTCATTGTCTCGAAATATGAGAAGTCTCGAGACTCAAAATCTTGGTTAGGCGTAGGAGTAAAATTTTGAATTTAATTATTTAATGCAAGCAACGCAAACAAAGATTCGATTGACTTTCTAGGTCTTAACACCTTTTTAATTGCTTTCCAACAATCACCTTCATTTATTCATTTCGGTCAATTTTCATTTATTTCCGTCAATGTTTTTAAACTGAGATCGTGAGAAACAAAGTTTTGCAATAAAACCTCAATTTTTGATAATTGGCTACTCAGTGGGAGATACTTGAGGTTCAAAAAAACTCAAGTAGAGCCGTGGGAGAAAACTGCTCGGCCTGTTATTCATTATTATCTTTGTTATTTACTTATGAAAGGTGTGATGTAAAACAGTCTGGAGGGGAAGAAGCCGCTTAAGCGGTATTATTTGATGTTGATCTTTGTTGAAGGTGCTAATTGCCGCTGTCTACATTTTTGCTTTCTGGTAGTAAATGCTCGTAACTTTTTCTCGTTCAGGTTCCTTGCACGTGGACCGAGTTTGAGGTGGTAGCATGGCAGTGCGATGAGGTTTGGCCAAAGAAGGTTAATCAGGACAGCTCAGACCTCAAAGTGATTGTTTTCAGTCTCATTCTGTTAAACATATCTTTCGTAGTGTGATACAGTTAAGATTGCAGACTCAGAATGATGAACAGAGGTGGAGTCGAGGACACAAGGCTCGAGGCCAAGGCCAAGGACACAAAAAAAATCCGAGGCCAAGGACAGGAATGCTCGAGGCCAAGGACACAAGCGCAAGTGCTCTCCAAAAAAAAAAAAGGTCTTCACAAAAATTTTGCAAGCGATCTCCACAAAAAAACGTTTTCCAAAAAATTTTTCAAGCGCTCCACAAAATTTTAATTCAAAAAATAGTGCTGTCCTCGAGCAGAGGACAGGCCAATTTTCGAGGACTTGGGGCCTCGAGGCCAAGGACTTGACCTTCGAGGCCAAGGCCAAGGACTTCAAAATGTGTCCTCGAGGACTCCACCTCTGATGATGAACTTAAGTCTACTTCACCACTGCTTTTTTGTAAATATCAAACATTAGGAGTAACAATTAGGTCTAGTGAAGATTAAAATAGCTTGAGGTATAAACCTGAGGTATAAACATAGGCTACCGAACGGGGAAGACGCGTGACCCCAAAAGATTTTCAGGGCGGTATCGGAGAAATAAAGTCTTGATAAGAAATAATACTGTAACTCAGGTATTTGTTACACATTACGGTGTTTGCCTTGTACTAGGACCACTAGGTTACTTAATCATTCATCTTGATGTCTTGTTTATGAAAACACAATCGCACATTCCACCACATCCTTCTTGTCATTAAAATAACTATCTGAATGCAACTGCTTTAGCAAGCCCGCTTTTTTTCAGATTTAAACGACTGGTCAGCGTTAGTAGTTAAAGACACCGCCATCGGAGCGTGAGGTCTGCATTTCGATTCTTGGTCCGGTCAAAATCGGGCGCAGTGTCGCTAACGTCTCGCCTTGCTGCGATGTTTTCTCTGGTGCAGTTCTCTCGCCCTGCTGCGATGTTTCTATGATTACCAGCGATGTTTCTCTGGTAATGCCCATGCACTAAGCCGCGAGTTTATGAAAACTTTTATTTTAATTTGATTTAGCAACTCGCTCCGAAATTGAATTCCTCTAGATTGGTCCACGAGCAGTTTGGTAATGACACTTAAGCAAATTTAAGATGCATTTTAAATGAATATCTTTGTAATACGAGTGACAGTTGTGTTTAGTTTGAGTTAATTCGTTATAAAGTATCACAATCTTATTGAATAAAGTATCACAAATGCAATCACAATCTTATTGTTTGATTTTGGTATAGGCTTACTTTTTGCGGTTGCATTAATTTTTTCCGTTGTGTTTCGTGATTATTTTTGCTTGCAATAATATGCCATTTAAGATTTTTTGGCTCTGTTACTAATCTGTTGTTATTGCAAGCTGGACCACTGCGATAGTTTGAACACAGGAACGCATTACCCAGTTTCAGTTGGCATCGAACAGCAATTTCTCTACTTTAAAGACAGGCGCTTGACAGTTGAGCTACGCCGTCACCTCTTCATGTGCTTGTGAATAACACATGGCCCAAGTTCGTTTTTTGGTTTATGGTCGTTCTACTATATTGCGATTGGCCGTTTGTTTAAGGAAAAACCATGAAAAGGGTTGTCAATAGTCAATACGAATAAGTTTTGCTTCTAAAATCTCGGGTCTCGAAGTCTCGTCTCGGTCTCGAACAAACTCACCGAGTCTCGATCTCGGTCTCGAAAATTTTTTCAAGTCTTGGTCTCGGGTCTTGGACTTGAATTTTTTCCAAGTCTCGGTCTCGACCTGACTACATCACTAGTGCTCACACTTTCTGCCCAAGTTGCAAAGGAGGTGGCCATGCCGCAATTTTGCATACTATTCTATGCTAATCCTACTATCCTGGCGACCCAAAGGGGGGGGCATGGCACCATGCCCTCCCCCTTAAATACGCCCCTGTCTATTGGGTATGCACTAAGCAAGTATAATGCAAAATAAATATTTGACTCGGGTGCATTCAAGTCCCGTCGCTCGCAAAGTTGTAAATGGACCGACAAGTTCAGGCACGAAAATATAAGCCTGCAGCAGAAAAACGACTTAAAGCCCAAACAAGGCCCAAAAACGTGCCGAAAGTCAATTTAGGTCAAAAGAACGTATACGGTAAATTGCTTGTTTCTTTAAAATAACTACAGCCTGCTGTGACTAAACAAAACTAACTTATTTATTGATAAATTATGATGTAATAATGGTAATTGTGTAGCATAATCAGAGGTGGCCAAGAATAACATTTCACCAAAAGCGCAGCACAACAAAACGCAATGATCTTTTCAACCAATAAAAGCGCAGAGCAAGATGCGCAATTGTAGTTTTTTCTTTTATTTTCTGAAGCGCAGCTCAACTTCCGTAACTTTTTTGGTATATTGAAACGCAACGCTACTTCTGCAATCGCGGATGGAAATTTTCGTATAAGGCAAAACATAACATAACCTCCAAAAGTAAATTTGCAAATGGCAAAGCAAAATTCCACGTTTTTGCGATTTTAGACGGAAAAACAGTAAGTGATTTGCTACAAGAGTCGACATTTGACAATATTACGATGGAAATAAAACAAACTTAAGTTTAGAGTACAAAATTGCGCTACTAACAGAAAAAAAAAATTGAAAGCGCAAATACTTGGCAACAAATTTTAAAGACATTAGTCCGCAACGCAACTTCCGCAACACCTCAAAATAAAAATTACAGCGCAACGCAACTTCGGCCAATTGCAGAGGTTGCGCTTAGCCCACATCTGCTATAATCGTATCGATGGTTAAATGACGTCTTTAATCAGTGTTGCAAAGTTTATTTTGATCATGCCAACTTCGTCGACGGGGATAACAATGGATCCAAAATGAAATGATGATAATTTATAGCTACCTAAAACACAAGTCACGTATTACGCAAGAAATTTTGTCAATCCTAAGCCCGAACCCGACTTACAACTCTGAGCGCACGTACAAAATTTTTTTTTAACTACAGTATAAACTTTGGCTCAGACGCTAAAAGTATGGGCGCATAATCGGTCGCGATTAATCAAGGCCAATAGACGTCGGAGACCGATTCTCTTTCAACATTGTTAAAAAAAAAACAGCTTTCGTCTTATAACGTCTGATGAGGCACAAAACACCGTTAGATTTATTAGTTTAGTGCTAAACGTCGAAGTAAAGATAAAAGCAGTATCAAACTGCGGCTTTGACTTACGGTGAATAGATAACTCTGAGGCGGCGCAACTGCGGCCCTTCGAGCTTCCGGCTCAAATTCAACCCAGTCAATCGGCTTACATGTACTAGGAAGTTGCAAGTTGCTAGAGTTGCAAGATGCACTTTTACATAGCATACAGCAACCGTATGTGACTATTTTTAAAGAACTAGCAGAGACGACCGTAAAATAATATCCACGCAAAAAAATGCATAATTGGGAATCTTATTCACCGACGGACCGCCCTCAAAAATATAGCCAACCAAAGATAAATGGATAAGCAGTTGGCCTTAGTTCGATAATACAATATCAATATTTGAAACTGATTCTACCGCAGTTTTATTTAATTTGATTTTAAAAAGCAAACCCTTGTTAGACTAATGATTTTTTAAAACGTTTCGAACTTAGCTTCGTCCATCATCAGTAAAAACTAAATCTAAACCGCAAAAAGTATGAAAAAGTGTTTGAACTATGAAAAGTGTAAATTCTAAATCTGTTTACACACTTTTTTTTACTTTGCTGTTTAGTTTTAATTTTTGACTGATGATGGACGAATTTACGTCTGAAACGTTTAAAATTTTTACTGCTTTAAATAAAGCTTTACTGTTTTTAAACAACATGGTGAATCCATATGTAACAATTGTCAATTTAGTTCCAATTCTGATAGGAAGCAAACTCGCAAATCGCACATTTCCAATAAGCCCATACGGTCGCGGTCTATTGCCAATAAGTGATAGAACCACTAAGCCATATGAATAGAATTTCATTTTAAACAAAGAAGCCTATTCAAGTTAACAATAACTGGCATAACTTGTCGGTATGTTTGAGCACAATTATTACTGCTGGAGCTAAACACGAGCAATTAGTGCGAAACTTTTTAACCTTAAGCAGGTTTACTTCGACAGTTCTCATTGTAATTCACCCAAATATATCTGTTTGTCGCTAGAGCAAGACATAATGATTGGTTCTTTGGGATGAAACTGAACATCATTTACAGATCCAGCATGTCCTGGTAATTTGTAGAGCAAACTGTTTCTTACAACGTCCCAAACGCAAACATTTCTGTCGGCAGAACCAGATGCAATTTTGCTGCCATCTGGCGACCAACTACATCTCAAAAGATTCTTTTCAAAATTGTGAGCATGGCCGGTAAACAACTGTACGCATCGTTCACTTGGAGCATACGGACGTATGTCCCACTTTCGCAAAGTATTGTCCATTGAGTTTGACAAAATATAAGATCCATCCCTGTCTAACGCCAAACCTGTGATTGTGTCTGCGTGGCCATGTAGCTCCAGGGTGGTTTTCTCGGCTCGAATGTCCCACACTTTGACATCATTATCAATTCCGCCTGTGATTACACATTGCGCTGTATCATCAAACGTAACAGTGGTCACTTGGTAGCTAAGTTGTATTGTTTTCACGGCACCTCGTCGTCTGGGATCCCAGATTTTGACAGTGCAATCGTCGCTTCCTGATGCAACCATTTGTTCACCACGACGTGAAGAAGCACATGCATTTACAATTCCATTATGTCCCTTCATTCTTTTAACCCTGGACCCAGTATCAAAATCAAACATACCAACTGTTTTGTCAGTACTAGCAGTGAAGAAACTCGACCCGTCTGTGTTAAATTGCAGATCTAAAACGGCACCTACATGACCACCTTTCAGAACATGGTAATTGTCGCATTCACCATAAACATTCCAAAAAAAAATGTCTCTTTCAAAGCCAGTAGAAACGATAGCACTGCCACCAGGATGAAATTTTGCTGAATAAATCTCACCAGCATGGCCGCTGAGCAACATTATGGGAGAAAACAAGCTCGAAGTTCTTGGTGGTCCATCATGTATCGCAACTGCTTTTTGGCTGTATACACTTACAGAAGATTCAGTCTTTTCATTGAAAGGTACAACTGAACCTCTTTGATGGTAACGTTGGTCTGATAGTGCAGACATTTATGCAAGTTTGGAATTATAAAAATCTTACTTCTCAGAATATCTACATATGAAAATAAGCAAAATTAGAAAACACAAACTGCTAAATTTGAAAATTCGGTGAAATCATAGTTGTGGAAAAACAAGCATCACTGCTCAGAGAACACAATGCACACCATACCACACATCTCTCATTTTTCATTGACTCTAGTTCCACAATAATGTCCTAAGATGTAGATTTATTTCTGCTATTCTACAGAAAAATTAGCTGTGGCTCGTAACCATTTTTAAAGGGTAAGCTGTAAATCTGAAATTATACAAAAAACATTTGGGGCCCTAAAAAATCAACTTTGTAGGTAAACTCACACGACAAAATGCACTTGTTAGCTCAACAGGAGTCTACTACGCAGTCATGTTTGTGAATATTAAAATCTATTGTAATGTCTCAAATGCAAAAGTAGCACATCGCGCACGGAAAATAAAAACTGCTTTCAATAATTGGTAACTGACAGTCAAAAGTTCAAGTCAAGATTTGGTCGGGCATTATTGATGTTTGACTGAAGACACAACCATCCTTCAAAACCTTTAGATACAATATTTCTCCATTAACAATTCAATCTTTGTTTACATATGTGTTTAACATAACATCGCTAGCCTGGCATTTTTAGTCATTGCTTTAATGATGAAATTCTTGAAAAAACAAAAACGCCTACGTTAAATTTTGGTCTGATCACTCAAATTACCGAAAAATAACAAGTACTCCATAGTCGAATATTTGCGACAGGTATTTTAACTAAGAAGAATTACTGATACACAATATTAGCTAGATCTTAAAGGATGGTGCAAACGGCTTCGGCTGCACACTGTACAGCTATTTGATTGACGTTACTTAATTATTTTGATAGCATTTCGAGACATTGTCATTTTGTAACCAAATAACCACAACGCTGTTAAAGTTAGGGAAACACAATTTGAAAGGAGCACAGTTAAATTATTCATCTAACTTTCAACAACCACATACTTACAAATCCATTCAACGCAATTGCGTCACTATGTAATGCTTAATGAAATTCAGTAAAAGTTGGATCCTGTAGCGAAGTCCCCGAATATCGTTTGCGATGTCAATTTCTAGTTTAGCATCATACAGTGATGCAAACGGTTTTGCAAAAAATCGGCGAGCTTTTTAAAATATGCCATCAACGTCTGGGGGGGCTTCGCCCCCCAGACCCCCATTTACCATCCCACAAGATTGTATAAATTATAATTATCAATGATGCAAACGTCGTTGAAAAAAGTCCGCGAGCAGTAACAAAGATTGTGTAGCAACGTCTGAAGATCACACGACCCCCCTAAATGAGCGTCAAACCTAATGGTAGATTTACTATCGCAATCATCGCTATAATCCACACCTATTCACTCAGATCGAGCTACATCAAGATGAAGTGCAAAAACGAGAAAAATTGAGTAACTGTGATTAGTTGTGTCAAAACCGTGGCAAAAAAAAAACGCGTTTGGAAAAACAGTAAGCTTACCCATCGAGCAGGGGCCCGGAGCGTAACCCGGAAGCTTTAGGACTAGCAACAGCTTTATTAACTTAAAGACTGCGTATCTACTATAGCAATCAGGGACAATTGTCATCAATACATGACAGCACTATGCGGTATGCAATTGTTCAAATGTTGTACAGTGTTGTCGCTTGCGAAATTGGTTGCGAAGTTACTGCGACTCAAACTCGCTTCAGATTTGCAACCAAGAATCAGTGAAGCCACAGAGCATTCAAATTGATTACGCCATCGTGGCGAATTGTTAATGAGAAATTAATTCGCAATAAAGTCACAAACCATTCCAGCACGGTTTGCTACTGCTATGCGACTCCAAAAAGACTTCATGATGAAACAAACCACTGCTGAAGTACGAATAGAGCCGCAAGTGGCGTCCCAGAAATAAATGCGATATAGACCAAAATAAGTACCTAGACTTAAGTCCGCAAAATAATACAGACATGCTGTACACATTTATTCAAAAACAATCCAACTAAATTCAAATTAGCCAAGATAACAATTGAGTTTAGAGAAACAAATTTTTATCCACGTTTCTAAAATCCAAGTGCCGCAACAGAAGAGTTCTTTAGGAAGAACGCAAGAAACTACAGATTTTAAACTTGCTTAACTGTGATGTATGAGTATGTGCCAATGTGTGCGTGTACTTTAATACACATTAACACGCTATGGCGAATAAGTTGCAAAATCCAAACACCTTCCTGTAAAATAGGGTATAAATTATGAAAGCAATTTACAAGCCTAAACCTGCGAGAGGTTTGCAACATCTTGATCTTCAAAAAACAGTGTACCATAGCAAGCTTTCAGCTACCTCAACCACTACTGCAATTTGCGACACGACCGAGAGAACGCGTATACTGTACACCAAAACCAGACAATTTTTCCAGACCTAAACGCCACTTTACCATAGGTGGGCACAAGTCCGTTAATCGTTAATCCGTTAATAACGAAGCTAACTTTTTCTTGAACTCGTTAATTCGTTAAAAAGTTTTTTCATGTTAACGGACTAAATTAACTTCCATTAAGTTCTGTTAACGGACTAAAGTAACTTCCGTTAAGGTTTTTATCGTTAATATCTTGCACCATTCATCGTACCGGTACAAACCAGTTTGCACTGATAGCACTTGCTGTATATTAGCACGAGTTTTATAGAAGGAGCTCTTGTTTGTGACAAATAATAAGCTGCAGCCTCAGAGGTCTATTAATCATCGCTGTTCGCAATTTTCAAAGATTTTCCGATCGCAGCTTCGTTAGTGCATTTGAACTTAATTTTTACCTTGACATTAGATTAGACTGTAAAATGTAACTTCCAAAGCACAAAAAGACCAACCAAAGCAATAAATATTTCCTTGCAATCTGTTCAACAGTGTCAATACGTGTTCTAGAAGCAAGTCAATAAAAAGAAATGTAAATCACACGGAAAATGTTAACGAATTAACGGATTTTATTAACTTCCGTTAATTATAGCTGAAAATAACGGATTAACGTTAACGGAGGTGTGAAGTTTGTTAACGGACTAGAGGTTAACGAAGCTAACGTTTTGCATTAACTTGCCCACCTATGCACTTTACTATTACTGGAGGGCCAAACATATCTAAAAATATCGAGTCAAAATCGTGCAATAAACTAACGTTGCATAACGGAGAAATTTAATATTAACGTTCTGGCCCCGTGACAGCCAAAGACGGCAATCGATTCTTTACACCCATTCCATCATAGTTTCAAATTAATAAATAAGCAACAAAATTCATCATTCAGGGCATCATTGCGTGAAATGAACCTAATAGCAGATAGGCAACAAGTAAGATAGAAAACACCCCAATAAGTAAAACGGGCGAAACTGTGCATCTTGCGTTTTTCTAAAACAGCCAATGACTACATTAATTAAACAATTCGTCTATGGAAGAATCGCATACAATCAAGCTCAAACAAAGCATATAAATCGACTTGGGTTCAAAACCGCTAAGCTTTGACGAAATTCTAGGAAAGAACCCGTTTTAGGAAAAACTATAATATGACATTGCAAGTGATATTCGGGGACTTCGCGAAAGTATCCAACTTTACTGAACTACAGAACTTCACAATTGCGTTAAGCATGTTAATGGTTATTGATAGTCAGATCTGAAACACATCGCTTTCCAATTTCATAATGTTCCATTAACTTGATTAGGTTTATGGTTGACGGCTTTCATAATTTAAATGTCTAGAAAAGGTATCGATTAAAACTCAGGAACAAAACTTTTTGATCTGAAACTGCCAATATAATGTTAGGTTTAAAATTGTAACTTACATTATCTTGACCAGAAATTTGACACACTATCCTAAATATCAAATCTACACCCTAAACTAGCCCACTGCAATAGTTTTTTTTATTAAGAAGAATTTATATAAGCACATGTACGAACATTTCAACTGATTTTTCTCAAAGTTTAACAACTAAATCAAAATAACGCTAGCCTTAGCAATTAGCATGGAAAAAGATATGTACCCAAGCAAAATTTAGAAACAAAAAACCAAAGTCTTAAAAATTTATAGGTGATATTGCAGAGTCTAACTTTACGATGACTTCACATTGAAAACTTATTTTAATTTACTCAACTCTATGCTTTCCAGAACCCTAGGTGTAATGTTTAAAGTCAAACAACTATTTACCAAAAATTATCTACTTCTTTTGTAGATTGTGATTTTTTTAGTCAATTTTAACAGCTTTGAGGTTATTCGCTCTCAAAGTTTAAAGGTTTCAAAAAAATATCAAAATTGTGAAGTAACGTCAATCAAAAAGCTATTAGTAGTTCCTAACAATTTTTCGCTCTGTTATGAAATAGCTGCATCGCATACATCGATCTTTAAAATTCCAGCGACTTCATTACATCAGCCAAACCACGGCAAGAAATATGCACGCATGTTACAGCTATTCCTACTGTGAGAACGCTATTTGGCAGTGCGACTCAACGACCAACATAATGGATATTGTACAGTATGTGGTATTGCATCCAGGGCCTGCGAAAGGGGGGGTTCAGGGGGTACATCGTACCTGGGCCCGGAAGAGTTCAGGTTTTCGCGTTAAGTTTTGATATTGCACCATAACACCGTAATCAAACTTGCCTACAGCAAAATTATCAATTAGTCTATTCAGTACTGGTAATCGATCGCTATTTTTGATACACAGCCTTCAGGGCATCCAATAGTGGCCGATTTGATTAAAAAAAGAGGAAAATGTATCAAAAGTCATACACTTGCACCGAGATTAACGTTTTGTTACATTTCTCTGACTTGAGAGCCCTAATTCTGCGGGATAACAATGTACGAGGGCCCACATTTCCAGAGAATCAAAAGCATTTCAACCTCAGCGAGCGAAGTCAAAGTTGGCCTACAATACTACTACCATCAAGTAACTCACCCTATCTGTATGAGTTTAATAGGTATTTAGGTTTTTGAAGTCTATGATTACAGATGACTTCTTAAAACTTTTATCAGTAAAGTATTAGGATTTGCAGTATTAAAGTCATTATATTGTATAATATTGTGTCAATGTCATCATATCCCGCACTTCACATACTTTCTTTCATGTATATCACATTTTCTGCTTGTCAATTTAAGCAAGTTTGGGGCTGGGATGTTAATCAAATGCTGTATTTTAGCCCCAATAAAAAGTGCTAAAGCTTCCGGGGCTTTGCCCCGTACCCCACTGGGGGAGCTCACAGCGCTCTTCAATGAGTTGTGTTTTTCATTGGTCCTAACTGTATGCGAATATCTTTATCTCCTCACTTTTAAATGAAGATTTACACCCATTGGACAAAAAATGATTTAATGGCATGCGCCCCGATAAGGCTTGGGGGCCCAATAAGATTTGGGGGTCCGGTATCAACTTTTGTACCCCCAGGAAATTTCTCTCTCTGAGGCCCTGATTGCATCCATTATTCAGCACGAAAGCTTTCTAAATAAAATTGTTCAAAAACTTTCAACAGCAAGTACAAAATTTTTTCAACGTCTCAAGTGACAGTTTAGTAAAAAAAACTTGGCCATCCAGCTTAAATCTAACAAAGCCATTAAGGTCAAGTATATACTTCAACGTATTAAACGTAGGAGTAATCCCAAAAGCTTGACTCTTCTACTTTTTTGTGATACCAATTCATTGTGAGAATTCATCTAATAGTTTGAAGGTCCATTTAAGGGATAATTGTCCAATATGGCATTGCGAAGTTTGGCATGTTTTATCTTTTATGAGATCCTCAAATTTTTTCGTCTTACATTTTTGCCTACCTTGAAAATTTTATTTGTGTAGCTTGAGTGGTTACAAATTTTGAAGACTCATTGGAGGAGCATTCCCAATTGTGGGACCTGAAATTAGTCATATTTTATTTACCTATTCTGATTTTATCTTTCTTTTATATTTACCTATTCTGAAAGTTTCATGTGTATAGCTTGAAAACTTTGAATTTTGAAGGACCCCCCATTTTGGTGCCCCAAATTTTGTCAAATTTTATCTTTCCTTCATATTTGCTTGCGTATCCTGAAATTTCGATGTATCTGGCTTAACCAATTAAAAAGTTTGAAGCTTGGCATCCTCGTTTGAGGAGGACCCCCATTGTGGTATCCCCAAATTTTGTCAAAATTTATCTTTTCATATTTACCTATTCTGAAAATTTCATTAGTCTAGTTTCAGTAGACAAAGTTTGGATTTTGGTGTCCTTGTTTGAGGGGGATCTTCCATTTGGTATATGCCACAAAATTTTGTCAAATTTTATTTTTTCTTCATATTTACCTATCTTGAAATTTTCATGCATCTAGCATGAGTGGTTGAAAAGTTTGAATTTTGGTGGCCCCGTTTGAGGGGGACACCCTCATTTTGATATCCTCAAATTTTGTCATATTTTATCTTTAACATATATTTATCTATTCTGAAAATATCTTCGATCTAGCGAAAGTGGTTAAAAAGTTTGAGTTTTGGAGGACCTGTTTGGGGGGGAAACCCAAATTGTGGCACCCGCAATTTTCGTTTGGTTTAGTTTATTTTCAATATCTACCCATTCCGAAAATTTGATCCATCTAGCTCTAGCGCTTTAAAAGTTTAAAATTTTGGAAAACCTGATTGATGGAAATCCCCCCAACCTAGCTGCCCGATTTCAGTCGCACACTAGTCCTCCCTGATATCTTCAATCACTCAAACTTTGAATACAGTGCGAATAGCGGTTTAAAAGTAGATAGCATGGGAAGAAAAAGAAAAATAGTATTCAAGTTGGGGTAAACAAACATAATCAAAAGAAAGTTGGTTGATAGGGTGCTCAAAAATCACAAACCATTTTTATCAATATCGGTAATTACGGAGATGTATCGGTTCAAATTCGTCAACTTTTTGCCCATTTTTGGCCTGTTAAATTTTGGTCATGAGACCTGGCGCCCCCAAACTCGGTTTGCATGAAGCATTCATAAGCACCCACATTGCACACAAATTTCAGCTTTTCAACTGATCAGTGGTCAAGTGGATAAAGCGTCTGCTACTGAAACGATAGATTCGGGTTCGATTCTCGGTTGGGTCAAACCAAACACTATAAAAATTGGTATTCACAGCTTCCCTGCTTGACGTTCAGCAATTAAAGGGACAGTATGAAGCCTTCACCATGTGTGGTGGACAAGTAGGTGGCAGCTTGACTCAAAGACCGAAAGGTCCCTTTGCTGTCTCCTGGCCAAGGCAACTTGGTGAATAAAATGTAATTACAATTACAATTGCACATCACGTGGTTTTTGAGTTGCAAGCGAATAAATAGATTTTCAAGCCAAAAATTGCAATATTTTTGTGTCTTAATTCATGATCATGTGATCTAGTATCCCCAAAATTAGCACACATGACGCTTTCATTAATTCTTACGTTGAGTCCAATTTTTTAACTTTCTAGTTTTTACCATTTGCTAGTTATGAGCAAATTAATTGCCATCTAACAAAATTTGCGAACAAACGTACCATGCGCTCGCGCAAAGTCCCAATTTGTAACTGCCTAACAAATAAACCTTTTGGGCAAAACCAGTGGCTTAACTTGAGATTTGTGCCTGGGGGGAATAGCTTTAGGGAGTCCACTATTTGACAGCACAAGTTGAGAAAAATTGGCTTCACTAAGAATTTGGCAATTTTTTTCATCAATATTAGCTGAGGACCAATCAAGATCAAGATTTCGTTGTGGGCCTAGATCTGGGGAAGAAGTGGCAGAGGCGGCATTTTACGAACACTGCTGGCTTCAGTAATTCAGCATGAAGAAGTAATAATCGATCCGCATCTGAAATTAGCTATAAAGTTTTAAAGACTGAAACATTGAAAATGAATAAAGAACCTAAATTTGAAATTTCAGTTAGTGTTTTTTTTGTAATGAAAAAATAGATTGCAAAACATAAAGCATATTTTCCAGTGGAGCAAAATGTGGCATTTTTTTTTCCTTGACAGCTCATCAAAACAAGTCAAGTGCAGCATGTCACAAGTAGCAGAAATAAGAACAATTTTCGCCGCGCTCGGCTTTAGTTGTAGAATGGTATTTAGGCAACATCTGCATCTTCATTCTTCAAACCAAAAAATCGCGTAAAGAATGGAATTTTCTTCACTCCAAAAACCACTGTGCTTTTTAGCCATGTTATGCAATAAACGCACTGGCAATCACTTTGATTAAATGTAAGAAGAAAACCACCGAAAAATGAACGTTTTGTTTTTTTCGCTTAATCTACAATTCCTTTTTTTCTTGTGCTGCTCTTTAGCACTTTTTCTCTTAAGCGGTGAATTTTCAATGAACAAGTGACTTCAAAAAAATAATGACGTTTTCATAATTGTAACTCTGTTGCAGCAAAAACAAAGCTTATCTATCCTTAAAATAAAGAACGTATATTCACAGTTACCCAACTCCCCCCATACCCCAAAATTTTTCTCATCGGTTCTGGATGATTTACAAAAATGACCAATTTGATCAAAAAATCAGCAAATTTTGTCGAAAAGCAAAAGATTTGCATCACTGATCGTAGGCATAGCCAGGGGGTTTGCCTGCCGATTTGAAATACCACTACCACCAATGATAAAAATGACAACAAAGTCTATTGTTTCTTCAGGTTTGCTTTCTTTTAGCATTTTTGCATACAACAGTCAGCCAGTACAAACTAACAGTAATTTACAATAATATTAATATTGACAACCAGTTGGCTCGGGCTCAATTCAAATCTTTGCCAACCAATTTAAAAGTATAATCCAAGAGAAATTCAGGATTTTGTCCTAAATGTTGCAACCTCAGGCCTTCATCTACAATATCTTTTTTATGAACTTATGGTTTGCTGATCAAAGTCTGTTTCATTACCTGGCGGTGTTTGTTAATCTCTGTTAGTGTCATGGTGTAATGCCAGGCAAAAGTGTGGAAACAATAAATATTTCAGTACTCAAATGTAGCAATGGAGATGAACAATGTCTAAATATCTATCCTCCCATTGCAATTACTAGTGTAATATCGAAATTGTTTGAGCATTATGCATTGCCACAAGTCAAAAATTATCTGAGCACTAATGATAATCAATTTGGGTACAAACGCAAGAGAGGTTCTATTATGTGTGTGTTCTTGTTAAAGCAAGCTGTATTGTTGTACGTTCTACATAAATCACCTGTATATTTGGCGTTTATTGTTTCTTCTAAAGCAAATGATCAAGTAAATCAATCTTTACTTTTTGAAAAGTTAAGGAACAGAGGAACACCTTCCTGCTTCATTTGTTTACTTAACATTGGTATTCAACACAACCGATAAGAGTACAATGGGCAAATTACAAGTCTGGAGCATTTACAGTCTCTAATGAATTTAGACAAGGAGGTGTATTAAGCCAATACTTATTTTCTTTGTACATTGATGATCTATCAGATAAGTTAAATAGTACTGATGCTGGATATCCAATTGGAAATTTAACTTTAAATCATATGATGTGTGCTGATGATTTATGCTGCTTACCTGCAAGTGCTGGAGAGCTAGAAGATCTAGTAGATGTGCGTAGTAATTATGCCAAACCACTTGATATTGTTGTTAATTGTAAAGACTGTTGGTATGATTTTTTCTTCAAAGGATACACACACGTTTATGCCTTGCAATATGAATATTGATGGTCAGAAAATTAAATTTGTGAATAATGTGGTATATCTAGGAGTTAGTATTAGCTGTGATCTGTGAGATCATACTGATATTGCAAGACAAGCAAGATATTTATATTGTGCAGCCAATAAGCTCAAAACTTGTTTCTTTATATGTTCAATTGATTTGAAAAACATTCTATTTCCTGCACACCGCAAGTTTTTTTGTGCTAGTCAACTATGGTGTAACTACTCCACATCAGCTTTAAATTGGTTAAAAGTTGATTACAATAATGCGTATAGAATTCTGCATGGCGTGCTGCGCTATCACAGTGCCAGAGAAAGTCAAATATACTGTGACATCGATTCATTCTACGCTCTACAGCATAAAATTACTTATACGATTTATTGAACGCTGTCACTTATCTCTGAACCTTTGGCTTAAAACGTTAATGTCTTCTGATTGCTTCTATGATTCGATACACTATGATCATTTTTGTGGCATTTTGTAACATGTAAATTAATAGAAGATGGTGGGTTTACCCTTTAGCACAAGAACTGCTCTTGCTGCACTGTCTCTATATTTTTATGTGTGTGTATGATGCTGGTATATGGACTGTAGGAATCTGAAATGAACACTGATTAATACAATGATCATAGTAACCATCTTTTGTACAAACTTCAAATAACAATCCAGCTGCATCTCACCAGTTTTTTCAAGAAAAATACTTTTAAAAAAATTAGCTGAAGAGATGCTTATTGAGCACATTATTGAAATGAGGGGCCTTGGCCCTGCAGCCTTTTGCTTGTACACCTCATACTAAAACCATAGCTGGGCAAGTTAATGCAAAACGTTAGCTTCGTTAACCACTAGTCCGTTAACAAACTTCACACCTCCATTAACATTAATTCGTTATTTTTAGTTAACATTAATCTGTTATTTTCAGCCTTAATTAACGGAAGTATGCTCACCACCGCTGGAACATTTCTTCGAAAGGAGCTGTGTTGCCCGGATGCAATGACGCGGAGATGGGCCCCGCCAACTCGTTACATGCTTCAGCGTTATACAGCGAGTATAATGAAAGATTTGATTTTTGAATTAACGGAAGTTAATAAAGTCCGTTAATTTGTTCACATTTTGCTTGTAATTTACATTTTTTATTCACTCGCTTCCAGAACTCATATGGTAGTGACTATTTCACCGAAAATTTTCAAGTTAAAGAGAATAAAACGAAAATGAGATATATTCATCCGCACTTTTTTCATTTGCTTTTTTAGGGGTTAAGATTAGGGTTTAGGTTAGGGTTTGGGTTAGGGTTCGATTTGGGAATAGTTTTAGAGTAAGTGTTTGAGTTTAGGTTTGATTTGAGTCAGAATTAATAAAAAACTACATAAAAATTTCCGGTGAAATAAAGCCTTCCAACTCATATTGACACTGTTGAGCTGATTGTATGGAAATATTTATGGAAGTGGCTATTTTGCCTCTAGAGGCAAAATAGTGTTTTTCCTCTGTTTGGGTTAGGGTTAGGGCTAGGGTTGGGATTAGGGTTAGAGTTTGGGTTAGGATTAGCATTAGGCTTAGGGCTATTTTGGCACTTGCAGCAAAATAGCTGCTAGGACTATTTTGCCTCCAAATGGCAAAATAACATGGGGCTATTTTGCCTCTAGAGGCAAAATAGCCACTGCCAATATTTATTGCTGTGGTGGTCTTTTTGTGTTTTGGAAGTTTTACAGTCTAATCTAATTTCAAGATAAAAATAAGTTCAAATGCATAACGAAACTGCAATTGGAAAATCTTTGGATACTGTGAGCAACGATAATTAATAGATTTACTGACTGCAGCTTATTATTTGCCACAAAAAAGAGCTCATTCTATAAAACTCAAGCTAACACACAACAAGTGTTACCAGTGCAAACTGGTTTGTACCAGTACGATGAATGAACGGAGCAAGATATTAACAATAAAAACCTCAACGGAAGTTAGCAGAACTTAACCGAAGGTAATATAGTCCGTTAGGAGAACCTAACAAAAGTTAATTTAGTCCATTAACATGAAAAAACTTTTTAACCGCTTACCAAGTAAATGAAAAAAGTTAGCTTCGTTATTAAAGGATTAACGCACTTGTGCTCACCTATGGCTAAAACTGGTTATTTTTATGATAAAACAAACATCTCTACGGCAAATCTTCAAGTGAATTAGGCTGTTATTTACTACTGAAATATTGTAGAAGGCAAAATACCTTGCTTCCCCCCAACTGGGCCAAGTCACTTGTTTCAAATTTAACCCAAAAATGCTCGGTTTTAAATGCGAATAATTTAATTTTAAACATGATCAATAAAGGGAAGACTGAACAATCAAATTTTTTCAATTGGCTTTCACATCTTGAAAATTTAGTTCATTTAAATGGTTTTAAAAATGTGCAAAATGTGATCTAAATGGCATTAAAATAGCTACGGTATTTTTTCCACAAAATTAGGCTACAAAAAATGCCTTTTCTCAATTCTGACCCAAATCTAATCAAACTTAAATTTGTAGACTAGTCTAACTGTCGAATACAAGGCTGCCCAAAGTGCTGAGAAGCCACATGAAGCCCACACAAAGATTTTTTTACTTTTTGAGGCCCGTGACTGATTTTGTTAAGCAGAAACAAATCAAACATCTTGCATGTAATTTTTTGGCTGCAAAGTGTAATGCGGCCAGTGCTAAAAAACTTTGGGCATCCCAGGTCCAAAATTCACCCTAAACCTAACTTAAACCCTAGTATCTCCTAAAACTCTTAAAGCAGGTGCGGATTTCTCCAAGCACAAAGTACGGTACAGTAGTTACCAGTACTAGCACGACTATGGTACTAGTTTAGAATCACTACTGCATATTTGGAAAATTCTGGATGGTGCATGGTTACTTTTCATGAAACCAAATATACAGTATGCACTACCACACTTTGTCACATCGAAATTTGACCCATAAAATTGGCAATGCAACACACAAAAAATTTCTACCAGTGACAATACACTTTGTCTATGCACGACAGATATACAGGGTGTCCATAAAGTTCGTGTGCACTTTAAGTGCAAAGTGCACACCGACTTTATGGACACCCTGTATAGGTTTCTGAATTGCATCCTAAGCATTCTGGCTTGTAACCTGTGTAACCATTTCTACCTTTTCTAAAACATCGATATTTTTCTTGCATCTTGTTTGTGAATGTGCACTTCACTTAAGCCATTTGAAATAATACTGGCATCTTTCTTATTAACAATAAATACAACCCAACTAAAATGCATAACCTAAAATGGCAGCCTTGAAACTAATCAAGTAATATACCACCAGACTAACTGAACCAATCACTAAGTTGACTAGGCTAACTAACTAACCTATTAATTGGGACCTCACGCGCGCGCGTAGTTGGGACTTCGCGCGCGCGCGTAATTCCTGTCTTTACTCGGCCATTTTGATAGATGAGCATTAAAATTTGTTTAATTTTATGATAAGTCAAAAACCGCAAAATGTGGAAAGCTGAAATTCGGACACGACATAACAAGTTTACAAAGCATCATGCATGCCAATTTTGGGGATCGAAGATTACGTGATAATGATTTAGGAACCCTTATACCGACAAAAAACGGCTATTTTTGAGCCGAAATTTTTGGAACGACCGACGCTCGCGTCGCGTGTTCCTCTGTTTTCACTCGGCCATTTTCAACTAACGAGTGCGAAATTTTAAACTTTTGCTTATAACTCGAGAACGGTTTGGTCTAGCTACATAAAATATTGACAGCAGTTTGAGATTACTGAGTTGTATGTTTGTACACAATTTCGAGGCAATAGGTCACGTGACTTCGGTTTTAGAACCCGAAAACCGCCCCGCAAGTTTGGCATAAAAAACGGTCTCAGTCAAAAACGGCTTAAGTACAGCAAAAAATATTTCATAGGCTTATATGTCTTAAGATACCCTTTCATCCCAACCAACCCACGTTTGGCCGCGATGAGGTTCATTTCTTTTTTGGAACGACCGACGCTCGCGTCGCGTGTTTCTCTGTTTTTACTCGGCCATTTTCCAACTAACGAGTGCGAAATTTTAAACTTTTGCTTATAACTCGAGAACAGTTTGGTCTAGCAGCTACATGAAATTTTGACAGCAGTTTGAGATTAATAAGTTGTATGTTTGTAAGAAAACTTTCGAGGCAATAGGTCACGTGACTTTGGTTTTAGAACCCGAAAACCGCCCTGCAAGTTTGGCGTAAAAAGCGGTCTCAGTCAAAAACGGCTTAAGTAGGGCAAAAAATATTTCCGATGGTTATATGTCTTAAGATACCCTTTCATCCCAACCAACCCACTTTTGGCCGCGATGAGGTTTATTTCTTTTTTTTCCTTTTTTCCCTTTTTTTCCTTTTTTTTCCTTTTTCTCTTCCTAAATTTTGTACGCTCTTCTTCTCCTAAACCACAGCACATCTAAATCTAATTTTTGTGTAAAGTTGTTGAGCTGCAAATGCAATTTTTCTCCCGAAATTTTTTGGGGCAACTCCACCGGGAACCCCCCCAAAATGGGGCCCCAAAAAATCCATTTTTTGAACGGCTTAAGCTAGGGTTCCAGTTTTTTTTGATATCAGTAGATATGTAACAGACAAATAGGTTGACATAGTTTGGGGGTGCCACCCCCTGGGGATCCCCTTAAATGGACCCCCCAAACATCAATTTTCTGAACGGCTCGAGCTAGGGTGCCAGTGTTTTATGATATCAGCAGATATTTAACAGACAAATATTTTGACATAGTTTGGGGGTGCCACCCCCCCGGGGACCCTCCAAATGGACCCCCCAAAAATCAATTTTCTGAATGGCTCAACTTGGGTGCCAGTTTGTTTTGATATAAGCAGATATTTAACAGACAAATATTTTGACATAGTTTGGGGGTGCCACCCCCCTGGGGACCCCCAAATGAAGCACGCTTTGGCAGAAGATACTAAGTCGCATTTCGTCGTTTCGAGAAAATCGCGTTTGAAATTTTAAAACTCTCAAACAAACTTTGCGGTCAAGTTTAACATGTTAATGAAAAATAACTTTGACAGGTATGATATGTACCTGATTTCGCCCTTCTTTCATTGAAATTTCAAGGTTTTAGGTGAACAAATAAAAAAGTTAGAATTGAAAAAGTTTGTTAAATCGCGGTTTTCAATAACGTTTGCTTTTCAAGTTAGGCGTGTACAAATTTTGTCTTTGATCAGTCATAGTAAAACTTATGGGGTCAAAAAAAGTTTACTGAGAACTGTTAACTCAAAAGTCGAAACCGGTTCTATGTGCTGACAGCTAACATCTATCGTAAAAAGTTCATTGACTCAGACGCCGTCACCGGCCGTCACTGCTGGAGACCATTAATTTTATTTGCGCTCGACGTCATGACGCGGCTTTTGGTTTAACGAGTACAAATTTGACAAATGGTTATTCTTTCTTTTCGTAAACAACAGGTTTATTGCTGAATGGATTTTTTTTTTGCAAAGTTAAAATTACATAACGAAAATTACAAAAGCCATAGCGAAGAAAAATTATTAAATTTTACGACGAAAAATTTTGGTATATAAAATAGCACTGTAATACATGATTAAACTGGTTACGAAAATAGGGTGATAGGTAGGCGGTAGTATAATGGTAAAACTTCAATCAGTTCATTACTTGGCGCAAATATATTACACGCCATTTATTACATTCGAAAAATCACCCTAATTCTTGTGCATTTTATAGTCTAGAGAAAGAATTGGGAAAAGAAAATAATGGAATGAGATTTGAAAAAAGAATGGTTTAAGTTATCGAAATTAATTTCCTCCTTATACTCATAGTTTTTTTTATGAAATCTACACTGTAAACATTTTCCATCAACCGTTCAAACTTTGATTTCTTGCCGTTTTTTAGCCGTGATTTAAAAGTTTGTACTACTTTGTAAGCCTAATTTTTGACAAATATTAGCCCCATTTCCAAAAGCAATTTTTTAAACGTAGCTTTAAACAATTTTAGAGTAGGCCTACATACCTCTGCAAAAGACTGCATCAAAAAGGCAAAAAACGTGGCATTTTTTCGTTATGCATTTTGGTCAGAACTCGACAGGCAGTGGGGCCCTCTGACGAAGTTGCTAATCACTACAAGCTTGGTTTTAATTCCTGTTTCTGAGCAAGCATAGCGTGAATTTATAACATAAAACGCCGTGACGTACGATATTGATTCTGATAAAGGCTCAATGACAGACGCCAAAGCATTTGATTATTGTGATTAATTAACAAATTAGCACTTTAATGTGTTCATGCTATTGTACGACTTATGCTACTTCGCAATGGAATTTTTGGTTATCAAATTACAAACTTCACAAGAAACCTTACTTTCGTTTTGTATGATGTTCTTGTAATCTAATTATTGTTGCTGTTATTTCAAAGTTGTAAACAGGCTGACAAGTTCAGGCCGAAACCCAAAAAATGGTTTGAACCTCAAAGCAGGCCCAAAAAAGCCCGGACGTGAAATTAGGTTTGAAAAACGTATACGGATAATATAATTGTTTTTTTCTTTTTTGACTCTTTGCGGTGACTAAACAGCAGTGACGTGCGGTGAGGCTTTTGGTTGGTGAGGCACAATTTTTTTTCACACTCATGTTCGCAAAAACATTATTTAAGACAATAAATGACAAGCAAATAATTGTTTTTATAGCTATTCAGGGCCGCCGAGAAGGGGGGCAGGGGGGAGAATGACCCCGGGGCCCATGGACTTTAGGGGGCCCATGGACTTTAGCAGAGGTGGAGTCGAGGACACAAGGCTCGAGGCCAAGGCCAAGGCCAAGGACACAAAAAAAATCCGAGGCCAAGGCCAAGGACAGGAATGCTCGAGGCCAAGGCCAAGGACCAAGGACACAGCCGCAAGTGTTCTCCAAAAAAAAGGTCTTCAAAAAAGGTTTCCAGGCAATCTCCAATTTAAAGGCGTAGCCAGAATTTTTGATTGGGGAGGCCTAAACCACAAATCACATGCAATGACGTCATCAAAAATTTGCCTGCTTTTCACTTAACCAGGATTTTGCAAAGGGAGAGAGCCTCAACTAATATAGTTGAAAAGTGCAAATACGTAACTTTGGAGACGTTTTGAGAAAGCCAGTGTAACTCAAACGTATCACAGACGGGGGTCTGGGGGCGAAGCCCCCAGCTGTTTGGCGATTTTTTGTAATTTTTTGGTAAAAAAAGCTATTTTAATGCCATTGAATCACACTTTGCACATGTTTAGAATCATTTTAAAGCACTAGATATTTGACATTTGAAAGCCAATTAGAAAAATTAAGTTGTTTAATCCTCCTTCTAGTTGCAATTTAAGTTCAAAACACGTTTAACATCTTGCATTTTGGAGTTAAAGTTTAATTGTACGTGATTTGCTCCAGGTAGGGGGAAGTAAGGTGCATTAACTCGTGCAACATTTCAGCAGTAAATGAAAACCCACTCGAAGATTTTCCTTAGAGATTTTTGTTTTGTCATGAAAATAGCCAGTTATAGAAGTGCATGTTAGGCCAGGCGGCCCAGGCTCCCTTTACTGAAGTTCAACGATTTGTTCAATCTGCATTTTCCACGGCTAATTTTTTAAAAAGTATTTTGTGCGTAAAAACTGGCGAGGTGGAAGTGAATTTATGAATTGTTATTGAAAAATAGTGCAATAGATGGGTAGTTTCGCTTACTAACCATGTGTCAGGCGCGCAGCCAGAAATTCGCAATGGGGGGGCTGTTTTGGGGTCTGGGAGCAAAGCCCCCAGCCGCCGGAGGCACGGGGATTTGGGGGCGGAGCCCCCAGCGCTCGCAAATTCTGCATTTTTTTGAAAATATAACTTAATTTTAGAGCTATTTTAATAAAAAATAATGCTTTTAAAACGTAGCATAGAAATTGCCAGCGCAACATGATTCAACTGGTTGTATTATCGGGCTATGAGGGAAGTGGCTAATGATAACATTGCAGTTCTCTTGTTTACATGCAGGTAAATCATAAAATCCTATTATTAAACAAAATTCACACGAAGTAATCTATTTCGTCTGTATTTTATAAAGAAAAATAATCGGGGGAGGGGGGGGGCTAATGGAAAGATATTTGAGAGAAGTGATTGGCAATTAACTAACACTGAGTAGCCACCCCCCATCTTTATTCCTTTTATAATATATATAATATATAAGAGTTTATAATATATTTGTTGATAAAACCTATGTTTGGCGTTTTTACACTAGCGATCAAATTTGATTGCTTATTTTTGGGTATTTTCTAAAGTTTTTATTGATTGGTGACTTTAATTTTTGACAAATTAGCCCCCCTCTGAATGTATGTTTCAAAAAATGCCTTAAATCACTTTTTAGTCAATTCCAGCGCAAAAGACAGTCTCAGAAGAGCTAAAAACGTTGTGTTTTTCTTATTCTGCATTTTGGTTAACAGGCCAATGGGGAGAATATAGCCCCCCCCCCCCCGCCCCAGGCTACGCTACTGGCCATGTTATTGCCGATCCAGATTTCCATCGCGCTAGGCCCCTGGCACTTTGGACATTTTCGCAACATCTTTCTGCCAAATGTAGGTGAAGACCATAAAAAGTCTTAAGATTTGAGCGCAGAGCCCTTAGCTGGTACTGCGCCATAATGTGGTAAATCCGGCCTTGGTTAATGCATTACGTTCATAAAAAGGCTAGATGTGATCCTGAGATAGCAACTTTTAGGATGAAAACTATCCATTTCTTCCAGATTTACGTTTAAAATGGATGGCAAAAATTGATTTTAGGGGGTCTCGGGGCCCTTGGTCTTCAGTATTGTTGTTTGCTACTGGTGTAAACGAAAAACGCTAAAAAGAAACTGAAACTGAAGAAACAATAGGCTTTTTTGTCACATTTTTGTCATTGATAAAATTTCAATTGGGGGGGAGGCCCGCTTGCGAAATTTTTTTTTCTACCATGGTTTTGCACGATTTATTACGTCACATCCGCATCCTATCCATACTCCGCGCTCACTTTGGCTTGATCCGCTGTATTCACAGGCAAATTAATGCAAGAGGTAGGTTAGCTTATAGGTTAGTGATCACAGGTAAATACGCCTAATATATGTTAGCGTATCTAGTTAGCCTAGTATCTAGATAGCGTCTGACAAGTTGTTGTAAGCATCACGGTTAAGCTGTTGACTCGAGTCTGAGCAATTGTTGCTATATTAGGCCTACTAGATACTGGTATAAAATTTAAATAATAGCCTAATATCATACCAGGGATGTCTAATGTGATGGTAGTCAGATAACGATGATGTTAGTGCAATTCAAAGTTTTAATCATGTTATGTATATTTACTTACTATTCGTAAATGGCAGATAATAGCCAAATAATTGATTTTTTGATACAGAATAGACTAGCTTACACTACAGTAAACAGCGTCACTCTTGCATTCAGTTAATGTTAGTCAGTCGATTCATCTGTTCGATGGTCAGAGTAACTACTGTAGTAAGTAAATTAAATTTCTCCTAAGTCTAAACAAATAGCTTCTGGATTTTGGTAGGTCTCAGTAAGCATAGTAGCCTAGGTGAGGTATGCATAGGTGGGCACAAGTCCTTTAATCGTTAATCCGTTAATAACGAAGCTAACTTTTTTATTAACTTGTTAATCCGTTAAAAAGTTTTTTCATGTTAACGGACTAAATTAACTTCCGTTAAGTGCTGCTAACGGACTAAAGTAACTTCCGTTAAGTGCTGCTAACGGACTAAAGTAACTTCCGTTAAGTTGTGTTAACTTCCGTTAAGGTTTTATTTGTATCTTGCACCATTCATTCATCGTACCGGTACACACCAGTTTGCTCTGGTAACACTTGTTGCATATTAGCATGAGTTTTATAGAAGAAAGCAAAGAAAGGAGCTCTTTTTTGAGGCAAATAATAACCTGCAGCCTCAGAGGTCTATTAGTTATTGCTGTTCCCAATTTCCAAAGATTTTCAGGTCGCAGCTTCGATTGTGCATTCGAACTTGTTTTTATCGTGAAATTAGATTAGACTGTAAAATGTAACTACCAAAACACAAAAAGACCACCAGAGCAATAAATTTTTTCTTACAATCAGCTCAACAGCGTCAATACATGTTCTAGAAGCGAGTGAATAAAAAAGAAATGTAAATTACCCGCAAAATGTTAACGAATTAACGGACTTTATTAACTTCCGTTAATCTAAGCTGAAAATAACGAATTAACGTTAACGGAGGTGTGATGTTTGTTAACAAACTAGTGGTTAACAAAGCTAACGTCTTGCATTAACTTGCCCACCTATGGAGGTATGATATAGCCATACAGTAGTAAGGGGTTAGGTTGAGAGTTCACTATTCAGTTCAGGGTTACCGGTTAACGTTGGCGTACTTACCGATTCTGTGCTATGCCAACTACACCATCCTTGAGATATTATACTTCGCTCTCGGTTTTGGCTTGATGTGCACTGTTAACATCAAAATGTTGAGAAGACCTAGGGCTATGTCAGATGTGTAGGGTAGGTTTATTTTGCTGTTTACATATTTTAAGGTGTTGAACCTGAGTTAATTGTGGCAATTTCTTGATAGTGTAGACAATGGTACCGCCAAATTTACTACTGGTACTAGCTACTTCTACCGGTACATCTCAGATTAAGTAGCCTAAATCGTTTGTCTCTAACCTGCTCATAGAAAGTTTAGTACCCTAATTTTTTTACACAATAGGTATTAGATTGTTGAACTTAAGAAATGTTCACATGTTGTACTCTATGATTATTCAACATACAAAATTGTGTTGCAGGCATAAAATGTTACCCAGCATAGTATACAAGTAGATCAATTTTTTGATATGCCCATGTTGTAGTCTATTTTATTTTTAAAACGTAGGTATGTTCTGTTGTGGTGATCTGTGGTAACCAGTCCAAACCATTTGTAATTAATATAGATTCCTGTTCTTACCATTAGTATGTGACCTATGAAGACGGAAAATTGCATTTCTTGTGTAGAGTGTGGGCAGGCAATGATATCCTGTACAATTTATTGGCAAGAAAAAAATACTGATTGTGTACATGCTTAACAGTAAACAAAGAAGCTATAAGGTTTGTTTGCCAAAGTTTCAAGAAGTATCAAGCATCCAGCATCTGTACTACATTTCAAGGATTCTTCCAATCATCTTTCGTATTTGTGCTTACTTTTCAGTTAAAGCCTACTAACAATCGAATTTGAAAAACATGACTGCTCTAACACTTCAGAGTTTTGGTTATAGCAGTTCAAAACAAGCCTTGTATGCAATCTTAAATTGATTTTTTGTGGAATTGTGAACATGGACTAATGAAAACTTTGGTTTTACCAACTGGATAGTGCATCAGTATACCAATACAGAGTTTGCAGCTTATGCAATAGTGATATACTGTATGGATTGGGTTTGTTTGAGCTGGTAGGTAGGTGTTGTTTTTAGGTAGCAAAGTTCATATTTAGTCCATTAATACATACCGGTATTTAACAATTTAGCGTATTATATAGGCAGAGGCTGCTGTTACATTACGTAAGAAAAAGAAAATCGCTATTTTAACCCTAACCCCAACCCTAAACCTAACTTTAACCCTAGGTCTAACCCTAACGATAATCCTAACCCAAACTCAAAATCTAACCCAAACCCTAACGATAATTTAAAAAACAAAAAAGAGTAAATGAGCACTCACTCTTTACTCTCTTATTCTCTTCATGGGCGTTACATAACGTAATGCTAGCCACTTCGTATTATATATTATGTCTTATTAACAAAATAATTGGATTTAAATTGCATCATGGTTTGAAAGCGTTTGCAGTTTTTTACTGTTAAAATGGTCTTGAAACAGTAGTTAATTTGTTGAGGTATATGATCAATGACTGCTTATTTACATACCTAAAAGAGATTTACTTGGAAACTTTGAGGTTGATCAAATAGCAAATTACTGAATGGTTTATGATGCAAAAAGTATCAAAGTCACCCTTAATCACAAATTGCAGAAAAGGACCACAGAAAAAAATCTGGTATATAAAGTCTTTTCCAATTCAACCTAGTTTGTTTTTTTAGTGGGATTTCCCAAGCATGACGTTCTTGTTAGAGCACTGTTGAATCGAATGCTGACATCTTGATTTGGTCTTCTTGGAAATTTTTGGTGGCCTTCCTGCTCCATGCACTCTTCTACCCCGGCTGATATTTGATCTTCTTGCTGGAGTTGTTCCAGAAATGGGAATCTGAATTGAGGTAGATAACCTATGTTGCGTTGATGTTTATTGTGCATACTTTGGTTTTATTTTTGAAACAGTTGTAGCCAGAGATGGCTTTTGTTAAACGTGTACAGTGCAGTATTAAATTGAGAATCTGCAGTGATTTTGTGAAAGTTATTAACAAATGACTGTAATGCTGGTCCATGATATTGAAGGTTTGTCTTGCACTTTTCAATTGCCGGTATGGTCTGAAAGCAGTGTGAGGCATGATTGAGCAGGTCTTAATGCACGACATTAGTATCTGTCTTTGCTTGTAGATACTGAAGGAAGACTGTTAACAAGGCATTTCATCAAACTAAAAAGTTCTTAACCTTTTTGATTTTGTTATTAAACACACTTGATTGATTGTATAGTCATTGAAAAGATTATATGTATCAAAGGTGCATTTAGACCGGAAACAGCAAAATGCCTAAATTGCACTTTTGCAATGTTTGCTAGTCTTCATGGGGGACATACGCAACAATTTGTGAACGCTGATGTAAACAAACATTCACCAACTTAAATCTTTTATTTATTTGTTGTATTATGCAGAAGTGTGTAATGAGTTGGCGGGCCCATCTTTGCATCATTGAGCCTGGACAATGCACCCTTCAAAGAAATGTTGCACAGATGGCAAGTGGTTGGCAACACTGTGCCAATTTCACTGACCCAAGATTTGAATCTCAGACCTCACGCTCCAGAGACGAATGCGTTAGCATTCGATTAACTAGCATCAGCAAATAGTCCCCAAAGTAGCTTTGCATCAAGTCTAACTGCCAATTTGCTGTGCTTATTTGTATTGTAACTTTTAGTTGATCAGCTATAGATCACACATACTAAAGAGACATTCTAATTTATGTAATGGTGACAGAATTAGTGTCGCAGTAATACATACTTACTGATATTTGGTAATTTTTTTTGGCAGTTTATGCTGGTATGAAAAGTTATACTGTGGTGTGAAAAGAATTCTATGAATGATGATTTCACTGGAAATTTTTAAGTTAAAGTGAGTGAAATAAAAATTTTCATTATTCATCTTTGCATTTTTTGTTTGCCTTTTTTAAGATCATGAAGAAAGTAGGTCAACAAGCTCACATGGTCTTATGTCTGTCCTGCGTTGAAAAACTGCTGCGACTTTGAAGCCAGTATATGTCTGTGGTTGTTTCGGGCATGGGTTGGAATCCCTTCTGTAGGCATTTTTCTAACAATCAGAGGCTGATTCAGATTGTGACTTAATATGTCTTATTTTCGTGATTTTTTAAGGGTTAAGATTTGGGTTAGTTTTAGAGTGAGTTTTGGAGTAAGAATTTGAGTTTGGGTTAGATCTGGATCAAAATTAATAAAAAAGTAGACAAAAATTTCCAGTGAAAGAGTCTCGTCCAAAGAATCATTATTTGACTTAGGTTATTGATAGTGTTGTAATGCCATGCCAAACTATCCCCATCCAGTTTAAGTTTTTTTGTTTGGTTTCACCTAGAACTTTAGCTGAAATGGTATCAAATTAATGCTAACTTTGGCAAGGTTTCCTGGTTTGACGCTTGAATATATATGCGTCAGTTGTTTCTTTTTCTTATTAGTTGTTTTTAGAGCTGAAGGTAAATCAGACTGCACTAATTATCTTCACCACTTTTTCAAAAAACAAACTTTAACTGCTTTTCAACCTCTAAAATTAGTTTTTGTTAGTCTTTTTCGAACTCTGTTTGCAATCCTTAACTGTTAAATGCAATGGAACATCGAAGTATACATTTTTACAACTCATTTTGTTTTTAGAGAAATCTGACCATGGGATCCAGCTTCGAAATACAACCGCTATTCGAAACATTACTTCAATTGCTTGCAAGACTCTGCAAATAAACATTTAACTGTCCAAGCATCATTTTTAAGATGTACAAAAAAAGAATTTTTGAACAGAGAAGTTTGTGAAAATCATCTAATACGAAATCTGATCCTTGTGCAACAAGACACTCGTTAGCGTTTTTGATAAAACCATCTTCATACGATAACTCTTTGTATTATTCCTGGCAACAAAAGAGACATTAATTTTATGCCTACTTGTTTTACAATGGTGAATATTACATGCACTATTTAATCAGTTAAATTTGTTTATTTATTTATTTAGTTTTAATAATTAATGTAATATGCTTTTCAAATTTTGCTGATTAATTTAATTTGGTTTAGTTGCAGACAAATGCTGTGATTGAAGTATTCACTATGTCAGTATTTGTATCAGAATTCTTTATAGCAGCGTACCTATTAGATCGCACTTAATTTTTTTTTTAAGTTTATTTTGCTAGTTAAGTATTCATAAGCAAAGCATAAATTAATATGTTTGAGTTTGAAGTGTTTAAATAATGTTGTGTGTGTTTTTTTTTTCTGCAAGATTTCTTCCTTGTTCATAGAGTAAATGCTTTTGCATGTTGGCTTTACTTGCCCTTAACTTTTCATAGACTGTAAGGCTGTTTTTACACATCTGCGCTTGACAACCACCAGAAACAAAATTGTGAAATAAGTTTTTTTAAGTTAACAAATATGTGAGTATTTGACTAATCGTTACTGGTTTTAAAGTAATTAATGCAGGCGTTGCGTAGACTAGATACCCATGCAAAAGTTCGTTATTAAGTTATGAGGATGTAGTTTTGAAATGACAAGAGCTTTTCTCAAAATAGCCATTGTGTCAGTCATAGCAATGTTATGAGAAAGCGGGATACTAGCGCTAACATAACGCTTTTTATTGCTCTTGGTGACAACGATTTATCACTTTAAAAGTTTTGTCACAAACCATTGTTATTCTGAGTAAAATGTTCATGCCTTCGAAGCAATTTCAATCAAAGCAATTCTCGAGTTTTGTACCACCAGTCAACGTTTCAAATATTACTACTCTACAATATTTAGATCTATGCGATTTCGTAATTAAGTAGCATAAACGTTCTCGACCGAAGTGATGTTGCTTTAAATCTAGAATTTGATGAGAGGTTGTAGACTAGACGAACGCGTTTAATCTCTCTGGATGCGGATTCTAAATCTCGTTGCAATTATTAGTTTTCCCTTCGCATATTTTGTTATTCGCTTGATCGCGCTCAACAAAATTAAACTAAAACAAATATTAATATTGCAATTAGGAACAGGAATGTGGAAGCACCGCTTTGTTAATTGCTTCCACCTTCTTTACACGAACTTATGTTTTGATCTGAAATTGTTTCAGTCAACTTTTTTTTAGGATTTTTCAAAAACGGCTTATGTTCAGTATCATCTAGACAGACTCATGGAACAAAAATGTCGTTACTTTGTTTGTTTTTATTTATTTTTTTGGCTGCACACCAGAGACATGCAATAAGACGCTTTTGCGTGGAGCCTATATGGCTCGAGGTTTTAGATTCAACATAAAAATAGCTGTCTTTAATCATTTATGCTGCATATCTGTACATGGCTGTAGTTATGGGTGAAATGAACCTTCAACGGTCGGAGAATTTTTCTTAAAAATAACTCGTTTTTAGGTATGGTAAATTTCAACTTTAGTGGCAACGTCCATTTTCTGCACAGCAAAATAACCAACACTCATTACGAAGCTTATTCTGCTTCGGGATATATTCTGATTATTAGAACAATCCCATAGTTACAGACACCGTCGGTCAGTGGTGTAAAGTAACGAAATACTTGAGTAGATTACTCAAGTGGTTTTTTCCAGCAGCGAATATTTCTTGAGTAGTTTTTTAGTAGGTACTTTTTCTTGCTTACGTATAGACTGAAGTAACGCTATTTAAGTAGTATTTTGTATCAGAAAAGTACAAAGTACTGTAATTTTAAGTTAGAACCTCAAATTCGGCAGAACGATCGACTTTTCTACCGGCAATTGTTCAGTTCAGCCAAGTTAGTTGTCTTTTTCTCCTTTTGCGGCTGGCTACTCTTGCGTCAGAGGTCAGACCACCACAGCGACTTTCACAATGCCTTTTTTCTACGTGTGCGCTTACGTATCACATCCAGTCTGGCGAAAATTTGTTTAAGATGGTTTTAGTTTCACGTTCGTTGTTTGATATCTGCCCTTCGCCTCATACTGGCATAGATGTTTGTTTATTCTATTAAAAGTAAATCATGAAAGAGTCAAACAGAGATATATAGATTTGCCAAAAATGTGTCCTTTGATTACTTACCGTCCTTTGATTACTATCGCTAAATTCTTCAGTGTGAGTTAAAAATCGCACACAATATATGCAAGAAACATTATCGTGCAGTACTGTAATATTTATTGTTCAATATAATTACAAAATCTTTTTAATATGATGATCAATTTCGTCCCATGGAAACTCAGACTATGTAGATGGGCTATCTGCAATAGATTTAGTGACGTAATGTTTATCAGGCTTCTGCCTGCCTTCACATATTCTGAAATAAATTAAATTTAAAAAATCCGCAATAAGTTTGATTAATTAAATCCAAAAAAGGTTATCGCAGAATATACTGAAATAGCTATGGTACGTAACTTTTAGCCCACCCTTGAGTAAACTGTACACTGATAAGGCACGTACGACGAGTTTTTTTAATTTAAGCATAATTTAACAATAACAGTAAATGAGTATTTGAGCCAAGATGTAATAAAATGATTCAAAGTAAATTCTGCGTGGCATGATATTCAAATCTCGAAGTCTAACAGTTGTTGTTCTTTTTGATTAATTGTCTTGAATATAATAAGAAACTTGCCAAGTTACAATTAAGAATTCATGACTTATTGAGAGAGGAGGGGTTATAGAAGACTAAGCGCTTTGTGGCAGTGATGTAAAGGTAATTGGCCAGTTGTGATATGTCGAGTGAATAGTTTCTGTATTTTGCTTGAATACTTTCAGAAAAACTTGTACTCGAGTACTTTTAAAACTACGTTTTTACTTTTACTCCAGTCCTTTTTTGGTCAGTACTTTACTTCAAGTAATTTTTTGTCAGTAACGAAACTTTTACTTGATTACAATTCTCGAATACTTTTTACACCACTGGTTGCGGTCCGTTATAAGACGTCCATAACTTTATAAAGACTAAAAACGTGATCTTGTTTGGCTTACAATTATAAAAAAAATACAAATAAAAGTCCAAAAAGCTTTTCAGTTGTAGTGAATGGTCGTGACTGTTGGTTAACTTGTTAGAAAATCTAGATATAGAAAGACATTGATAAACGGTAAGTTTTTGAATTGATAGTGGGCTAGCTGGCCCTCGATAAAAACAATAACTTTTCGTCGCAACTAGTAGTTCACTCACAAACTTGCGATCAAGCGTTTAATGTGTGGATGAAGGGTGCACATTTATTGTTTCAACTTTCGCAACTAAGAAATACAGTTCTCACATTTCTGCATAGCAGACTGCCACACTATGCTTACGGAGAAAAAAATTAATGACGAGTTTTTCATGCAATCAACAATACTATAGCGACCCCTGTTTTTCTATGCTTTTATGAATTTGTTTCTGCGATGTGATTTTGTTTTTAAAAATTCTTAAATATACGGTAGCAATTTTTCAGATTGAATGTGTTATAAAAAGTAAACAGCAAAGCCCGCTCCTGGTTTATATGTGTCTTATTTTTAGGCGGAAGCAAATAAACAGGCATTTCTTTTACTCAAAATGATCTTAAGTTTTTGTACTACTTGAAAATGACGTCTTAATCAATATCCCTATTTACGCTTTCACCAGAGAACATATTAGATGTTGTCGTTGGTCCATCTTGTACATTGTAGAACTTGATTGTGTATACTGCACAGCGCAGCCGTCCTAAGAAAATTAAGTGGGTTGGTGTAAACCTGCTGCATCGACAAGTTTAGAGTAAGGTCTGGGGGTTTCAGACCTCCTCCAAATTGTTGTCTGCGTCAATTTAAGTCATATGTCCCATGTGAAAACAGAAGACATGGATTGCATGAGCCAATAGCTATACAGTAATTCAAGCTACTTCAACAATTGTTGGTTCAACTCCCACCAGCATCCTTGTTGCTTCCTTGGATGAGTAAATGCTTAGCTTTATCGCTGTTGTTTCTAACGAGCAGTAAAAAGCAGCAAAAATCTAAATTCATCCATACTATCAATCATTCTTAACAACCTACTCTGCAAAACTAAACAAATCGAACCGAAGCAAACCGGTATCTCTAATTTTGTTTATTGAAATGCAGAACTGATGCAAAGAATGAAATGAACGGAAAAGCATAAAATGAAATACTTGTAAAAACTATTGACCGAAAAATCACGACAAATGCTAAAAAAAGTATCACCAAAGTCCCAATCAATTAATCCTGATAATCGCATAAAAAAAAATTATGAAGCGGTCTGGAAGCTGTTTTTCATCTAACTCGGTAGTTTCCAAAGTGGGGTCCGCAGACCTTTTAGAGTTCTTGAACCACTTTCGGAAGGTCCGCAAAACAAATTTGGTAAAGCGTTACTTGGCTAATAGCCTAATAATTTTGCTTCCCACTCCTTAGCATTTGGGAGGTACGCAATCTGGCTTGCGAGAGTTATTTTGTGCTTCCTATGCGTTCGTTGCGATTACACTACCCGACTCCCCCATGGTGTCACAGAGAGAAAAGTTCAGTTCATCGGTGGCTAATGCTATAGATAGCTACTTCTGTGGCCTAGCAGAAGCTCAGGCTTTTTGTATCTGTGTTAGTGAAGAAAGGAGTGGGCGTCTGGAAGTAACTGCACCCATCCCATTAAACTTCGTTAATTACTGTACATTTGCGCTCTGTGTAGGCCTATTTTTCACAATACGGTACATTGATCTCGTAGTTGTGATGGACAAATTTTAAGCTTTGTAGATAAGGCAGCCAAACATTTAAAATTTGCATGGGGACTGCTGTGAATTTTTTTAGTTTGGGAACCACTGATCTTACTTAAAACCAAAATGCCTTTGTACGGGTTAAAACGCTTTACGTTGTAGCAAGACAGAAACATAACTGAGCCTACCGTTGCAAAAAAAACACAAAATAGGTGGAGCCTACCCTTGACGACACCATTGATTTAATTGTAAACCATAATTAGATCATTTATATTTCAATTATCAACTATAAGTAGGGTGTAAGTGACTTTGATGACCGTACGGTCTTGTTCGTTGTCTCCCAAGTTTTTGTATTTACCAGTGGTGTATTTAAAAAGTTGATGTAAATAAATATGATATTGCACAAAACTAAAAATCCTTATCCGCTCATTCCATCATCTTTTGTGGTAAGTTGTGCCTTCGCTCAGGGATATCGAGAACAACCATGCCTAAATCCTCTTTCTTCTATCCTCCTGATGAACTCTGCTATTTGAAAAACACTGGAGAGGCCATTCAGGCGAATACAATGCACAAAATTTAGTATTTCATTCGTTTTTCGTCTCTATCAAACGATAACTGCGCACGATATAACGATTTTCTATCACCTTGAACGCATTACTTGGCGCTTAACGCCAAAAGCTCGAATAATTTCAGAGTGGAAAATCTATTTAATAATAATAATGTACCGGTTCAGCACAATTTTGCGCCGGTAAAATTAAAAATACAATCGTCCATCATATCAAATGTATAATACCATCGTGCCAAATATATTCCATGGACAATGAGAGCCAACTCAGTTCAGTACGGAAGAAACAGAAGTTTCATTTAGTAGCATCCACAATAAGTTGGCAATAACAAATATCCAGAGTCAAAATTAAATTATCCAACACCAAGCAGTGCCGTCACCAGAGAAAAACAAAGTGGGGGCGCACTAGCCAAAAGTGAGGGGGCACTAAAATAGACTGAACTTGCAGATAAAAATTGAAATTGTACGGCTACAAATTATGGGCAATTTTTAAAAATCTGTAATCATGTCAAAAAAAAGGCATATAAGGCCAGCAGCGTTTCTTAGCTAGTTTCGTCAGCGGCCTATAATCGCTTTAAAAATCTACTTGCAGCCGTGAATGCGATCAGACGCGAAACCAAGATTTTGCTAAGAGGCGGGAATTTAAACTAAAAGTAAATCTTTTTTTCTACAAAAGTTGTCGAATTTAGGCTCTATGCTGAGCAAACAAATGTAACTCAAATGTGTTACAGACGAGATCCTGGGGGCGGATCCCCAGCCGCTGGGCGATTTTGCAGCAAAAATAGCAATTTTAAAGCCACTTTAATCACATTTCGCTCGTTTTTGAAGTCATATGAGTAATCAAAGGGCACAAATTTGGAAGTCATTTGAAGAATTAAATTCCCCTACCCCTACAGGCCCCCTTACTTCAGGTCAAATCCAAAACACGTTCTAACACTCGTACCTTGAGGTTAAATTGTTTAAGTGACTTGGCTAAAGAGGTGAAGTCCCATTGGCCTCTTATCTCCTGAATGCGCCATTGACTGCGACCTAAAGACAGGGCCTCAGAGAGAAAAATTTCCAGGGGGTACGAAGGTCGATACCGGGCCCCCAAGCCTTATTGGGGGCCCATGCCATTAAATCAATTTTTGTCGGATGGGTTTAGACTGTAGATCTTTATTTAAAAGTGAGGGGATAACGATATTCCCATATAGTTAGGACCTTTGAAAAACACAACTAAACATAAAATTGTTTTAAATCCAGCTAGGGGGTTTGAAGGAGCGCTTTGAGCTCCCCAGTGGGTTTCGGGGCAGAGTCCCGGAAGCTTTAGCACTTTTTATGTTTCTCGAGGGTAAAATACAGCATTTGATCAACATCCCAGCACCAAACTTGCTTAAATTGACAAGCAGAAAACGTGATATACATGAAAGAAAGTATGTGAAGTGGGGGATGATGACATGCACACAATATTATACAACATAATGCCTTTATTAATGCAAATCCAAATATTTTACTGATAAAAGTTTTAAGACGTCATCTGCAATCATAGACTTCACAAACCCAAATACCTATTCAACTCATACAGATAGAGTGAATTGCTTAATGATAGTAGTAGAGTATGTCAACTTTGACTCTGCTCTCTGAGGTTGAAATGCTTTTGGATCTCTAAAAATTTACGCTCTCGTACATTGTTATACCCTAGAATTAGCGCTTTCAAGTCAGAGAAATGTAACAAAACGTTGACTTTGGTGCAAGTGTATGGCCTTTGATACATTTTCCTCTTTTTTTAATCAAATCGGCCACTATTGGATGCCCTAAAGGCTGTGTAGCAAAAATAGCGACCAATTATCAGTACTGAATAGGCTGACTAATATTTTTGCAGTAAGCAAGTTTGATTACGGTGGTATGGTGCGATACCAAAACTTAAGGAGGAAACCGGAACTCTTCCGGGCCCCTAGAGCCCGGCCTCCCCTAGGCGTGGGCCCTGGTACGATGTACCCCCTGAACCCACTCTCGCAGGCCCTGCCTTAAGATCGTGAGTGTGCTAAAAAAACAAAAATAGTTGGTCTTCTTAAAAACGTTTTCACGTACTGTTTCAGGTCATAATTACTAACGAAGCACCGGAAACGATTCTGTAGGCTTACATCTTTTTTCCGCGACACATCCGTGAAGGCGTGTTAATAAGACGGGTTACTGCATCACGATTATTATAGCAGTCGGTTGGCAGCTATTTCGCAAAGAATCGAGTAAACGTCCAATGGTAATTATGTTTGAACATTATTATTCCTTTTTCCATCATTGTCTTGTCGTTAGGAGATATTTAAAAACAGTATTTTGAGTAAACTGAAATGGGGGGCACAACCACCTATTAGGGGTGCACGGCCTCCTGGCCTCCCCGTAGCGACGACACTGACACCCAGCAACATCAAAGTTAGTTAATCTTAAACAAAGTAATTTTAAACCAAAAAAGTGCCATATTTACGAAAAAATAGCAAAATATTTTAAGTTAAGACTAAAAGCAGTAAAATATACAAGCCAGGCTAACTGTGAGAACAAACATTATGACTTCGATGTTATCCTACATTAATTTAAAGCATACATTTTCCGTTAAAACATATATAACTGTTTGAAACAATTAGCAGACACTTTACATTCACAGCTGGCACATAAATTAGCCTAATACAACTAAACCAAACTAAATTAATCAGCAAAATTTGAAAAGCATATTACATTAATTATTAAAACTAAATAAATAAACAAATTTAACTGATTAAATAGTACATGTAATATTCACCATTGTAAAACAAGTAGGTATAAAATTAATGTCTCTTTTGTTGCCAGGAATAATACAAAGAGTTATCGTATGAAGATGGTTTTATCAAAAACGCTAATGAGTGTCTTGTTGCACAAGGATCAGATTTCGTATTAGATGATTTTCACAAACTTCTCTGTTCCATTTCCAACTCTAACAATCAAAGAGACTTAATATTCTTATTCTTACGGGAACTACAAATCATTACGTACAACGCATAAATTTGAAACGTTACCTATATGTTGAGCATGGCGGTATAGGATTAAAACACGTCATCCTAATTACAAATGCTACAACAAAATTGAAATATGCAAATAAGGACCGAAGGCTAACACGTGAAGACGTCCGTCAAACACGTCATTAATTACAAACGAGGCACTTTGATATTGTGATTCTGAAACAGATAACCGCACGACCTTATTGTTGCTGAAGTTCAGTTGTTGGTCACCTTTCGACAGTTCAAACACAAGTATATTTGCTCCACCATAGTCCATATACAATTCTTTTTTTGTACATCTTAAAAATGATGCTTGGACAGTTAAATGTTTATTTGCAGAGTCTTGCAAGCAATTGAAGTAATGTTTCGAATAGCGGTTGTATTTCGAAGCTGGATCCCATGGTCAGATTTCTCTAAAAACAAAATGAGTTGTAAAAATGTATACTTCGATGTTCCATTGCATTTAACAGTTAAGGATTGCAAACAGAGTTCGAAAAAGACTAACAAAAACTAATTTTAGAGGTTGAAAAGCAGTTAAAGTTTGTTTTTTGAAAAAGTGGTGAAGATAATTAGTGCAGTCTGATTTACCTTCAGCTCTAAAAACAACTAATAAGAAAAAGAAACAACTGACGCATATATATTCAAGCGTCAAACCAGGAAACCTTGCCAAAGTTAGCATTAATTTGATACCATTTCAGCTAAAGTTCTAGGTGAAACCAAACAAAAAAACTTAAACTGGATGGGGATAGTTTGGTAGGGTGCGGTGAAAAAACAAAATTTTTGAATTTTAAAAAGTGGTGTTTATATATATCCCCAAATGTGGAGTAAAAGCCATTGGAACCAATTTTGGGATAGTGCACCCTCTAGTGGCCGTGCACATCTGCCGAACGCGACAAAAATAGCTATTTTGGCCATATCTCAAGAACCGGTTAAGCTAGAAACCTGGTTTTGGGCTTAAAAGATGCAGAGACACCACTTTCATATCCACTCTAAGAGAACTTTTCTTTCTAAACTACTTCCAAAAAAAGTTATAAGCAAAAAACATCTTTTTTCATGAAAAACATACATTTCCGCATATGGAATGAAAGCTTTCTTTGAAATTTTTGAAGGATTTTATGTTGTTGCTGATAACAAAACATATTTTAAATGAGATTAATTGATGACTTGAAAATGGCATTGCTAGCATGCATCTTTGGATGTGTTACATCATTCCTAAACTGCAAAAAACTGACTACAGCTAAGCACTGATCACACATCTGTGTGAGCAAAATGTGACACGAGTGTAACAAAAGATGTAGTTTTCACAGATAATGTTCCATCCCCAACATCTCAACAATAATATCATGCACAAAATATCACATAATACATCTCAGGCTGAGTTAAATGTGTTTCTACTTGCAATCAAACACCCTAAAGGTCCAGTCAAATGGTGAATTGATGCTTCGTGTCAAATTTCTTCATTATCTTTCGAGACTTCAATTTTTGTCTTATGAGACCATCACGTCGATCAAATCCACACACTTGAGTTGCAGCTTCTGTCACTAATTTTATGTGTCTTTCAACATGCTGATTGTGGCATGGATGACTCAATCTTAGGGGATTTGTTCGTATGGCTTCTAGTTCTGCGTCTGTTAGATGTTTTATCACAGGTGGTTGATTTACTTCTGTTCCATTTAAATTCACCATGAGATGATAAGATCTGGCATTGACATTGATCATTGGCACTTGAAAGAGTCTGATATTGCTGGTATTACCTTCTGCGTTTAGACCATCTTCAATGTAACCACCTTTAAAGTTTCCATTTGGTATGATATGTTGCAATGATTTACCCCTTAAACAATGAATTTTGTTAACTGCCAATCTTCGAATTTCTTCTTCATTATCTGCTAACATACCTAACAAAACATTTTCAGGATGAGCAAAAAAAGCATTTCTTTGAACAACCTTAAGCGCAATGGACCGAATTTTGCTGTGGGGAAACTGTTGAATGCGATGCACCAAGTTAAAAAAATTTTTTGCTCCTTGAACTATTTGACTTTGCTTCTTGATTTCAAACCAGGTTGGAAAATAAACATTGATGCAAAATCGGGCGCAAGATTGAAGGTTTTCTGAAGGATTGCATTTGGAAACATATAATCGTAAAATCCTGCTAGCAAGAGTTAACCATCTTGAATGGACAATTGGTCCTACTTCTAGATATTGAAGGTCTTCATCCACTGAGCCAATCATGACTGCCATACAAATCCTGTATGCATAATGCTGGTCACTGCTTAGGTCGTCAACAACTGCCTGAGGTAAGTCTGGAAAATGTACATTCGAGATATTTTTGAAACTAGCTACTGGCCATTCTGAAACACATCCATCAAGTTGTTTTCCTATGGGTCCTGTAAAGCTATCAGGACTATTGGTTGTGCCATCTATTTCCATAAAAACATGTCGAAGGGGAAGCTCATTGGTGTGAAGAAGGCAGATAGACCATTGCAGTGGCTTTTTCAGTAACTCTTCCAAAGATCGTATGGCACCATTGTATTTGCCGGTCATCAATGCTGTTCCATCGGTTCCAATGACAGTGAGTTTTGTGAACAGCTCAGTTTCAGATATAACTTTAAATATTTCATGCGCTAGTGTACGACCTTTGCCATCAGCTGGAGATAAATGAGTAAGATAGTATGTTCCAGGTTCACCTACCAGTACATAATGTTCTTCAAGCTCAATGGATCGGTACATTTTCCCATTTGGTCCCTCTTTCATAGTTTGAGTTGCATCTTTTCTGCCATCAAAGTATAAACCAGTCACAAATTTGAAATTAAAACTTTCTTTTTGACGAATTTCTTCGCGGCACCTCTCCCTTTCTCTTCTCAATTTACTCGGGTCAATTATAAGCGATTTGTCATTTTCAGTAATCATTCCCATATCTTGCAGTGTACTGGTGGCAATAGCTGCTCCAGCTCTATCAGAAAGCTGATATCTTTCACACATTCTTGCCAAATTGGTCCACCTCTGACGATTTTGCAATGTTAATTGATTTCGGTGGCTATCTTGTGGAGGTGCAAAACTTGAATCCTCAGACAACTGTGACGACTCCGAAATAGAACTCTCTAAATTGCTGTCGGGAATCAAGGAAAATGGTTCTTCAGAACTAGCAGAAGCATATGCAGATGACATAAGTTGCTGGGCATCGCGACTAAACCTTAATTATGATTGTGTCATTGGAACAACGTCATCTAAACATCGACATTTACGTTCAGTCTTTTGGTCTTCATAAAATGCATAATCTTCTGTAGCCATTCTTAGGCAGTGTCTCATCTCCATTTGTCTTCTTTGCTGCTCATCACTACAGTAAACGTCAAAAAGTTTTTCGACATCTTCCAAAAAAGATAATTCCAATTTCTTGTAAGGCTACGAGTTCTTTCTGGGATATCGAGTGATTTTACTGAAATTTGCCATGGTTTCTTGTATTTTAGTAGCAATGGTGTAGTGATGCTGTGGGTAGACATTACACCATACCCATCTTTCATGCACTTCTTGGGCGACATTCCTTGCTGCACCAAGAGTTCGATAGTCAGGAAAATTCAGCATTCTCTCAATTACTTGTTTTTTTGTAGGCAATTCTCCCGGTAGAAATAATGTAGCAGCTTCAAAAACTTCTCCACCGTGCATTTTTTTTATGGTGGCACCAGAATGGGCTCTTTTTCTCGTTAGCATAGTTCTTTTCAGCCTTAATTGTATAGTCAAATGCTACTTCAATCAATTAAAAGTACTGTAATATATTTACCTGATAAACAAAATTAATTTACACATTACTTTAAATTTAACACCCAATCACTTTAAACTTTTGAGGTAGTGCTGCAATTAGATCTGACTTTCCACAATCAATTCTTTCACATTTTTTTATTACTATTGTCACCACTGCATTTTAATTCTCCCAAATATCACAACCACAAATTTACCTTAGGTCGTTGAAACATCTTCTGTGGGCAGATTTGTTTTGTGATTCTGTCTTTTCTACTTGGCTGATAGGTGAGCACGATATATTTAAGACCAAGGTAATTTTGTGTTTGTGGTTTTTTAGGATAGTTGCACTTACAAAAATTTCTTTCTAAAAGTGGTCATAATTGCAATCTGAATGCAGATTTGTGATCAGTGCTTTGTATTACACTCCTATTCACTTATTTATGTTAGCTGTAGTAAGTTCTTTGCAGTTTAGGAATGATGTAACACATCCAAAGATGCATGCTAGCAATGCCATTTTCAAGTCATCAATTAATCTCATTTAAAATATGTTTTGTTATCAGCAACAACATAAAATCCTTCAAAAATTTCAAAGAAAGCTTTCATTCCATATGCGGAAATGTATGTTTTTCATGAAAAAAGATGTTTTTTGCTTATAACTTTTTTTGGAAGTAGTTTAGAAAGAAAAGTTCTCTTAGAGTGGATATGAAAGTGGTGTCCCTGCATCTTTTAAGTCCAAAACCAGGTTTCTAGCTTAACCGGTTCTTGAGATATGGCCAAAATAGCTATTTTTGTCGCGTTCGGCAGATGTGCACGGCCACTAGAGGGTGCACTATCCCAAAATTGGTTCCAATGGCTTTTACTCCACATTTGGGGATATATATAAACACCACTTTTTAAAATTCAAAAATTTTGTTTTTTCACCGCACCCTAATAGTTTGGCATGGCATTACAACACTATCAATAACCTAAGTCAAATAATGATTCTTTGGACGAGACTCTTTCACTGGAAATTTTTGTCTACTTTTTTATTAATTTTGATCCAGATCTAACCCAAACTCAAATTCTTACTCCAAAACTCACTCTAAAACTAACCCAAATCTTAACCCTTAAAAAATCACGAAAATAAGACATATTAAGTCACAATCTGAATCAGCCTCTGATTGTTAGAAAAATGCCTACAGAAGGGATTCCAACCCATGCCCGAAACAACCACAGACATATACTGGCTTCAAAGTCGCAGCAGTTTTTCAACGCAGGACAGACATAAGACCATGTGAGCTTGTTGACCTACTTTCTTCATGATCTTAAAAAAGGCAAACAAAAAATGCAAAGATGAATAATGAAAATTTTTATTTCACTCACTTTAACTTAAAAATTTCCAGTGAAATCATCATTCATAGAATTCTTTTCACACCACAGTATAACTTTTCATACCAGCATAAACTGCCAAAAAAAATTACCAAATATCAGTAAGTATGTATTACTGCGACACTAATTCTGTCACCATTACATAAATTAGAATGTCTCTTTAGTATGTGTGATCTATAGCTGATCAACTAAAAGTTACAATACAAATAAGCACAGCAAATTGGCAGTTAGACTTGATGCAAAGCTACTTTGGGGACTATTTGCTGATGCTAGTTAATCGAATGCTAACGCATTCGTCTCTGGAGCGTGAGGTCTGAGATTCAAATCTTGGGTCAGTGAAATTGGCACAGTGTTGCCAACCACTTGCCATCTGTGCAACATTTCTTTGAAGGGTGCATTGTCCAGGCTCAATGATGCAAAGATGGGCCCGCCAACTCATTACACACTTCTGCATAATACAACAAATAAATAAAAGATTTAAGTTGGTGAATGTTTGTTTACATCAGCGTTCACAAATTGTTGCGTATGTCCCCCATGAAGACTAGCAAACATTGCAAAAGTGCAATTTAGGCATTTTGCTGTTTCCGGTCTAAATGCACCTTTGATACATATAATCTTTTCAATGACTATACAATCAATCAAGTGTGTTTAATAACAAAATCAAAAAGGTTAAGAACTTTTTAGTTTGATGAAATGCCTTGTTAACAGTCTTCCTTCAGTATCTACAAGCAAAGACAGATACTAATGTCGTGCATTAAGACCTGCTCAATCATGCTTCACACTGCTTTCAGACCATACCGGCAATTGAAAAGTGCAAGACAAACCTTCAATATCATGGACCAGCATTACAGTCATTTGTTAATAACTTTCACAAAATCACTGCAGATTCTCAATTTAATACTGCACTGTACACGTTTAACAAAAGCCATCTCTGGCTACAACTGTTTCAAAAATAAAACCAAAGTATGCACAATAAACATCAACGCAACATAGGTTATCTACCTCAATTCAGATTCCCATTTCTGGAACAACTCCAGCAAGAAGATCAAATATCAGCCGGGGTAGAAGAGTGCATGGAGCAGGAAGGCCACCAAAAATTTCCAAGAAGACCAAATCAAGATGTCAGCATTCGATTCAACAGTGCTCTAACAAGAACGTCATGCTTGGGAAATCCCACTAAAAAAACAAACTAGGTTGAATTGGAAAAGACTTTATATACCAGATTTTTTTCTGTGGTCCTTTTCTGCAATTTGTGATTAAGGGTGACTTTGATACTTTTTGCATCATAAACCATTCAGTAATTTGCTATTTGATCAACCTCAAAGTTTCCAAGTAAATCTCTTTTAGGTATGTAAATAAGCAGTCATTGATCATATACCTCAACAAATTAACTACTGTTTCAAGACCATTTTAACAGTAAAAAACTGCAAACGCTTTCAAACCATGATGCAATTTAAATCCAATTATTTTGTTAATAAGACATAATATATAATACGAAGTGGCTAGCATTACGTTATGTAACGCCCATGAAGAGAATAAGAGAGTAAAGAGTGAGTGCTCATTTACTCTTTTTTGTTTTTTAAATTATCGTTAGGGTTTGGGTTAGATTTTGAGTTTGGGTTAGGATTATCGTTAGGGTTAGACCTAGGGTTAAAGTTAGGTTTAGGGTTGGGGTTAGGGTTAAAATAGCGATTTTCTTTTTCTTACGTAATGTAACAGCAGCCTCTGCCTATATAATACGCTAAATTGTTAAATACCGGTATGTATTAATGGACTAAATATGAACTTTGCTACCTAAAAACAACACCTACCTACCAGCTCAAACAAACCCAATCCATACAGTATATCACTATTGCATAAGCTGCAAACTCTGTATTGGTATACTGATGCACTATCCAGTTGGTAAAACCAAAGTTTTCATTAGTCCATGTTCACAATTCCACAAAAAATCAATTTAAGATTGCATACAAGGCTTGTTTTGAACTGCTATAACCAAAACTCTGAAGTGTTAGAGCAGTCATGTTTTTCAAATTCGATTGTTAGTAGGCTTTAACTGAAAAGTAAGCACAAATACGAAAGATGATTGGAAGAATCCTTGAAATGTAGTACAGATGCTGGATGCTTGATACTTCTTGAAACTTTGGCAAACAAACCTTATAGCTTCTTTGTTTACTGTTAAGCATGTACACAATCAGTATTTTTTTCTTGCCAATAAATTGTACAGGATATCATTGCCTGCCCACACTCTACACAAGAAATGCAATTTTCCGTCTTCATAGGTCACATACTAATGGTAAGAACAGGAATCTATATTAATTACAAATGGTTTGGACTGGTTACCACAGATCACCACAACAGAACATACCTACGTTTTAAAAATAAAATAGACTACAACATGGGCATATCAAAAAATTGATCTACTTGTATACTATGCTGGGTAACATTTTATGCCTGCAACACAATTTTGTATGTTGAATAATCATAGAGTACAACATGTGAACATTTCTTAAGTTCAACAATCTAATACCTATTGTGTAAAAAAATTAGGGTACTAAACTTTCTATGAGCAGGTTAGAGACAAACGATTTAGGCTACTTAATCTGAGATGTACCGGTAGAAGTAGCTAGTACCAGTAGTAAATTTGGCGGTACCATTGTCTACACTATCAAGAAATTGCCACAATTAACTCAGGTTCAACACCTTAAAATATGTAAACAGCAAAATAAACCTACCCTACACATCTGACATAGCCCTAGGTCTTCTCAACATTTTGATGTTAACAGTGCACATCAAGCCAAAACCGAGAGCGAAGTATAATATCTCAAGGATGGTGTAGTTGGCATAGCACAGAATCGGTAAGTACGCCAACGTTAACCGGTAACCCTGAACTGAATAGTGAACTCTCAACCTAACCCCTTACTACTGTATGGCTATATCATACCTCCATAGGTGGGCAAGTTAATGCAAGACGTTAGCTTTGTTAACCACTAGTTTGTTAACAAACATCACACCTCCGTTAACGTTAATTCGTTATTTTCAGCTTAGATTAACGGAAGTTAATAAAGTCCGTTAATTCGTTAACATTTTGCGGGTAATTTACATTTCTTTTTTATTCACTCGCTTCTAGAACATGTATTGACGCTGTTGAGCTGATTGTAAGAAAAAATTTATTGCTCTGGTGGTCTTTTTGTGTTTTGGTAGTTACATTTTACAGTCTAATCTAATTTCACGATAAAAACAAGTTCGAATGCACAATCGAAGCTGCGACCTGAAAATCTTTGGAAATTGGGAACAGCAATAACTAATAGACCTCTGAGGCTGCAGGTTATTATTTGCCTCAAAAAAGAGCTCCTTTCTTTGCTTTCTTCTATAAAACTCATGCTAATATGCAACAAGTGTTACCAGAGCAAACTGGTGTGTACCGGTACGATGAATGAATGGTGCAAGATACAAATAAAACCTTAACGGAAGTTAACACAACTTAACGGAAGTTACTTTAGTCCGTTAGCAGCACTTAACGGAAGTTACTTTAGTCCGTTAGCAGCACTTAACGGAAGTTAATTTAGTCCGTTAACATGAAAAAACTTTTTAACGGATTAACAAGTTAATAAAAAAGTTAGCTTCGTTATTAACGGATTAACGATTAAAGGACTTGTGCCCACCTATGCATACCTCACCTAGGCTACTATGCTTACTGAGACCTACCAAAATCCAGAAGCTATTTGTTTAGACTTAGGAGAAATTTAATTTACTTACTACAGTAGTTACTCTGACCATCGAACAGATGAATCGACTGACTAACATTAACTGAATGCAAGAGTGACGCTGTTTACTGTAGTGTAAGCTAGTCTATTCTGTATCAAAAAATCAATTATTTGGCTATTATCTGCCATTTACGAATAGTAAGTAAATATACATAACATGATTAAAACTTTGAATTGCACTAACATCATCGTTATCTGACTACCATCACATTAGACATCCCTGGTATGATATTAGGCTATTATTTAAATTTTATACCAGTATCTAGTAGGCCTAATATAGCAACAATTGCTCAGACTCGAGTCAACAGCTTAACCGTGATGCTTACAACAACTTGTCAGACGCTATCTAGATACTAGGCTAACTAGATACGCTAACATATATTAGGCGTATTTACCTGTGATCACTAACCTATAAGCTAACCTACCTCTTGCATTAATTTGCCTGTGAATACAGCGGATCAAGCCAAAGTGAGCGCGGAGTATGGATAGGATGCGGATGTGACGTAATAAATCGTGCAAAACCATGGTAGAAAAAAAAATTTCGCCTCCTGCTCAAATGCTTCTTCAAACAGTGGCCCACTGAGTATATATAAGTCTGCAGTTAGGCCCAGCCTATGAACATCAAACTGAATACCGTACCAATTTGACGGTTACAGATAGGTTAGAAATAGCCTAATTCTAGTAAAAGCTTTTGTCCAGTACGATTTGCCTTTCAGAATACCCTACCAAAAACAAAGAATAAAAAGTTTTTATGGTGATTTGCTCTTTGTTCAAACTAAATTCAAAGTGCTTTAAGTTTAACTTAAATTCACAACCAATGATTCAATGATTATCGCAAAAAGCTGCAGTTATCAAAATTTTTAAAGCTACAAAACATCCTGTACCAGTATGCTTTGAAAACTAAATATGATTTAAGTAATTGCCATGACATTGTCAGGTAATCTGTATTACCTATTAGGTCATTGTGCATGAACACAAATGGCAAAATTGCTGTTGATGGCTGTTGTGCAATGTGAGTAACAGCCAGTGATTCCTACCTTTTTAATCTTATGGAAGAAATAGTTTCAACTAAAAGACTTTGTTATTAATTTTGTGCCAGTGCCATTATACTTACTTGTAGAAGTATTGATCTTCACTGTTCACATACTGGTACTTGAGTTAATAGAGTTGCTCCTTTTGTTTTACAAGTATTATTTGATTTTTAATTTTACTTGAATAGGGCATTGACTCAAAAGTAACCAATTATTTATGTTGTTAAGTTGTAAGGTAGCTTCAGAACAATGACATTTAGTGAAATATTCCTCAATATAGTGAATGCAGTTTTATGATTTATTAAGAACAATGTGCTGAAAAAATTAATAATAAGCTATAGACAGTATTCAGACTCCAGAGTCTTATAGGTACAATCAAACCTTTGATTATTAGCCTTAGACATACTGTTTCGGAATCGACATTCGTATTTTATTTGTCGTCAATATAGCTAGGACTGCAGGTATGAACATGAGTGTAAAATTTTGCCTTTCTATGCTCATATTCATACCTGTAGTCCTAGCTATACTGACGAGGAATAAAAGATGAATGTCGATTCCAAAACAGTATGTCGGAGGCTGTTAATCAAAGGTTTGATTGTATTTACCTGTACGATTCTGGAGTCTGGATACTGTCTATAGCTTATCTCCAGTTTTATACTGTTGTGCGTATTGCAAATTATACATTGTGCTGGAAAATTTGGTTTGCTTTTGCTTTAAAGTATGTATGTGGTAGTGACTGTTTCACCGAAAATTTTCAAGTTAAAGAGAATAAAACGAAAATGAGAAATACTCATCCGCGCTTTTTTCATTTGCTTTTCTAGGGGTCAAGATTAGGGTTTAAGTTAGGGTTCAATTTGGGGATAGTTTTAGAGTAAGCATTTGAGTTTCGGTTAGATTTGAGTCAGAATTAATAAAAAAGTAGATAAAAATTTCTGGTAAAATTAAGCCTTCCAAAGTATATTAATATTCTATGAGTAATACACAAGTATGGTGCTAAAACATTAAACCGTAGTATAAGTAACAACACAAAAGCTACTCTTACTTGAGTTTGCATTATTATAAATGATACAAGATGTTTCTGTTTTTACATGCTTTTTGTTTATTCAGAATTTCAGAGATAAGTTGTATGTATTCTGTAATTGTGAGTCAATTCAGTATGTGTAAATAATGTAAGCATGCTTGAATCTAAAGAAACTTTATTTTCCAACCCTTTGGTGACAATGTTGAACTATGGAAAGTCTTGAAGATACGAGGTGACCAGTCATCGATGTTGATGTACACAACAGCAGATACAAAACTGTATGTGATGATGATTACTGCTGATCTTAACCAAAGGTTTTGCAAATGAAAAAGCTTTTATTGAAAATCTTAAATGTACAATAGAAGAATCAAAAGTGATACTTTAAAAATTACTGCGTAACGAAAGATCTTATTGTAAAAGAAGATGCTATTACAATTGTTACATGTTGTGTTTCAATATGTTAGTAACAAATTGTGGATTGGCTTTTTGCTAATTTTGAACTGTGTGTAACCTCAGATGGTCAACCTGATTTTACTTAGTGTATGATGCTTTCAAAAATGATTCAAATCTTTAGAATAGAATGAATACCATAAGTTCTTGTGCGATTTAAAAAATGACGATTTATCCTGTCTATTTTTCTTGTGATTTAACTTTGTTGATTTGTATAGTGGCTAATATCATGACATGCATTGGGGTGCTTTCTCCTACACACTTCTTTTTTTGAAATAAATCCTTTGATGACTTAAAATTGTAGTAATTTCACTCCACAAATTTGTCTCAGACTCATAACATAAACAATATGGCAGTGGTTCTTCTTCACAGCTCATACCACTAGCGACATAATAATTCTGTTTCCAAACAATACATACGTTTCAGGTGGTATGAGCTGTGAATAACTGAACTGTATTGAAGAAGAACCATTGACATCATGTTTATGTTATTATCTTACAAAACCAGCTCATATTTTTCCAGACAATGTAGCAACTGATTTGGTGCTTTTATACTATGGAAATGAAGCTATTTCTTTTTAATACAATTGTGCGTCTGTTATTCATACTGTTACTTCAAAACTAATTTGCCATTACTGTAATTCCATTAACATTATACCCGTGTTGCAAGGAAGCCACAAGCACGTTCATTTTGTAACCAATCTTGGGTAGCGTTGTCTTTACTTGTATTTCTGGTCTTGTGTTGATGGCATCTTTGTTCATAGCATTATCCTACTTGAATGAGCATGATTCGTCTCCGTGAAGCCTACAGCTGTGCGTATTGCATATTGTAGCGTAGATTTAACACGTGAAGTGTTACACATTATATTGTTCAATGTTACGTACTGCAGTGTTGATATTGCATTGTCTGTAAGCCTTCTACACCCGAATCATTGTATGATTTCTTTTTACTGTTCTTAGTTTGATACTATAATTTCGTACTGCTATTTTTTATCGAAGTTGCATCATTACTAATGCTATACTTATGTTGACAGATTTTTGCCACTTTCATTTTGCCGCATAGGTTTGTGATTATGCCTTGATATTGATACTGTTATCTGAAAAAAGTGGCGTTCATCTCTTCATGTTTCTATGAAAACTAGCAATCTATTGCAATTATTAATTTTACTTTTTTGAATTACAGCAGCACAGTACTTCGTTTAATAAAAGATTAAGTGAGCAATGTAATGATTTTTAGTTTGTCCATGCTTCGGACTCCATAGGTCAGTCAGAGTAAATATTGTGTTATTTTATGAGTTTCAAGAATGAAAATCTTGCTAATTTTTGTATGACGCTTTGACTAAACTAACAACTTTTAAGCCCGGTCTATCCACTGGACGTAAAATCGAGAGCGTATCCTTAGTGTATTTTAACTAACTGGCAGCTTGTACCCTGGTGAAGGCACTCCACCGGGCGTATCCCAATTTCTTCTAAAATAATCAAAATACGCTCGTATACTCGCGATATTACGCACAGTGTAGGCCGGGCGTAAGTAATAGAGCTTAAGTTTCCGGCCTATAGGTAAGTTAAAATTGTAGTGTAAAGTTGTAAGTGTCACAGTGTTGCTGTAGCTTTCGTGAGGGGGGTCTGGGGGGCTTCGCCCCCCAGACGTTGGTATGGCAATACATTTGCAGCACCACCAAACATTTTGGTCACGAGCCGCCACTGGTTGTATGGTTTAATCCACCTTTTAGCCAGCACGTACGCACAAACATCGGCAAAGAGTTTTTGCGACTGATTAACTAACATTTCGGCAATCCCAGTCACAAGCTCCGAAAAATTTGCAACAGAAACACCCTTAAAATAAGCTATAGCTGCATGCCAAACATGAAAAGCATAATATCGAATCACAACAAAAGGATTTTGGAAGAAAGCGTTACGACCGAGGAAAAAACATGCAATTGCCGCGACACGTCCAACTGTCCGATGAATGGGCGATGTAACGTAAAGTCAATAGTATACACAGCAACAGTGACGCCGCAAGAACCCCCACCCCCATCAACTGCTACTGACATTTCCATGAAACAGCCGGCAAACAATGTAACACCACAGCAGCTCTCACAAACTGCAGCTAATGCTACCAACACTACTCGATCTCGGAAAAAGAAAGCTAACAAGAGCAAAATCATGAATTATATAGGAAGCTGTGAAACAACCTTTAAAGCCAGATTTAACAACCACACACACTCATTCCGGAATAGAAACAAATCAAATGCTACCGAATTGTCGAAATACTATTGGAACTGCCTCATTCACAACAACAAACCGGATATAAAATGGAATATCTATACGTCGGCGCGTTCCTACGAATGTGGTAGCGGACGCTGCAATTTGTGCCTAGAAGAGAAAATCGCAATCCTTAAGTCAGATAAAGAAAGAACCCTCAATAAGCGATCAGAAATCCTATCTAAATGTCGACATAAAAAAAAATTCAAATTACGCAATTTCAAAGGGTCGTAAACCCAATTTCCATTTTTGATTATATTTTACTGCGTTGTCATTCATGTCTTTATTTTTCATTACTGCAACTGGCCTTCATGGGTAGATTTTGTCCGTATTCTAATTTGGATTGATATGCTTTATTTATTCCATCCAACCCACTTTCTCCTTTTTGTTCATTTCGGTGTGTATTATTATATTGTTTCGTTGTAATTGTTGTCCTACGAAAAACGCATCTTATTTTTCTACTCTGCCAAATTTTCATCTTTTATTACGTCACAAACATTATATAATCATTATATGTATAATAATTCCGTACTTATGCAGAAACAACCATCCAAAAACATTTCATAACATTTATTGTACTGTAATTTCATTTTGGGTTTGTCGGCGTAGAGGTAGGACGTATGGCTGTGTGGGGAGAGCGAGCATCGTTTTCGTTTTCTTTTTCTATGCGTGAATGCTCGTTGTCGCCACATAGCCAATCCGTCACGCGGTTGGTAAGAAAGGTGGGTTGAGATGAAATAATGGATTGTTTCGTCGCTGGTGAGTACCATTTTATCTTTTCAAACCATTTGTTATTATTTTGTTTAGATCTACTCCCTGATGATCGCGGTAACGCGTGAAACAGGCCTGTAGGAAATAAATGAAATAACTTTCAGCCATAAGCGTGTAAATTGAACAGCTCTGGACCTTTTAGGAACATTGAGCACTCTTCTGGTTATGTCAGCAACACAAATTTGTTATTGAAAGCACAAATAAAGATTTTTATAGCGCAACCACTTTTTCTTGAGTACGGTTCTACTCTTTTTGAATTGAGGGGTTCTTTCGTAATGATGTCTCGAGCAAATCTTTTAAATTGGTTTTCTCTTAGCTATATTCAATTCAATTCAATGCAGATTATTTGTTCACTTGAGTTCAATTTCCAGAAACTTAACACCAATGAAAAAATATATTCACGCGCACAAATAGAATGATTATTAATGCCAATAAAGAAAATAAATGTGGGCTAATTTACTGTAACACTTAACAGAAGTAATTGTTGATGAAGGCGTAGAAATTAATAGGCAATTGCAAAGTTTACATTCAACCTGTAGTTTGAATCACTTTTATCAAGCAAACAGGACAGTGAAAGACCTGTTTCTGGACATCGAGTCAAGCTGCCCTTATAACTAATTTATTATTGTAATTATTATAAGTTTTTTTGAGGGGGTAGCTTTTTTTTAACCATTTTTAAAACAAACAAGAAACAAAAGTAAGGATTCAACCTAAAATAGCAGTTAGCATAAGAAAAGAGCACACTAAGGCTTATCTCGAGTTTATCAAGACTGTAAGTACTTCAGTAATTACTTAGCATGGACAATTTTATTTGTTTGCGAAATGAGTATTTTGGTAATTCTTCAAAAGTTGGTGAAATATTATTCCATATTTTTACTACAATGCACGAGCAAGATCGTTGCCCGTTTCGAATTTTAGCTCGTTCCAAATAAAAATTGTCTGCAGTAATCGATCTCGTTTTATAATCATGAAGTTTGCTAGCATATTTGCAATAATCGTCGAAATTTTCAGGTTACCTGGAGTGATAATAAGAGTACATAAATTTAACAATTTCTATAACTTCAAGTTCAGATAAAAAACTTAGTTTAGAAAGTCTCTCAGCTTTGAGACTAAATTTTCTTCCATTTTAGTTCATCTTCTCGTATTAAATTGTTTTTATTCGGCCAGAAAAATAACTTGTTCAATTTCGCAATGAACGAAAGACTACAAAAAAACTGCTTAAACTTTTTCTCATTCTATGACGTCACAGGTGAGGCGCGCCGCAAAATCAGATTTAAAAGCATTATGCGTTGTCCGCAATTTGTTTGAGAAAAAAAGGCATACTTTTAGTTTGTTTATTAAAATTTGCTTAGCTGAAGTGAGGCACAATTGACAATGCCTCACTTCGCATATTTGAAGCGATGCTCAATGCACGCCGTAGTGATAGCAATAATACACCAAATAGATTTAGCGTTTTAATGCGAAAGACATAACATAAAAGCAGTGAATAGGCTGCACAAAAAAAGTAAATATGACAAAAATTAATAAAGCCTTTGATAAATATTTTGATTTGTATGAAACCATTTTATTTTAATTAACTGTTCTTTTTTGTATCTCCAACTGAAGAGAGCTCAATAATCAAAGATCAGAGCAAATTATAATTTTATTCACAGTCAAATTTAGAAACCCTTAACAATCTGATTCACCCTTAACGGGATCATCAGAAGAGAACTTCTAAACAACATATACAAAAACAAATTGATTGGTTACACTTGAAACATAGATTTGTAAGTGGTTATTAACAAAGTAATGCGTCTGCCTGGCCTCGAAACTTTCGTCAACTGGGGGGCCACAGAACAGCTGTGATAGGACTTCTGAGTTGAAAGGCGGGCAACATTGTGTTTACTAAATAATACGCATGTTGGGTTTGCCGTCGGTTACGTTTCAAATTTGAGTGACTCATAATTGGGTAACTTCCATTAGATTAAATTTGAAAGGTAGGAGTTAAAATCATTGCAACGACTAATACGAAAACTTAAAATAGTCCCGCCAGTAGGTTTATAATTTATCCGGAGAAGGGGAGTTGCGGTAAGCGCATAAGTCTTAATCAACATTTTTTAGCAAAAATTTGTTTTTGTGCCTACATTTTGAAATTAGCTCGGAGCGTTTATTCAGCAGTCCTTCTGGTTTCGCTTTGATGATTTGCAGCTTTTCTGCCAAACAAAGGCTGCATATTCTTGCACCACAGCGATATGGAGCATTGGACTAACACTTCCCCTCCGACCACAAACTGCACCCCATTTGCAATCGTAGCTGCGTAAAAGTCAGTTATAGCTGCATGCCAAACATGGCAGCTATAATCAAACAACACAATTCTAACGTGGCAAGCCCACGGAAAACCGACGAAACCAAATTGGCAGAAAATTGCCACTGCCGAAACAAATTCGACTGCCCGCTAAATGGCAATTGCCTGAAAAGCTGCCTAATTTACAAGGCCACCATCTCATCTGGAAACCAACGGGACCTCTATTACGGATCGTGCTCAACTGCTTTCAAAAAACGCTTCAACAACCACAGCTCTTCGTTTCGACATCAGCGCCTAGAGAAAAGTACCGAACTATCAAAACGAGTTTGGGAGCACAAAAATGAAGGCCGCGATTACCAAATCCAATGGAGCGTCATTAAAGAAGCTGCTCCATATCGCTGTGGTGCAAGAATATGCAGCCTTTGTTTGGCAGAAAAGCTGCAAATCATCAAAGCGAAACCAGAAGGACTGCTGAATAAACGCTCCGAGCTAATTTCAAAATGTAGGCACAAAAACAAATTTTTGCTAAAAAATGTTGATTAAGACTTATGCGCTTACCGCAACTCCCCTTCTCCGGATAAATTATAAACCTACTGGCGGGACTATTTTAAGTTTTCGTATTAGTCGTTGCAATGATTTTAACTCCTACCTTTCAAATTTAATCTAATGGAAGTTACCCAATTATGAGTCACTCAAATTTGAAACGTAACCGACGGCAAACCCAACATGCGTATTATTTAGTAAACACAATGTTGCCCGCCTTTCAACTTAGAAGTCCTATCACAGCTGTTCTGTGGCCCAGTTGACGAAAGTTTCGAGGCCAGGCAGACGCATTACTTTGTTAATAACCACTTACAAATCTATGTTTCAAGTGTAACCAATCAATTTGTTTTTGTATATGTTGTTTAGAAGTTCTCTTCTGATGATCCCGTTAAGGGTGAAACAGACTGTTAAGGGTTTCTAAATTTGACTGTGAATAAAATTAAAAATTTTATTTTAATTATATACTTTATTTTCTTTTTTTTTTGCACAATTCTACAGGTGAGGCACGGCCTCACCTGCCTCCCCTGACCGCACGTCCCTGCTAAATACAGCAAATTATTGATGAATTGTGACGCAATAACATTGGCAAATTAGGATATTAGATATAATAATAATGCATTGAAGCTTCAATAAAATCTTCATTCAGTGTTGCAAAGTTTTTTGTATTACTGGCATGTTTCTACAGCGACCTGAAACATGAGGCACGTATCAGGCCAAAATTAAGCCCGAAATTTTGTAAATCTTAAGCTCGATTCCGAGCCCGATCCGTATAGCCCGGCCCGACTTACTACTTTGTGTTGGTATGAAGATTTTGACTTTACTTTTTTTTTGCCTAGGTAGGAGTTTGGTGTAACACTGCAACAAAATTATGAAATAATATTCATTGTTGCTTAGTGGTAAAATGCAGCAGGCTAATAATATTCCGAAATTCAGTTCCCCCTGCTCCCCAGCCCTGCTCTAAACCAAAAACTGTCAAAAATCTACATAAAAAATCGTTTTCTAGGTTTAAGCATGCTTAGATTTGTTTTTCGAACTTGACCTCAAACAAATTGACACCTTTAATTCAAAGCGAGGCAAAAATAAACTTTTGCTACGTCCAGGTGGTCAAGTGGTATAACGCGTTCTTCTCTGGTGCGAGAGGTCTGTGGTTCAAATCTCGGGCCGGTCAAAGTGGACAACGTGTTGCCAACGGCTCGCCACCACAGCGACATTTTCTCAAAATGAAGCGTGTTGCTCGGGCGCAATGACGCGGAGATGGGCCCTACAAACTCGTTACAGCTTCGGCGTAATGCAGCGAGTAAAATGAAAGATTTGATTCTGATATAAATACTATAAATGTTATACGCTCGCACGCTCACAATTTTACTTTCAGTGTAGACCAAACGTAAAGGCTGATCTTTTTTTTTGCGTGTACTTAGAAAATTTAGCTGAATATTTACAAAATTTCTGCTCTTACAAAATTTACTGTAATGATTATTATTGAAGTCTGACCAAACTTCGGCTTCCGCGACAAAGGTTGAAAAAATCGCACCAGAGTTGTTAAGTACAAGCCCGAACCAGAGAAGTGATCTGAAGTCAAAACCAAGCAGGAAAAAAAACGAATTTACGTCCAAAAATGAGTTCGGTTATTGGAACGACCGACGCTCGCGTCGCGTGTTTTTCTGTTTTTACTCGGCCATTTTCAACTAACGAGTGCGAAATTTTAAACTTTTGCTTATAACTCGAGAACAGTTTGGTCTAGCTACAAGAAATTTTGACAGCAGTTTAAAATTAATGAGTTGTATGTTTGTACATAATTTTGAGGCAATAGGTCACGTGACTTTGGTTTTAGAACCCGAAAACCGCCCCGCAAGTTTGGCGTAAAAAGCGGTCTCAGTCAAAAACGGCTTAAGTAGGGCAAAAAATATTTCCTATGGTTATATGTCTTAAAATACCCTTTCATCCCAACCAACCCACTTTTGGCCGCGATGAGGTTTATTTCTTTTTTTTTCCTTTTTTCTCTTCCTAAATTTTGTACGCTCTTCTTCTCCTAAACCACAGCACATCTAAATCTAATTTTTGTGTAAAGTTGTTGAGCTGCAAATGCAATTTTTTCTCCCGAAATTTTTTGGGGCAACTCCACCGGGAACCCCCCAAAATGAGGACCCAAAAATCCATTTTTTGAACGGCTCAAGCTAGGGTGCTAGATCTTTTTGATATCAGTAGATATTTAACAGACAAATAGGTTGACATAGTTTGGGGGTGCCACCCCCCGGGGACCCCCCCAAATGGATTCCAAAAATCCAATTTTTGAACGGCTCAAGCTAGAGTTCTACTTTTTTTTGATATCAGTAGATATTTAACAGACAAATAGGTTGACATAGTTTGGGGGTGCCACCCCCCCCCCCCCGGGACCCCCCAAATGGACCCCCCAAAAATCAATGTTTCTGAATAGCTCAGGCTAGGGTTCTAGTCTGTTTTGATATCAGTAGATATTTAACAGACAAATATTTTGACATAGTTTGGGGGTGCCATTCCCTCAGGTACCCCCTCAAATGGACCTCCAAAAATCAATTTTGGAGCGGCTCAAGCTAGGGTGCCAGTGTTTTATGATATCAGGAGATATTTAACTGACAAATCTTTTGACTCCACTTTTCTGAAGGTTCCATAATCAGATATTTTCATAAGTGGGCACAAGTCCGTTAATCGTTAATCCGTTAATAACGAAGCTAACTTTTTCATTAACTCGTTAATCCGTTAAAAAGTTTTTTCATGTTAACGGACTAAATTAACTTCCGTTAAGTGCTGTTAACGGACTAAAGTAACTTCCGTTAAGTTCTGTTAACTTCCGTTAAGGTTTTTATCGTAAATATCTTGCAGCTTTGTTAGTGCATTTGAACTTGTTTTTATCTTGAAACTAGATTAGACTGTAAAATGGAACTTCCAAAACACAAAAAAACCACCGCAGCAATAAATATTTCCTTACAATCAGGTCAACAGCGTTAATACGTGTTCTAGAAGCGAGTGAATAAAACGAAATGTAAATTACACGCAAAATGTTTACGGATTAACGGACTTTATTAACTTCCGTTAATTAAAGCTGAAAATAACGGATTAACGTTAACGGAGGTGTGAAGTTTGTTAACCGACTAGAGGTTAACGAAGCTAACGTTTTGCATTAACTTGCCCACCTATGGATATTTTTGAATGATTGCTGATTTTATGGTAGACAAAAAGTACATTTGAGCATCACAGCATTAGCTATGCGTCGGTCGTTCACTAGGTTTGCTGGCAAACACCCATCTACTGTAGTTTTATTTCGCTTTTAACAGAAAAAACGCTGAATGTGAAAAGTTGAAATTTGGATGTAACATGGGTAGTGATAAACAGTGTATGCATACCAAGTTTGAGGGCTCTTTGTCACGTGACCAAAATTTCTGAGGCAAAAATGGTCAAAAAGTGGTAAATTTTGAAGTGGTATATCTCGGTAAGTAGTGATATTCTTTGAAAAAAATTTGTGGTTTTTGAAAACACTAATCAGTACCTTTGTATTGGTCATGTTCATTTATTCCGTATTGGATATAATTTTTCCTTATTTTTTTCTTTTTTCTTTTCTTTTTTTTTCTTTGTTTTTCTTCTGTCACTATCTCCTTTTAAACCACAAAACGCAGATGGATGATATCATGGAGTGGTATAGAGTTCGAAACAAAGTGGTGTGTGCCTGAAAATGGGGTTGTCACGTCCGGGGATTCCCCCTAAAATGGAAACTGGAAATTTTTGAACTTTTGAATTGTTCAACGTAGATAGGCTAAATTACCAGATTTGGTGGATATTGTTGGTGACTAAAACATATTAAAAATTGGTGGATATTGTTGGTGACTAAAACATATTAAAAATTGGGGGGGTTGTGGTGTTGCAATGGTTGAAGTGTGTCATACAAAATTAGGAAAAATTTTTTTACTCAACTTAAGTAGATCAAATTTTCGGAATAGATTAATGAAATAAAAAGTAAATTGTTGGTAAAATTTTGGAAATCACAATTGGGGAATATTCCCTCAATGGCTTTTTCAAAATCCAAACTTTTGTAATGATCATTATTGATCAAGGCATGCCAACATCAGTTTCAGGATAGTTAAATATAGACAAAAGCATAAGATAATAATTTTTGTGGGGGTTGCATTGCACCAATCTCCTCAAAATATCCTTTTTTCAGTTTAAAACTTTAGCGTTTTTACAACATAGGAATGGAATTGTAAAATAAAAAAGTTCCTCAATTTTTTCTGGCTACTCCAGTACTCCGCTTGATTAGTAGCTCACTTTGTTTGTTGTAGTACTGGCAAGGTTTTTATCATGATTGTGGTGTTCATGAAAAAAATGAACACTACAAGTATTTTGTCATGAAAGAATATTATGAAAAATTTTGTTATGAAGTTTACAAGGTAGTAATATTCCTAAGAGAAGATTCAGTTGCGCAAAAGTCAATACTTACTTATGACGAAATGGTGTTGAATTTTTTCATTAACACCATTCTGCCATCTGGCCATTGGAAACTTTCTCTATGAAAGTTCTTTCATTAGTTTACGTACGGTAGTTTGATGAAATTGTAAAAGTTTTTATGCAAGCTCTAAGTTAGAGAAATTAGGGCTTTTCATTTAAGGCTGTATAAGAAAACTTTTCAAGTTTTTAGCGCCTCAATGGACGTATTAAGTAGGCTAGCCTATTACTGATGAAAGACTTTATTTCACCGGAAATTTTTATCTAGTTTTTTATTAATTCTGACACAAATATAACACAAACTCAAATCCTTAGTCTAAAACTATTCCCAAATCGAACCTAAACCCTAATCTTAACCCCTAAAAAAGCAAATGAAAAAAGCGCAGATGAATATTTCTCATTCTCGTTTTATTCTCTCTAAGTTGAAAATTTTCGGTGAAATAGTCACTACCATTACTGATTAGCATTTACTGTATATATGGAAGTGGCTATTTTGCCGCTAGAGGCAAAATAGTGTTTTTCCTGTGTTTGAGTTAGGGTTTGGGTAAGGGCTAGGGTTGGGATTAGGGTTAGGATTAGGGTTAGAGTTTGGGTTAGGATTAGGCTTCGGGCTATTTTGGCACTTGCGGCAAAATAGCCGTTACGACTATTTTGCCTCCAAATGACAAAACAACGTGGGGCTATTTTGCATCCAGAGGCAAAATAGCCATTGCCTTTTTATATACTGCAATATTCGCAGTAAAGTTGGTTTTTAGAATGGGATAACCTATTTAAGTAGCCTACTTCAGACTTAGAAAAGTTTGTGGCCTATTAGAGTGTCAATAAATGAATCTTTTTAGTTGGTTATTAGGCTATAGGCTAAACATACTGGTAATATAGCCCACTGGTATATACGTAGGGTATTGTCACATACGGTACGGTACCTACTGCTGATTAGGATAGCCTAGGTCGTGTAATGTTAATGTTATTTATTGTAGAACCAAGAATATGATTGTTAGATGTTGACTAATATGCCTAGTGAAAATGCTGTTATGTACAAATTGGTAGCCTAGTGTTTGTGCAATGACTTGAAATTTTGTTCAAAGTGTCCATTTTCCCAGTAGTGCCAAAATATTACCGCACTACCGGTAAGTTGTATTTTGCAACCCCAGATCATGCAAGCAGGATCGTCATAAAAAAAACATGGCTTTAATTTTTGGCCACGCTGCTGACTGGAAGTGGAATGCTGGAAAAAGGTAGGCTAGCATATTGCTGTTGATATTAGCATAACAGATAAGCTGTTCCTTACATGCAATAATATGACTCATAGGCCTGGCACTGGCAATAGTAATGCCTCATGCTGTTAGGTACTCGATACTGGCAACTGCTGTCTAATAAACAAACAAATCGAGAAAATAGTTGGAGGTTACTAACCAAGTGAGTATAATGGTATATAGTATAATGTGTATTGCCAAATTGCCCTAAACTGGTATACAGTTGGCTAGTAGGCCTCAAGTATGTTGTGGTACAGGTATGGCAATCCCAACCCTGCAATGCATGTTTAAAACACCTAGTCGAGTTGTTAGAACTGTTGCCCATGATCTTGTTTCTTTATATAAATTTTGCATTAAATACCGATAAGGGTTTAGGCAAGACAGTTGTGGTAATGACATTGAATCGATAGTTATTTCCTAGGTAGTGACTATTTCACCATAAATTTTCAAGTTAAAGAGAATAAAACAAGAATAAGAAATATTCAGCTGTGCTTTTTTCAGTTGCTTTTTTAGGGGTTAACATTAGGGTTTTAAGTTAGGGTTTGATTTGGGAATAGTTTTAGAGTAAGCATTTGAGTTTGGGTTAGATTTGAGTCAGAATTAATAAAAAAATTAGATAAAAATTTCCGATGAAATAAAGCTTTTCTATTTCCTATAATTGGCCTTTTTCTGCTGGTGCTTTTACTAATGCAGTAGTTGGTAGTATGTTGCCAGCTTCCAGATATGTCGTCTTTCTCTTTGCCCCGGAGGAATGGCAGTTCTAACAAAATCAATTTAGAGTGTATGATGAGAATCAATTTCTTTATGTAACTTTTCATTCTTTTGTTAGGCTTTTGTTTTGATTTTTTTAAAATTAATTCTGTCAAATATAACGTTAACCTGTTAACCCAAATTCATTTAGTTGAAAAGTTTGGACTTGTTCTCTGTTTTCGCACTTTCCTAAGTGCTTGATGGACATTTGACATGAAGCCAAAGGCTGCAGTAGTTTTTAATTTTCAATTATTTTAAGTGAATTCAATTTACCACCAAAAGTTTTTGATGAAATTTTTGTTTTACGCTTCCTCAAAATGCATTTCCTTGGTAACACAACAGAAAATAAAAAATAAAAAAATTGCCATAACTTCGGAACCGCTCATGCTAGATGCAAATTTTTTTTTTCTAAAGATGCAGAAGTTCCTATCTGCTCTCAATACATTATATCAGTCTTAACTGCTCAATTTTTCAAGTAAAATCAAGAAAACAGTTTTTTTTTACTAATTTTATTGAGTTTTCTATGATATATCTCATTGCATAGAGGTGTTGTGGAATTTTTCTGGTAATGTATAGCAACTTTTATTGGCTATACTGTTATTAAAGTAATTATTGCATTAGAACAAATATTAAATGGTTCTTAAAGTGTTCTCTGATAAGATAGCTAGCACTGTAAGTGTGAAACGTAGTAAAATCATAACAGAAATCTAATGTTTAACTTCTTATCAATCACTGCTGCATTCTGTTATTTTCACATGTTATTTCTGTTGACTTTGAAAAATGTTGAAATGTCAATAAAAATTTGGCTGCTCTCTGCCCACAAAAGAAAATGACTTTGGCAGAACTGCATTTCTCAGTACAAATCCCTTTGCAGTTAAAGACTTGCTCAACTGCTCATGAATTTTAAAAGTTAGCATGCTAAACTTCATAAAGAAAAGAAAACGCTAATCAAAAGCAACAGTAGCTGCTGAAAAGACTGCGTTTAAAGTAAAGGGATGGTGCTTAAAGTATGATTTCAACTAATACTCTATCAGGGTTTAATCAAAAAATTTTGGAATCACCTGGTGCATTCCATGCACTGGATTGTTTTTCAGAAACGCAAGTAAATCAGAACTCTAGATTACTGAAGACAAATACAGGGTAGGCCCTAAGTCCTGCACCAAAGCATTTAAAGCAGTCCTGATAAGTTAATTGAACTGATAAATGCAAACAATGTTTCATTACTCTATAAAAGAACATGTATTCTGTGCCCAAGAAAACGAAAAGATATCTTACCCTGTTGATTTTGGAGTGTTTTACATCACTCACCACATATTTTTTTGTGTACATTGTGCAACTTCTAATCTACCCTATGCATTGGGATATATCTGAAAATCTTAAATAAGTTTGATAAACAGCTTGCAATTAATCTAAAATTATTAAGGGTTTTAGTATTGCTTTGTGATGAAAATGAAGTCAGCTTATTGTGTATGTGATTGAAGTATTATTGGATTAAAGGGTAATTGACTCATGTTCAACACTCTTGATGATGTATTGCATATCTTGAAGCATTTTACAATTCCAATGCAGTAAAACAAAAAAGTCTCAATGCTCTATCTAGAAGCAAGTTTAACAGCAGTCTATTTCGGACTCTTTAATTGTTACACTTTTAGCAACTACTAATACTGCTGAAGCTCTTCGTTCTGCTCTTGAATGCTGGCTGACTTGGACAGGTCAATTCAAAGTTTTCTTCATCATTTTAAGTGCTGATAACAATATTAGTTTTATTTCTTGTATTTATACTTTTGGCTTTAGATCTTTTTGCTGTTAAACATTTATTCTTTTTTTCTACTCTCTACTCATGAACTAATCGCTTCAGAAATTTTTTTGGTTTTCACATCCTTTTTCATGATGATGTCTTTTTAGGCTTTTATTGTTGTAAGCATTAGAAGTCTTCTACTAATGTCAAGTTACTCGATACAGATTGCTTTTAGTTTAAACTTTGCAGATGCAGCACAATATATTTGTGTACAGCTTTCTAGAAACAGTTGTTTTGACTCTTGAGTTTGCCTGGTTTTCCAAAGATTTTAGTTAAGCGTGGTTTGTATTATGTGATGCCAATCCAAAATCAATTTTTATCCATGAATCGTGCACTTTGGAAGCAGACTTCTCAGCAGAACATGCGGCATTATTTTGTTTCTGTGTGGGCAGAAAGCAGCCAAATCTTACTAAAATTTTGAACATTTTTTCAGCAAAGAGAATTAGTTTGTTTTCTTAAATAGTAGCATGATGCCTACCAATAGCATGTTGGCTTGGGAGCATGCTATACTATACCTATTTAGCATAGGTGGGCACAAGTCCGTTAATCGTTAATCCGTTAATAACGAAGCTAACTTTTTCATTAACTCGTTAATCCGTTAAAAAGTTTTTTCATGTTAACGGACTAAATTAACTTCCGTTAAGTGCTGTTAACGGACTAAAGTAACTTCCGTTAAGTTCTGTTAACTTCCGTTAAGGTTTTCATCGTTAATATCTTGCAGCTTCGCTGTGCATTTGAACTTGTTTTTATCTTGAAACTAGATTAGACTGTAAAATGGAACTTCCAAAACACAAAAAAACCACCGCAGCAATAAATATTTTATTACAATCAGCTCAACTGCGTCAATACGTGTTCTAGAAGCGAGTGAATAAAAAGAAATGTAAATTACACGCAAAATGTTAACGGATTAACGGACTTTATTAACTTCCGTTAATTAAAGCTGAAAATAACGGATTAATGTTAACGGAGGTGTGAATTGTTAACGGACTAGTGGTTAACGAAGCTAACGTTTTGCATTAACTTGCCCATCTATGCTATTTAGTAATTGCCAAACGTAGGCATAACAAGCATGTTATTGTCCAAAGCCAAAATACTCTGCCTGTTCAGAACAATCGCAAAGAATTAAGATGTGAAAATAACAAGAATACAGTCAATGATTATAAATTAGTTGATACATTAAATTCTGTCGTAGTGATCTTGCGCTTTTCAACACTTACAGTTCTAGGTATTCTATCTGTGAGCAGTGTGAAAATCAATTAACATGTTCTAATACAGCAATTACTCTACAATGACAGTATAGCTAATATAAAGTTACCATCTACGCAAATTCCATAACGCTTCTATGCAATGAGATATAGGCTATCATAGAAAACTCAATAAAATTAGTAAAAAAACCTGTTTTCTTGATTTTACTTTAAAAATTGATCAGTTAGACTAATATAATGTATTGAGGAAAGATAGGAACTTGGGTATTCTGTATCTTTAGAAAAAAAATTTTGTATCTAGCATGAGCAGTTGCAAAGTTATGGCCATTTTTATTTTTGTCCTGTTGCGATCGAAACGCATTTTGAGGAGGCGTAAAACAAAAGTTTAATCAAAAACTTTTGGTGGTAAATTGAATCGGTGGTTGAATCACAACTTTTGCGAGAGTTTCCAAGAAATTGAAGGAAGTCACCAACATTTGATACGGCCTAATGGAGACCCACCAAAATGTATGAGAGAATACTGATATAGCTGCTGGGCAGGTGTTCCAAAAGCTTGTAATTTAGTTATTGGCGTTACTTACTAACTTTTCTGGATCTGAAAGGTTTGGTTGATGGTAGTAAGCTATTGTTTGAATAAAATTTGGTTTTAGGGGTGAATCTAGAGGGCTGTTTGTTTGGGTTGTTCGCTTTTGGTGTTAGGTGATTGACAAGGTTTGTTTGGTTAAGGATTGTGCAAGCAGAATTCTTTGTTATGTTTGGCATTGCTGCTAAGTTGCTCTCTCTGGCTAATGTGGTATTTTCAGGGTTTTTTGATGAGAAGATGTGGTCGTTTGAAACTTCAAAAATTAATTTTTGAGTTAAGTCTTAGGTATGGGTTGAGAGTTGTTGAAGTTGACATAGAAAAGAATTGGATAAAGTGGGTTGTGGTCTTGCACAATTGGATGGAGGTTAAGTGTGGTCATTAAGCTGAATTTCATAAGTGGGCTGGCATTTTTATTGGGCATGGACGATTTGCACATATTTGGAAAATGTATTGGCAGGCTATGCAGCCAAATAAAGGGAGTTTTTTGTTTTGTTTGAGTGTAATGAAGTGAAGATGAGGAATGGTGGCATTTTTTGTTAAGTTTTTTTCAGGGTCAATGTTGAATCTGAATTTAGGATTTGCGTTTGATGGAAGGTTAAGTTTAGTCTTGAGTTAATGTTAGAGGTAATAAAACTTTTAGATTTGTATATTTTCCCGGTTGCCGAACTGTTAGATTGATGTTGGCCATACCTGCAGTGACATTTTGAATTGCTTTTATTATTTTTAATTGTGCTATGAAGTTTCTGCATTGTTGAAAAAGTTTAAGCAAAATTTTGTGTGCAAGGTTGCTGGAATGCTGGGTGCAGACCTTGTTAAAAATAAAGTAAGATTTATTTCTGAGAACTCATTTCAAACTTTAATCGTTAACAGTGTTGCCAACGGCTTGTTACTGTGGAGGAATTCCTGGAAAGGAAGTTTTTTCGTGGGTGAATGATGTGGAGATGATACTCGACAACTTCTTAAATGCTTTGTTATCAAGCAGGTATATAAAGAAAGTTTTGGTTTTGTAATATTCATAATGTTTATTTGTTTATAGATGTTGCATCTGAGAATATAGCCCAATAAAATTGTTGCTTGCGTTGAATCTTTTCCTATCAAAATGTAGCATAGGCGTAGCCAAAATCTTTGATTAGGGGGGGAGGGGCAAACCACAAATCACATAGGTGAAGACCAAAAAAAAAGTCTTCACAGTCCGATTTACGATTTTTGATTGTGGGGGACCGAAATCTAGTTGGAGACCAATTCAGGTTTAGGGGGAGCCCAAGTTGCAACCTTTAAGCGAAGACCAAAACAATAAAACAAAAAAAAGATCTTCACATACCAAAGGGCCGATTTTGTCCCAAAAATTAGGTGAAGACCACAAAAAAGGTCTTCACGGACTGAAGTCAGGTTGGAATCGAAACAACTAACCAGGGTGTCAAACCAAACCTGAACCCGAACCGTAAACGCGAATGAACCATTTCAGTTTGGTGAACCCGAACCGAACCTGAACCGCTAAAATATTTTGAGCAGGAGCTAAACCTGAACCCAAACCGTTATTTGAAACAGTTCGACACCCAGCAACTAACGCAACTGAAGGAAGATTAGTCTCTTTCGCCACAGATTTATCATGATTGGCATTGCAATTGGGAGGGTTCTGGGCCCTCCCCCTTGGCTACGCCTATGAAATGCAGTTTAGTTACAGTAAGTGATGTTATCATAGATTTTGTTCATTTTTTTTACACTGGTAAACTCTTAAATGCCTTTGTAAAATATTAAAATTTAGTAACTGAAACAAATTAAACGTCTGAACATTAAAAGTCTGACCTGTAAATATCAAAACATTGCAATTACATTACTATTGAAAAGTGATTTGGATAATTCCATGGACTTTGAAATCTTTACTACAGGTAGGCTAGCCTACTGTTCTTCCGGTAAAAGGATACACGATTAGCATAACGCTAATTTATTCCCTTGACGTCAAGGGAATAAATTAGCGTTATGCTAATCGTGTGTCCTTTTACCGGAAGAACAGTAGGCTAGCCTACCTGTAGTATTGATTTTCATGCCCGGTAGACCAGATGGTTCTAGAAACCACTCTTATTCAGTCTTTGAAATCTTGTCAGTTTTTTTTTTTGTCTGATATGGTTAAGCGAGTGCGTGTTTTGCTTAGCCTACCGTGGCTTGGTTGGTTTGGGGGCCGCTTTGAGGCTTCATCGTTTGATTTTTTTCATTGTTTTGAGTTGAAAAAAAGCAATTTTCCAACACATTATTTAAACTTTCAGTCATGACATGTTTTAAAGGTAATTTTTGGTCTCGTATGCTGAACATTGTTTCTAGTGGATCTTTGGATGTTGAAATGTAGTTTGGTTGCATTGTAAAAAGTATTATTCACATTGCAGTGTCGTCAGTGGGAAGTTCTGTGCAGTTGGTGTTCCTCGGTGCAGATTGTATGGTGACAAATAGCAAAAGGATTCATAAACAAAGATTACATTATTTTTCAGTGTTAAATTTGTTTTTTGGAAAGTTTTGGGTTTTCTGTTTGTTATTTCTGTTTTTTGTTGGGGGGGGAGGGGGGTTGCTGTTATTTGATTTTTTTGTAATGCATTTTTGTGTTATTGTAAACGCTTGAGAGGGGGTGTTTTAAGAGTTAAAATATAACTCACAGATTAGTAAAAAGTTTAAAAAATCGCCAAAAGTAAGCAATAAAATTTGATCGCTTGTTGAAGCGTGATAGGTTTCATAAAAGAACTATATACATATTAGAAAGTTCCAAAATTGTACCACTTTAAGTTCCAAAATTCCAAAATTGTACCAAAATTGTACAATTTCGTAGCAGCTCAGCAAATTTCTGGTGGAGTTTTTGCAGCTGATTTCGAATTTGATATTATTTTTGATTATGACGTCATATTGAGGGTTCAGGACTCCATTTTTTACGTCATTTTTCTACTTCTACGTTTTCTCGAAAACTATACATCGTGGAACCTTGATATTTACATCAAACGATGCAGAATACTCGTACATGATTTGCTATCAGTGTTCAATAGATAAAAATGGTGTATCTTCAACAGAAAATTCGCGATTTACAGTAGAAAAAAGGGATTTCCACAAGTTGCTGGATATGATGTCACAAACATCAAAAAACACTGACGCAATGAAGTTTACTTGTTTCCAATCGCTATTTCAACTGAAAACCAGCATTTATGCGTTGTAGATGGCTGGAACTGGGTTGGTGTTTTGATTTAGAGGGCATAGGCTGAGGCTGGGATAAATCAGGCCAAAATGATGGGGAAACCCCCAGAACTGTGTTCCCTCTAATTTTAAGGCTAGTCGGCGAGTGCCCAAATTATCTTAAAACAATTGTGCCCAAAGCTCTAAAAAGACATTTATGTACCCAAATTTTGTGTCAATCCAGTATTAAAAGTATAGCAAATGGCATATTTCCATAAATTTGTAGAGTTTTCTAAAGCTTTGTTTACCATATTGCCAAAAAATATTTACCCTTGCTCCAACAAATCGCCGATTCGCTGAAAAACATCGGCTTAGTGGGAACACTGCCCCAGAATTGACTCTATTAAAGCGTTTTCGTGCAGATGGACCAGCAAAGTGATTATTTTAATATCATGATTTTTTTTGCCATATCGTCAGTTGATATGTTAAGTCGAAGTCTGTCCTATGAGCTAGCTCTCCATGTGGTTATCACATAACTGCTTCTCAGCTATTTTTGAAGCATAGAGTCTCCAATTTATTTTTTGGTGTTTGATTTTATCGTTGCGGGAAAACTTGGGCATTTTTAAATTTATAATTCCTACACTTCTTTTAACTTCAAGATATCTCAACTATTATTACTTTTGTTTGGGGCAATGACTTAAACAAAAAACGAGTTGGTTTCCCTACATAGCTGTTATATATACTTGTTTCGGTTCATTTGTTTGTGCACAATCCCTTGCCATATATACAAAACATATTATTGCTTTAAGTGACTTGATTGGCCAACAGTTTTTAATCTTAGTGTAGAACCTCATTGGACTTCCTTCGCAACCGGGGTGGTCATTCCTTACTGTACTTTTATCGTAGTATCGTCCATCACTTTGACAACCGTTGAATTCCGCTTAGCTCATTTTCTCTTTTTCCTTTTTTCTTTCTTTCCTGGTTTGACCGCCGAGCTAAGTTTGTAATTTCAGAGTTTGGCAAAATGATGATGAAATGTTTGCAGTGTAGATAGATCGTACGCACATTGCCGCCTTTGCAGTTTTGGTCTATAAGTATTTTAGCGTCTAGGTTTCATCTTTAGTTGACGACTATTTTAGTGTTTTAATTTTATGTTTCATTCTATTTGAATAAGCTATAGGAATAACACTGATATTGAGTAGCTTATGTGATCTGCTATTGGGCTGAGTTCTGATTTACTACTCACCTTTTGGAAACTCAGAGAACTACTTGGATCAGCAAGAACTACTTTTGCTTGCCACCGGTTTATCTTTTGTGTGGACCTTGCTTCGTAAGTGTAACCTATCATTTGTTTGCTACCGGTAATCTATTATCTATTGCATTGATTGTAGGCTGATGTCTATCTATAATTGTGCATTTCACTATTGGTATACTGTAAACCTTTATGTAAACTAATTAACTGCGTAACCAAACTATTTGCGTTTAACGGTAATTATTTTGCTATTTCTTAATCTACCTGAATTTGAGTAATTTGCCGTTCTAAACTACATATTGCATAACTTTGTGTATTGGATTATTATTACATTTTCATTGCTTTTTTGTGCTGTTGCTAATCTTGTGTTTATTTTGCATGAGGAATTACAAAACTCGAATAAGACTCCAATAAATTCATTTGCAATCCTGGAATTGGAGTGTTGTCCGTAACAATACTGAATATTCTTTCGGGCTTAATTGGTGTAACTATTTCTTGAAAGCTCCCTCAGCAAGGCCTGTGGAGCCGTGGTGTAACAACGAAGCCATTGCATCTTTGAATTTGTGTGAAACTTTAATATCATTAAAAATAAGTAAAAGGATCTTAATAATTTAGTTGTGATGTTTTTGACGAGAGCAGTGGACCGGTAATCCAAAGGCTGCAGGAAGTGCAGGTTCGATTCCTGCGGGAAGACAACTTTTTCGCATTGCTTGCTTTTAAGTAGTCGCCGTTCTGGTGACTCTTCCTTAGGCTTCCGCGCTGGTAGCCTTTAGGCCAGATAGCACGCAAACGATTAATTATAAAAGGATCTTATTAAGAGTTTAGGAGCTTCATCATTTATTGGCTATTTTTTCAGTACTTTTTACCTAGATAAATCTGGTGCTGGTACGAAGTAGTTTTTAAAAAAATTTCTCCTTCAGTGTTACTTGATTCCTTACTGGCAGTAGGCATATCATGCTACGGACATCTTGGAAGGGAAAGAATATACAGTGTTTATTGTTCTGTGAACTTTTTATCTTTTGCATTTTTACATGTTTAGCTTTGAGCATTACACAATTTTTAGCTGCATTTTTTTTCGGAAATGATTTTAAAAGGCAGTTGCAATTTCATGTTGGACTAAGTTATAGCCCTTTAAAATATTTTGAAAAAATGCTACGAGATTAGAACACACAAATTCATGCCGCAGCATGAAAATCAGCCATGTAAATTTTGTCCGCATAAAATCGGGAAAACACAGCTATCTGCTTGTGCTAATTGTTGAAAATGAAACTATCTGTGGTACAACTTTTGGTACCAGTGTGTCGCTTCAAAGAGGCTGCAAGGTCAACGTTATTGTCATTTATTGTAAACTTTGTAACCTACAAAATATTTTTTTTATGTGCATACTATTGATGGATTGCAGCTACGTCATAGCTTTTTTCCGCCAAAACGATGGACGTCAAAACGCCATTACAAAGCATTGGACGTTACCGCAAATCAATGCATAATTCCTTCAGTGGGCATGTTTAAAGAATTTGACTGTAAAGTGATACTTTTGTAGATAGCCTGGCCTTAAATGAAAGCTACCAGGAGCGATTTATGCAGCTTTCATGGCTCAGCGGGTCTTGAAAGTTACGACTTTCGTGAATCTTCATTGTCCATTGCCTGATATTGTCCACTTTTACCGGCTTTTAGCTTTGGTTCACATCGTAAATTCGGTCATATTCTAAAATACTTAAAATTCCGCGTCGCAGCACTAACGCATGGCAGATTAATGTTTAGTTTAAGCACTATTTATGAATAATATTTAAAATCACTAGCCCAAGTCGAAATAAATGCAAATTAAAGCTCCATCAAAGTTACACTGAGGCCAGTTAAATAAAATTAGTTTAAAATTTAAATGACATTTCTTTGAAACAATTCAATGAAAACAACTGCTTTTGCGTTTTAACTCCTTGCAACCAATAACCATAGCGGGTAGGCCGCTAATGACAACACGAAACGCAAAAATTACCTAGATACTGCAATATAGACACAAAAGTTTAAAAGTAAGCTAATTTTGTCATAAATAAAGAGATAGCCTACAGCAGTTTAAACGTAAGCTAATTTTGTCACAAATAAGTCAACAGCAGGCCTCGAATTTGATAACCAAAGTTAGCTACCACCATCCATATTACATTTTGGTCACTGAAAAAAGCATACAAAAACTGAATTCTTACTAATTAAGATCTTTTTCAGTTTTTGCAGGCTTTTATCTAGCATTTAACTTTAATGTTACAAAGAATCAACTCATTTAGAGCCTGAAAATACGATCTATAATCTTCGGTATCAGTGGTTTTGCACGCATTTATATAGCGCAGATTCGTGATTTTGACGTCCAGCGGTTTGGCTAGCAGTGCGATGACGTCACGTGCAATCCATCAATAAAAGAACAAGATTACAGCGCTGGTTTACCTATGGTACTGGTATGAAATTCGTTTATAGCAGTGCAGGACTGTTAAAAAATGAAACGTCAAATTGTGCATAAAAAAATCTGAAATTGCATGCAACTTTAGTCGAGCCAATTCAACTGACCGCGAACCAGCGATTTTGTTACAGTGATTTCGTCACTGATTTCGTCGCGGTGATTTCGTCACAAAGTGAGGATTTGGGCAAGATGGCTCTGGGGATAGTAAAAATATATTTAGGATCGCCCTTTTCGCCAATCAGCGTTGTTCGCGGTCAGTTTGTTTGCGGTCCGTTTGTCGCGGTCAGTTGTCGTGGACCCACTTTAGTTGAGTAGTACAATTTGTATGCGTACATAAAAAACTATACCGACACCTGGGCCCGAAAAAATATCCAGTATTTCTAACAGCTATGTTGCGAAACCAACTCGTTTTTGTTTAAGTTATTGCCCCAAAGAATAGTAATAATAGTTGAGATATCTTGGAGTAAAAAGAAGGGTATAGGAATTATAAATTTAAAAGTTATACGTTTCCGCGCAAAGGTAAAATCGAACATCAAAATTGCCATAAAAAAAAAAAATTGCCCATTTTGTGTTTTTGCACTGCTGATTTCTATGCCGCATTTCAAAATTATTAATTTTTTATCGAAATAGGCCTAAAATTAAGTTATTTGCAGAACCATACAAAGTTTTGGAGTGCTAGGAGCGGAGCTCTCAGGCCCCCGAACACAGCCCCCCAATTGCAGATTTCTGGTTACACGACTTATTGTAAACGAGTGCTGCGACGTTTTCAAGTTTTATAATCTTCCAATGAGAAGTTATTGAGCTGGCCAAATAACAACTGCTATCTACTATAATGAAGTAGTACCGTTATCTTTAAAATATAACCTTTTGCAGCTTTCTATACATTATAAAAGGCGACACCTCGAAATTCCGCCCCGGGTGTCACCATCCTCAGCGACGCCACTGATTGTTGATGAGGCGGCGTGAGGCGCTAAATAGTGGATGATACACACAGTTTTGATTACAACGGCTTCTGCGTAGTTTGGGGTGTCTGGTTTGGGCTTGAGGTGGTGCAATGTTTCTTTGTATTTGTTGGAATTGTACATTCAGTTTGCTGCCTGCTCGGAAGCACCAAGTACCCTAGAGACAGTACTTAAATTGTAGGGGGGGACGCTTCCCCCCATCGAGAGTTAGCATCCCACCATCGAGGTTTAGCGTCCCCCATCGAGATTTCAGCGCTGGTTGATTATACGAAAAAGGGCCCTTCAGCACGAATAAATCCCAGAAACTCCGGCTGAATTTAGTCCCAAATCGCGGTGATGACCTTTTTTTTTGGTCTTCACTCGATTTCGGGGACGGAAAGACATAATTTCCACTAAAGTACTTTCGCATTCCGAATGCGTTTGGTCAAGGCTGCAAAAGCGTCCCCCAAAGCAAAATTTTACTGTTTAAGTACTGCCTAAAGACAATCATTATTTGGCGTATTATGCAAGGACGTAACAATGTAATCATGGTGCGGTTGAAGTGAAATCATTCTGTTATGGTCGGCGTAATCATAGGTGGGCAGTAGGGTGGAGTGAAAAAAATTTTTTTTGGAAATTCAAAAAAGTGTACTTTGGAAATCCTGGCAAATGGTCTAAAAATAGAAAAAAAATCGACTTGAGCCAGTTGCCACCTACCATGGGCTGGCTATCCCCCCAAAAATTGGTCGCGGGGGTAAAATGGCCATAAAATCATGTTACTTGATAACCGCTAGTCGTAGAGACCTGATTTAAAGCTCAAAAGTTGCAGAATCATCATGTTTCTATGAGTGCTAAGAGGACTTTTTTGTCTATTTCAATCATAAAAAAAGTTACAGTCAAGAAACCGGTTTTTCATGCTAAAATTGCATCATAGAGAATTGTGATTCACTACTAGTTAACATGAACTCTTGCAATTCGTAACTTGCTAAGAAATTTGATTTTAGGGGTATGTCGTACAACATATTACTGTAGTAATGCGAAGTGCACAACAAAAGTGAGTGCGAGGCTGGCAAACATAGATGTGTTATCAACAGTCAACACAACATAAAAACATTTTACGAAAATTGCATTTTAGTGTCAAACTTTTTTAACAATTTGCGAGATCTAATTTTTTGGCGAATAAGTCCGTCTCTTCTTTCAAATCCAGTGACTTGTGCTGATGCTTCTATTACCAATTTGACATGTCTTTCGACAGTTTGATTGTGGCATGGATGGTGTAAAATTAAGGGTTTCATTCGACAGTCTTCAATTTCAGAATCGGACAAATGTCTAATAGCTGGAGGTTGTTGCTGACAAATTTCCAAATCAGCCAACTCATAGTATGTGTCTGCTTCCAAGTTTAAAGTAGGAAGGTGAAACAAACGAACTGAGGTGTCGTTCTTGCGAAGTGAAAGAACGTGATTCACGCCCTTGTCTCGAACAGCTTGATCGTCATCTCCTAACATTGCGATCAAAATGCTTTCTGGATGGCCAAAATATCGATTTCTTTGAACAACATTTTGAGCTACTTGTCGAAGATCTTGATTTGTCAGACTGTTAATTCTTTTGATCAAGTTGAAAAAAACTTTAGAACCATGTGTTAGTTGGTTGTATAACTTGATTTCAAACCAAGTGCGAAAATAAACAGTTAAACAAAAGTTAACTAAAATTTCCAAGTTCTGAGGTGGTTCATCAAGTGACACGTAATACCGCAAAATTCTACAACCCAAAGTCAACCATCTTGAATGCACCACTGGGCCAACTTCCAAATATTGTAGATCATCATCACAATTACCAGTTATAACTGCCAAACAGATTTTGTAAGCGTAGTATTGATCTGTACTCAGGTCATCAATGACATGAGGTGGAAGTTTTGGAAAAGAAGAAATAGGGACGAACACTTGCTTAAACTGAGTAACTGGCCAACTTGATACAGGACCCTGTATTTTTTTACCTATTGGTCCGGCAAATGTATCTGGACCACTTGTTGCCCCATCCAAAGCAGCAAACACATGTCGCAAGGGAAGTTCATTTGTGTGTAGTAAACACACAACCCACTGAAGAGGTCTGTGTAATAATTCTTCTAAACTTCGAATGCATCCATTGTGTTTGCCGGTCATAGAAGCAGTACCGTCAGTGCCAACTATTGCAAGCTTGCCTTCCAATTCCGTACCACTGAAAGAATCAAACAACTTTTGGGCAATTGTTCTACCTTTGCCATCTTCAGGAGAAAAGTGAGTAAGGTAATAACTTCCTGGCTCACCAACTACTGTATAATGTTCTTCCAGTTGAACAGACCGATAATGCTTCTCATTTGGACCTTGTGCAACAATTTGGGTTACATCTTTGCGGCCATCCAAATACACTGCGTTCACCAATCCAAAGTTTTGTTGATCTTCGCTCCGGATTTCGTTTCGGCATCTTTCACGCTCTCTTCGTAGTTTACTACGATCAATGATGCGTGTTTTATCATCTTCAGTAACTAAACCAACATCCACTAGGACACTGTTAGCAACTGCAGCAGCTGCTCTATCCGATAGCTGGTAGCGTTCACAAATTCTGGCAAGGTTTGGCCATTTTTTGCGATTTTGAATGGATGGATTTGGCATTTCCGCTAAGAACTGAGAAACTGCAGATGATTGTGATGTGTCTGTGCTTGTTGATGCCAAAGATTCGGACTCCGAGACATAATCAGTAGTTGACTGAGTAATAATTTCATTTTGGCATTGTGAACTTGGGGCATTGACATGTGATTCTGAACGTCGTATAAATTTTTGGTCAGATGAGGTCAAACGCCAAGCTACATCTAAACATTTTCCAATACGCCGACTCTTTTGATCTTCATAAAATACAAAATCTTCATCAGTCATTCGCAACTTGTGGTCTTTTTCCAAACGTCTTCGTTGTTCATTGTCATTGCAAAACACGTCGAACAACTTATCTATATCTGACAAGAACTCCGCTTCTTTTTCCAAAAAAGATGCTCCACGTTTTTTCTTGGGATACCGATCAAGTTTGCTGAAAGCTACCACCAGTGCCTGTACTTTTTTAGATATAGTTAAGTAATGTAATGGATAAACATTACACCACACCCATCTGTCATGTATTTCTTTAGCAACATCATTTGCAACGTCCACAGTTCTAAAATTTTCGAATTGGATGATCCTCTCTAACACTTGACATTTGGTGGGTAGTATACCGGATGGAAAGCTTTTACTTCCAGTGAAAGTGCATCCACTATGTAAAACTTTAACGTTGCTTGCACTTCGCCTGGTTGTCATAGCTATAAACTACGGTGGTTATCAAGTTATTTCAATAATAGTACTAAGCACCTAATTACTTATCTACAAAGAAAAAAATCTTTAAAAATTTGTAAGGATTAAGTAGACGTAAGCCTACGTCTACCTAATCCTTAAAAAAAGCTATGTTACACCTGCCAAAACTAGTTTTTTGACTGTAACTTTTTTTATGATTGAAATAGACAAAAAAGTCCTCTTAGCACTCATAGAAACATGATGATTCTGCAACTTTTGAGCTTTAAATCAGGTCTCTACGACTAGCGGTTATCAAGTAACATGATTTTATGGCCATTTTACCCCCGCGACCAATTTTGGGGGAATAGCCAGCCCATGGTAGGTGGCAACTGGCTCAAGTCGATTTTTTTTCTATTTTTTAGACCATTTGCCAGGATTTCCAAAGTACACTTTTTTGAATTTCCAAAAAAAATTTTTTTCACTCCACCCTAGTGGGCAGTACCGCGGTAGTTTCTTGGTATCGGTACCGTCGGTACTTTTGTGGTACCGGTACCGCGGTACTTTGCTATTTTTTGGCGGTACCGGTACTTTAGTTTTGTTTTATTTTTTAGTAGGGATTTTACGAACGTAATTAAAAACTTGAAACGATGTAAAAATGCTTGCGAATAAACCAAATAAACAAAGAATTTTTTTTCTTAATTTAGTGTTTAACTGTTGGTCTTACTCGCTACTACCACCGCAGGGACTTAGCGTTAGCAGTTTGCTGGCCCATTTGAAAAATTGGCGTTTTCTTGCTATGGCAAAATGATGCATTACCAGTATTCATGCACCAGCAAAACAAAAGTAGAACCGCTAAGAAAAAATTGTAAGAGACGACTTACGTAATGAATACTCATCATATTAGGCGTGAATACAGTAGCGAAGCCAGGGGGCGCGCGGGGGGACTATAAAAAATTATTTAAAGCATATTTTGAAACGTTTATTGAAGGGGGTAAGGGGCTAATTTGTCAAAAATAAAACCTATAAATCAGAAAAAAGACCTTAAAGAATAGTCGAAAATTGGTAATCAAATTTGATCGCTCATTGAAAAATGCTTAACATAGGTTTCATCAAAAAAAAAACTATTTAAGCGCAGAAGTAGGGGGGGGAAGACATTCAGTATAAGTTAATTACCAACCACTTCTCTCGACCTTCCTTCGATTGGCCCCTCTTTATATATATATCTTTCACTATAAAATATAGCCGTAATAGATTACTCTTGAGAGGTTTACCAACCTACCGGAATAGAATTTTATGATTTACCAACTTGTAAATAAGAGAACTGAAATGCTAGCGATAGCTACCTCCTACAGAGCCCATTTATGCAAATAGTACGGTATAATCATTTGTTGCGCTGCTAATTTCTATGCCACGTATTAATGGCATTAATTTTTATCAAAATAGGCCTAAAATTAAGTTATTTTTGCCAAAAAATTTTTTTTTCCGAGTGCTGGGGGATCCGACCCCCACACCCTATGCCTCCGGTGGCTGGAGGTCTTGCCCCCAGACTCCAATTGCCTCCGGTGGTTGGGGGATCCGCCCCCAGACCCCGCAACGCCTCCCCCCATCGCAGATTTTTGGCTACGCGCCTGCATGAAGAAAAATTTACTGCACGTTACTGCCGGCCTCCATTTGTATTAGCTCTTGGTTTTAAATATGCCTGGAACGTTTGGCGAAGAAGATATTCTCATTCACAAACGGTGTATAATACGGCCAAAAGTATTTCACCCGATAATACTTATACAGAAAAATTATCTCAAAAATCCTTTCATCTGCACCAATCCCATTTTGGCTTTGGCCGCGATGAGGTTTTTTCATTCTGAACATTGTACGCTCTTTTAATAAGTTCTAAAGGACAAAACAACGCATTCTAATTTTTGTACAAAATTGTCGAGCTAAAAACACGGTTTTGTCTCTTGAAATTTTTGGGTGCCACCTCCCCGGAAACCCCACATATTAAACACCCAGAAATCAATTTTTATGAAATTACACCTCTTTTAGAACCCCCGAAATTGAACCTTACAAAAAATATTTTAACGGCTTTAGCTAGAAAGCTAATTTTTTGTATAATCAGAAGAGACAAAGAATCTTCTTGAGAGTTCCCCAAAAGTGCCAAAGCTTTTTTTGCGACAACCCTAATTGCATAATCTGTGTTCAACCCACACACTGGTTACGTTGTTGCGTCCTTGGATAGGGCGCTTTACGATGATCGTCTCTGCTTGTGGCTTCGAACAAGCAACAAATTCAGTGGCAAGAAGTCGAAATTCACGGAACATTGAAAACCTAGAAACTCTTAAGCAGGTGCAAATTCCTCCAAGCACGAAGTAATTATCACAATGAAAGCGTGCGGAATGTCCAATAATTAGCGTCTAACGCTATGCTGTGACAAGAGAATAAATATGCTACACAACAGCAATAAAAAATGCTGTAATTTTGAAATAGTTTTCATTGCGGGGAAACAAAAGGATTTTTTAAAAATCACCATTAACATGCGTCGTTCGTTTATAGGCAGGCAACTTGTAAGCTCCCATCTAGCTTTAAATAAAAAATCCAAAAAGTAACTGCAGCAACGAATCAACTAAAAACAAATCAAAACAGCTCACTTTGCTAAAAGTGCAATTTACCCGCTATGTTTCTAAGTTTTGTGTGAATGTCACTTGTGCAATAATTGGTAGCTGATGTATCGTCAGAGTAGCCTTCAGTGCTAACTTAGAACTTACGCATGTGATGCTTTAGAGGTGACTTCTGTTTGGTTATTACTAGTGACAAGATACCAGAGTGGTGTCGAGGACACAAGGCTCGAGGCCAAGGACACAAAAAAAGGTCAAGAACAGACCCTCTCGAGGCCAAGGAAAAGGATGCTCGAAGCCAAGGACCAAGGACACAGCCGCAAGTGTTCTCCAAAAAAAAGGTCTTCAAAAAAGTTTTTTAGGTGATCTCCAATTCATAAACGTACCCAGAACTTTTGATTGGGGGAGGCGTAAATCACAAATCCCATGCAATGACGTCATCAAAATTTTTCCAAACAGGAAGTTTTTGTGGGACAAAGATATCGTAGGGTGGAAGATCTGAAATCGTTGCCTGTCGGCAGGTAACCAGGATTTTGCAAAGAGAGAGGGATTAAACTAATACTCGAAAAGCGCAAATATCTAACTTTTGAAACGTGTTGAGAAAGCTAGTGTAACTTAAAGGTATCGCAGACGAAGGTCTGGAAGCGGGACAGCCGTTGGGCGATTTTTTGTAACTTTTTGGAAAAAAAGCTGTTTTAATGCCATTGAATCACATTTTACAGGTATTCAGAGCCATTTGAAAGCACTAGATTTTTGATATTTGAAAGCCAATTGAAAAAATTAAATTGTTTAATCCCCCCTTTACTTGCAACTTAAGTCCAAAATACGTTTAACATCATTCTGGCATTTTGAAGTTCGATTTTAGTTGTAAGTGATTTGGTCCAGGTAGGGGGAAGTAAGGCGCATTGTCTCGTGCTACGTTTTAGCAGTAAATATTAATCCACTCGAAGATTTTCCTTAGAGGTTTTTGTTTTGTCATGAAAATAACCAGTTATAGGAGTACATGTTTGGTCAGGGGGCCCAGGTCCCCTCAATTGAAGTTCAAAGATTTTTTCAAACAGCATTTTCCATGGTTAACTTTTTTAAAAGTATTTCGTGCGTAAAAACCGGCGAGGTTGGAGGTGAAGTAGTGAATTGCTATTGAAAAAATGGTACAATAGATGGTACGCCTACTAACCGTATTATTGCTGGGCCCCTTGCACTGTGGAGATTCTCGCAACATCTTTCTGCCAAATATAGGTGAAGACCAAAAAAAGTCTTGTGATTTCAGCGTGGGGGCCCTTAGCTGGTACTGCGCCATATTATGGTAGATTCGGCCCTGATTAATGCATTACGTTCATAAAAAGGCTATATGAGTGTCTGAGATAGCAACTTTTATGACAAAAACTCTCCATTTCTTCCGGGTTGTACGTTTAAATTGGCTGGCAAAAATATAATTGAGGGGGGCCCGTGGTCTTCAATATTGTTGTTAGTTAAGGTGCGTTTAGACTGGACGCGAAGCAACGCGAAGCGAAGGTTGGCGACCTTCGCGAGTGGTCGATTACGTCACTCGCGAAGGTTGCCAACCTTCGCGAGTGGTTGCTAATCTTCGCGACTGGTCGCTTCATAGGCTAATTTTAACAACTTACTTTTAAAATGTATTCAATGAGCAGAAAGCTTTGTGTACTTTATTATTAAAGCGCTATTATAGTAATCACAGGTTCTGTTTCGTCATAGCGCTCTGAAATTACCGGTAAAACGAAGATTGAGTTTATATTATAAATGTTATCACGCAATAACCGTGAAGAAGAGTCTAGAGTAATAGCTCAGGCAACAAAACAATCTTGAGAAAAAAATTTGTAAAGTTTAAGTGAAAAGCGAAGTACAGTAGATCGAATTTGGAAATGAAACGACAAGTCATTACTTCAAAAACGTAATAGTACTTAGCCTATTTACTAGCTATCAATGATTTGCTTAGATCCTTCCACTGAAAACTTGCCATAATCTGTTTTGACGATGACAGTTCTGGGTTTTAAAGCAGAAACGCAAAAAGCTGGAAGCAGATGTCAAAAGTTCTCTTTAGGTGTTTACTCAGTTAACAAATCCTTAAACGCTTTCACCATCCATGTCTCATTATGGTAGTGGTAGATCTACCGGTATCTTGTAGAGTGTAAACCAATAGGCTAGTCTACAGGTACATTTAAATCATTAACTATGTTGTTTTTTTGATGTGATTTTTCTTTTTCAGGCAAGCATGTTATGATACCTGTAGTAAGCTTAAACAGTTGTTTGTATGTGTTATTTAGTGCTGTTTATGAAGACTCCCAATGTTAACGCTATGAGTGAAACTGAAAGCTGGATTTGTCATCAGTTATGTAGTGGATTTTTTGCTTATTGTGCAATGGATTGCTGTGTTGATTTGCTGGAGAAAGCAAAAAAACATAGCAGTTTTTGCATGATTTGACACTATCATCGAAGGACAAGAATTTAGCACAGTGATACCTGATACCAGCAGTTGCTTTGAGGAAAAGTCAGCTTCTAAAACTAAGTTTGGTGTTTTATTCGCTAGCGGAGCGCTTACCGATGTTGAGTGCGAAGTTAAATGCTATCGAGAGCATTTTATTTGTTTGCATTTTCTTGCGGTACCAGTAGGCTACGTTGCGACGGTTGCGTTTACCTCAAAGAGCTTCGCTTTAAACCACCGTTTGTAAGATACAGACAAATTTATAGCAGAAAGGTCAAGCCCCCTCTTAGCATGTTTTTGGTTATGCCCCTGATAAAAAAACATTTAGATTTTTTCATTTAAAAATTGTTACTCAAGCATCTGAATAAAAGTGTTGTTAGTTCTCACATTTTCATGTAACTGACGCTTCCTTCCCCAGTCCAATTATTTTTATTATAAATGCTGTATCAAGTTTTTTGTTTAGTTTAGAGAATGGAACAATAGTAATGAACTTGCTTGGCGGGTACTTCTCTACCAATAATAGTAACCTCAGCAAAAAAACAGAACTCACTTTCTACTGGTTAGATATATATTGGCTTTCTAGTTCATCTAAATACACTGACTGCAATTGCAATGATTGAACTTCAGACTTAAAATTGTTTACTTTGTCACTTTATTCACCATGTAAAGCAGTAAAAATTTTAAGAGACAGTAAAAATGTTTTGAAATTCACAAACAACTAAATCCAAATATTACACAAAGACACAGTAAATGAATATTTAACACACTTGACACTTCTATTTTCATCAATTAGGAATGGAGTGAAAAATCACTACCAGACTACAATATTCATAATTATAAAACTTGGGGTAGTCCAAAACCATTGCTTCCAGTTCAACTTGATCACGGTCACAAACCTTCAGAAACAAGAAGACTTTTAAGAGGACATTCAGAAAAAAAAATTCCATGTTTGTAGCTATTCAAAGAAGTGACTACTAATTAGGCCAATCCAAAACTTCATAGGAATTTTTCGATTTTTTGTATCTATCTAGCTCTTGTATGTAGCAGTGTAGCTTGAAACCAATTCCAAATACAGTTCTTTTCACCAAGTTGGCTTGGTCAAAAAGGCAGTGAAAAAACTTTTGCGAGTTTTCCAGTATTCAAGGAATTGTTCAATTGTGGTTAGGCTACTTTTAAAACAACAAGCTAACAAACAATGGGTAAAAACACTATCAGCACATTCAAAACTAGCCTGTTGGTGGGTTATTTTATATTCTGAAAAAAAACATCATGTTAGTTTAAGTTTACTTTAAGACAAAAAAGCAAAAGCTGCTCAGCCAAAAGAACTACTGGACTGGTCTTCTGCTATGCTGCACAGAATAAAAAGTTTTGGTTTAAAAGCTAGATGTCGTGGGGCTAGGCCTACTGCTTTGGTGTATTCATTATAATGAAGCTCTGAGATCCAGCATAGCTATGAAAAATCACTCTAGGATTTACAGCCTTAGCTGGCTAGATCCAAATTAACTTGGCTAGCCTAGGGCTATCGCGAATCTAACTTTGCCTACAACCTACTCTTTGGACTGATAAATAGGCGCTAAACCATACAAATAAACTATTTATATTATTTTCTAGCAAACTGCGATTGTAAAAATCAAATCAGCGAATTAGTTGGTTATCTTACTACAGTCTGCAAGCAAGCGCTGTTGCGCAACTGCTCGCGAAGGTTGCGAGCGGTCGCAACCTTTCGCGAGCTGTCGATGACGTCAAATTTTGGTTGCTTTGCGTCGCTTCGCGTTGCTTCGCGTCCAGTCTAAATGCACCCTTACTGTTGTAAGCGAAAAATGCTAAAAAGAAACTGAAGAAACAATGGGTTGTTTGGCACATTTTTGTCATAGGTGAAATTTCAATTGAGGGGGACCCGGGCCCCTTGCCCCCCCCCCCTTGGCTACGCCTATGCTTCAAGTGAGGAAAACAAAAAAGGTGTTCGCAAATTTTCCGCGAGGTTTCTGGCGTTTTCCAGCGAAATTTCAACTGTTCAAAAAATAGTGCTATCTTCGAGCCGAGGACAGGGCAATTTTCGAGGACCTAATTAAGGCTTCAAGGCCAAGGACTTCAAAATGTGTCCTCGAGGACTCCACCTCTGTAAGACACTGTAGTAGAATACTAAGCCCGATGACCGTAGTCCGTATAAGTTAGATACCGGTACTTTATCGAGCAGAGGTGAAGTCGAGGACACAAGGCTCAAGGCCAAGGAAACAAAAAAAAATCCGAGGCCAAGGACAGCCTTTCCGAGGACAGACACTCTCGAGGCCAAGGACACAAACCGCAAGTGCTCTCCAAAAAAAAAAAAAAAAAGGTCTTCACAAAAATTTTTCAAGCGACCTCCACAAAAAAACGTTTTCCAAAATATTTTTCAAGCGCTTCACAAAATTTTAACAATTCAAAAAATAGTGTTGTTCTCAAGCCGAGGACAGGCCAATTTTCGAGGACTTGAGGCCTCGAGGCCAAAGCCAAGGACTTGACCTTCGAGGCCAAGGACTTCAAAATGTGTCCTCGAGGCCAAGGACGTCCTCGAAGACTCCACCTCTGTTATCGAGTCAACTCCATCACTAGTTAGTACTTTAACTCACTGTAGTAGTGATACTAATACTGCAACTGCTTACTATTCTGCTGCAAACTTTCTGTAAAACAAACTGTAGGTCATACGCAGTGCGCTCTAGTTGCGGAAACGAACCTAATTGCTAGAAGTGATGATTTACAATCCTGTAAACGAGGTCAATCAGTCCAATTTTTTTCTTTTAATTTTTTTAAAAAAAGTACCGCGGTACTTTTAATTTGAAAATACCGGTACCGCGGTACTAATTTTAGCAAAGTACCGAGTACCGGTATCGCGGTACTTTTGCAAAGTTCCGTGCCCATCTATGGGCGTAACAACGACGCGTTTGTCCTCTTCGTCACGTTTAATAAAGAAGTTTGTTTTGTTTTTAATTGTAAGTGTTAAACTTGGGTTGTCCTGGTTTTGAATGTGTTTGTAGATACTTCACCATGTTATGATTTGTTCCTGTTATTGTTGCAATAAAGATTTATTTGTGCTTGGAGGTAGTGCGCAGGCAGGGATTTTTCGTGGTGGGGGTTGGTGGCAAAGTAGCATTGAGGTTGCGTTTAACGCGAGGAAAGTTAGGGTTCGGATTCTATTTTAGGGATTAGACAAAAACCTAGCAGTAGTCTATATTAGGGATTAGATAAATATCTAGCAGTAAATAAGCGGAACTAATTTAATAGGTTAACAATTATTGATCTGACTAGAAACGACAACATTTTTTACAGATTCATTCAACGCAAACAGATCACTACTACCGTAATAAAGTTCGATAATGCCGCGAAGCCCCCAGATATCGCTTGCGATGTCACGTTCTAGTTAAGTACAAAACTTGGTTAATATTTATGACAATCCGCATGGTTGCTTAATAATGAAGATGCTCGTAGGTGGGCAAGTTAATGCAAAACGTTAGCTTCGTTAACCACTTGTCCGTTAACAACCTCCTCACTTCCGTTAACGTTAATCCGTTATTTTCAGCTTTAATTAACGAAAGTTAATAAGTCCGTTAATTCGTTAACATTTTGCGTGTAATTTACATTTCTTTTTATTCACTCGCTTCTAGAACACGTATTGACGCTGTTAAGCTGATTGTAAGGAAATATTGTTATGGAGGTCTTTTTGTGTTTTGGAAGTTACATTTTACAATCTAGGCCTAATCTAATTTCAAGATAAAACTAGATGGGAGTTTGCCAGCAAACCCAGAGAACGACCGACGCGTAGTTAATGCTGTGACGCTCAAATGTACTTTTTGTCTACCATAAAATCAGCAATCATTCAAAAATATCTGATTATGGAACCTCCAGAAAAGTAGAGTCAAAATATTTGTCAGTTAAATATCTGCTGATATCATAAAACACTGGCACCCTAGCTTGGGCTGTTCAAAAGATTCATTTTTGGGGGTCCCCGGGGGGGCACCCCCAAACTATGTCAAAATATTTGTCTGTTAAATATCTCCTTATATCGTAACACACTGGCACTCTAAATTGAGCTGTTCAAAAAATTCATTTTTGGGGGGGGTGGCACCCCCAAACTATGTCAAAATGTTCGTGTGTTAAATATCTGCTGATATAAAAAATTGGCACTCTAAGTTAAGCCGTTCAGAAAATTGATTTTTGGGGGTCTTTTTGGGCGGGCACCCCCAAACTATGTCAAAATATTTGTCTGTTAAATATCTGCTGATATCGTAATACACTGGCACTCTAAAGTGAGCTGTTCAAAAAATTGATTTTTGGGGGGGTCCCCGGGGGGGGGGTGGCACTCCCAAACTATGTCAAAATATTTGTCTGTTGAATATCTACTGATATCAAAAAAAAGTAGCACTCTAACTCAAGCCAATCAAAAAATTGATTTTTGGGGGGGTTCCCGGTGGAGTTGCCCCAAAAAATTTCGGGAGAAAAATTGCGTTTGCAGCTCAACAACTTTGCAAAAAAATTAGATTTCGATGTTTTGTGGTTTAGGAGAAGAAGAGCGTACAATAATTACGAAGAAAAAAAAGGAAAAAAAAAGAAATAAACCTCATCGCGGCCAAACGTGGGTTGGTTGGGATGAAAGGGTATTTTAAGACATACAACTATATGAAATATTTTTTGCCGTACTCAAGCCGTTTTTGACTGAGACCGCTTTTTACGCCAAACTTGTGGGGCGGTTTTTGGGTTCTAAAACCGAAGTCACGTGACCTATTGCCTCGAAATTGTGTACAAACATACAACTCAGTAATCTCAAACTGCTGTCAAAATTTCATGTAGCTAGGCCAAACTGTTCTCGAGTTATAATTAAAAGTGGGATCGGAAAATCTTTGGAAATTGTTAATAGCGATAATTAATGGACCTATGAGGCTGCAGCTTATTATTTGCCACAAAAAAGAGCTCCTTTCTTCACTTTCTTCTATAAAACTCGTGCCAATACGCAAGAAGTGTTACCAGTGCAAACTGGTTTGTACGGGTACGATCAATGAATGGTGCAAGATATTAACGATAAAAAACTCAACGGAAGTTAACAAAACTTAACGGAAGATAATTTAGTCCGTTAACATGAAAAAAACTTTTTAACAGATTAACGAGTTAATGAAAAAGTTAGCTTCGTTATTAACGGATTAACGGACTTCTGCCCACCTATGATGGTACTACAACATCACAATATACAGAATTCAATAAGCCTACTGCAGCGTGTGTAAATGCACTAATAAGCAAGGATCCACGATGTAGAGATGGCAACAGCGCAGCGTACGCGGCCGCGCACTGTTGTTGGTGCACCGCGCCGCGTGGCAACTAAAATCTGTATTACATCACAGCGTCAGTGCAGCGCCGCGTACTATAATTTTTTACATTTTTTTTACAATTATTGCTAGTAAATTATCAGAGGTGGAGTCCTCGAGGACGTCCTTGGCCTCGAGGACGTCCTCGAGGACAGATTTTGAAGTCCTTGGCCTTGGCCTCGAAGGTCAAGTCCTTGGCCTTGGCCTCGAGGCCTCAAGTCCTCGAAAATTGGCCTGTCCTCGGCTCGAGGACAGCACTATTTTTTGGAATGTTAAAATTTTGTGGAGCGGTTGAAAAATTTTTTGGAAAACGTTTTTTAGTGGAGATCGCTTGAAAAATTTTTGTGAAGACCTTTTTTTTTTTTTTTTTTTTTTTTTTTTTTGGAGATCGCCTGAAAAATTTTTGTGAAGACCTTTTTTTTTTTTTTTTTTGGAGAGCACTTGCGGTTTGTGTCCTTGGTCCTTGGCCTTGGCCTCGAGCATTCCTGTCCTTGGCCTCGAGAGTGTCTGTCCTCGGAAAGGCTGTCCTTGGCCTTGGCCTTGGCCTCGGATTTTTTTTGTGTCCTTGGCCTTGGCCTTGGCCTCGAGCCTTGTGTCCTCGACTCCACCTCTGTAAATTATTTCTTTATGTCCAACAATGGCTAGTCGTGATGCATCTATAATATGAATCAAAAAAGAATAACCATATCATGTTGTGACAATACGTATGTTTAGCCTACTAAAACAATAGAAGATGCCTTAGGTTCAAGTTTATTTTTCAGAATTCGGAGCATCCTAAAAGAGGCTATTTTGGCTACAACAAACTTAGTTTTGAAAGGCTGAACTTGTTTCTTGTCACCAACAAAAAGATTTTGGTTTTGGTAGGCTAGGCTAGGAAAAGTTTAGGACGTTTCGTGAAAAGATAAAACAAACGCAGACAAAAAAAATGTAGATGAAGCAGGTTAGTGTCATAGGTAAGCACGGTACTGTGCAATAATACCGCGGTACCGGTACTCGGTACTTTGCTAAAATTAGTACTGCGGAACCGGTCCTTTAAAATTAAAAGTACCGCGGTACTTTTGCGGTACTTTTTTTTTTTAATTAAACGAAAAAACTCGACTGATTGACCTCGTTTACGGGATTGTAAATCATCACTTTTAGCAATTAGGTTCGTTTCCGCGACTAGAGCGCGATGCGTATGACCTACAGTTCGTTTTACAGAAAGTTTGCAGTAGAATAGGCCTAGTAAGCAGTTGCAGTTTTAGTGTTACTACTATAGTGAGTACAAAGTACTAACTAGTGATGGAGTTGACTAGATAAAGTATCTAACTTATACGGACTACGGTCATCGGGCTTAGTATTGTACAACAGTATCTTGCAGAGGTGGAGTCCTCGAGGACATATTTTGAAGTTCTTGGCCTTGGCCTCGAAGTTTAAGTCCTTGGCCACGAAGCCTCAAGTCCTCGAAAATTGCCCTGTCCTCGGCTCGAGGACAACACTATTTTTTGAACAGTTGAAATTTCGTTGGAAAACGCCAGAAACCTCGCGGAAAATTTGCGAACACCTTTTTTGTTTTCCTCACTCGGAGCATAGGCGTAGCCAAGGGGGGGCAAGGGGCCCGTGTCTCTCTCAATTGAAATTTCACCATTGACAAAAATGTGACAAAAAAGCCCATTGTTTCTTCAGTTTCTTTTAGCATTTTTCGCTTACAACAGTAACTAACAACAATATTGAAGACCACGGGCCCCCCTCAATTATATTTTTGCCAGCCAATTTAAACGTACAACCCGGAAGAAATGGAGAGTTTTTGTCATAAAAGTTGCTATCTCAGACACTCATATAGCCTTTTTATGAACGTAATGCATTAATCAGGGCCGAATCTACCATAATATGGCGCAGTACCAGCTAAGGGCCCCCACGCTGAAATCACAAGACTTTTTTTGGTCTTCACCTATATTTGGCAGAAAGATGTTGCGAGAATCTCCACAGTGCAAGGGGCCCAGCAATAATACGGTTAGTAGGCGTACCATCTATTGTACCATTTTTTCAATAGCAATTCACTACTTCACCTCCAACCTCGCCGGTTTTTACGCACGAAATACTTTTAAAAAAGTTAACCATGGAAAATGCTGTTTGAAAAAATCTTTGAACTTCAATTGAGGGGACCTGGGCCCCCTGACCAAACATGTACTCCTATAACTGGTTATTTTCATGACGAAACAAAAACCTCTAAGGAAAATCTTCGAGTGGATTAATATTTACTGCTAAAACGTAGCACGAGACAATGCGCCTTACTTCCCCCTACCTGGACCAAATCACTTACAACTAAAATCTAACTCCAAGATGCCAGATGTTAAACGTATTTTGGACTTAAGTTGCTAGTAAAAGAGGAATTAAACAATTTAATTTTTTCAATTGGCTTTCAAATGTCAAAAATCTAGTGCTTTCAAATGGCTCTGAACACCTGCAAAATGCAATTCAATGGCATTAAAACAGCTTTTTTTCCAAAAAGTTTACAAAAAATCGCCCAACGGCTGGGGGCTTCGCCCCCAGACCCACAAAGCCTTCGGCGGCTAGGGGCCCCGCCCCCAGACCCCCGTCTTCGATACCTTTAAGTTACACTAGCTTTCTCAACACGTTTCCAATGTTAGATATTTGCGCTTTTCAAGTATTAGTTTAATCCATAGGTGGGCACGGTACTTTGCAAAAGTACCGCGGCACCGGTACTCGGTACTTTGCTAAAATTAGTACCGCGGTACCGGTACCGGTACTTTCAAATTAAAAGTACCGCGGTAGTACCGCGGTACCTTTGCGGTACTTTTTTAAAAAATTAAAAGAAAAAAAAATTGACTGATTAACCTCGTTTACTGGATTGTAAATCATCACTTTTAGCAATTTGGTTCGTTTCCGCGACTAGTGCGAACTCTGTAGACCTACAGTTCGTTTTAGAAAAAGTTTGCCGTAGAATAGTAAGCAGTTGCAGTATTAGTATTATTACAATAATGAGTACAGTACTAGCTAGTGATGAAATTGACTCGATAAAGTATCTAACTTATACGAACTACGGTCACCGGGCTACTTATTGTTCTAGACTTGAGTATCTTGTGCCCAATAATAACCAAACAGCAGTCATCTCTAAAGCATCACGTACGTAAGTTGACACTGAAGGATACTCTGACGATCATCAGCTCCCAATTATTGCACAAGTGACATTTACACAAAACTTAGAAATTGGGGGATAAATTGCACTTTTGGCAAAGTGTACTGTTTTGATTTGTTTTTAGTCGATTCGTTGCTGCAGTTACTTTTTGCATTTCTTAAGCTAGATGGGAGCTTACAAGTTGCCTGCCTATAAACGAACGACGCGTGTTAATGGTGACTTCTAAAAAATTCTTTTGTTTCCCCGTAATGAGAACAATTTCAAAACTACAACATTTTTTGTTGCTGTTGTATAGCATATTTTTTCTATTGTCACATCACAGCGTTAGACGCTAATTATTGCACAATCCGCACACTTTCATTGTGATTTTACTTCGTGCCTGGAGGAATTTGCACCTGCTTAAGAGTTTCTAGTTTTCCAATGTCCCGTGAATTTCGATTTCTTACCACTGAATTTCTGGCTAGTTTGAAGCCACAAGCAGAGATAATCATCGTAAAGCGCTCAATCCAAGGACGCAACAACGTAACCAGTGTGTGGGTTGAACACAGATTATGCAATTAGAGTTGTCGCAAAAAAGCTTTAGCACTTTTGGCCATGCTTTTGGGGGACTCTCAAGAAGATTCTTTGTCTCTTCTGATTATAAAAAAAATTAGCTTTTTGGCTAAAGCCGTTAAAATACAGGGTGAGCCAAAAGTAGGTGGACAGTAAAAAAAAAATTAAGTGTAACATAGTAATAGAAAACAGGTAAAATTAAAACAAATTTTAGTACTAAAATTATAATTATATTCCACAAATAACATAGTTGTAACAAAGTTAAAATGAACAATTCAATTAAAGTAACTGAGGCATAAATCTATTCCATATGCCGTCCGCCTATTTTTGGCTCACCCTGTATTTATTTTTTGTTATGTTCAATTTCGGGTGTTCTAAAAGAGGTGCAATCATAAAAATTGATTTCTTGGGGATTGATTTGTGCGGTTTCAGGGGAGATGGCACTCAAAAATTTCCAGAGACAAAACCGTGTTTTTTACTCGACAATTTTGCACAAAAATTAGATTGCGTTGTTTTGCCCTGTAGAACATATTAGAAGAGCGTACAATGTTTAGAAAGAAAAAAAACCTCATCGCGGCCAAAGCCAAAGTGGGGTTGGTGCAGATGAAAGGATTTTTGAGATAATTTTTCTGTATAAGTATTACCGGGTGAAATACTTTTGGCCGTATTATACACCGTTTGTGAATGAGAACATCTTCTTCGCCAAACGTTCCAGGCATATTTAAAGTCAAAAGCTAATATAAATGGATGCCGGCAGTAACGTGCAGTAAATTTTTCTTCAAGCATGCCCGTAACCAAAAATTTGCAATGGGAGGGGTGGAAGTTGCGGGGTCTGGGGGCGGATCCCCCAACCACCGGAGGCAATTGGGGTCGGGGGCAAGGCCTCCAGCCACCGGAGGCATAGCATGTAGGGGCGGATACACCAGCTCTCGAAAGATTTTTATTTTTTGGGCAAAAATAACTTAATTTTAGGCCTATTTTGATAAAAATCAATGCTATTAATACGTGGCATAAAATTAGCAGAGCAAAAAATGATTATACCGTACTAGTTGCATACATGGTTTATGTGGGAGGTAGCTATTGCTAGAATTTCAGTTCTCTCATTTACAAGTTGGTAAATCATAAAATCCTATTTCGGTAGTTTAGTAAACCTCGCAAGAAGTAATCTATTTCAGCTAAATTTTATAGTGAAAGATGTATGCATATATGGGGGCCAATCGAAGGAAGGTCGAGAAAAGTTGTTGAGCATTTTTCAAAGAGCGATCAAATTTGATTACCAATTTTCGGCTATTCTGTATAGTCTTTTTTCTGATTTATAAGTTTTATTTTTGACAAATTAGCTCCCTCCCCCTTCAATAAACATTTCAAAATATGCTTTAAATAATTTTTTGAATCTATTCTAGAGCAAAAGACAGTATCAGAAGTGCTAACAACGTAGTATTTTTCTTATTCTGCATTTTGGTCGGCAGGCCAATGTATTCACCCCGCGCCCCCTGGCTACGCTATTGTATTCACGCCTGATGTGATGAGTTTTCATTGCGTAAGTCGTCTCTTACAATTTTTTCTTAGCGATTTTGCTGTTGTTTCGCCGGTGCATTAATACTGGTAATGCATCATTTTGCCATTGCAAGAAAACGTCAATTTTTCAAATCGGCCAGCAAACTGCAAACGCTAAGTCCCTGCTGTGGTAGTAGCGAGTAAGACCAACAGTTAAACACTAAATTAAGAAAAAAGATTGGTTGTTTATCCAATTTATTTGCAAGCATTTTTACAACGTTTCAAGTTTTTAATGGTACGTTCTTAAAATCCGTACTAAAAAATAAAAAAAAAACTAAAGTACCGGTACGGTACCGCGGTACTTTGCTATTTTTTGGCGGTACCGGTACCACAAAAGTACCGACGGTACCGGTACCAAAAAAGTACCGCGGTACCGGTACCGTGGTACTTTAGTTAGCTACTTTAGTACCTTGGTACTTTAGTACTTTAGTTACCGGTACCGCGGTACGTTAGCTACTTTAGTACCGCGGTACTGCCCACCTATGGTTTAATCCCTCTCCCTTTGCAAAATCCTGGTTACCTGCCTACAGGCAACGATTTCAGATCTTCCACCCTACGATATCTTTGTCCCACAAAACCTTCCTGTTTGATGACGTCATTGCATGGGATTTGTGATTTAGGTCTCCCCCAATCAAAAATTCTGGGTACACCAATGAATTGGAGATCACCTAAAAAACTTTTTTGAAGACCTTTTTTTTGGAGAACACTTGCGCTTGTGTCCTTGGCCTCGAGAGGGTCTGTCCTCGGAAAGGCTTGTCCTTTGGCCTTGGCCTCGGACTTTTTTTGTGTCCTTGGCATTGGAATTGGCCTCGAGCCTTGTGTCCTCGACTCCACTCTGGTATCTTGTCACTAGTAATAACCAAACAGCAGCCATCTCTAAAGCATCACGTGCGTAAGTTGGCACTGTAGGCTATTCTGACGATACATCAGCTACCAATTATTGCACAAGTGACATTCACACAAAACTTAGAAACTGGGGGGTAAATTGCACTTTTGGCAAAGTGAGCTGTTTTGATTTGTTTTTAGTTGATTCGTTGCTGCAGTTACTTTTTGGATTTTTTATTTAAAGCTAGATGGGAGCTTACAAGTTGCCTGCCTATAAACGAACGACGCGTGTTAATGGTGACTTCTAAAAAATTCTTTTGTTTCCCCGTAATGAGAACAATTTCAAAACTACAACATTTTTTGTTGCTGTTGTATAGCATATTTTTTCTATTGTCACATCACAGCGTTAGACGCTAATTATTGCACAATCCGCACACTTTCATTGTGATTTTACTTCGTGCCTGGAGGAATTTGCACCTGCTTAAGAGTTTCTAGTTTTCCAATGTCCCGTGAATTTCGATTTCTTACCACTGAATTTCTGGCTAGTTTGAAGCCACAAGCAGAGATAATCATCGTAAAGCGCTCAATCCAAGGACGCAACAACGTAACCAGTGTGTGGGTTGAACACAGATTATGCAATTAGAGTTGTCGCAAAAAAGCTTTAGCACTTTTGGCCATGCTTTTGGGGGACTCTCAAGAAGATTCTTTGTCTCTTCTAATTATAAAAAAAATTAGCTTTTTGGCTAAAGCCGTTAAAATACAGGGTGAGCCAAAAGTAGGTGGACAGTAAAAAAAAAATTAAGTGTAACATAGTAATAGAAAACAGGTAAAATTAAAACAAATTTTAGTACTAAAATTATAATTATATTCCACAAATAACATAGTTGTAACAAAGTTAAAATGAACAATTCAATTAAAGTAACTGAGGCATAAATCTATTCCATATGCCGTCCGCCTATTTTTGGCTCACCCTGTATTTATTTTTTGTTATGTTCAATTTCGGGTGTTCTAAAAGAGGTGCAATCATAAAAATTGATTTCTTGGGGATTGATTTGTGCGGTTTCAGGGGAGATGGCACTCAAAAATTTCCAGAGACAAAACCGTGTTTTTTACTCGACAATTTTGCACAAAAATTAGATTGCGTTGTTTTGCCCTGTAGAACATATTAGAAGAGCGTACAATGTTTAGAAAGAAAAAAAACCTCATCGCGGCCAAAGCCAAAGTGGGGTTGGTGCAGATGAAAGGATTTTTGAGATAATTTTTCTGTATAAGTATTACCGGGTGAAATACTTTTGGCCGTATTATACACCGTTTGTGAATGAGAACATCTTCTTCGCCAAACGTTCCAGGCATATTTAAAGTCAAAAGCTAATATAAATGGATGCCGGCAGTAACGTGCAGTAAATTTTTCTTCAAGCATGCCCGTAACCAAAAATTTGCAATGGGAGGGGTGGAAGTTGCGGGGTCTGGGGGCGGATCCCCCAACCACCGGAGGCAATTGGGGTCGGGGGCAAGGCCTCCAGCCACCGGAGGCATAGCATGTAGGGGCGGATACACCAGCTCTCGAAAGATTTTTATTTTTTGGGCAAAAATAACTTAATTTTAGGCCTATTTTGATAAAAATCAATGCTATTAATACGTGGCATAAAATTAGCAGAGCAAAAAATGATTATACCGTACTAGTTGCATACATGGTTTATGTGGGAGGTAGCTATTGCTAGAATTTCAGTTCTCTCATTTACAAGTTGGTAAATCATAAAATCCTATTTCGGTAGTTCAGTAAACCTCGCAAGAAGTAATCTATTTCAGCTAAATTTTATAGTGAAAGATGTATGCATATATGGGGGCCAATCGAAGGAAGGTCGAGAAAAGTTGTTGAGCATTTTTCAAAGAGCGATCAAATTTGATTACCAATTTTCGGCTATTCTGTATAGTCTTTTTTCTGATTTATAAGTTTTATTTTTGACAAATTAGCTCCCTCCCCCTTCAATAAACATTTCAAAATATGCTTTAAATAATTTTTTGAATCTATTCTAGAGCAAAAGACAGTATCAGAAGTGCTAACAACGTAGTATTTTTCTTATTCTGCATTTTGGTCGGCAGGCCAATGTATTCACCCCGCGCCCCCTGGCTACGCTATTGTATTCACGCCTGATGTGATGAGTTTTCATTGCGTAAGTCGTCTCTTACAATTTTTTCTTAGCGATTTTGCTGTTGTTTCGCCGGTGCATTAATACTGGTAATGCATCATTTTGCCATTGCAAGAAAACGTCAATTTTTCAAATCGGCCAGCAAACTGCAAACGCTAAGTCCCTGCTGTGGTAGTAGCGAGTAAGACCAACAGTTAAACACTAAATTAAGAAAAAAGATTGGTTGTTTATCCAATTTATTTGCAAGCATTTTTACAACGTTTCAAGTTTTTAATGGTACGTTCTTAAAATCCGTACTAAAAAATAAAAAAAAAACTAAAGTACCGGTACGGTACCGCGGTACTTTGCTATTTTTTGGCGGTACCGGTACCACAAAAGTACCGACGGTACCGGTACCAAAAAAGTACCGCGGTACCGGTACCGTGGTACTTTAGTTAGCTACTTTAGTACCTTGGTACTTTAGTACTTTAGTTACCGGTACCGCGGTACGTTAGCTACTTTAGTACCGCGGTACTGCCCACCTATGGTTTAATCCCTCTCCCTTTGCAAAATCCTGGTTACCTGCCTACAGGCAACGATTTCAGATCTTCCACCCTACGATATCTTTGTCCCACAAAACCTTCCTGTTTGATGACGTCATTGCATGGGATTTGTGATTTAGGTCTCCCCCAATCAAAAATTCTGGGTACACCAATGAATTGGAGATCACCTAAAAAACTTTTTTGAAGACCTTTTTTTTGGAGAACACTTGCGCTTGTGTCCTTGGCCTCGAGAGGGTCTGTCCTCGGAAAGGCTTGTCCTTTGGCCTTGGCCTCGGACTTTTTTTGTGTCCTTGGCATTGGAATTGGCCTCGAGCCTTGTGTCCTCGACTCCACTCTGGTATCTTGTCACTAGTAATAACCAAACAGCAGCCACCTCTAAAGCATCACGTGCGTAAGTTGGCACTGTAGGCTATTCTGACGATACATCAGCTACCAATTATTGCACAAGTGACATTCACACAAAACTTAGAAACTGGGGGGTAAATTGCACTTTTGGCAAAGTGAGCTGTTTTGATTTGTTTTTAGTTGATTCGTTGCTGCAGTTACTTTTTGGATTTTTTATTTAAAGCTAGATGGGAGCTTACAAGTTGCCTGCCTATAAACGAACGACGCGTGTTAATGGTGACTTCTAAAAAATTCTTTTGTTTCCCCGTAATGAGAACAATTTCAAAACTACAACATTTTTTGTTGCTGTTGTATAGCATATTTTTTCTATTGTCACATCACAGCGTTAGACGCTAATTATTGCACAATCCGCACACTTTCATTGTGATTTTACTTCGTGCCTGGAGGAATTTGCACCTGCTTAAGAGTTTCTAGTTTTCCAATGTCCCGTGAATTTCGATTTCTTACCACTGAATTTCTGGCTAGTTTGAAGCCACAAGCAGAGATAATCATCGTAAAGCGCTCAATCCAAGGACGCAACAACGTAACCAGTGTGTGGGTTGAACACAGATTATGCAATTAGAGTTGTCGCAAAAAAGCTTTAGCACTTTTGGCCATGCTTTTGGGGGACTCTCAAGAAGATTCTTTGTCTCTTCTAATTATAAAAAAAATTAGCTTTTTGGCTAAAGCCGTTAAAATACAGGGTGAGCCAAAAGTAGGTGGACAGTAAAAAAAAAATTAAGTGTAACATAGTAATAGAAAACAGGTAAAATTAAAACAAATTTTAGTACTAAAATTATAATTATATTCCACAAATAACATAGTTGTAACAAAGTTAAAATGAACAATTCAATTAAAGTAACTGAGGCATAAATCTATTCCATATGCCGTCCGCCTATTTTTGGCTCACCCTGTATTTATTTTTTGTTATGTTCAATTTCGGGTGTTCTAAAAGAGGTGCAATCATAAAAATTGATTTCTTGGGGATTGATTTGTGCGGTTTCAGGGGAGATGGCACTCAAAAATTTCCAGAGACAAAACCGTGTTTTTTACTCGACAATTTTGCACAAAAATTAGATTGCGTTGTTTTGCCCTGTAGAACATATTAGAAGAGCGTACAATGTTTAGAAAGAAAAAAAACCTCATCGCGGCCAAAGCCAAAGTGGGGTTGGTGCAGATGAAAGGATTTTTGAGATAATTTTTCTGTATAAGTATTACCGGGTGAAATACTTTTGGCCGTATTATACACCGTTTGTGAATGAGAACATCTTCTTCGCCAAACGTTCCAGGCATATTTAAAGTCAAAAGCTAATATAAATGGATGCCGGCAGTAACGTGCAGTAAATTTTTCTTCAAGCATGCCCGTAACCAAAAATTTGCAATGGGAGGGGTGGAAGTTGCGGGGTCTGGGGGCGGATCCCCCAACCACCGGAGGCAATTGGGGTCGGGGGCAAGGCCTCCAGCCACCGGAGGCATAGCATGTAGGGGCGGATACACCAGCTCTCGAAAGATTTTTATTTTTTGGGCAAAAATAACTTAATTTTAGGCCTATTTTGATAAAAATCAATGCTATTAATACGTGGCATAAAATTAGCAGAGCAAAAAATGATTATACCGTACTAGTTGCATACATGGTTTATGTGGGAGGTAGCTATTGCTAGAATTTCAGTTCTCTCATTTACAAGTTGGTAAATCATAAAATCCTATTTCGGTAGTTTAGTAAACCTCGCAAGAAGTAATCTATTTCAGCTAAATTTTATAGTGAAAGATGTATGCATATATGGGGGCCAATCGAAGGAAGGTCGAGAAAAGTTGTTGAGCATTTTTCAAAGAGCGATCAAATTTGATTACCAATTTTCGGCTATTCTGTATAGTCTTTTTTCTGATTTATAAGTTTTATTTTTGACAAATTAGCTCCCTCCCCCTTCAATAAACATTTCAAAATATGCTTTAAATAATTTTTTGAATCTATTCTAGAGCAAAAGACAGTATCAGAAGTGCTAACAACGTAGTATTTTTCTTATTCTGCATTTTGGTCGGCAGGCCAATGTATTCACCCCGCGCCCCCTGGCTACGCTATTGTATTCACGCCTGATGTGATGAGTTTTCATTGCGTAAGTCGTCTCTTACAATTTTTTCTTAGCGATTTTGCTGTTGTTTCGCCGGTGCATTAATACTGGTAATGCATCATTTTGCCATTGCAAGAAAACGTCAATTTTTCAAATCGGCCAGCAAACTGCAAACGCTAAGTCCCTGCTGTGGTAGTAGCGAGTAAGACCAACAGTTAAACACTAAATTAAGAAAAAAGATTGGTTGTTTATCCAATTTATTTGCAAGCATTTTTACAACGTTTCAAGTTTTTAATGGTACGTTCTTAAAATCCGTACTAAAAAATAAAAAAAAAACTAAAGTACCGGTACGGTACCGCGGTACTTTGCTATTTTTTGGCGGTACCGGTACCACAAAAGTACCGACGGTACCGGTACCAAAAAAGTACCGCGGTACCGGTACCGTGGTACTTTAGTTAGCTACTTTAGTACCTTGGTACTTTAGTACTTTAGTTACCGGTACCGCGGTACGTTAGCTACTTTAGTACCGCGGTACTGCCCACCTATGGTTTAATCCCTCTCCCTTTGCAAAATCCTGGTTACCTGCCTACAGGCAACGATTTCAGATCTTCCACCCTACGATATCTTTGTCCCACAAAACCTTCCTGTTTGATGACGTCATTGCATGGGATTTGTGATTTAGGTCTCCCCCAATCAAAAATTCTGGGTACACCAATGAATTGGAGATCACCTAAAAAACTTTTTTGAAGACCTTTTTTTTGGAGAACACTTGCGCTTGTGTCCTTGGCCTCGAGAGGGTCTGTCCTCGGAAAGGCTTGTCCTTTGGCCTTGGCCTCGGACTTTTTTTGTGTCCTTGGCATTGGAATTGGCCTCGAGCCTTGTGTCCTCGACTCCACTCTGGTATCTTGTCACTAGTAATAACCAAACAGCAGCCATCTCTAAAGCATCACGTGCGTAAGTTGGCACTGTAGGCTATTCTGACGATACATCAGCTACCAATTATTGCACAAGTGACATTCACACAAAACTTAGAAACTGGGGGGTAAATTGCACTTTTGGCAAAGTGAGCTGTTTTGATTTGTTTTTAGTTGATTCGTTGCTGCAGTTACTTTTTGGATTTTTTATTTAAAGCTAGATGGGAGCTTACAAGTTGCCTGCCTATAAACGAACGACGCGTGTTAATGGTGACTTCTAAAAAATTCTTTTGTTTCCCCGTAATGAGAACAATTTCAAAACTACAACATTTTTTGTTGCTGTTGTATAGCATATTTTTTCTATTGTCACATCACAGCGTTAGACGCTAATTATTGCACAATCCGCACACTTTCATTGTGATTTTACTTCGTGCCTGGAGGAATTTGCACCTGCTTAAGAGTTTCTAGTTTTCCAATGTCCCGTGAATTTCGATTTCTTACCACTGAATTTCTGGCTAGTTTGAAGCCACAAGCAGAGATAATCATCGTAAAGCGCTCAATCCAAGGACGCAACAACGTAACCAGTGTGTGGGTTGAACACAGATTATGCAATTAGAGTTGTCGCAAAAAAGCTTTAGCACTTTTGGCCATGCTTTTGGGGGACTCTCAAGAAGATTCTTTGTCTCTTCTAATTATAAAAAAAATTAGCTTTTTGGCTAAAGCCGTTAAAATACAGGGTGAGCCAAAAGTAGGTGGACAGTAAAAAAAAAATTAAGTGTAACATAGTAATAGAAAACAGGTAAAATTAAAACAAATTTTAGTACTAAAATTATAATTATATTCCACAAATAACATAGTTGTAACAAAGTTAAAATGAACAATTCAATTAAAGTAACTGAGGCATAAATCTATTCCATATGCCGTCCGCCTATTTTTGGCTCACCCTGTATTTATTTTTTGTTATGTTCAATTTCGGGTGTTCTAAAAGAGGTGCAATCATAAAAATTGATTTCTTGGGGATTGATTTGTGCGGTTTCAGGGGAGATGGCACTCAAAAATTTCCAGAGACAAAACCGTGTTTTTTACTCGACAATTTTGCACAAAAATTAGATTGCGTTGTTTTGCCCTGTAGAACATATTAGAAGAGCGTACAATGTTTAGAAAGAAAAAAAACCTCATCGCGGCCAAAGCCAAAGTGGGGTTGGTGCAGATGAAAGGATTTTTGAGATAATTTTTCTGTATAAGTATTACCGGGTGAAATACTTTTGGCCGTATTATACACCGTTTGTGAATGAGAACATCTTCTTCGCCAAACGTTCCAGGCATATTTAAAGTCAAAAGCTAATATAAATGGATGCCGGCAGTAACGTGCAGTAAATTTTTCTTCAAGCATGCCCGTAACCAAAAATTTGCAATGGGAGGGGTGGAAGTTGCGGGGTCTGGGGGCGGATCCCCCAACCACCGGAGGCAATTGGGGTCGGGGGCAAGGCCTCCAGCCACCGGAGGCATAGCATGTAGGGGCGGATACACCAGCTCTCGAAAGATTTTTATTTTTTGGGCAAAAATAACTTAATTTTAGGCCTATTTTGATAAAAATCAATGCTATTAATACGTGGCATAAAATTAGCAGAGCAAAAAATGATTATACCGTACTAGTTGCATACATGGTTTATGTGGGAGGTAGCTATTGCTAGAATTTCAGTTCTCTCATTTACAAGTTGGTAAATCATAAAATCCTATTTCGGTAGTTTAGTAAACCTCGCAAGAAGTAATCTATTTCAGCTAAATTTTATAGTGAAAGATGTATGCATATATGGGGGCCAATCGAAGGAAGGTCGAGAAAAGTTGTTGAGCATTTTTCAAAGAGCGATCAAATTTGATTACCAATTTTCGGCTATTCTGTATAGTCTTTTTTCTGATTTATAAGTTTTATTTTTGACAAATTAGCTCCCTCCCCCTTCAATAAACATTTCAAAATATGCTTTAAATAATTTTTTGAATCTATTCTAGAGCAAAAGACAGTATCAGAAGTGCTAACAACGTAGTATTTTTCTTATTCTGCATTTTGGTCGGCAGGCCAATGTATTCACCCCGCGCCCCCTGGCTACGCTATTGTATTCACGCCTGATGTGATGAGTTTTCATTGCGTAAGTCGTCTCTTACAATTTTTTCTTAGCGATTTTGCTGTTGTTTCGCCGGTGCATTAATACTGGTAATGCATCATTTTGCCATTGCAAGAAAACGTCAATTTTTCAAATCGGCCAGCAAACTGCAAACGCTAAGTCCCTGCTGTGGTAGTAGCGAGTAAGACCAACAGTTAAACACTAAATTAAGAAAAAAGATTGGTTGTTTATCCAATTTATTTGCAAGCATTTTTACAACGTTTCAAGTTTTTAATGGTACGTTCTTAAAATCCGTACTAAAAAATAAAAAAAAAACTAAAGTACCGGTACGGTACCGCGGTACTTTGCTATTTTTTGGCGGTACCGGTACCACAAAAGTACCGACGGTACCGGTACCAAAAAAGTACCGCGGTACCGGTACCGTGGTACTTTAGTTAGCTACTTTAGTACCTTGGTACTTTAGTACTTTAGTTACCGGTACCGCGGTACGTTAGCTACTTTAGTACCGCGGTACTGCCCACCTATGGTTTAATCCCTCTCCCTTTGCAAAATCCTGGTTACCTGCCTACAGGCAACGATTTCAGATCTTCCACCCTACGATATCTTTGTCCCACAAAACCTTCCTGTTTGATGACGTCATTGCATGGGATTTGTGATTTAGGTCTCCCCCAATCAAAAATTCTGGGTACACCAATGAATTGGAGATCACCTAAAAAACTTTTTTGAAGACCTTTTTTTTGGAGAACACTTGCGCTTGTGTCCTTGGCCTCGAGAGGGTCTGTCCTCGGAAAGGCTTGTCCTTTGGCCTTGGCCTCGGACTTTTTTTGTGTCCTTGGCATTGGAATTGGCCTCGAGCCTTGTGTCCTCGACTCCACTCTGGTATCTTGTCACTAGTAATAACCAAACAGCAGCCATCTCTAAAGCATCACGTGCGTAAGTTGGCACTGTAGGCTATTCTGACGATACATCAGCTACCAATTATTGCACAAGTGACATTCACACAAAACTTAGAAACTGGGGGGTAAATTGCACTTTTGGCAAAGTGAGCTGTTTTGATTTGTTTTTAGTTGATTCGTTGCTGCAGTTACTTTTTGGATTTTTTATTTAAAGCTAGATGGGAGCTTACAAGTTGCCTGCCTATAAACGAACGACGCGTGTTAATGGTGACTTCTAAAAAATTCTTTTGTTTCCCCGTAATGAGAACAATTTCAAAACTACAACATTTTTTGTTGCTGTTGTATAGCATATTTTTTCTATTGTCACATCACAGCGTTAGACGCTAATTATTGCACAATCCGCACACTTTCATTGTGATTTTACTTCGTGCCTGGAGGAATTTGCACCTGCTTAAGAGTTTCTAGTTTTCCAATGTCCCGTGAATTTCGATTTCTTACCACTGAATTTCTGGCTAGTTTGAAGCCACAAGCAGAGATAATCATCGTAAAGCGCTCAATCCAAGGACGCAACAACGTAACCAGTGTGTGGGTTGAACACAGATTATGCAATTAGAGTTGTCGCAAAAAAGCTTTAGCACTTTTGGCCATGCTTTTGGGGGACTCTCAAGAAGATTCTTTGTCTCTTCTAATTATAAAAAAAATTAGCTTTTTGGCTAAAGCCGTTAAAATACAGGGTGAGCCAAAAGTAGGTGGACAGTAAAAAAAAAATTAAGTGTAACATAGTAATAGAAAACAGGTAAAATTAAAACAAATTTTAGTACTAAAATTATAATTATATTCCACAAATAACATAGTTGTAACAAAGTTAAAATGAACAATTCAATTAAAGTAACTGAGGCATAAATCTATTCCATATGCCGTCCGCCTATTTTTGGCTCACCCTGTATTTATTTTTTGTTATGTTCAATTTCGGGTGTTCTAAAAGAGGTGCAATCATAAAAATTGATTTCTTGGGGATTGATTTGTGCGGTTTCAGGGGAGATGGCACTCAAAAATTTCCAGAGACAAAACCGTGTTTTTTACTCGACAATTTTGCACAAAAATTAGATTGCGTTGTTTTGCCCTGTAGAACATATTAGAAGAGCGTACAATGTTTAGAAAGAAAAAAAACCTCATCGCGGCCAAAGCCAAAGTGGGGTTGGTGCAGATGAAAGGATTTTTGAGATAATTTTTCTGTATAAGTATTACCGGGTGAAATACTTTTGGCCGTATTATACACCGTTTGTGAATGAGAACATCTTCTTCGCCAAACGTTCCAGGCATATTTAAAGTCAAAAGCTAATATAAATGGATGCCGGCAGTAACGTGCAGTAAATTTTTCTTCAAGCATGCCCGTAACCAAAAATTTGCAATGGGAGGGGTGGAAGTTGCGGGGTCTGGGGGCGGATCCCCCAACCACCGGAGGCAATTGGGGTCGGGGGCAAGGCCTCCAGCCACCGGAGGCATAGCATGTAGGGGCGGATACACCAGCTCTCGAAAGATTTTTATTTTTTGGGCAAAAATAACTTAATTTTAGGCCTATTTTGATAAAAATCAATGCTATTAATACGTGGCATAAAATTAGCAGAGCAAAAAATGATTATACCGTACTAGTTGCATACATGGTTTATGTGGGAGGTAGCTATTGCTAGAATTTCAGTTCTCTCATTTACAAGTTGGTAAATCATAAAATCCTATTTCGGTAGTTTAGTAAACCTCGCAAGAAGTAATCTATTTCAGCTAAATTTTATAGTGAAAGATGTATGCATATATGGGGGCCAATCGAAGGAAGGTCGAGAAAAGTTGTTGAGCATTTTTCAAAGAGCGATCAAATTTGATTACCAATTTTCGGCTATTCTGTATAGTCTTTTTTCTGATTTATAAGTTTTATTTTTGACAAATTAGCTCCCTCCCCCTTCAATAAACATTTCAAAATATGCTTTAAATAATTTTTTGAATCTATTCTAGAGCAAAAGACAGTATCAGAAGTGCTAACAACGTAGTATTTTTCTTATTCTGCATTTTGGTCGGCAGGCCAATGTATTCACCCCGCGCCCCCTGGCTACGCTATTGTATTCACGCCTGATGTGATGAGTTTTCATTGCGTAAGTCGTCTCTTACAATTTTTTCTTAGCGATTTTGCTGTTGTTTCGCCGGTGCATTAATACTGGTAATGCATCATTTTGCCATTGCAAGAAAACGTCAATTTTTCAAATCGGCCAGCAAACTGCAAACGCTAAGTCCCTGCTGTGGTAGTAGCGAGTAAGACCAACAGTTAAACACTAAATTAAGAAAAAAGATTGGTTGTTTATCCAATTTATTTGCAAGCATTTTTACAACGTTTCAAGTTTTTAATGGTACGTTCTTAAAATCCGTACTAAAAAATAAAAAAAAAACTAAAGTACCGGTACGGTACCGCGGTACTTTGCTATTTTTTGGCGGTACCGGTACCACAAAAGTACCGACGGTACCGGTACCAAAAAAGTACCGCGGTACCGGTACCGTGGTACTTTAGTTAGCTACTTTAGTACCTTGGTACTTTAGTACTTTAGTTACCGGTACCGCGGTACGTTAGCTACTTTAGTACCGCGGTACTGCCCACCTATGGTTTAATCCCTCTCCCTTTGCAAAATCCTGGTTACCTGCCTACAGGCAACGATTTCAGATCTTCCACCCTACGATATCTTTGTCCCACAAAACCTTCCTGTTTGATGACGTCATTGCATGGGATTTGTGATTTAGGTCTCCCCCAATCAAAAATTCTGGGTACACCAATGAATTGGAGATCACCTAAAAAACTTTTTTGAAGACCTTTTTTTTGGAGAACACTTGCGCTTGTGTCCTTGGCCTCGAGAGGGTCTGTCCTCGGAAAGGCTTGTCCTTTGGCCTTGGCCTCGGACTTTTTTTGTGTCCTTGGCATTGGAATTGGCCTCGAGCCTTGTGTCCTCGACTCCACTCTGGTATCTTGTCACTAGTAATAACCAAACAGCAGCCATCTCTAAAGCATCACGTGCGTAAGTTGGCACTGTAGGCTATTCTGACGATACATCAGCTACCAATTATTGCACAAGTGACATTCACACAAAACTTAGAAACTGGGGGGTAAATTGCACTTTTGGCAAAGTGAGCTGTTTTGATTTGTTTTTAGTTGATTCGTTGCTGCAGTTACTTTTTGGATTTTTTATTTAAAGCTAGATGGGAGCTTACAAGTTGCCTGCCTATAAACGAACGACGCGTGTTAATGGTGATTTTTAAAAAATCCTTTTGTTTCCCCGCAATGAAAACTATTTCAAAATTACAACATTTTTTGTTGCTGTTGTGTAGCATATTTATTCTCTTGTCACAGCATAGCGTTAGACGCTAATTATTGGACATTCCGCACGCTTTCATTGTGATAATTACTTCGTGCTTGGAGGAATTTGCACCTGCTTAAGAGTTTCTAGGTTTTCAATGTTCCGTGAATTTCGACTTCTTGCCACTGAATTTGTTGCTTGTTCGAAGCCACAAGCAGAGATAATCATCGTAAAGCGCTCAATCCAAGAACGCAACAACGTAACCAGAATGTGGGTTGAACACAGATTATGCAATTAGGGTTGTCGCAAAAAAAGCTTTGGCACTTTTGGCCACGCTTTTGGGGAACTCTCAAGAAGATTCTTTGTCTCTTCTGATTATACAAAAAATTAGCTTTCTAGCTAAAGCCGTTAAAATATTTTTTGTAAGGTTCAATTTCGGGGGTTCTAAAAGAGGTGTAATCATAAAAATTGATTTCTGGGTGTTTAATTTGTGGGGTTTCCGGGGAGGTGGCACCCAAAAATTTCAAGAGACAAAACCGTGTTTTTAGCTCGACAATTTTGTACAAAAATTAGAATGCGTTGTTTTGTCCTTTAGAACTTATTAAAAGAGCGTACAATGTTCAGAATGAAAAAACCTCATCGCGGCCAAAGCCAAAATGGGATTGGTGCAGATGAAAGGATTTTTGAGATAATTTTTCTGTATAAGTATTATCGGGTGAAATACTTTTGGCCGTATTATACACCGTTTGTGAATGAGAATATCTTCTTCGCCAAACGTTCCAGGCATATTTAAAACCAAGAGCTAATACAAATGGAGGCCGGCAGTAACGTGCAGTAAATTTTTCTTCATGCAGGCGCGTAGCCAAAAATCTGCGATGGGGGGAGGCGTTGCGGGGTCTGGGGGCGGATCCCCCAACCACCGGAGGCAATTGGAGTCTGGGGGCAAGACCTCCAGCCACCGGAGGCATAGGGTGTGGGGGTCGGATCCCCTAGCACTCGGAAAAAAAAATTTTTTGGCAAAAATAACTTAATTTTAGGCCTATTTTGATAAAAATTAATGCCATTAATACGTGGCATAGAAATTAGCAGCGCAACAAATGATTATACCGTACTATTTGCATAAATGGGCTCTGTAGGAGGTAGCTATCGCTAGCATTTCAGTTCTCTTATTTACAAGTTGGTAAATCATAAAATTCTATTCCGGTAGGTTGGTAAACCTCTCAAGAGTAATCTATTACGGCTATATTTTATAGTGAAAGATACATATATATAAAGAGGGGCCAATCGAAGGAAGGTCGAGAGAAGTGGTTGGTAATTAACTTATACTGAATGCCCTCCCCCCCTACTTCTGCGCTTAAATAGTTTTTTTTTTGATGAAACCTATGTTAAGCATTTTTCAATGAGCGATCAAATTTGATTACCAATTTTCGACTATTCTTTAAGGTCTTTTTTCTGATTTATAGGTTTTATTTTTGACAAATTAGCCCCCTACCCCCTTCAATAAACGTTTCAAAATATGCTTTAAATAATTTTTTATAGTCCCCCCGCGCGCCCCCTGGCTTCGCTACTGTATTCACGCCTGATGTGAGGAGTATTCATTACTTAAGTCGTCTCTTACAATTTTTTCTTAGCGGTTCTACTTTTGTTTTGCTGGTGCATGAATACTGGTAATGTATCATTTTGCCATTGCAAGAAAACGTCAATTTTTCAGATGGGCCAGAAAATCGCTAACGCTAATTAAGTCCCTGCGGTGGTAGTAGCGAGTAAGACCAACAGTTAAACACTAAATTAAGAAAAAAAATTCGTTGTTTATTCGGTTTATTCGCAAGCATTTTTACATCGTTTCAAGTTTTTAATTACGTTCGTAAAATCCCTACTAAAAAATAAAATAAAACTAAAGTACCGGTACCGCCAAAAAATAGCAAAGTACCGCGGTACCGGTACCACAAAAGTACCGACGGTACCGGTACCACAAAAGTACCGACGGTACCGATACCAAGAAAGTACCGCGGTACTGCCCAACTATGGTTAGTGGTAAACAATTATCAGAACAAACGCACATAGCCTAGCCACATACCCTGTACCCACCCTGTATGCACTAGGCCTATGGTATTGGTACAACGCTTGCATTTCACTTTTCAGAGTGACAGAGTTAGTTCAGTGTAGTAAATAGCAGAGGTGGAGTCCTCGAGGACGTCCTTGGCCTCGAGGACGTCCTCGAGGACAGATTTTGAAGTCCTTGGCCTTGGCCTTGGCCTCGAAGGTCAAGTCCTTGGCCTTGGCCTCGAGGCCTCAAGTCCTCGAAAATTGGCCTGTCCTCGGCTCGAGGACAGCACTATTTTTCGGAAAGTTAAAATTTTGTGGAGCGGTTGAAAAATTTTTTGGAAAGCGTTTTTTCGTGGAGATCGCTTGAAAAATTTTTTGGAAAGCGTTTTTTCGTGGAGATCGCTTGAAAAATTTTTTGGAAAGCGTTTTTTCGTGGAGATCGCTTGAAAAATTTTTGTGAAGACCTTTTTTTTTTTTTTTTTTTTTTTTTTTGGAGATCGCCTGAAAAATTTTTGTGAAGACCTTTTTTTTTTTTGGAGAGCACTTGCGCTTTGTGTCCTTGGTCCTTGGCCTTGGCCTCGAGCATTCCTGTCCTTGGCCTCGAGAGTGTCTGTCCTCGGAAAGGCTGTCCTTGGCCTTGGCCTTGGCCTCGGATTTTTTTTGTGTCCTTGGCCTTGGCCTTGGCCTCGAGCCTTGTGTCCTCGACTCCACCTCTGGTAAATAGTGTTCATCAACAGGTCATGGCATAAAGCATTCGGCTTTCAGTCCTAGATGTCTGTAGCCTGTCTGGTAGGCTATGTGGTAGAATAGGAAGATTAGGCTACACAAAGTTGCAATGACAGAATAGCATACGGAAGGTGGGCACAAGTCCGTTAATCCGTTAATAACGAAGCTAACTTTTTCATTAACTCGTTAATCCGTTAAAAAGATTTTTCGTGTTAACGGACAAAGTTAACTTCTGTTTAGTTCTGTTAACTTCCGTTAAGGTTTTTATCGTTAATATCTTGCACCATTCATTCATCGTACCGGTACAAACCAGTTTGCTCCGGTAACACTTGTTGCGTAGGCTACTCGCACGAGTTTTATAGAAGAAAGCAAGAAAAAGTTTTTTGTGGCAAAAAATAAGCTGCAGCCTCTTAGGTCTAATAATTATCGCTGTCCGCAATTCCCAAAGATTTTCCGATTGCAGCTTCGTTAGTGCACTTGAACTTATTTTTATTTTGAAATAAATTAGATTGTAGTGTAACTTCAAAACACAAAAAGATCACCATAACAATAAATATTTCCTTACAATTAGCTCAACAGCGTCAATACATGTTGTAAAAGGGAGTGAATAAAAAGTAATGTAAATTACACGCAAAATATTAACGAATTAACAGACTTTATTAACTTCCATTAATTAAAGTTGAATTTAACGGATTAACGTTAACGGAGGTGTGAAGTTTGTTAACGGACTAGAGGTTAACGAAGCTAACGTTTTGCATTAACTTGCCCACCTATGCAGAATAGCCTACGTGGTAGTAGCAGATGATTAGAGAGTTCTCGGTTCACGGATAAGTAAGCTACCGATAGTTTACGCAATATTGAATACCCATTTATAGGCAGTGGTGGGCAAGTTACTTTCTAGAAGTAACTAGTTACAAGTTACAGTTACTTGGCAAAAAAGTAACTAAGTTACAGTTACAAATTTGAAAAAGTAACCAGTTACAAGTTACAGTTACTTTTTGTGATTAAAAATTTGGACTAAAAACAGGCCTGTCGGCACTTGCCAGATTACGTCTGTTTGTCTTTTTACCACAAAGGCACAACTACAAGATGGGGAGGAGTAGGATTGTTTATTAAGGAGTCTTTATCAATTTCAATTTGCAAGGAGTTTGATTTAAACATTCCTAACTGTGAAGATATGTGGATTCAACTAGATTTAGGGAATAACAAAAAATGTATAGTGGGGGTAATTTACAGACACCCTAAACAGAAATTATCAGAGTTTTGCAAGAGTTTTGAATCAACCATTAAAAAACTGAATAGTAGAAAATTGATGTATTATATCGGAGGAGACTTCAACGCAGATTTGTTGAAAAGTAACTCTGATATCAATATTAAAGATTTCATGAATTTAACACATAGCTTAGGCTGCATTCCCTTAATTACACACCCGACAAGAATAACCCGACAAGAATTACAAGCTCAACTCTTTTAGATCATGTTTATACAAACAATGTAGTGGGTGAACACAAAAGTTTTATTCTGGTGGAAGATGTAAGTGATCACCTGCCAGTAATGGTGTGTTCTAATTTAAGCCTGCCCAAGAGTGAAAAATCAACTGTCACCCTAATTCGTGATACAAAAAATTTTGAAGTAGAAAAATTTCTAGACAAATTAACTAAAAGCTATTAGGTGATATCAAAGAGGAATGCATTGACCACTACACTGAGAAGTTTATTGACATTTTTCATAAGACTTTAAACATACATGCACCATTACAAAAACAAAGCAGAAAGGAAACAAAACTAAAAAACAAACCATGGTTATCCAAAGGAATCCTTATATCAATCCAGCAAAAAAATTTATTGTACAAAAGAGCCCTTAAATTAAATGACAGTAATACATGGGCACAATACAAAGTATATAGAAATAAACTGACTCATATTAAGGAATATGCAAAACGACTTTACATTAAAAATTTAGTGAATGATAATAAGCATGACACCTCGTCGCTTTGGAAAATTATAAATAAAATTATTCACTTGAAAAATGTGAAGAAAAATAACATTCCTAATAAAATGTATGCTTCCAAAAGTGAAAGTGCACAAGGTCCACAGGCCATCAGTAACTTGTTCAATAAATATTTCATAGAGATAGGAGTTAACCTTGCATCTACAATCGAAACACCAGCTATAATTGATGGCAAATTTAATGCCACATCTTTGATTCAGAGTAGTTGCAATTCGTTTTTTCTAGAACCAATAGTTGAAGAAGAAGTAGTGAATTACATCAGAGCTATGAATCCATCAAAAAGTACAGGAAGACAAGGAATTCCTGCAAAGTATATAAAAATGTCAGGCTCTGTTATAGCTCCAGTTCTAACTAACATTTTTAATGCATGCATATCAACAGGATATTTTCCAAAAGTGTTAAAAACCGCTGAAGTTGTTCCAATTTTCAAAAAAGGCGAAAGAGAGTTATGCAATAATTATCGCCCTATTTCTATTTTAAATCCTTTTGCCAAACTTTTTGAAAAGTGTCTGCTTGATCAACTAAACAATTATTTTGTGAGCAATAATTTGATAAGTCCAAACCAGTATGGTTTTAAGAAAAATTGCTCAACAAATGAAGCTGTTTTAGATATTTACAATAAGCTACTTGACAATATGGATAAAAAACTCATTACATGTTCTATTTTCTTAGATTTAAGAAAAGCATATGATACCATCAATCACACAATACTGATCAAGAAACTAGAAAAGTATGGAATTAGAGGATTACCATTACAGTTACTAGCAAGTTACCTGACTGACCGTCAACAGTATACAATTGTAAATCAATATAAATCTAAGTCAAGAGATGTTATTTGCGGTATTCCTCAGGGATCAACTCTAGGTCCATTGTTATTTAATATTTACATCAATGATCTACCACTTGCCTCAAATTCCACAATTCATCTTTTTGCTGATGATACAAACCTTACTCTCTCTCATTCTAATGTTTCAACACTGCAACAAAATATTAATGATGAATTACTCAATGTAAGCAATTGGTTCAAGGTGAATAAATTATCAATTAACTTTAATAAAACTGAGTTTATGGTAGTGACAACAAAACAAAATAAACCTGAACTCAAAGTATCAATAGATAATAATCCAATCAAGCAATCACATCACATAAAGTATCTAGGTGTTCTCATAGACGACAATCTAAACTGGAAACAACAAATCAAGAAGCAATGTTCAAAGGCAGCAAGGGGATCTTGGGCCCTTAATCAATTAAAACACTTTGTAGATGAGCAAACCTTAAGATCTGTTTACCACTGCCTCATATACTCTCATCTACAATACTGCATAAGTAGTTGGGGGACTGCTTCAAAATCAACATTAGCACCTCTCTTTATTCTGCAAAAAAGAAGCATCAGATTGTTAACTGGAAGTGGATATCGTGAGCATACTAATCCTTTGTTCTATCGAGCTAAATGCTTAAAACTCAAGGATATTTACTCTCTGGAAACTGCAAAGCTAATGTACAAAATTCACAATAATGTATTATCTTTTGCAAATTCAGATAAGTTTAACCTAATGAAAAACTGCTATACACATAAGACAAGATTGAGCCACAAAAACAACTTCTTTCTTCCAAGAACTAGAACAAGATTAGGGCAAAAGTCTATCATTCGCAGGAATTAAAATTTGGAATGAAATTCCAAGCAGTATGAAAGAAGTTTCATTCTACAGATTTAAAAAAGCTGTTAAAGCTCATTTTTTATCAAACTATGAAACCGATAAGAGCTAGAATAACAGCTTTCTATTAGCAATGCAGTAGTAATTACAGGAATCATAGTTGCATATTTATGCTTTAGTTCAACAATAACCTATTTTTTGCTTGAATAGCATGAGTTTGGTGCATTCATCTATCACACATTTATTACAATACGTCATCTCTCATTTTGATGTCCCCATGAATTATTGGTAATTTTGCAATAACTGACTGAGGTTGATATATACTGGTATTGGAAATTGTACCAGTACTAATGACATATTGGCAAACAATACAAAACAAAGCAAGGAGTTTTTTTTTTCACTCTAATTGCCCACTTTAAATTCTATAAAACATAAATAAGCATTATGAACTTTATTAATTTTATTTCAATCCAATCTGTAGTTACAGCATTTTTATTTTTTAGTATGCTTAGAGTCAGAACAATTCTAATGTTGTCTTGCATTTTCTTTACATGGTGACTGTGAATTTTGTGTATACACTGTACAAAGTGCACATATCCTTGCAACACTTTGTTTTAATTTTGCGTAAAATTTTTTATCATAGAAAGTAGCAGACTGAGAAAATCTAGAAGCTGTTTTTTTTTTTTAACCTTAACTTGGTGAGGTGGCAGTAGACTTAGATGACCTTTCGGTCCTTCGCTGTCTCCTCACCAAGTGACTAAATATCGCTTTGACTCTGCAAGTTTGTGTGTTGGTTTTAAAGGAATTGCTTATTTCGATGCTTTGGTGATATACCTAGAGGAAGTTGCAGTTTTTTCTTGTGATATGACGTCACTTGGTAAATAAATAAATATGATGATGATGATGTCTCAAAAGTATATAAAGACCAAACCAAGGATGTTTCTTTGTAATAAAATTTAGTTTTGTCAAAGCGTTAAATTTCATGCATCAACTTTCAAAGTCGCATATGTGTAAGAATGGACAGAAAAAAGGACTAGCTAGATCTAAAATATTCACTGATAGTTACAAAAATTTTAAAAACAGAAATCAGTTAATTGCCTTTCAAAAAGGCCAACATTTCAAAGTGTACAGCTGTGCAGTAGGCCTACTCAGCACTGAATTCCCAAACGGTTTCAATCACCAGAAAGCGAAGTTGGAAAACTATCACAGCCTTCACTTCAACCAACAACCATATGTATAGTCCAGTGAACACAGTGAAGAAAATATGGATAAAAGGCTATGGTTGATCAGACATGCAACAGTGCGTCCTGTGTTGGCAGTGTAATACAATTATTTTGAATGGAATTCATAAAAAATCTGTAATTTGCTTCAAAGCATGTAGTACAAAAAGTAACTGTAACTTTTTTAGGGCTCTAAACTGGTAACTAGTTACAAATATCGTTACATCTGAAAAAAAGTAACAAAGTTACGGTTGCAGTTACTAAAAAAGTAACTAGTTACAGTAACTAGTTAAAATTGTAACTTGTTACTGCCCACCACTGTTTATAGGTTTACTTTGGGAGGCAGTCAAGTTGTTCTAATCAAGTCAGACAGTTAAATATAAGTGTAGTAACTTGTGACAGCATGCAGAGCACGTGACATACCAGTATTTGGGCTATTGATTCAGAATTAGTACAGTAGTTTCATAAATCATCCGGTAGACAAGTAGATTGTTTTTGATGGCCAAAACATGGTGCAAAAAGACTGATAGAAAACACACTCAAGGCAGATAAAACCAGTATAATTAGAACGACTGACCTCGCGTTTGTGTTCCTTTGTTTTTACTCGGCCATTTTCAAAACTAACGAGTGCGAAGTTTCAGACTTTTACTTATAACTCGAGAATAGTGAGATCTAGCTGTAGGAAATTTTAACAGCTGTTTGAGATCGATAAGTTATATGTTGTGCCAAATTTTGAGGCAATGAGTTACGTGACTTTGGTTTTAGGACCCGAAAACCACGTGAAATATTTGGTATAAAAAGCGGTCTTATTGAAAAACGGCTTAAACACGGCAAAAATATTTCACAGGGTTTTGTACGTCTTAAGATACCCTTTTATCCCTACTAAACCACTTTTGGCCACGATGAGTTTTTTTTTCTTTTTTTTTTTTCTTTTTAAATCTTATGTGCTCTTCTTCTCCTAAACTACAACACATCGAAATCTAATTTTTGGGTAAATTTGCTAAGCTGCAAACGCAATTTTGCCTCCCGAAATTTTTCGCGGCCACTCCTCCAAAAACCCCCAATATGGGGCCCCAAAAATTAATTTTTTTGATTGTTCAAGCTAGGGTGATAGTTTTTTTTTTTACATCAGTAGATATTTAAGTGACAAATGTTTTGACATGCTTTGGGGTACCACCCCTCCAGGGGCCCCCAAATAGACCCCCAAAAATCAATTTTTGATTGGCTCAAGCTAGCATTAGTTGTTTTTTTTATCAGCACTTGTTAAAAAATACAAATAGTTTGACATGGTTTGAGAGAGCCACACGCCTCTAAAAACCGCCAAAATGATGCCACAAAAATCAATTTTTTTATTATGTCATAAGCTAGAGAGCTAATTTTTTTTGATGTTTGTGGAAATTTGAAGAATACATAACTTGCGGTGCGGTGCAGCGTGAACTTAGTTGTGTTTATGTGTGGTGCAGTGCAGCATGTTGACAAGGTTTGCAGACACGGCGCAGCATGCGGATGCATTTTTTGTTATCTGCGCCATCTCTACCACGATGCACACCAATCTATGAGCAAAATTATTGTACCCAAGAAGCAGTGTAGACTACTAATAATAAGTTTTTAGTCGTTGGAAAACTTGTACAATGTTTAAGTTAAACATACAGTAAATTCACAGGATTATAACATGGAAGGCTTATTTCACAGGAAATTTTTATATAGTTTTTTATTAGGAAGTGGCTATTTTGCCTCGTGAGGCAAAATAGTGCTTTTCCTCTGTTTGGGTTAGGGTTTGGGTTAGGGTTGGGATTAGGGTTAGGATTAGGGTTAGAGTTTGGGTTGGGGTTTGGGTTAAGATTAGGGCTAGTTTGGCACTTGTGGCAAAACAGCCATTAGGACTATTTTGCGTCCAAATGGCAAAATAACGTGGGGCTATTTTGCCTCTAGAGGCAAAATAGCCACTACCTTTTTATTAAGTCTGACTCAAATCAAACCCAAACTCAAATGCTAACTCTAAAACTATTCTCGAATTGAACCCTAACACAAACCTTAACCTAAATCCTAATCTTAACCCCTAATAAAGCAAATGAAAAAAGTCCGGATGAATATTTCTCATTTTTCTTTTATTCTCTTTAACTTGAAAATCTTCGGTGAAATAGTTACTACCTTATAACATTCCCGACATTGTTCGGCCAATTATCGTAGCAGCTCTTTTGCTCACGCCACCACGACTAAAAAAAAAAAATTTTCACGCCGGAGATCTTCGGAAAAGCATACACAAAATGCAGACTGGGCCATACCCCCCCTCTTTGGAATTTGAGCAGAAAATCTGGGCAAAAAGACGGACTGAATCTAAGTGAAGACCTTTTTCGTTCTTTTTTTTTTGGGTTTTCACCTATATCTGGGCAGAAAAACGGGCTAAATTTGAGTGAAGACCTGTTTTTTTTTTTGTTCTTCATTATTCTCATCAGGTTTTTTTCTCCCTTTCCAAATTTCCTGCCCCCCTCTCCTTTCGAAATGTGTACGCCACTGGTGCTAGTGTTATAGATTGATATGTCTCTCTCCTAGGCGGAGCGCCTAGGTCTTCATTGTCTGCTCCTTGCACTCAAGAGGCTAACAAGAAGATTCCAAAACAAACTTGTATTAACAGAAAGCAAATAAAAAACACGAGTTCAGCAAAAATTTATCAAAATTCACCCGGCCTGGCAGAAAACACTTAAGGTGCGTTTAGACTGGACGCGAAGCGAAGGTTGGCGACCTTCGCCAACCTTCGCGAGTGGTCGCTTACGTCACTCGCAAAGGTTGCCAACCTTCGCTAGTGGTTGCTAATCTTCGTGACAGGTCGCTTCATAGGCTAATTTTAATAACTTACTTTTAAAATGTATTCAATGAGCAGAAAGCGTTGTGTACTTTATCGTTGAAACGCTATTATAGTAATCACAGGTTATGTTTCGTCACCTCGCGCTGAAATTAAAACGAAGATTGAGTTTGTATTATGTTATCACGCAATAACCGTGAAGAAGAGTCTTGACTAATAGCCTACTTATCAAAACAATCGTGAGAAAAAAGTTTGTTAAGTATAAGGGAAAAACAAAGTACAGCAGATCGAATTTGGAAATGAATTAAAAGACTAGTCATTTCTTCAAAAATGTAGTAGTACTAAGCCTATTTACTAGTGCACGTGGTCGTGGTCTAAGCACTAAGCCTATTTAGTGCACGTGGTCACTTTGACCTTGGCTAAAAAGTTTAGTAACTGTTGTACACTGCGTTTTGTCTTATTTGGCTGTAATGGATAGGTTTGTCATGAGAAGTATTAGAGACCCTCACCCTCACCCCGGTCCGAATTCTACTTTTTCTGAAGCTACCAATTCTCCTTCCACTTAATCATCTGCTCATGCTTTTGGTGCCCCTGGTTATCTTAACCTTCTTGCTCTTTCACGTCCAAACTCGAATTTATTCCCGAAAGGCAAAAATAACCGCTGCTTTTGTCCCGAATGGTTTCGAACCCATACCCACACCAACCAATAAATTGAACTCAGCTTCAGAGGCTGCTAAAAGCTTTCTTATTTCAAAAACAAACTGCCCAGCATATAGGTGTAGCCAGGGATACCCGCCCCCACTTGAAATGTCACCAATGACAAAAATGCGGCAAAAAAGCCTCTTGATTCTTCAGTTTCAGTTTCTTCTACCATTTTTTGCTTACAACAGTAATTAATAAGAATAACTAGATGGGAGTTTGCCAGCAAACCCAGTGAACGACCGACGCATAGCTAATGCTGTGACGCTCAAATGTACTTTTTGTCTACCATAAAATCAGCAATTATTCAAAAATATCTGATTATGGAATCTCCAGAAAAGTGGAGTCAAAATATTTGTCAGTTAAATATCTCATGATATCAAAACACTGGCACCCTAGCTTGGGACGTTCAAAAACTGATTTTTGGGGGTCCATTCGGTGGGGTCTTTGGGGGGTGGCACCCCCAAACTACGTCAAAATATTTGTTTGTTAAATATCTGCTGATATCAAAAAAAAGTTGAACTCTAACTTGAGCCATTCAAAAAATTGATTTTTGGGGGTCCCCGGGGGAGTGGCCACCCCCAAACTATGTCAAAATATTTGTCTGTTAAATATCTGCTGATATCAAAAAGATCTAGCACCCTAGCTTGAGCCGTTCAAAAAATTGATTTTTGGGGCCCAATTTTGGGGGGGTTCCCGGTGGAGTTGCCCCAAAAAATTTCGGGAAAAAAATTGCATTTGCAGCTCAACAACTTTACACAAAAATTAGATTTAGATGTGTTGTGGTTTAGGAGAAGAAGAGCGTACAAAATTTACGAAGAAAAAAAAGGAAAAAAAAAGAAATGAACCTCATCGCGGCCAAACATGGGTTGGTTGGGATGAAAGAGTATCTTGAGACATATAACCCTATGAAATATTTTTTGCGGTACTCAAGCCGTTTTTGACTGAGACCGTTTTTTACGCCAAACTTGCGGGGCGGTTTTCGGGTTCTAAAACCGAAGTCACGTGACCTATTGCCTCGAAATTTTTCGTACAAACATACAACTCAATAATCTCCAACTGCTGTCAAAATTTCATGTAGCTATATCAAACTGTTCTCGAGTTATAAGCAAAAGTTTAAAATTTTGTACTCGTTAGTTGGAAAATGGCCGAGTAAAAACAGAGGAACACGCGACGCGAGGTCGTTCCAATGAGGACCAGGTCCCCCAATTCAGTTTTTGCCAACCGATTTAAATGTATATATAACCCAGGAGAAATGAAGAGTTTTGGTCTAAAAGTTCCTATCTTAGGCCACAGAGGTGGGCAGTACCGCGGTACTGTAACGCGGTACTTTTTTAGTACCGTTATCGGTAACGTCGGCACTTTTTCAAAAAAGTACCGTTTTTGGTACCGTCGTTACTTTTTTAGCGCGTTTACCGTTGTTACAGAATGAGCTGTAACTAGTGGTTGCAGGTGTCCTGAAAGGAGCTTCCAGGACTTCACCGCTCCGACTCTGACAATTACTTCAACAAAAAAGAACTTAATCAAAATTTATTGGGTAATTAACTCAAATCAGCGCGGCAAAAAACAATCAAAAGTATCCCGGAAAAGTAAAATAAAACAGAAATACCGCGAAGTCTTCTCGTGTAAAAAAATACGTCCAACCGCCAGATAACAAAAATCCAAAATGAACAACATGTAGTTCGGTGCTATAACGTAATTAGCAACCGTTCAAAAACGTGAAAAAATGATTTTCTAAAACTGCGAAAAACAAAGCAAAGTAAAGTGCGCAGAAGCTGCAGGCAAACGCTTTTTTTTGGTTGCTGCAGAAAATAGGAAATATAAATGTGTTCGAGGCCCAACAACGACAGATAATTAAAATAAAAAAGCTCGGTGCGATAACAACCGTGGTACTCGGTACTTTTGCGTGGAATGGAATTAAAACCATTCAAAAGGAGTTGAAACTACGGAGAAGCACTTTCAAATCTTGCCTACGTAATAAGGAGTTGTTTACTGGATGACTGACACTTCACCGACACTGCACTAAGTTGCTTTACAGAGCAAATCATAAAAGTTAGCTGTATTGCGTTATGTTCTTTACTCTTTTGTCTGTCCTGAAAAGTGAAGACTGAAGACCAGCCTGTCTCTGCACAAACTCATTTGAAGTGATATTCTTTTCCAAAGAAAATTTGTAGCAGTACATAATTTCATAAGGGGCTGTCCATAAAAGATGTTCGCAAACAATTGACCCCCTCTAATTGTGTCCGTAAATTGTTCTCGTTCAGGGGTGCCAAAACTCGGGGGGATATACCCCCCCAATAATTTGACTTCATCCCCTCCAATAATTTGACTATGGTCTACAACTGCATCCCCCCCAATAATTGACTTTGTTCTGCATCTGAGCTTGTTCGCGCGGACACAACAGAGAGAACTTAAGAAAGGTATGGAAATGACCAAGGCAATTTTATTGCTGAATTATTTCGTCACCAAAAACCTGTTTCGAAACCATGGGATTTTAAGACAAGTGGATGCCACCAATGATAAAAATGTGACGAAAATCCTTTTGTTTCTTCACTTTCAGTTTCTTTTAGCATTTTTTGCTTACAACAGTACTTGACAATAATATTGACGACGAGGGGGGCCCGCTCAATTCAATTTTGCCAACCAATTTAATTGTATAATCCGGATGAAATTAAAGGTTTTTGTCCTAAAAGTTGCTACCATAGACCTTTTTTATGAACGTAATGTAATTACTAGGGTGGATTTACCAAATGGCGCAGTGCCGGGGTCTTGTGTTTAGAATGCTGGTAAGACTTTTTTGGTCTTCACGTATATTTGGCAGGAAGATGTTGCGAAATTTTTTCAAAGTACTAGGAGCCCCGCAGGCCCGCACAATGAAAATCCAGTCCGGGCAATAGCATGGTTACAAAGGCGTAATCATCTATTTTACCATTTTTCAATAACAACTACCTCCACCTCGCCAGTTTTGACGCGACAAAATAACTTTGAGAAATAAATTAGCTAGGAGAAATGTTCATTGAACTAATCATTGAATTTAAATGGAAGGGGCCTGGGCCCCCTGGCCGTACATGTATCCCTACCACTGGTTATTTTCATGACAAAATATAGGTATCTGTAAGAAAAATCATCGCCTGAGTTATTATTTACTGCTAAAATATTGCAGTAGTCAATGTACCTTACTTCCCCTACCTGGGCCAAATCACTTTCAAAATTTGGAACCAAAATGCAAGATTTTAAACGTGTTTTGGACTTAAATTGTGAGTAAACGGATGACTGAACACATTGATTTTTTCAGTTGGTTTTCAAGTGTTAAAAATCTAGTTCTTTCAAATGGCTTTGAACAGGTGCGAATCGTGATCCAAAGGCATTAAAATCACTTTTTTTCCGAAAAATTGCAAAAAATTGTCCAGCGTCTGAGGGTTTTGCCCCCAGACCCTCATAGTTTTCGGCTGGGGATCCGCCCTCAGACCCCCGTCTGTGATACGTTTGAGTTACACTATATTTTCCTCAACGCGTCTCCCAATTCAGACATTTTCACTTTTTAACTTTTGGTTCAAGCCTTTTCCCTTTAGCAAAATCCTGTTTAAGTGCCAGACGCTGGCCACGGCTTCTGATCTTCCATTCTACGATATCTTTGTCCTACAAAAAGTTCCTCTTTCGAAAAACTTTTTGACATTATGCATGCATTTTGTGGTTTGCCCCTCCCCCCCATCAAAAAATCCTGGCTACGACTAGGTTTGAGATCCTTCTAACATTCATTTGTATTGGCGACGCAATTGGTAAGGCTACTGAGTCTTAGGGCACATGACAGACATTTCCTCGTTCGCTTGAATAACGAGTTTTTTTTTAAGAGGCGCTAACGAACGAAATACTCGCTAAACGTAAGAGGTCATTTTTGCACGTGTATGTAAAGCCTTGCGAAATCCGTTACGTCATTCTTTCTCGCTAAATTTCTTCGAGCGATTGCGTAAAGCAGTTCGAGTAAAAAAACGTCACATTTTCCTCGCCAACTTAAAGAGGATCTTGAAGCACTCTTTAAGCGTGCGAGAAATCTTTTTGGTTTAGAAATTTAATGGCGAAATGTTGAAAACTTCTAACTCATGCGAATTTTTGCTGAAAATTAATTCAAATCGTCGCCATGTTTGCTACTGGACTGCTAAAAAAAAGCGAATTGCATTGAGAACCATTTGCTGTTTCGATTGATAAAGAAATGCTAAGTAGTGCAAGTTGACAAAAATAGTAACACACTCCTTTTATAAGAATGATTTTCTAAAAAACGAGGCTCATTTTTGCTCAAAATTTAAGAACAAATTAATAATAATAATAATAATCGCAATTTATATCCCCCTTGAGATAACACCAACAAGTGTCAATGCATCTGACTAAGGGGCCAAAGTAACATTCAAATAGCTTTACAGAAATAAAATTAATACTCAACAGAGGTACTAATTCTACAGCAATAAGCAGCAAAATACTGGCATCAAACAGTGGTAATATCCTCAAAGGCTAAATTAAAATAAAATGCTTTTAGACGTTTCTTAAAAAGGGACAAAGTTTCAATTTCACGCAGAGATAGTGGCAACGAATTCCATACTTTGGGTGATGCACACGAAAACATAGATTGGGATCTAGCAAAGTTTAAGCTAGTTATCGTTTGAAGCAGCCAATTATCATCATTAACACGCAAGCTATATCTTTCCGAAACAGAACGAGAGTTGATTAAATTTTTCAAATATGTTGGAGCATAACCATGCAGGCACTTGTGTGTGAGCAAAGCAATTTTGAATTCAATACGAAACTTAACTGGTAAAAAATGAAGGCTTTTCAAATATGGTAGCATATGCTTACGCAAAGCAGAACCACGAAGTCCAAAAATAAATCTCACTGCAGAATATGAAACTTTTGTCAACTTGTGCAATATATATTCTGGTAAGTTATAAAACAAAGCATTGCAATAATCAATATGGGACAATATCAAAGAATGAACTAGCTGAATTTTTAGAGGTTTAGTAAGCTTAGATGCAATTCTGCCTAAATTACGTAAATTGCCACAACAAGTACTAACTACTCTATTGATATGCTTCTCAAGGTTCAGTCTGTCATCAAATACTACACCAAGAATTTTGACAAAAGCATTAGGCATAGGCAAAGAACAGCTATCATCAATTTGTATGTTAGAAATTATTCTGGATTCAATGTTTCGATTAGATAAAATTTCGATGACTTTGGTCTTACTTTCATTCAATTTAGAAAATTACAAGTCATCCAATGCTTTAAATCTTGCAAAAAGGCTCGAATTTTGTTTTTAATCATGTCTACAGAAAAGTCTTTATCAAAAGAAAGATAACACTGCATATCATCAGCATATGAATGCACAAAAAGACCATGTGAATTAGCAATTAATTCAGCACTTTTAAAATACAAGTTAAATAGCACTGGCCCTAAAATTGAACCCTGGGGTTCACCAGACTTAACATCAACTGTATGAGAAGTACAGCCAGCACCTTTAACAAAGTAGCTCCTATTATTTAAATAGGTTGAAAACGATTCTAAAGCTACATCAGAAAAACCAAATTCAGCGGACAATTTACTAAGCAGGAGATCATGCTTAACCGTATCAAAAGCAGCTGACAAATCAAACAAAAGAACTACTGCATTTGACTTGGCATCTAAAATTGACAAAATATCATTGTGTATTTTTACAAGGGCAGTCTCACAGCTATAGCTAGATCTGTAAGCTGATTGCGAATAGCCATACAATGAATTTTCACACAGATATGTATTAATTTGGAGAAAAACACATTTTTCTATTAATTTGCCAAGAAAAGGCAAATTGCTTACAGGTCTAAAATTTTTAATATTATCATTATCCAAGTTCTCATTTTTAATCAAAGGAGTAACACATGCCTTTTCGAGAACATCTGGAAAATAACCCTGACTCAATGAAAGATTAACAATATGATGAATTGCAGGGAGTAATAAATCAATGCACTTCTTGAGAATACTGGTTGGTAGTGGATCAAGATCACATGTTTTAGATGGCATAGACTCAATTATAGCTTTTAAACCAGCTAAAGATAGCGGTTCAAACTTTCTAAATTTGGAAGCACATAAAGATTTAACTACATTTATTGGAAGCACATAAAGATTTAACTACAATTAATCATTCAGCTACAATTTTTTTTTTTTTTTAAGTGCCACAAGTGAAAAATCGTTTATATCCTACAAAGCCTCTGCCGCTCTGCATTCCCTCAAGGGTTGTCCAGTTCGGCCAAGAGTATTGTCCAGCTGGGGAATAACTTTGTCAGAGAAGCTGAGGGCTGCCGATGAGAGCTAAAAGCTCGAAACAGCGCTGTCCAGCTCTGTGCATCTTATGACTCGAGCTGCTTTGTAGCTGCAGGGTTGGTGGTTGATCTGGCCACCTAACTGCCAGTGGAAGTCGTTATGATTTCCCAGGAGTCGACCACGAAGGACGTCAAACTTGTCGATCAAACGCTTGAATAATTTTTTTTACTATTAGTGTTGCCGTGAAATAATTCACAAATTTCAATAAAGATATTTTTATCTTTCTTTGAATGTAAAAATTCAAAATACTATAATTGTAAACTAAATAATTAATCATGGGTTAGTTTTTGTTAAAAAGTTTGCATATTTAGTGTTTTAGCTTGAGTTTTTTTGTGTTGAATTTTAAACGTGGAAACTTGCTTTGAAGTCACATGACTGTCGTCACTTGGCAGCTGATCGTTACGAATACAAAACTTTGAAATAATTTCTCATGATTAAATACCGGTATCCTTAAGAATTAATAAAGAAATTATTTCGTGTTAAAAGTCGAAAAGCAAATGAAGTACCGTACATCGTGAATTACACCATATGTCTGTTATGATGATAGTCTACCCACAAAAAGTAGCCTAATACAATAACTGCTTTGAGAAATACCGATAACCTTTCACTCCCCGAAACTAACTAGCCTAGACCTAGCTGGTTGGCTTATCAACTCTCGAATGTCTGTTCTGCCACACTTAAGCACTTGAAACAATCACCGGAGTTAAGCCAACAAATAACCCAAAATGAGAGATGACTCTCATGAAATTGTGAAAAGAAGAACAATTTATTTATGCCTTATTTTGCAATATTTCCGAAAGTGTAGGCCTATTGCTTTATGTTGAAACTTCGCAGTAAACTACTGTAGTCTTAAAACATTGTAGCTGAATGATTTATTAGAATTGACGATGTGCTTTTGTTCGATTGGAATAAACGTTATGGACTGATGACCGGTATATCCATAGCTACTGACTGCCGTAGCCTATCGATATTCCTCGAAGCTTATCAGTATTCTTCGAAGCAGTTATTTTATTAGGCTGCTTTTTGTGGTAGGCTATCATTATAACAAACACGTAGTGTAATTCATAAGGTAGTTCGTTTATTTTTCGACGTTTTGCAAGAAATAATTTCTTTATTAACCCTATTTGTACTGGGGGGGGCAAATTTGCCGTCCCTCTCAGTTATTTTAATATAGCTTCTAAACGAAAGCAAAGTTTTGCTTTGATGCACCCTGACTTTGAATCAAATTTAATAACCCACATTTTCAGAAAGTTTGGAGTCAGCCGGACAACCGGAAGCGACGTCATTTTTACCTTTGTCAGAGGCACCTAAAGAGTTTTATGCAGTTTTGAGCATAATTCATACTTGTCAGTGCGCATATTCTCTTTATTGTACTGCGTATTCATTGTCAATGCTAATCTTCAGCTGGAATAAAATATTTTAGATACTGATAAATTCATTGCATCATCATTACGTCATTGATGACGTCATAATTCAAAAATATTGCTTTCTCTGCTGTTTCTTGAAATAAACTGCGTTTGCATAAAAAAAATATTCATTTTCATCAGCTGCTGAATGACAAAATGAAAATTATACTGCAGTATTCTATAATTTTGTGAAATATCCTATATTTCAGTCACAAAAAATTACAAAGAATAATCAACACAATATATTAACGATGATGTCATCATTTGAGGTAACTTTATCAGAGATGTTTTTGAAATAACAAAAGTCCAAACTAAAATTAATATTTTGCAACATTTAGGCAAATTTGCATTCTGTTATCAGGATTTACTGGTTTTGATGACGTCATTATCATCTTCGTGACGTCACAACCTCAAAAAATTTATTTTTAAAAATTTAACAAAAAATAGCTTCAACAACCAAAAAAATCTCGATTCTGTCACTTACCAATCGGTTTTTAGATAGGGGGGCATATTTGCCCCCCCGGTACAAATAGGGTGTAAAAATAGCCCAGTATATATAGGGTTAATGGTTACCGGTACTTCATCTTGAAAAATTGTTTTGAAGTTTTGCATTCATATCAATCAGCTGCCAAGTGACGACGGTCACGTGACTTCAAAGCAAGTTTCCATGTTTTAGAATTCACCACAAAAAAAACTCAAGCTAAAACTTTAATTATGCAAACTTTTTAGCAAAAAACTTAGCCATGATTAATTATTTAGTTTAAATTTATCATATTTTGAATTTTTACATTCAAAGAAAGATAAAAATATCTTTATTGAAATTTGTGAATTATTTCACGGCAACACTACTAGTAAAAAAAATTATTCAAGCGTATGATTTTAAAATATTCATCCGCGTTCGATTAAAAGCGGTATATCTTAAAAACGGCACCTGGTTGCAACCGAAGACATTTCAATCATTAATCAGGCATTAAAAATCTATTTGTAAAAAATTTTTCAAGAGGTACCTCAATGGGTATCACGAGACAACACAATTTTGGACACCGTAACAATTAACGCCTATACAGGTTACCAGAATAAAAACAAAAATTGCACTTTATTTCGTATTGAAACGCACTAAACACACATTTTCAGTACGTTTAGATATCGTAGCTCATAAACCAAGCGTAAGGGACATTAAAAATATGTTGAAAAACAATGGAATCGAAATTTCCGAGCAATGAAGGCGACTGAATTGTTATGCTTTGTAATTAAGGAATACAGATATCCACAATGCAGGAAGCCCTCTCTCTTCGTGCCGGCGACATATTCGCACTGATCAACCCCCCTGGCTTTGGAGTACGTCTTTAACGGAGAGCCTCTAATAATATCTGTTACGCAATTCTTCCACCGGCCAAATAGCCTATGTGGTATTGTGCTCGGCCCTGGTGCCAAAAGTCATGGCTTCAAATGGAACACAGAGTTGCCAACGACTCGCCACCGTTGTGACGTTTCTTCAAAATAAAAGGAGCTGTGTTGCCCAAGTGCATTGTCGCGGCGACGGACCAATCAAACTCGGTACAGGTTTAGGCGTAATACAGTGAGTAGGCCTATAATGATTTGAATTTTTTTTTTAAGTAATTGCTTCCGTAGATTCATTCACTGAGCATGGTATACCAGTTACCACTAGGCAAGTAAGAGACTCAATCACTGTTTAACGCATAAAATCATCAAAATTATTGTTTCCAAAATGAGCAAATTTTTTCTTTTGCAGAGTACCGAATTACGGTACCGAGTACCGGTACCGTTGGTGCTTTTTCAAAAATGTAACGAATAAAGTACCGTCGGTACTTTTTTAACAAAGTAACGGCAAAAGTACCGAGTGCCCACCTCTGTTAGGCCCTCATTTACCTTTTTATGAACGTATAATGCAATAACTAGGGCCGGATTTACCATAAATGGCACAGTACTAGCAAGGGGTTCCGCGCTCAAATGGTGAGACTTTTTTTGGTCTTCACCTGTATTTGGCAGGAAAACGTTGCGAAAATCTTCAAAGTGCCAAAGGCCCCGCACAATATAAATCTGGCCAGGGCAATAACATGGTTAGTAAGCGTAACCATTTATTGTACCATTTTTAAATAACAATCCACCTCCACCTCGCCAGTTTTTACGAGACAAAATACTTTTGAAAAAAAAAATTAGCTAGGGGAAATGTTCATTGAACAAACAATTAAATTTGAATTCAGGGGGGTTGCACCTCTTGGTCGTATATGTACTTCTGCAACTGGTTATTTTTATTACAAAACAAAAAACTCAAAGGAAAATCTTCAAGTGGAGTATCATTTAGCCTACTGCTAAAATATTGCAGTAGGCAATGTACCTTGCTTTCCCCTTCCCGGACCAAATCACTTGCAAAATTTAACACCAAAATGCAAGATTTTGAAATGTTTTGGACTTTACTTATAAGTTAAAGTAAGATTGAACAATTTAATTTTTTCAATTAGCTTTTAAATGTAAAAAATCTAGTTTTTTCGAATGGCTATAAACACGTGCAAATTGTGATCCAATGGCAATGAAATAGCTTGTTTTCCAAAAAATTACAAAAAATCGCCCAGCGGTTGATGGCTTCGCCTCTAGACTCACGTCTGTAATAGGTTTGAGTTACATCAGTTTGCTCAACACGTCTGCTGGTTATGTGCTAACACACTGGTCACGGCTTCTGATCATCCAATCTACAATATCTTTGTCCCACAAAAAGTTCTTCGTTCGAAAATTTCTGGTAACGTCATTGCACGTGATTTGTGCCACCCCTCCTAATCAAAAATCTTGGCTACACGTATGGCCCAGCATGCTCGTATTGTAGAAAAAGGCAGCAATTTTTGGTCTCCCCTAAAAGAAATTTTGCCCCATAGAACAACGCTCTAGTTGCCGCACTATAATAGGGGCCGCAGACGAAAACGAGATTAGAAACGTTGCCGGCCTTACAGGTCTTTTTTTTAGACACGAATACAGCATTTTTAAATATATATTTGTAGCCGTACACGATGTGAAGATCGGTTTTGATATGCAAAAGTTTAGTCTACTTTAGTGCCCCTCACTTTGGGCTTGTGCCCCTTCGCTTCGTTTGCCCTGGGGACGGCACTGGGGTAATGGCTATAGCTTTCTGAGACAGTAGTCTTTTGCACTAGAATGGACTCAAAAATGATTTGAAGCATCTTTTGAAACAATTATTTAAGGGAAACTGATTTGTCAAAAACAAAATACACAAATAAGTAAAAACTTTTAGAATGGCGAAAATAAGCAATCAAGTTTGATCGCTTGCTAAAAAATGCTGAAAATAAATATTCATCAAAAAAAAATTAAAACTCAAAAATAGGTAGGGAGGCTATTCAATTTTAGTTAATTACTGATCACTTCTCTCAAATTTTGTTAACCACTTCTTTCAAGTTTCTTTCCATTAGACCGCTCCCCCTCCAATTACTTTTCTGTAAAATATGCACGAAATAGATTACCACTTGTAAGTTTCACTGATCTAGGATTTTATGATTTACCAGCTTGTAAATATGAAACTAAAATTTTACTGTTTATATCCACCTTCTACATAACACATTTCTGCAAACAGTTTAAACAAGTTTTTGCACTGCTGACTTCTTATGCCACGTTTTAAAGCAATGGTTTTTAACGAAATAGGCCTAAAATTAAGTCCATTTTGCAAAAAATACAAAATTTTCCAGCGGCTAGGCGCTCTGCCCCCAGACCTCCAATGGCCTCTGGCTGAGGGCTCCGCAATCAGACCCCCGAAACAGCCCCTCATTGCAGATTTCTGGCTACGCGCCTGACTAAGATACTTCAGTGATAGGACGCTTGTATGTTGATGTTTTTGCGAGTTTTAGATACTATAGAAATACCGTAATATTACCAATAATCTAAAAACACACCAAAATATCATCACAAACTTCGGAAGAATAGTTCGGTTCTGAAAATGGCACTAATTTTTGTCAAAAACCAAAAATATTTCTAACATAACGTTGTTCGTCAAAGTAGTTACAAGACGTGAGAGACTGCATTTCTTTGCCCCTTTTATTCTACACGGAGCTGAAATTTTTGTAATGTAAATTCTATCAATAACAAAATTGCGGTTTAATGAGTATAATATCTGAAAAATGAGTTTTCGGGGAAATGTAATTTCGACCAAATGTACATTCTGGCAACTGTAAATTCTGAAAAATAAGTTTTCGGGAAAATGTAATTTCGGCCAAATGTACATTCTGACAAATGTAAATTTTGAAAAATAAGTTTTCGGGGAAATGTAATTTCGGCCAAATGTACATTCTGGCAAGTGTAAATTCTGGAAAATAAGTTTTCGGGGAAATGTAATTTCGGACAGATGTTCATTCTGGCAAATGTAATTTCGGCCAAGTGTTCATTCAGGCAGATGTAATTTCAGGCAAGTGTTCATTCTGGTAGATGTAATTTCCGGCAAGTGTTCATTCTGGCAGATGTAATTTCAGGCAAGTGTTCCCTCTGGCAAGTGTGATTTCTGACAAATGTCAATTCTGGAAAAAGAACGTTCAGGGAAATGTTTTTCTGGCAAATGATTTTCGGGGAAATGTTTTTCTGCGAGGTGTATGGATACCGATTATTATTATTGTACGTTAATTTACACACAGAGTTTAATTTGGCTCTCTACCAGATTACATTATTCGTTGAATTTTGGTTCAGAAAAAATACGACCACGTTCGATGAAACTCGCAATGACTAAACGTCACAAAGATAGAATTATTGGTTCTACTAAACTAAAATAATGTGGTAGCAAGAGCAGAGCGAAAAACAAACAAAACAGTAAAGAATCCAAACGGTAACGAGTAAAAATTTAAATTGAAAAAAGTCTTGCAAGGAGTTTATTAGCAATAGAGACAGCGGCAGAAAATTTGCTGAAAAAAAAGCGCTGAAGCGCTTTCCCTTTTTTCTACTGAAAAAACAGCGGCGCTACCGCTACCGAAAAAGTAGCGGCGCTGTGCCCATCTCTGCTGATCCTTTCTGATAAAAACATGAAATCTCTTAATGTTAAAGTAAGTTCTGAACTAATCAAGGTAGAACAATGGCTTAATGCTAATAAGTTATCATTAAACTATTCCAAGACAAAATACTTGTTAATAAAACGTTTTGCTAAAAATTCTTAAACTGACGAATTTAGTGTGTCTATACGAGGAATTCAAGTAGGAAACTGTCACTTAGCTAAATACTGAGGAGTAATTATAGATGAAAATCTTAATTGGAAACCACATGTCCAATATTTACAGAAGAAACCATCTACAGCAGCAGGCATTATAGCGAAAATGCGCTATTATGTAAAAGAAAAAAATGTTGTTGCGTTGTATTACGTTTTCTTCCATACATATTTGTTGTATGGAATACTTGGTTGGAGAAGTGCAACTAAAACCACCTTACACCCCCTTCAAATACTTCAAAAGAAAGTTATGAGAATTAGCAACAAAACTACTGTAGAAGATCATGTTAAGAATAACGCCTTATATCAAAAATTTAAAATTCTTAAAATTGATGACGTACATAAATTAGAGCTGGGAAAGTTTATGTAGCCTACCTTTATCACGTAAACGATCTACCAGAAATTTTTGAAGCATACTTTTTATCCATTGACCAAGCTCACCACTACAATACAAGAAATAAGTCAAACGGAAACTATTTTGTCAACTCTGTTTGAACGAATTCTGGTAAAAACTCGATTAAATTTCTTGGTGCTCGACTCTGGAATCAAATAGAGTCTCAGCTAAGATTACATTCATACTATCGTTTCAAAAGGATGCTACAATTAATTAATTTCATTGAACTCTGCATCGACATTTACTAGTGCTGTAGCTTACCAGTAGTATCTTAAACAATTTTTTTTTTTAATTTCATTTCATTTTATTTTTTTGCGCTCGACATATGATTGCTTGCCCTCAATCTCTGCTGAATGTTACTGCCATTTCATTGTCATCTAGACGATATAGTATATAGCTTGTATATGTATTCCTGCTATTTGTGCTACGGCTTGATACTGAACTCACTTACGGCTTGTGCCTACTGTATGGTTGTCTGATGAGTGCTGTGATACCTTTTTACTGTTAAATAATTCTGCTTTTGTGTTTTCTGCAAGTGTAAACTGCGTTCATGTGTTTTCTGTAAGTATAAGTGGGTGCAGTAGATCGGTGAGTTCTGCTCTTCTGCTGCATCCACAGTGTGCATCTTTATGTGCACTGAACAATAAACTTGACCTTAAAATTGACCATTTCTTCGTTAAGAATTTATAGTTATTTCCATTTTCAATTGAGTGACCTAAACGTAAAGTGGCCCAAGTCGAAATTTGTGATTTTGAGAAAACCGCGTTTAAAGTTGACGGTTGTTTTTATGTATTCATTCAAGCGATAGCACTACGTACGTTTACGAGTTCATTACTGGGGTGATCAAAATTTTTTTCACAAAATTTGGTGATCACGTGATCGCTATGTTTTTTATTATTGCATCATTTTCGAACTTGGGCCACTACACTACTCCAATATTTGCAAGTTTTGCGGATTCAAGTTAACTTGGTACAAAACTTCTACTACCGTGTAATGGCCCAAGTTAAAAAAAAAACTAAAAAAAAGAAAAACAGGGGCATGGAATGGAACCATAATCAAGGATATTATTTTGCTCGGTCAAACAATTGATCAAAAAGTTGTATGGACATATATTTTCTGCTGAATAGATGACGAATTTGTTTGAAAAAGACTTCAAAAATATGACGTGTTTCCACTACAAAGTACTAAATCATTGCACAATAACCATTCTTCTCTGCTATTTTAATAGTAATAATTTCAGGGGCCGTTCAAATATCATATGACGCCTTTAGGAGGAGGGGTTTGGACAACAAGGGTTAGATCCCATGCAAAAGAATAGGCAGTTAGAAATCGGAGGGTAGAGACCAGACGAAGTATAGTTCAAACCAAACAAGATGGAAAACTTTAAACCCTAGTTGGTTATGTCCATTAGCTGCGGTTCGCGCATAAACTACAAGAAGGACAACTCTTGTAAAACCTCTCCGAAGTTACGTCAAACTGCCAAAAAATCTCGATGTGTACGTATAATGAAAATTACATGCAAGACGTTAATGAGTTTATCTTTACAGTTGGAGCCTCGTCTGGCAGGGGAGCGCTTAGTGACCTCCCAGGTCATCATTCAGCGAAACTTGTACGGCATTTGGGTCTTAGATAGAGAAGCTCGTTTGAAAAATAAGCGACAATTTTCAAAAGTTAGCTCTTGTATCAGCTCCACCAATGTGCCTGCCCCACAGTTGGAGAGGTGAATGGAGGCAGCACGAAGCATTCCTACTGGAATATTCTCACGATCACAGGAAAAGAGTTAGAATAGGTTGAGGAAGCAAAGCAGTATCATCTCGATATTATTTGAGTTTCTTGAACCAAGAGATGTAGCTCTGGAACTGTGGATCTGGGTGGCAGCTGGAAGTTCTTCTATTCTGGTGCTGATTCTTCCTAGTATGTTTGCGCAAGCGGACTTACTAGGAAGTGGAGGGTATGGAGTATGGGTATGGAGCTTCTCACAAGCTCTCGTTTGTCTGACTTTGAATAAATTAGGTTTTTTTGGGATCATGACTCGACACGTTGAAGCTCAAAGTATTGAATTGGTCATTGTGCCTATAGTAGGTATATGCCCCCAATGTTACGAATGAACATCAGGCTTTTGAGGATGAAATGAATGATGCTCTTCTATAAGTATCACCAACTGAAATCAACGCCGGTGTTGGAACCAATCAGTGGTCGAATGGATAGAGCGCCTGCTACTGAAACGATTTACGCGGGTTCGATTCCCGTTCGGGTCAAACCAAAGACTAGAAAAATAGGAATTCACAGCTTCCCTGCTTGACGTTCAGCAATTAAAAGGACAGTGTGAAGCCTTCACCGTGTGCGGTAGCTTGACTCAAAGACCAAAAGGTCCCTTCGCTGTCTCCCGACCAAGGTAACTTAATTACCACACATACGTAGAAGGGTGTGATCGAACAGCATGGAGTTGCTAGAATGAAGAACAGAAGGTATTTATTACAGCTCTATTGTAGCAACGGACTCCGCATCGTGAGTACCTTTTTCCAGCACAGAGAGGTTCATAAGTAGACATGTTATCGACCTAGTATGGATCAAAAAATTTCGTCAAATTTGTTTTTGGATGTGCTGGACGATTGAGTGAAGCGAGGTACTGAATTGCCAACTGCTCACTATCTGGTAGTATGTTTCTTCCTACTTGCGAAACCTTGGCCAAACAGGAAATCCAACAAGTCTTCTGTTACTCACATGACCAAATGAGAGGCTTTGGAAGACAGAGAAGTAAGGAAACAGTTTGCACCCCGTATATCATCTAAGTTCAGACAACTTCATGATACATCTGAGTACATGCAGAAGGAATAGCTGCTGGTTAGATCAGTAACATTTCATCAGCTGCTGAATGTTGTGGGCGCAAGCCACTTTGAGTGGCAGGGGATCGTGAGAAAATAACCCTTGGTGGAACCAAGAAGTTAAAGAAGCTATTCAAACAAAAAAAGATTTGTTCATGGCCTAGCTACAGGACAGATTGCCATCTAATTTGCAATCCCGGTACACTGAGACATTAAAAACGGCAATTTTGGCAGTATCGAAATCCAAGAAATCCTAGAAAGAGTTTAGTCGTAGGTTGAATTCCAACTATTTATTGGTGAACAAAGTATTTTGGCAGACCATCAGCCGTTACGTTGTAAGCGATCGACTGTCACTTACTCCATCAAGAATTCTGCAGTTAACAATCTAATGGTTGAGAGTGAAACCTTTTCACGAATTAAAAAATACTTTGAAGATCTTTTGAATCCTGGGAAGACATCACATCAACTCATGACACATAAGAAATGATACATTTAGTGTAAGAAGTACACGAGTACTGTTAGAAATTTTTGCTGCAGTAGAAGTGGCAACGACAATTAAAGGGGCAAAATCTGGAAAAGCTGCTGGTGAAGATGAAATCAGACCAAAGACGTTAAAAGTGCTGACCGAACAAGAATTCTCTAGTTAACGCAAGTGTGTTACGTCAAGTCATTTTTTATTTTTGTCTGTAACTAAAATACTACGGTAACAGAAACCACACACTCAACAATATACGATATTAATAAACAAGGCTCATGTATCTCTTAAGAATCAGTTTTCACGACAAGGAAGCTGCGAAAAGACCTTATCGGTAATCGATTCAAGCAGCCACCCAGATACCAACGTAATATAATTTTTGATAATAAATAGAGGTAATAAAAAATACCTGAGAAAGAGTGTGAGTTATATCATTAAAATATTTCAACAAGTTAGGTTGAAATCCTAAATTCTAAGACTCATATGATTCCACAAAAAAGTTTTTTAACTTTACCTTGAAAAAAATTGGAGATAGCAAACGGATTGAATGAGTAATGGAATTCCAAATTTTGACGCCCAGGTACCTAATGCTATTTTGCTATCTGTTCGATCGAAATCGTGGATTATATAAAACATCATTTTCTTGAGTGATAGATCTCGTTGATTTCTCTAAGATTTTGCATGCCTTTTCAAAATATTTGGAAAAGTTATTCGGAAGATATCGAGGCCTGTGTACAATATTGTACATTAGTTTTGATATTTCAATTTTGTATAAATCAGTCAATTTTGGAATGTTAAGTTTGTAGTAAAATGGGGTAGCTCTGTCTTGAAAGGCACTACCCCCTACCAGTTTTACTACTTTATTTTGAAGAGTGCTTATTTTCATCAAATAGGACGGATACGTTGATCCCCTAATAACTAGACCATATAACAAATATGGGTGGAAAAGTGCTTAATATAGTTTTATTAATGCATCTTTGGGAAGAACGAATTTTAGTTTACAAATAATACCAACAGCTTTGGACAAGTTGGTTTCTAAGGTTTTAATGTGAATCTCGAAAGTTAACTTGGAGTCAAGTGTTACCCCCAAATATTGGACAGAGTTAGAAAGGGGGACAGTAATACCGTTCAGAAACACATCAAAATCCCTCATTAACTCAATCATTCTCTGGGATAAAACGAGGAGTTGGCTTTTTGAAGGATTAATTGTTAACTTATTAGATTTGCACCATTCTGAAAGCCTTGTCAAGTTGCGCGGAAGATTAGCAAAACTTCCAGAGATTGGCTGACAGGTGAGCATGTACGAACTACAGAAAGATATTATTCCTTAATTAGCCAGGGAAAGTATATAAATGCCTTGAACAGAAATGCCGAGAAATAGTGGAATCAAAACTGGAAGATGGTCAGTGCGGTTTTCGTTTGGTTCGCCGCACCACGAACCAGATCTTCACTTCATTGAGTAATCTTGGGAAGATGGCAAAAGATCTCTGTGCATGCATTGTCAATCTCGAAAAAGCATATGACCGAGTTCCTCGGGATAAACTTTGGGAGGTTTTGCAGGAACATGGAGTTGATAGTCAGTTGTTAGTGCAATAAAGTCATTTTACTGCCGACCGGAGGTTTGTGTTCTGGTAAATGGCAAGTAATGAAAGCCACTTTAAGTCGGCGTAGTACTCCAGCAAGGATGCGTTTTGTCACCTCTCTTCTTCATTATTGACATGAATTGGATCGACAAATCCAGCTGAGTGTGTGACCATTGGAAATTGCAAAATAAGTCGCATGTTATTTGATAATGATTTGGTTCTGCTTTCTTTGACAGTCTAACCTCCAATCCACATTAAATGGCTTGCAGCTGAATGCAATATAAGTAAATAAGTACAGCCAAACCTAAAATACTTCATCTTTCAAGAAACCCTGATCAGTGCTTGTTGAAAGTGAATGAAGCGACACTGAAACAGGTAGAGAAGTTTAAGTATCTTTGGGTTGCATTCACTAGAGACAGAAGACAAGATGAGGAACTAGATACCCGAAAAATAAACAAAGCTGGTTTAAGTGATACAGTAATGCGAGTTTTGCACTTTTCGGTTCTCATGAAACAAAATATTGTCAAAAAAAGCAAAGCTCTCAATTTTCAAAACAGTTTCTATCCCCATTCTCAATTATTATAATGAATCTTGGGCAATGACCGAAAGAGTGCGATCACAAGTGCAAGCGTTTGAAATGAGATTTCTATAAAAAATCGAATAAGCTATGTTATTTAGCAAGGAGCATAGCTCTGTGATTTGAAAACCTTTAAACATCGAGCCGCTACATCTCCGAATTAAAAGATCTCAGCGTTCAGCGTAAATGATTTGGCATTGTAAGCAAAGTGCCTCAGTTTACTTGCCAAAGTAAAATAATTGGAAAAGACCAGTTGGACGACCTAGATTGTGGATCTTGGATGGAATCACTTGGGACTTCACACAAGCGAAATGGTGGAGTTGATGAAACACTGTGAAGTGTGGCCGGTTAATCTCGAGCTGCTGCCTCTGCGACCCTTACGAAAAATTGAGCAATGAAGAGAAACAGAGCAGAAATAAGAAGCGGTAAGCAGATGAGAAACTACCAATATCACAGTACGATGCAAAAAAAGATAACTAAGACATATACGCAATTAGTTTTTAAAGGATAAATTTTTTTTATGTGGTAGTATTAGTAAAAAAATGCATTCTTTAACAGCCAATTAGAAATTGTGTAGCGTATATTCCATTTATGAAAAAGAATTGAACTGAAATATCATCATCCACATTGAATACTCTTTAAGTTAAATAATGATAACTGTTAGATGGAAAGGCGAAAACCGACACAAGTGAATTTGGGCCACTGTAACAAAGTTGGGTTTTTCATAAAAAGTAAACAAAATAGTGGACTAGTTTTACTTAGTCCATTACACTGGAAAGAAATTTGGTTAAGATGTTACATTGTAGTGGACCAAATTGGCATGGTCCATTATACTGAATTCACATTTTGGTAAACTTGTTACAAGTTAACTTGAGCCAAAATTAGTTTATGTAGAAGAACTTCAAAATTTTTACAAAAAATTTTTAAGGCTTTAATCTATCAGAAAATATGATAAGATCATTTTCGGTCCAAGTCGACTTGGGCCACTCTACGTTTAGGTCACTCAATTCATGAGTCACAGCCTTAATTGTTTATTACTACAATACCGCTACGGAATGTAATCAACACTTCTGCTAACGTGTAAAACTTCAAAATGACATTCATTATTTTTAGAAACTATTAATTTCGAATTATCATTAAAAACTTAACGAAATGCAATATCTCAAAGACTGTTGCGATTAAAAATAGTAATTTGCCGACCATAGTTTAAAAAAATTGTGTCCTTGGCCTCGAGAGGATCTGTCCACGAAAAGTCGGTCCTTGGCCTTGGATTTTTTTCGAGTCCTTGGTCTCAAAGGTTGTGTCCTCGACTCCACCTCTGATGACAAGGTTAGACGAAGGCCTGGGGTAGCAACGTTTAAGACAATAACCCTAATTTCACCCGGGTTATACATTTAAATTGGTTGACAAAATTGAAGAAGCCCGGGCCGCCTGGTTGTTAATATTTTTGTTGAGTATTGCTATGGTCGAGTAAATAGTGCATAGTCACTCAATACCGTAACATTAAGTGACTATGGATAGAGCGTCTGCTACTGTAGCGGTAGACTCGCGTTCGATTCCCGCTCGGGTCAAACCAAAGATTATAAAAACTGGTATTCACAGCTTTCCTGCTTGAAGTTCAGCAATTAAAGGGAAAGTGTGAAGGCTTCGCCGTCTGTGGTAGACAGGTGGGCAGCTTGACTCGAAGACCGAAAGGTCCCTTCGCTGTCTCTTGGCCAAGGTAACTTGGTGAATAAAATGTAATTACAATTACAAGTTGTACGCGTGTACTGTTTACCGCGAAGATGCTATAAAAAAACACTGAAGAAACATGGCTTTTTAGTCACATTTTTATCATTGGTGGCATCCCCCAAACTCACAAGAATATTACACCAATACAAAGTCTCAAAAAAAATCATGTAACAAAAAATAATGAATTTATTTTACAGCATCCATAATAAAACACAATAAAGCGAGACATAAAGATACAACACTTTAAAGCACACCATACTACATAAAAACCGAATGCAATTTCTATGTCGTCTCTATGTGCAGTATACGACTAACACAAGTTGCATATCTGCTCAGAACTTGAAGCTTTGTATTTAATCTTCATCTTCGTCGTCTTTGATAATGGGTGTTCCATCAAGTTTTTTAAGAGCCTTCAAGGACCTGGTAACACGCTCTTGCCAATCTCCTTCTGAGGTATGCTTTTCTTCCAGAGGATTGCCTGCAGCAATAAAACTAATAAATGGCGAAGTTAAAAATAAGAATTAAAATTTTTGTAATGAACCGAAATGAAACATACCTGCTTCTTCATTAAGTTCATACATATTCTGACTTTTCCAGGTCAAAGCTGTGTTAATGTATGGATAGACGATGACAATATAACTAAAAAAGAACTACGGTAGTGTGCCTTGAGACTTTTTTTTCTGTGAGCTTTTATTGGTATGTAACGTTCTTGCTAAAGCGGTTCTTCTTTTTCCTACTCCCAGACCAAGTGGGTTACATATCCCCGAAAGCTCGTGGAAATTAAAAAAAAAAATCATTTTGGATGACAATCAAAAAAAGGTCATTGGCCCAGCCGAACTTCGTTTCACTGCCATTCTTGACAATTAGGTGCCTAGGCGGTTGGCATATTTCAGAAAGGAGAAAGGCATCGTGGATTTTGACATGTCGACCAACAACAACGTGCTAAATTTTTTTTAAATACCACGTGCTTCGCTCTTCAACACAAGTCTTTGAAATACATCAAGCCGATGAATTCTAAAGATAGTGTTGCCAGACGAACCGATTTCGGCGGCTGAGTTCCATTTGTAGAATTTGTCCCGGTGTCCAGCCCGGTCAACCATTTGTCCCGACATTTAAGGGTTAAAAGTTGCTTTTGCAACTTTTGTTAGCATGGTCCGTGAAACAAAAAACAGTTTGCTTTTTGTCATAGATGGCGCAACCGAAGGGCCGGATGGGCCAAGCCCCCTTCACTACTTTTTCAGGAGGGGCTCCAATTTGTGCGTTTATTTCTAAAATAATACCTTTGAATAACCGAATTTACAACTTAACTCCATAGATAGCGAAACTAAAAGAAAGCGTAGACTCAAACGTGTTTTAACTGGAAGGAGAGGTAGTAGGCCCTATAACCAGGGATGTGGAAGTAGTCAAATTTTTAATGCTTCCGCTTCCAGCTCCTCTTGAAGCTTTATGCTTCCTAGTTCGCTTCCGCTTCCTCACCGTTGGAATTTTTTGCTTCCGCTTCGGGATAGAATTAGTCGCTTCCGAGCTCGCTTCCGCTTCCAGTTTTTTTCATCAAAGTGCTTCCGCTTCCACAAAAATTTAACCGCTTCCACATCCCTGCTCAGTATGAAACAGCTAATTGTATTGAGTTTAAAAAAAAGCAGGCAAGTTTACTTTGTAAGCTATTTTATTTGACATGTGTTGTCGACAGGGCATGGCATGAAATGGAAGACGATTTGTCCATATTCTATACTGGCAATTTTCGTCCATTCCATACTAAAAGTCTTCCATTCCATATTTCCAGAGGTGGAGTTCTCGAGGACGTCCTTGGCCTCGGGGACAGATTTTGAAGTCCTTGGCCTTGAAGCCTCAAGTCCTCGAAAATTGCCCTGCCCTCGGCTCGAGGACAGCACTATTTTTTGAACCGTTAAAATTTTGTTGGAAAGCGCCAGAAACCTCTCAGAAAATTTGGGAAGACCTTTTTTGCCTGAAAAAAAAATTCTGAATACCTTTTTCGTTGAGATCGTTAGAAAAATTTTTTTCAAGATCTTTTTTTTGGAGAACACTTGCGCCTGTGTCCTTGGTCCTTGGCCTCGAAATTTTTTTGTGTCCTTGGCCTCTAGCCTTGTGTTCTCGACTCCACCTCTGCATATTTCATTTCATACTAAAATTTTTTCCATATTCCATTCCATACTTCCATACCAAAAAAAGTGTTGACTGGAAGCAATGCAACGTCTATTTTGCTGCTTTGCGTCTTTGCAATGTTTTAAGCAACCGCTCGTGAAGGTGCGTCAACAATACTAAGATACCACAATCGGTATCTGGTATGCATATTGCACATGGTTTAATGCATAAGCGTAGCCAGGATTTTGGATTGGGGGAAGGGCTAAACCGTAAATCACATGCAATGACGTCATCAGAAATTTTCAAAAAGAGACTTTATGAGACAAAAAATGAAAGATCAAAAGCTGGGGGTCTGCTTTAGCAAGTAACCAGGATTTGCTAAAGGAAAAGACTAAAACCGCAAGTTAAAAAGGTTTATTAACGTATCAAAAATGGGAGACGTGGTGAGCAAATTAGTGCACCTCAAATGTGTCACAAATGGGGCCTGGGGGCAGAGCCACCAGCCGCCGGAGGCTATGGGAGTCTGGGGGCGAAGCATCCAGCCGCTGGGCGATTTTTTGTAAGGTTTTGGAAAAAAATGGCTATTTAAATAACATTTGGATCACATTTTGCACGTTTTCAGGGCCATTTGAAATAACAAAATTTTTGAGATTTGAGAGCCAATTGAACAAATCCCTCCGTTTACTTCAAGTCAAGTCCAAAACACGTTTAAAATCTTTCATTTTGGGGTTAAATTTTGTGACATGGCTTGGTCAGGGCAATCAAGGTACACTATTTTGCTGCTTTTTTAGCTATTATATTCAGTAACATTTAGCATTAAATCATTCATTTGAAGATTTGCCTTTGAAGATTTTTGTTTTGTCATGAAAATAACCAGTTTTAGGAATATGTACGACCTGGAGCCCAAGCACCCTCGATTCAGCTTCAATAATTTGTTCAATAAGCATTTCCCCAAGCTAATTTTTTTCAAAAGCATTTTGTCGCGTGAAAACTGACGAGATGGACGTGGATTGTTATTTAAAGTTGGTAGGTGGTGAAGGTGGAATTTAAGGTTATTTCAAGTTGGTACATTAGATGCAATAAATGGTTACTAATCGAGTAATCATGTTATTACAATACACAACTTAGCTGGGGGCCTAAAACATTGTCCATTCTGGATTTTGTCCAATTCGGGATATTGTACATTCTGGATTTTGTCCAATTCTGGATTTTGTCCAATTCGGAATTTTGTCCATTCGCGATTTTGTCCATTCGGGATTTTGTCAAAATTCGGGAATTAGTCTGTTCTGGATTTTGTCCGATTCGGAATTTTTTCCAACTCGGGATTTTGTGTAATTCGGGATTTTGTACTTCGGGATTTTTTCTATTTTGGGATTTTGTCCGTTCGGGATTTTGTCCGTAAACGTTCAAAAGTGTGATGAATTTTTGAAGTGTTTGCACAAAAGGACAAAAAATAAGGCAAAGAGTGTTTGTGACCAAATATTAAACAAGGTAAGTTGAATCGCAAAAAAATGCAACCAACTTAAAACTAATTTGAATCTTTTTGAAGGAGCAAAAACAAAAGTTAGAGTTGGATCGGGGCTGTCGGAAGAATTTTCTGTGAAAGTTGGTGTACACCTAGGATCTGTGTTGTCGCCTTTGTTGTTTGCAAAGGTGATAGATGAAGTAACGGAAAATGCAAGGAAAGGCTGGATGAAGTAAATTCTTTATGCAGACGATTTGGTCCTAATGGAGGAAACTATGGAAGAATTGAGAGACAACTTTGATGGAGAGAGGCGTTTGAAAGCAAAGGGATGAAAGTCAATCTTGGAAAGACAAAGTTGATTGGGAGTGGGATGGAGGAAGAAGCGTTCGACAGTAAGATTGATCCTTGTGGCGTATGTGGAACAAGAGTTATGTCTAACTTGGTGTTTTGTACAGCATGTGTGTGGTAAGTGGGTCCACGCAAGATGCACGGATAAGAAGAAAGTTTCAGTTTATTTAAATAAAAATTTTGTTGTAGGAAATGTGGAAGCATGGTAAACAACTTCAAGGGACCAAATAAAATACTGTGTGATGGTGTGGAAACTGTAAGCTAGTTCTCTTATCTAGGTGACAGATTAAATGCAAATAGTGGGTGCGAAACAGAGGTAACAGCTAGAACAAGAATTGATTGGATGAAGTTCAGGGAATGCAGCGAAATACTCAAACGCGGAATGTTTTCACTAAAGATGAAAGGAAAGGTTTACAAAAGTTAGTGTAAGAACAGCTACCTATGTTTGATGAAAGTGAAGGATGGTGCTTAAAAAAAAAAGCGATGGCAATTCTGAGCAGAACAGAAAGAGTGATGATTCTAGCGATGTGTGGTGTGAAGCTATTAGATCGAAGACACAGCGAGGAGTTGATGGACATGTTGGGCATAAAGGAGTCTTTAGATAGGATGGCTAAAGCAAGTAGTATGCGGTGGCACGGTCATGTTTTGAGAAAAGGAGATGAAATGTGATAATGAAGGCTTTAAAATTTGAAGTGAGCGGTAGTAGAGGAAGACGAAACAAACGTGGAAAAAGCAAGTAGAGAATGAGATGAGGAAAAATGGACTGGGGAAAGAGGATGCATGAAATCGAACAAAATGGCGAGGCGTGGTAAAGACAGTGACCATACGAAATCTGGCCAACTCCGTCGACGGGGACAATACCGGATCCAACATTTGATGATGATCACTGGCCTTGAGGATGATTTAATCCGGTAGAGTATTTAGATCAAATGTGTCATGGTCATGCCACCTCTTGGCTATAGTACAGTTAAAAAAAAAACATAAACAAAACGTCAAAAAATCAGCGTAATTGAAATAAAAATGGAGCATAAACGCGAAAAGATATTCGGCACCTGCCGGTTTACAAATTAGTGGGTGGGGCAGCTAGCTAGTTGAGAATTTTTTAAGTCTAGCATGCCAAAATTTTTGCTGCCTTAAAAATTGTCCGACTCAGAAGATCTTTAACGACGGAAAAAGTAAGCTCTATTTGATATTCTTCAATAACATATTAGGGAGGAGAGGATTGTGCAAAGCATATACCGTTTGAGCCATGATCAAATCCAATCTTTCATTATACTCGCTGTACAACGTCGAAGCGTGCAACGAGTTCGCGGGGCCCATCTTCGCTTCATTATGCCTAGACAACACAGCTTCTTTCGAAGAAATGTCGAAGCGGTGGCGAGACGTTGGCAACTCTGAGTCCGATTTGACCGGTCCAAGATTTGGACCGCAGACTTCCCGCATGATCATAACATAAAATTCTAAAAGAAATCTGCAACAGCGGAAAATCTTATTGGTCATTGAGCTATATTTGTTTCATTTGAGTAACGATCTTAAAAGAGATTCCGCTCAAAATCGGTTTTGTTGAAGAAATAAGAACTACTTGAGGAAACTAGATGGGAGTTTGCCAGCAAACCCAGTGAACGACCGACGCACAGCTAATGCTGTGACGCTCAAAAGTACTTTTTGTCTATCGTAAAATCAGCAATTATTCAAAAATATCTGATTATGGAACCTCCAGAAAAGTTGAGTCAAAAGATTTGTCAGTTAAATATCTCCTGAAATCATAAAATACTGTCACCCTAGCTTGAGTCGTTCAAAAATTGATTTTTGGGGGTCCATTTGGGGGTCCCTGGGGGGGGGGGTGGCACCCCCAAACTATGTCAAAATATTTGTCTGTTGAATATCTGCTGATATCAAAACAGACTGGCACCCAAGTTGAGCTTTTCAAACAATTCATTTTGGGGGGTCCATTTGGGGGGTCCCCAGGGGGGTGGCACCCCCAAACTATGTCAAAATATTTGTCTGTTGAATATCTGCTAATATCATAAAACACTGGCACTCTAAGTTGAGCCGTTCAAAAAATTTATTTTTGGGGGGTCCATTTGGGGGGTCCTCGGGGGGGTGGCACCCCCAAACTATGTCAAAATATTTGTCTGTTAAATATCTACTGATATCATAAAACACTAGCTGGCACTCTAAGTTGAGCCGTTCAAACAATTGATTTTTGGGGCCCCATTTTGGGGGGTTCCCGAGGGGGTGGTACCCCAAACATGTCAAAATATTTATCTCTTAAATATCTACTGATATCAAAAAAAAACTGGCGCCCTAGGTTAAATCGTTAAAAAAATTTATTTTTGGGGGGTCCCCGAAGGGGTGGTACCCCCAAATTATGTTAAAATATTTGTCTCTTAAATATCTACTGATAACAGAAAAAACTGGCACCCTAGCTTGAGCCGTTCAAAAAATTGATTTTTTGGGGCCCCATTTTGGGGGGGTCCCCGGGGGGGTGGTACCCCCAAATCATGTCAAAATATTTTTCTCTTAAATATCTACTGATATCAAAAAAAACTAGCACCCTAGGTTATATGGTTAAAAAACTTGCTTTTGGGGGGGTCCCCGGGGGGGTGGTACCCCCAAATTATGTCAAAATATTTATCTCTTAAATATCTACTGATATCAAAGAAAAATGGCACCCTAGGTTAAATCGTTAAAAAATTTATTTTTGGGGGGTCCATTTGGGGGGGTCCCCGGGGGGGTGGTACCCCCAAATTATGTCAAAATATTTGTCTCTCAAATATCTACTGATAACAAAAAAAAATGGCACCCTAGGTTGAGCCGTTCAAAAATTTGATTTTTTGGGGGGGTTCCCGGGGGGGTGGTACCCCCAAACCATGTCTAAATATTTCTCTCTTAAATATCTACTGATATCAAAGAAAAATGGCACCCTAGGTTATATGGTTAAAAAATTTGTTTTTGGGGGGTCCATTTGGGGGGGTCCCCGGGGGGGTGGTACCCTCAAATTATGTCAAAATATTTGTCTCTCAAATATCTACTGATATCAAAAAAAACTGGCACCCTAGCTTGAGCTGTTCAAAAAATTGATTTTTTGGAGCCCCATTTTGGGGGGGTTCCCGGGGGGGTGGTACCCCCAAATCATGTCTAAATATTTCTCTCTTAAATATCTACTGATATCAAAAAAAACTGGCACCCTAGGTTATATGGTTAAAAAAATTTGTTTTTGGGGGGTCCATTTGGGGGGGTCCCCGGGGGAGTGGTACCCCCAAATTATGTCAAAATATTTGTCTCTTAAATATCTACTGATATCCAAAAAAACTGGCACCCTAGCTTGAGCCGTTCAAAAAATTGATTTTTTGGGGCCCCATTTTGGGGGGTTCCCGGGGGAGTTGCCCAAAAAAAATTTCAGGAGACACAATTGCGTATGTACCTCAACAACTTCACACAAAAATTAGATTTCTATGTTTTGTGGTTTAGGAGAACTCGAGCGTACAAGATTTAGGAAGAAAAAAAAGGAAAAAAAGGAAAAAAAAAGGAAAAAAAAGGAAAAAAATAAGAAAAAAACCTCATCGCGGCCGAAAGTGGGTTGGTAGGGATGAAAGGATATCTTAAGACATATAACCATGAGAAATATTTTTTGCCGTACTTAAGCCGTTTTTGACTTAGACCGCTTTTTACGCCAAACTTTCGGGGCGGTTTTCGGGTCATAAACCCGAAGTCACGTGACCGATTGCCTCGAAATTTGGTACAAACATAAAACTCATTAATCTCAAACTGCTGTCAAAATTTCATGTAGTTAGACCAAACGGTTCTCGAGTTATAAGCAAAAGTCTGAAATCTCGCACTCATTAGTTAGAAAATGGCCGAGTAAAAACAAAGGAACACGCGACGCGAGCGTCGGTCGTTCCAATAAAGAGGTGCCACAAACCTTGTTCAACTATTTCCCTCATTCGCAAATACATTTAATCCGTTTGACTCCGTGCCATTGGCAACCCTGCGTTTCGAAGTTTCGTGACATCATAAAAGGATGACTTTGCAAAATTTCTTGCAGAATATCGAACATCTCGTTCCTTATTCGGAAAGAAATTTTCCAAATTGGCAATTTCTCGCAGAATTAGCAACACGATATTTGATTATCGAGCATCGCGTTTCTTATTCTGCAAGAAATATTGCAGTCATTCTTTTCTGATGTCACGAAAAATCAAAACGCAAGTTGCCAACAATGCGGAGTCAAACGGATTAAATTTATTTTTGTAGATAAAGGGAATAGTGGAATAAGCTTTGGGCATCCCTTCAGTACCTCAAGTAGTGCTCATTTCAATAAAACCGATTTCCAACAGTATCTAGATCTGTATACAAGATTGCTAAAACGCTATGAGTAAATGAATTTTCAAGATCTTGCAATGCAAAACTACTTTCACAATCGCTACAAAAACGATTTCAGAAAAACATTTTTACGTGTAAATGACATAATAAATGATAATTGTTCGAGCAGTAAAATTACAGAAGAAACTTGATCGTCTACAAACAATTAATCATCTCAGTTAACAATTCTGAGAGTTGCTGATGAGGACTGTCAGAAACAGCGCTGTCCCATGAGTGAACTATACGGAAATAATCAACTTACCTACAAACACAAGTTCAACTAAGAGTGGCAATTCCTGTAGCTTGTTGAATTCCCCCCAGTCTTTAACTTGGTTGTTGCTCATTAGCAGCACCTAAGCAAAATATACGAAAATTGATTCGCTTCAGATTAGTTTGTCGTTACAAAACACACTTTAAAATTAATAGTAATCAAATGTGTATATTGTTTGGCAATTAATATGATCAATTATCCTAGTCCTAAATGCGATTTTAGGCATTTTAACAGTTGGTTCGACGTAGTTTATCTAAGTTCGGTAGATATAAAGCGAAAAGTTTGTTGCTTTTGGTGAAACTAAGAAAGCGTAGCTATCTCTAAATTTGTTTTTCGTTCGTTCGTGCTTATGAACCAGCCACTTTGCGACTGTCTAACCACATCAACGCAGAGAACCTTTTTTAGGATCTGCTTGAAAGTCTTTTGACAGGCTCGGCCACCAGAACGGTGGAACTGTTTGCTTGGCCCCAATGGGAAACCGACGCATTGCCAGTTCGAGAATCGAACCGGGAGTCAGCAACCTTTCGATTACCAAGCCGATGTTCTACCAATTGCGCTAGGACAAATTAAAATACTTGCGCATATCAGTGTCTGGGGGCGGAGTACCAAGCTGTTGCAGACTATAGTAGTGGGCCGGTTGTCAACGAGTAAAGGCCTTAGCCGCTTCCCGATTTTTGACATTTTTTTTACCAAATGCCGTTTTTTAGCTCGTTTGCACAAAATTAAAAAAGCTGTAACGTCGCATCGAATAGAATAAAGGTCAACAATCTTACGCGCGTCGTCACTAGCACAGAGCGAGCATCCAAACCGGAGTGTAACTTGAGCTATGATCTAGGTTTATTTTCATTTAGAAATTTCTGAAATTTCGCGGAAGTTGAGAAAACAGCTGCATAATTGTTTTTCTAACGCCTGGAAACATATACCGTGTGGCTACAAAATCTATTTTCATGCATCACAATCATAAAAGCGCGCGGCGAAGCTCCTATGAATAATCTTAACATGTTTTAGATCTAGAAAAATGAGAGATTTTTAATTACTTATTTTACAATTCAAGATTAAGCTCTCATTTGCGAGGTTTCCCTTTAAGAACTCAATGCCTTCTTAATATAAAATACTTGATGTTTAAATCATGCCTCCTAATACATCACAACATTAATGAGATATTTGGTGCGGTTTTTGGCTTGAAAATTTATTTAAGGCTTATGGTAAATTGGTAGTACAAGCATATCATTTTGCAAATTTCCATATTCTTGTTCTCAAGTTTGTCTTTCGCCACTCTTGCTTTTTCATTGACGAACTATTAGCACACATATAATAGGTCTGGTCTGCACTGGACGTATTTCAGTTTATTTTAAACAAAAATTCCATGAGCCTGGCGTATTTTCTTACCAGCGTACAAGCTGCCAGTTGGTTAAAACAAACTAAGGATACGTTCGTACGCTCACAATTTTGCGAATAGAGTAGACCGGGCCCAAATGCTGCCGAATGTCGATGCCTTCTTTTATAAATATTTTAACTAGTAGCCACACCTACTGCTCAATTAATTTCGTTTGCTACAAATTGCCTCAATTTACAATGACGTCGCGGGCCGAATGATTTTTCTTGGCAGACCGGATTCGGCCCGCGAGCCGTAGGGTGTCGATCCTCGTCCTAATCAAATTATTAATTTCAGTTTTAAAATGCACTGTAAGAAACGTGGTAGCATTTTTGCTTGCAATACAAGCATTTCGAATGAAAGATCGATCTGCGAATTGTTTGCGCACACGATCCTCTAAATTTCTCTCACCTAATATAATACTGAATGCATCCAATAAGTAGTGAAAAGTTTGTAAACAACCCTAAGATTGGCAAAAGTCTTCTTGGTGTTTACCATTCAGTGGCGCAACCAGGGGGGCTAAGAGAGCTTCGCCCTTCCCCCCTCAGTTAAACTTCCTAGAAAATTTAACCCAAAATACAAGAGTTTTAAATGTGATTTGGACTTCATCCGCAAGTATGGGGGGTGAAGGGGCTGGGCAATTTATTTCTTGCAAATAATTTTCGATGTTTCCAATTTAGTTCTTTTAAATGTCTCTAAATACAAGAAAAAACCGCCCAGCAGTTGGGGGCTCCGCTACCAGACCCCTTTTTGTGGTATGCGTAGCCTGTATGGGTTCTATATCCCCTACGGGTTCCTGCCCTCTTTAGCAAAATCCTGGTTGCGCGGCTGCTCTATAATCAGTAGCCTAGCCAGAGGGGCAGGGGGCTATACCCATTGGCATGCAGAATATGGAACATAGCAAGTTTTTAGCACTTTTGAGATGTTTTCTGCACTCGAATCGAAAACAGCCCCCCCCCCACACTGACATTTGATATGCATAATATGTTTTTTCTTGTCGCAGTTCAAGAAAATTCCGACACAAGAGCCGTCACAATATCAGGCAAAGACTTTTTTTATCTTCACTCGAATTCGGAACAAAAACCGTTCCAAGAGCAGAGGAAGACCGTTTTATTTGGCCCTAGACCCCCGAAAAAGCCCCCCTCAGCCCCCCCCCCCCCCCCATTGCAGATTTCTGGCTACCAGCCTGTCTATATTACATGATCTCATACTCTCAGGAAATCAATTCAAACATTATTTACATTTGAGCACTATGTTCACATTTCTAAAAATTCTTTTAAAATAAAATAAAATAAAAACTCCTATATTGATATTCGCTTACGATTACACTCAGATTTTATAATTAAGATCATTTTCGTTGACAAAAAATTGAAGTACGAGTATTTCAACAAGGTTTTGCCACAAATAAAAAAGATCATAAACAACCGTCTTCGGCGGATACGTCTCTTTTTCGCCAAATGCGGACGAAATTTTTTGGTCAAAGCAAAAATCCGGATTACCTGAGAATATTGTACCTTTTGATTGATTACTACAATTTCACATTCTTTTGGGTGAACTTCACAAAAATAAAACTTTTGAAGCAATTTACTACCTTTAGTTTCTTTAAAACGTGAATTCCTTTGAGTTTCTCTATCGCATTATAAGAAATCCAAAGTTCTTCAAGAGTATCGCCAACTGCTTCCTGAGAATTATTCAAACTAACTTTGTTGTTTAGCATTTAAAGCAAATAAGTTTATTAATTTACAGTACTAATTAAATATCATTTATTAAAATTAATTAATTTATGCCACAAGTCCTCCTGTCGTGGCGGCAAAATAAGCGGAAAATATTTCTCTGTCATACTCGTCAGCCGTCAACAAGAATAACTAAAAAGTTTTTCGATTGTGAACTTTTTATTGAATGAAAATTTAGCTCAAGTTACGCTATCGTGTGTGTTTGATTTATACTTCCATTTTGTTCGTGCGTAACTCGTTGTTTCAGAAAATTAATCCCTGGCAAAGAAACTTTCGTGCTTTGTTTTTCCAGTAATTTTAATCACTTTTACTACGACATGTCGTGGTTTTTAAAGCCGTTGTATAAGTAGGAATGCAAGGCGAAAACCCCAAACTTTTTGTTCACTCAAGGTTTTAAAGACAAACATGTCGAAAGTAACACAAGACAATTTTTAACACAGATATTTAGAAGACCTTAATTAGCAATGGCAGGAAATCGAAGTCTACCTTAGAGAACTGAATTCTTATTAGATACTTATCGGTAAGTCAGTACCGCAAAGAAAAAATACTTACTAAACCGTTTAAATTCTTTATGTTATTTCTTCCCAACGACAATATTTTCAAATTTTCTAAAAAAAGAAGAAAGAATTATGGATAGTTTTCCACCAATTAATTCGTTAAGAATGAATTTCTTGCGATTTCTTTATTAAATTTCTGCTCGAGAACGGTTTTATAAACGAAATGAGAATTACTTTAGGTAATAAAGAAATGTCCCAAGCTTGTTCAACTATTCCCTTAATCTGCGCAAATAGATTTAATTGTTTTACTCCGTACAACTGGCAACTCTGCGTTTCAAAATTTCGTGAAATCAGAAAAGGATGACTTTGCAAAATTTCTTGCAGAATATCCAGCATCGCATTGCTAACTTTTGCAAATTGGCGATTTCTTGCAGAATAAGCAAGGCGATGTTTGATTATCGAACACCGCATTCCTTATTCTGCAAGAAATGTGGCAAAGTCATTCTTTTCTGATGTCACAAAAAATCGAAACACGTCAGGGCTGCCAATATTGCGGAGTCAAACGGATTAAATCGATTTTTGCAGATAAATGGAATAGAGGAACAAGGTTTGCGCACCTCTTTATTACCTCATGTAGTTCTCATTTCTCGAATAAAACCGATCTTGAGCAGTATCTCTTTAACTCAAAAATCTGGTAGAAATTATCAGTGATTTTAGTACAAATTATTTAATATTATTCTTAATGCACGTAATAGTAGACTACGTAAGTAACAACGTTGGTAGCACGTATGCTCTGGTAGCACAAGCTATTGCAGCGATTTGGTCAGGCTAGAAGCTACACTCCGTACCTCTGTTGCCACTGCACCACCACTGCACAACATTCTGCAGCACTGTTGCCATTACATAATCAGGCTGGTAATGCTACCAACGGTACACTTACACATCCCCAGAAAGCAGGCTTATAATATCAACAATGCAACATCATATTATCTGTGATAGCCTATAATAAGTATTCACAATATTTTTTAAATCATCTTAATACAGTATTCGTATCAATGATACTCACTTAAACCGTTTAAATTTGCAATTTTTTCAATACAATTTGTTGATAAGCAAAGCTTTCTAAAACAAAACAAAAAAATAATTGTTAGGTCCGGTCTACACAAGGCGAAAAAATCGTGAGCGTACGAGCGTATCCTCAGTTAATTTTAACCAACCGGCAGCTTGCAAGGTAAGGCGGTACGTCGGCTGTTGGGCGTAACAAATTTTGATTTGAAACAAACTAAACATGCACTCGCACATTCACGATTTTACGCTCAGTTTAGACCGGGCCTCAATATTATCTTAATCAGTAATCACGTCTCTAATGATTGAGTTTCGAGCAGAGATTGGATGTTATTAGTAGCGCCGTATTTCTAACACTAACCATAGTGCATCATAAAAGAATAGATTCACTTAATGATAGTTTACTTTGAATTGGAAACGAAGTATGACATTTCAAAACAGCAAAAATTAAGTTTTCCGCTTGGAATAAAGATGCGCCAATCGATTCCGCTTCTACCGGTTAGTAACGAAACTTTTATAAATTTTTCTTCTGAAAATTTTGGCAGGTATTTTTTTATGCTGTAGAATATTGCGCTGGATCTGTAAAAAATGGTAACGGTATATACCATCACACCTTAAAGACATAATAAAGCACTAAATTGATTACAATAATATGCTGGTTTGTTATTGCAGGGATTTTAAACAGCATACACAGAAAGGGCTAGAGCAGTGGTTCTCAACCTTTTTGGAACCATGGCCCATTTTGTGTTCTTTGAGAGTTTGCATAGCCGATTGCTCGGTGGACCACCGCTGTTGGACCATATCTCTGTGGCCCTCGGCCTAGAAAAAAGGTCTCAACTTTCGAGTCAGCGTTATTTGCCCAGTGATTGCCATGATCTCCGAAAAAAAAAGAACAGATCTTCCCCTCTGTGAGAGCGATTTTAGCCCTGATCGAAAAAAATAAATAAAAAAAGGTCTTCCCTTCTGCGAGGGCAGTTTTTGCCTTGATCTCCAAAAAAAAAAAGGTCAGCGCATTGTAGTCCCTGATTTTTGTCAATTCTCCAATAGATATAATCAGCACTTAAACTGTAAAATTTTGCATTGGGGGACGCTTTTGCAGCCATGACCAAACGCATTCGGAATGCGATAGTACTTTCGTGGAAATTATGTCTTTCCGTCCCCGAAATCGAGCGAAGACCAAAAAAAGGGCTTCACCGAAAACTGAAGAGTTTATGTCCCCGAAATCAAGTAAAGACCAACAAAAATCCAGATAGGTCTTCACCACAATTTGGGACTAAATTCGGCCGGAATTTGTGGGATTTATTTAGGATGACAGGTCCTTTTTCGTCTGATCAACCAGCGCTCAAATCTCGATGGGGGGACGCTAAACCTCGATGAAGGGGATGCTAACTCTCGATGGAGGGACGCATCCCCTCTACAATTCAAGTACTGGATGTAACTGAAATGAGATTGTTTTGAACCAAACAACCAATTTTTGGAATAGCTCTGTGGCCTAACGCAAAATTGAGAAACCCTGGTCTAGAGCAAAGCCAGGAAAGAGCCCAAAACCAAATATCGAATCACGTGGTACCTTACGTGTTATCATCAAATTAAAAATTTTTTCGTTGCATACTGTCAGGAATTTGTAATAAAGAGTTTCTAATTGGGGATCTGGTGGAAAAAAATACTTGTTTTTCAGTACTTTTTTATTCCAAATCTTTACTATAATTAGAAGTCTGCAAGCAAAGACCCTAGCGATCACAAAATTTTAAATTTTTTCTTGAAAATAGCCTTTTAAAATTGATTTCGCTCACAATCCCTACTTTGTTGTTGCTGTGTTTTATTTTATTAAGGAAAGACCATAGAACATTCGAGAAATTTAAATGCATGCAGTAAGAAAATGTAGGCAATGTCATTCCGGTGAGAGGCTGCAAAAAGACCATAGTCCAGATCCAAGAAACTGGCGTGGTCGCCAAGCCGCAGCCTCTCACCTGATAATCATATAAATACCAATGATAACCACAACGAAACTTTAGTATGACAAGCAATCGCACATCACAAGTAGGCCTTCATGCATTATATCTGGTATCCTGTTCAATTGGTCATGTCATATTTACAATAGCATAATACCGGTACATAGCGTTATCCAAGTATGCTGTCATCTTGTACTCTGGGAGATATTAGGATGTCCTTCCTGTTTGCTTTTCCAAAAGTATTTTGTTACAGTCTGAGAAATAAACATGCTGGAACCTTTTTGAATGTTAGTGATTCCTTTTTTTTTGGATTCGCATAAGGTTTTTAGAAACCTCAGTTTTTTTTAAAGAAAATCTGCAATTTTGAAGACTAAAGTACAGTAGTAAATTTTCAAAAATTTGAAGTTTAATAGATGGTTTGGCAAAGCTAGTCTTAGATCTAAATGAACCAGAAAGGTAAAAAAAGTTTTTTTTTAGCAAATGCTATACGATCAAACTTTTCTGCAATTTATTTACTAAAAAATTTGTAAAATATATAACTTTTTCACATTTGCTATGAATGGCTAAACTGGAAGCAATCCATTTCTACACTTCTACTTTCTACTTCCACAAAAATTACTGCTTCCAGCACTTCTACTTCTACACCCTTGTTTTACACAACTAGTTGGATTGCAGTGATTGGAGATATAAATTACCACCAGAGTTAGAAAAACCAGCAGATAGCTGATTAAATCTAACTCAAATTTTTTTATCGAGACGAATTTGACGATTGGTCTATTATAAAAACAAATGACATTGGGCTCTAAAATTACAAAGTAGTAATCATAAAAAGTATCTACCGGTAATCACATACTCGCAAGCTGTGAGGGTTGAAAGTGAAGCATCCATCTTTTCAATGGGAGGTAACTGTTGATATAACTTAACTTCTTTTGATTCACCCGCTTTCTGACCATTTTTTTCTTCCTAAATCAAGTCCAGTTACTTTCAACACCTTACTATACTCTTCAAATCTTTTCCTTTGTTTTTTTTTTTTTTCTTCAATTAAATCAGTAAAATTAGAAAAATGAAAGATCACAATTATACACTGCACAAATAAAACTGGAAAAATCAACCAATAACTTCGTAATAAAATCAGTTAATTTAACTTGCTTAAAAGGGCATTCAAGTCCAGTTTTTCAAAAATGTTGAGATAAGCCTAGAATGCAATCTCGCAAAAACTGAAGTTTCGATGTCTTCCCGTTTTCAAGATATTGCAGTTCAAAATTAACAGTTTTTCTCTTATTTCAGTGTTGTCATTTTGTCAGTATTGTGACAGAAGATTAACTTTTGGAAAGCTGACTTACATTTTTAGAAAAGAAGCTAATTTTACAGTTTTCAACCATAACTTTGTTTCGACAATAACTCTGTCCCAAAACGTTTACTGACAATCAGGAACGTGTGGTGGTAACTTTTTGAAAGTTTGGTTCTAATTGGCAACCCTAGCAAAATTTTTAAGGGAAAAAGCCTTTCTACAAGGAAATTTAAGCGGTTATATCTTGGGAATGGATGGTCATAGAAAGCTCAAATTTGGTGAAGTTAGTCTTCAGATCTGTCAAAATTTTTTAAGAGAACACCAAGCAAAAAAATTTCTGACCTGAATGCCCTTTAAAAATCTACTTGAACTGACATTATGTCACTGAACTGGAGAAAGCGGTACATTGTACTGAAATGACAAAATCATTTTATTCTGTAAAGTTTTAGCAAAAAAGAAATAAGAGTCAAACAATTTGATCAATGAGATGTACTGCACAATTGAAAAGCTCTGAACCAAAAATACAGAAGTTCAATGTATTTTATAAAAAGATATTTTTTCAGATTTCAATTTTATTTTGTCACAAACAATCAGAATTAAATCTTCTAGTATAGTATTTTTCTAAATTATGGTAGGCCTTTAAGAACAAAACCTAAGTTACGTATAATACTTGACATCTGTTTAAAAATGCAAAAAATGCTTGAAATTCTTCTAAAGCAGCTTTAAAATACGAAGTAGGCATCTCGGCATGCTAGTACTCACCCATTTCGAAAGTGCTTCTTTTATACTTGTTCCCTTCGACTGCAAAATAAAAAGCGCTAATCCCTTGACTATCAACAAAAATTACCACATTGTTATTAAGATGCACAGAGCTGGACAGCGCTGTTTCGAGCTTTTAGCTCTCATCGGCAGGACGTCAAACTTGTCGGACATTGTTATTAAGTCCACATTTTGGTTCAATACAAATATCAATCAATGGTCTAGTGCAGTAGTTCCCAACCTTTTTATATCGATGGACCGGTAAAAATTAAACAAATGGTCATGGATCGGCATCGAAAATCATAATGGAAATAACAAATACTGGTGTAACCGACAAGTTTGACGTCCTTCGTGGTCGACTCCTGGGAAATCATAACGACTTCCCAGGAGTCGACCACAAAGGACGTCAAACTTGTCGGTTATGATTTCCGTGGTCACACAAGGGGAACCCTTGTAGTAGGGATAGCCTATGGCTATCCTTACTGCAAGGATTCAGCGATTTTTTCACTTGTTTATTTTAAGTTCCACAAGTGAAAAATCGTTTATTCCCTAGGAAGCCTCTGCCGCTGTGCAAGCCCTTAAGGTTTGTCCAGTTCGGCCAAGAGTCTTGTCCTGCTGGGGAATAACTTTGTTGGAGAAGCTGAGGGCTGCCGATGAGAGCTAAAAGCTCGAAACAGCGCTGTCCAGCTCTGTGCAAATACCGGTGTAGTTATTATCGCATTTGTTATTTAAAGCGAAATTAATAACACGGCATAATCCATTATCTTGGCCAAATGTTGCACATTTAAATACAAAAATTCAACAAAATGTCAATCAGCTTAAACAGTAAAATATCAATTTATGGACCAGGAGCACAACCAAGATTTTGTTAAGAAGAGGGGTTGAACCGAAAGGTAATTTTTTTTGCTGAAAAATGTGTCAATTGGGTAGCATGCTGTGCAGACTGGTGCAACTAATGCGTATCAAAGACGGGGGTCTAGGAACGGAGACCCTAGCTGCTGGGCAATTTTTGTAATTTTTCGGCAAAAAATAGCTATTTTAATGCGATTTGGATAACATTTAATACCTTTTTGGAGCCATGTGACAGAACTAAATAGCTAAGATTTGAAAGCCAGTGGAAGAATTAAACTGCCCAGCCCCTTCAAGCCCCCCTTACTCACAGGTCAAGTCTAAAACATGTTAAAACGCTTGCAATTTTGGGTTAAACTTTCTCAGTGACTTGGCTAAGGGCGTGAAGCCCCTTTACCTCCTCTAGTTACGCCACTGTTATGAACACATGGTACAAAATCAAAGCTATGGAGAAAGTTGTTGCTTTTTTGATGCTAATATGAGAGACAAGCGAGGCAGCAAAAAACTTTTTAAAACATGTGACTCGGCTTTAGCATCAGATCTATTCCTTCACGTTGTTTTGATTTAACTTATGCCAGAGCTGAAAAAATTTTCTCGTAGAACTTGTTGGTGGAAAATACCGTAAACAACTTGATTGCTTTGAGACTTTAACGAAGATTGTTATTTGTTTTCAAGAGGTCTCCAGAATTCTATTCCTTTCTTTCTCTTTTTATTGCCTGCTTTTCCGTGAGAGTTACAAGGAGCAGCAGCTTGAAGTTACGTCGCCAAACATCATGGTCTTCCATCACCTCCATCATGGCAAAAGTCAAGTGACTTCGCCGAAGATCTTTAATGTAATTGATCCAACTAGTTCTAGTTTATCCGTTTGTTCAACTGGTCTTTTCCTATTTGCTTTGATAGGTAAAGCTTTCAATTTGCAAAAGTAGCGATTTCCAGAATTGAGACAAGAATTCATTTATATATCGTGGCTGCAAAGTAGAATTGCAACGTAATTTTCAATCAGTTTTTCTGTTACCTTTGGATTACGATACGTGTACTGAAATCTGCAATAAATGGTGAAAAGGAAGCGGTGACATGCTAGTTTTAATGACTAAAAATTGGCTAAACAGAGAATAAGTTTTATAATTGACAAAAACATTGCAATGATGTGTGGAAAAAAGATATTCCGTGCACGAGCAAAAAAATTTACGGGGACCGGCAGTTGGAAACCACTGCTTGAGAGCTGTAAACCATATCATTGAGAGCTGCGAAATAATTTCCGCAATTTTAAAATAGTTATATTAATTGGCTATTCAACTATTCAAAATAGCTTCAAATTGAATAATTTGGTCTGCAAAAGTATACCATAGACTTGATTTTTTCTCTTGGGATTTATTTGGAGCACTTTTTTCTGCATGCATAACCTCTTGACTGCTGCTAGTAATCTGCTAGGAACTATACCAGTAGACTAATGCCTTCCACCTATTAACATGACTCAATTGCAAATATCAGAGCATAATAATGACTTTTTGAGTTATTTGACAATTTGCTAAATTTACTTCAAGCAAGATCTACTATCACATTTTCATCAACTGAAAAGAAATAAAACAGTAAAAAGAATAAATGATGAACTTAATTTAAAAAGTGCTCACTGCAGCAGCTAACATTCAAAGCCACAGAGAGTTGCAGCAAAGAAGTCAAAGAGCTGCAAGTTGACCACAGGTGAAAAAACTCGAACAACTTCAATTTCTAATTAAGTCAAACTAAAATAACAAAAGTTGGTATTCAAAGTTTCTCTGCTTGAAGTTCAGCATTACAAAGAAGGGACTTTTTGAAGTTCACACCATGAGTAGTGACAGGATGCAATTATGGGCAGCTTTGCTCAAAAACTTGAAAATTTCTTCAATATTACTTAACCAAGGCTATTCAAGCATTAATTTAAATTACTTACAGTAAACATGAGATTATAAGCTGTTTTCTGTTTTTCATGTTTTTTGTTTTTAGTTTTGCGTTTTGTTTTTCAGAGTAAAGCAAAATCTTTATACATTTTCAATTTTCTGGTTCTATTATGGTAATAAAAGCAGTCCACATTTTGATGATTTTCAGTTGAAAATGAGTGCAACTTATTGCTAATGAAAAGTTCTTCCATTCTAAACACCCACTTAATTAAGCTGCATTTTTCAATTAAAATTTATTGCATCAAGCGTAATAGTGTTTTAGACCAGATAAATCGGAATATAAATATTAACCACCACAAGTTTGTGGCTCTTTTTAGGTAATGCTTTTGTAACAAAACTTTAGATTTTTTTCTAGCATCAATTTTTAAAATAAATTTTTTCAATTTTTCTTGACGCCTTGAATTCTATGCATTCGGCATTAAAGTTCACATTTGAAAAAGAAGAGAACGATCAGCTCCCATTTTTAGATGTTTTGGTGGAAAAAAGCAATGAGGGTTTTTTAACTTCGGTTTTCCGAAAACCTACTTTTACTGGACAGTACTTTTGTTGGGATTCGTTTGGACCTACAAAACATAAAATCAACTTGATTGAAACACTTGTGCATTGAGCATTAATGATCTGTTCAAAAAGTAAACTGCAGCATGAACTGGAAAACATCAGCTTCATTCTACAGAATAATGGATATCCAGAAACTATTATTCAAATCACCATGTCTAAGAAAATTGCGCTTTTTAACTGTAAACCAAAAGAAGGACCGCAAAAGTGTCCAGTTTAGTTGAAGCTCCCTTGGATTGGCAAAATTTCTTTGAATTTTGAAAAGCAAACCAAGACTGCTATCAACCGATGTTATCGAGCTGTTGAACCTCACATTATTTTTACAAGAAAAATTTTGCCTGCAATTCATGAAGATGTTCTACCCTCCCTTCAACAAAGTATTTTCGTATATTAATATGTGTGCCGCTGTGACTGTTGCTGTTGTTGTTCTACCAGGCTGCTTCCTAGGGATGGCAGCCTCCTATGTCCAATACTGTCGGTAAATGGGTCAAACTTCCCAAAGATTGCAAGACAAAAAATAATTAACACATTCAGAGATGCACAAGAAGTGACAAAAGACCAACGAAAAATCTGCCTAATCGAGAACGCAAAATCACTAACACTCCTACAGTCTACAGTGATTCTGCAATCGGACAGCATTTACTAGAGAATGAAGAATGTGCCAAACATTACAACGATGCACAATTTTCCATTTTGGCTACAGCAAGATCTTTGTTCCATTTATCAGTTCTGGAAGCAACCTACATCAATTCTTTACAGTTCATTCTTTGCCGTCAAAAAGAATTCGTTTATTCACTCCAAATTTCACATTAATTTCTGGTGCACATTTCCGACTAAAACAAAACAATATTTTTCCACCAATCAAATTGTCAGAATGACCCATTTTGACCAATCAAAATGGGAGAAAAATTTTCTATATTTTTGCATTAACTTTACTATATTTTAGGTGATTTTTGCAGCATCCTACGTCATAATAGCAACCCATTGTCATTTCAATGTAGTCATCCTCTGTATATACCACTGCATTTTAGTTTTTCTTCATTCCAGCGCAGATTCACGAAGAGAGCTGGACGAAAACATTCAATCTAAAACAGCCTTGAAAAAGGCTATCCATTTCTGAAAGAGTGGAAATGATAGCTTCGATGCTATTAAAAGCTTTATCAATTTTTAATGTTCATTCTATCTTGCGATAGAGAACCGAATAAACACAATATGGTAGTTTAGACTTTTGATATGACTCTGACTGGCCCCACCTCCCCCCAAAAAATGCACAATCATATAAGGTTTAACTTTATTGAGCAGAAAATAATGCCAATAGTTTTGTTTCATGTCACCAGGTCTTATCAATTCTTCTAAAATTAGATCAACAACCAATTCTGACTTTTTTCCAGCAATTTACTTCAAAATGCAACTTGTATCCACTTCATTACCTTTCATACTGGCATGCATTAGCAAAACAAATGAATAAAGTTACTGTACACAAACGCGCTTATATTGAAAACCAAAAAGTTTCACCATGTTGCAATTTTGTGTCTCATATTCGAAGCAATGTCACTTGGATGCTTGAGTCTTTGAGCAATTCAAACAAAATTTGCAAGACAATCAGTTGGCCATACAGAGCAAGTTTACGCAGGGCATGGTATGGAATGGAATGGAACAGAAATTTCGGTATGGAATATGAAAGATGCCAGAATGGAATAGAAGATTTCAAAAATGGAATGGAAGGCAATCTTCCATACTTCCATACCAATTCCATACTAGATTTCGTGCATTATATTTACAGAAAAACACATACCGATGTCAGGTAGTGATAAATAATATTGTCACAAAAGTATTCAACTTCAATATCTTTGCGTATTATTTGTTGACAAATTGTGGCACTTGGGCTGTTTATATTGTGAAAACAGTGTACGTACGCATTGTAAGTACATTGCAATTTGCAGCATTGATGTTATAGTTTACGACTTTGACAGGTTTGACTTGTTTTCATTTTATTTTTTTATTTTTAGATTGACAATTTGCCAAGTCGTAAATTTTGTTTTCTTACATCATTGCAAAAACTCTTATACGCTATTTCATTTCCGATTCAGCTTAAGTTTATTTATATTTTTAGTTTTTAAGCAAGCTTATAATAATTCTTTTTGGTGTAGAAGGTTGTTATTTCTATTACGGTATATGTTCTTCAGCAGTTTGGTTATGACAAATTTTATAATTGATGTAAAAGAAAACTTGTACGGTAATTATTAAACAGTAGGCGTAAACTAGGGGCCCGGGCTCTCTACCTCTACCTCAATGGAAATGCTACCAATGATAAAAATGGTAACACAAAGCTTATTTATTCAGTTTCTTTTAGCATTTTTCAAGTGCCACAGCAGTAATGCGTTTAACAGCAATTAACAACAACTTAACATTGATGACCTGTAGGCTTGGGCCCTTTCAATTTAAATTTTTGCCAACCGATTTAAATGTCCAAGTCAAAGAAATTCAGTGTTTTTGTTTTAAAACCTGTAATCTCAGGCCCTCATCTAACTTTTTTATACAATAATATGTTTTAGGCCCCTAGCTAACTTTTATATTGCCAAAACATGATTAGTATATAACCATTTATTGCAACTAATGTACCAACTTTAAATAACTTTGAACTCCACCTTCACCACCTACCAACTTCAAGTAACAATCCACGTCCATCTTGTCAGTTTTCACGTGACAAAATGCTTTTGAAAAAAAAACTTAGCTTGGGGAAATGCTTATTGAACAAATTATAGAATTTAAATCGAGGGTGCCTGGGCTCCAGGTCGTACATATTCCTAAAACTGGTTATTTTCATGACAAAACAAAAATCTTCAAAGGCAAATCTTCAAGTGAATGATTTAATGCTAAAAATGTTGCAAAACACAGTGTACCTCGATTCCCCTAACCTGGCCAAGTCACAACATTTAACTCTAAAATGCAAGATTTTAAATGTGTTTTAGACTTGACCTGAAGTCAGGGCCTCAAGAGAAAAAATTTTCCAGGGGTACGAAGGTCGATACCAGGCCCCCAAATCTTATTGGGCCCCCCAGCCTTATCAGGAGGCCCATGCCGTTAAATCATTTTTGTCTAATGGGTGTAGATCTTCATTTAAAAGTGAGGGGGGATAACGATATTCGCATACAGTGAGCTCCCCCAGTGGGGTCCCGGGCAGAGCCCCAAAATCTTTAGCTCTTTTTATGTTTCTTGAGGGTAAAAAACGGAATTTGATCAACATCCCAGCACCGAACTTATTTAAATTGACAAGCAGAAAACGTGATATACATGAAAGAAAGTATGTGAAGTGGGGGATAATGACATTGACACAATATTTTACAATATAATGACTTTAATACTGCAAATCCAAATATTTTACCGATAAAAGTTTTAAGAAGTCATCTGCTATCATAGACTTCACAAACCCAAATACCTATTCAACTCATACAGATAGAGTGAGTTACTCAATGATAGTAGTATAATATGTCAACTTTGACTCCGCTCTCTGAGGTTGAAATGCTTTTGGATCTCTGGAAATGAAATATCCATCGTACATTGTTATACCGTAGAATTAGGGCTCTCAAGTCACAGAAATGTAACAAAGCATTATTTTCGGTGCAAGTGTATGGCTTTTGATACATTTTCCTCTTTTTTTAATCAAATCGGCCACTATTGTATGCCCTATATAGGCTGTGTAGCAAAAATAGCGACCAATTACCAGTACTGAATAGGCTGACTGATATTTTTGCTGTAGGCAAGTTTGATTATGGTGTTATGGTACGATACCAAAACTTAACGCGGAAACCTGAACTCTTCCGGGCCTCCCAAGGCCCGGGTACGACATTCCCCCTGAACCCCCTTCTTGCAGGCCCTGCCAGAAGTAAAGGGAGGGATTTGTTCAATTGGCTTTCAAATCTCAACAAGTTTGTTCTATCAATTGGCTCTGAAAATGTGCAAAATGTGATCCCCAGGCCCTGTCTGTGACACGCTTGACTTGCACTAATTTGCTTACCACGTCTCAAATTTTTGATATGTTAGTAAACTTTTTAACTTGCGATTGTAGTCCTTTCCCTCTAGCAAATCTTGGTTACGTGCTAAATCAGACCCCCAGCTTTTGATCTTTCATTCTTTGTCCCATAAAAAGTTTTTCTTTGAAGAAAAATTTGCTATTGTTATTGCATCTGATTCATGATTTAGCCCTCCCCACCCCAATCCTAAATCCTGGCTACAACTATCCATTAAACCATGTGCAATATGCATACATGATACCGGTTGTTGCATCTTAGTGTTGTTGATGCACCTTCACAAGCAGTTGCTTACAACATTGCAAAGATGCATAGCAGCAAAATATACATTGTGTTGCTTCCAGTCTAAAATTTTTTGGTATGGAAGTATGGAATGGAATATGGAAGAAAATTTTAGTATGGAATGGAATATGGGATGGAAAAATTTCAGTATGGAATGGAAATGGAAGAAAATTGCCGGTATGGAATATGGAAAAATCATCTTTTATTCCATTCCATACCACGCCCTGAGTTTCGGACAAGACATTATTATTGGTTGTTAAGCAAGAGCAAAATCCCCCACAACTAAAGTCACCAAAAAAACAAAAAGTTCTAATTTTGAAGCTTTTTCACACATCAGACATATTACTCTGTGACATCACAAACAAGTGACATACAGTAAGCTAACCAATGCAGCTTATCAAAGCCCTGCCTTAAATGCATTTTTTGGAGCAAAGTTTATTTTGATACGGTACAAGCACAACGTTCTTTAGGTCAAGTTATATCACTATCAGGAGTAGGAAAGTAGTAAAAAATGCTGCTCTTCAACTGTTAGAACCGTGAAAAGGAGAAAAGGAATTAACACCGCAAAGACAACATACCTAAGGTTTCAAATCAATTGCTTTTGTTTGATATTATTTAAATCTCCTCATGAATGTCACTATTATGACGTCAAACAGTGGCGTCACTAAGGGGGGGGGCGTCCCGGGTGTCACCATTTTGGGGTGACAGCATTTTATGATATCAAATTAAAACGAAAACCACAATATCGTTAATATCACTAGAAATGTTTAGCACACCGAAATGAACAAAAGAATGATTTTAAGCATCTTTTGAAACATTTATTTAGAGGGGGCGCCAATTTACCAAAAACATAACTTACAAATTAGTAAAAACATTGAAAAATGCCCAAACTAAGCAATCAATTTTGATTGCTTGTTGAAACATGCTGAATATAAGTTTCATTAAAAAAAGATATGAGCTCAGGAATAGGGGGGTGGCTATTTAATATTAGTTGATTACCGGTACCAATCCCTTCGACTTAAATATCGTTTAAATTGGTTGTTCTCCCCTATCCCAAATTACCTTTTTTTATTAAACATAGACAAAATGGATCACTCCTTGCAAGTTTCATTGAACAATAAGATTTTATGATTTAAAAGCTTGTACATAAGAGAACTGATATTTTACCATTAGCCACCTCCCACATAGCCATTGCTCATTTCTGCAACCCACTTTAATCATGTTTTTATGCTGCTAATTTCTATGCCACGTTTTAAAAGGATTAATTTTTGTCAAAATATAGACATAAAATTCAGTTATTTTTGCCAAAAGAATACAAAATTTTTGAGCACTGGAGGCTCCACCCCCAGTCTCCCGAGCCTACGAGGGCTGGAGGCGTTGTTCTTTAACCTCCAGTCTTCTGCAAATGAGGGATGTGCCCCAGACCTCCAAAACACCCCCCATTGCACATTTCTGGCTGCGTGTCTGAATCTAATCATGTTTTTGCACTTCTAATTTCTATACCGGTACCATGTTTTGAAAGCATTAATTTTAATCAAAATAAGCTTAAAATTAAGTTACTGTAGTTTTTCAAAACAATTCTAATTTTTTTAGTGCTAAACGCCCCTTTTTTCCATTGCAGATTTTTGGTTGCGTGTCTGTTACGAGACGTATTGGTATGCAGCTCATATTTTTCAAGTTTCAGAATCTTACAATGAGAAAATTTTAGAGTTAATCAACTAACATCTGCTATCTACAATAATCAAATAGTACCGCTATCTTTCAAATATAACCTTTTGCAGATTACTCTATATTATGAAGGGTGACACCACAAAAAATTCCGCCCCGGGTGTCACCATCATTTGTGAAGTCACGACTTTAAAACCCACTCCAAAGCTGAAAGTTTTGCTTGACTTTTAAAAAGTGAAAACATATGTTACAATCAGACAATGGCTTTTGCATAGATGACCTACTGTATGATATTTAATATTTGTACTGTATCAACTCAAAGATTTGTGGGCCCAATATTACTTTCTTTTTTGGCGTCAGCACTAAGCTGGAGCTAGAAGTTTACAGCCAGAAAACCACTTACCATTTTGTTCCAACAATAATTCAATCACTAGCGAATCCAACTATTTAAATACTCCAAAGTAACCAGCTAGGATATTATGTTTTTGATATTCCGCAATTTCAATAAGCTAGCAAGTAGTAACAAGCAACACAATGATCAAGATGAACCTGATAAGATTGAAGTAAAATTTAAACTTCAGTTTACATGTTGTCATAGGTTACTAGGACGAATAAATTTAAATTTATATCGGGGACTATAATAAGCATGAATAAACATTAAAATGGTTGTTTCAACTTAAAGAGATACGGCTCAAAATCGGTTTTACTGAAGAAATAAGAACCACTCAAGGTAGTAAATAGGGGTACCAAACCTTGTTCCTTTATTCCCTTTATCTGCGAAAATAGATTTAATCCGTTTGACTTCGTACTATTGGCAACTCTGCGTTTCGAACATTCGTGACATAAGAAAAAGGATGCCTTCCGCAAGAAAATTTGCAAAGTCATCCTTTTCTCATGACTTTCTCATATTTATCCTCTTGTCACAAGAAAACGACGGAGAAGCTAAATGTAGTAGTTGTATTTACATTCACAATAGCATGTAGCTGGTACTAGCCAGGAGAAACGGGAAGGGGTACAGCCAGGGCGTATTTCCGGGGGGCATAGGGCCATGCCCCCCCCCTTTGGGTCGCCAGGATTGTTTAATTAGCATAGAAAAGTATGCAAAATTGTGGCATGGTCCCTCCTTTGCAACGGAACTTGGGCAGATAGTTTGAGCACAGAAACGGTGGGCGAAGACCTTTTTTTTGGCCAAAAACCGGACTAAATTTGAGTGAAGACCAGAGGTGGAGTCGAGGACACAAGGCTCGAGGCCAAGGCCAAGGCCAAGGACACAAAAAAAAATCCGAGGCCAAGGCCAAGGCCAAGGACAGCCCTTCCGAGGACAGAACCTCTCGAGGCCAAGGACAGGAATGCTCGAGGCCAAGGCCAAGGACCAAGGACACAGGCGCAAGTGTTCTCCAAAAAAAAAGTCTTCAAAAATTTTTTTCAGGCGATCTCCAATTTGTTGGCGTACCCAGAATTTATTGGGATAAGCCTAAACCACAAATCGAATGAAATGACGTCATCAAAATTTTTCCAAAGAGGAAGTTTTTGTGGGATAAACATATCGTAGGATGGAAGATCTGATATCGTTGCCCGTTAGCACGTAACCAGGATTTTGCAAAGGGATAGGGCTTAAGCTAATAGTTCAAAAACGCAAATATTTAACTTTGGAAACGTGTTGAGAAAGCTAGTGTAACTCAAAGGTATCACAAACGGGGGGTCTCCATTGGACGATTTTTTGTATTTTTTTGGAAAAAAAAGCTATTTTAATGCCATTGAATCACATTTCGCAAATGTTCAGAGCCATTGAAAAGCACTAGATTTTTGACATTTGAAAGCCAAATGAAAAAATCAAATTGTTTAATACTCCTTTTACTTGCAATTTAAGTTTAAAACATGTTTAACATCTTGTATTTTGGAGTTAAATTTAATTGTTAGTGATCTGGTCCAGCTAGGGTGCGTTGTCTTAATTATAATGTGCATTGTCTCTTGCAACATTTTAGCAGTAAATAATAATCCACTCGAGGATTTTCCTTAGAGATTTTTGTTTTGTCATGACAATAACCAGTTATAGGAGTATATGTTCGGCCAGAAGGCCCTGGCTCCCTCAATTGAAGTTCAATAATTCGTTCAATCAGCATTTTCCATGGCTAATTTTTTTAAAAAGTATTTTGTTCGTAAAAACCGGCGAGGTTGGAGGTGAATTACTGAATTGTTATTGAAAAATGGTAAAATAGATAGTTAACTTCAACTAGCCATGTTATTGTCGGGCTGGATTTACATCGCGCTAGGCCCCTGGCGCTTTGGAGATTTTCTTAACATCTTTCTGCCAAATATAGGTGAAGACCAAAAAAAGTCTTACGATTTTAGCTCGGGGCCACTAACTGATACTCAGGCTCGTAGCCAGAAATTCGCACTGTGGGGGCGGTTTGGGGGTCTGGGGGCGGGGCCCCCAGTCACCAGAGGCCAATGGGGGTGAGGGGGCGAAGCCCCCAGCGCTCGAAAATTTTGCATTTTTTTGCAAAATGAACTTAATTTTAAAGCTATTTTAATAGAAAATAATGCTTTTAGAACGTGGCATAGAAATTGGCAACCCAACATGATTCAACTATAGTTGCATTAATGGGCTATATGGGAAGTGGCTGATGATAACATTGCAGTTCTCTTGTTTACCTGCTGGTAAATCAAAAAATCCTATTATTCAATAAAACTCACACGTAGTAATCTATTTCGCCTATATTTTATAAAAATAATTGGGAGGGTTAATGGAAAGATATTTGAGAGAAGTGACTGGTAATTACCTAACACTGAATAGCCCCCCCTCCCCCATATTCCTGAGTTGATGATATATTTGTTGATAAAACCCATGTTTGGCGTTTTTAAATTAGCGATCAAATTTGATTGTTTATTTTCGGGCATTTTTTCAAAGTTTTCATTGATTTGTAACTTTAATTTTTGACAATAAGCCCCCGTTGAATATATGTTTCAAATGATGCATTAAATCACTTTTAGTCAATTCCAGCACAAAAAACAGTCTCAAAAGAGCTAAAAACGTGGTATTTTCCTTTTTCTGCATTTTGGTTGACAGGCCAATGGGGGGCTATAGTCCCCGCTTCCCCCATGGCAACGCTACTGCTGGTACTGCGTCATATTATGGTAAATCCAGCCCTGAGTAATGCATTACGTTCACAAAAAGGCTAGATGCGGGCCTGAGATAGCAACTTTCAGGACAAAAACTCTCCGTTTTCTTCGGGTTATACGTTTAAATTGGCTGGGAAAAATTGAATTGAGGGGGACCCGGAGCTCCTGGTCTTCAATATTGTTGTTAGTTATACTGTTGTAAGCGAAAAATGCTAAAAAGAAACTGAAACAGAAAAAAATTAGGCTTTTTTGTCACATTTTGTCATTGGTGAAATTTCAATTGGGAAGGGGGCGAACCCCCTGCCCCCTCCCCTTGGCTACGCTTATGTTCCAAGTGAGGAAAACAAAAACGGTGCTCGCAAATTTTCTGCGTGGTTTCTGGCGTTTTCCAACGAAATTTCAACAGTTCAAAAAATAGTGCTGTCCTCGAGCCGAGGACAGGCCAATTTTCGAGGACTTGAGGCTTCGAGGCCAAGGCCAAGGCCAAGGACTTGACCTTCGAGGCCAAGGCCAAGGCCAAGGACTTCAAAATGTGTCCTCGAGGACGTCCTCGAGGCCAAGGACGTCCTCGAGGACTCCACCTCTGGTGAAGACCTTTTTTTTTTTGGTCTCCACCTAATTTTGGGCAGAAAAAACGGACTTGGTTTTGGGCTGGAAAATTTTCATTCTGGTCTTCATTAATCTCAAATTTTCTGGCCCCCTCCTTTCGAAAATCCTGCGTACGCTACTGGGTACAGCCTCACCTCCTTTATTGGCCTATCAACCAAAATGCACAATAAAAAATGTACTCCATCTTTCGTTCTTCTGAGGAGCATTTTGCAGTGATATCAAACAGAGATGGAGTCGAGGACACAAGGCTCGAGGCCAAGGACACAAAAAAAATCCGAGGCCAAGGCCAAGGACAGCCTTTCCGAGGACAGACACTCTCGAGGCCAAGGACAGGAATGCTCGAGGCCAAGGCCAAGGACCAAGGACACGAAGCGCAAGTGCTCTCCAAAAAAAAAAAAAAGGTCTTCACAAAAATTTTTCAAGCGATCTCCACTAAAAAACGTTTTCCAAAAAATTTTTCAAGCGTTCCACAAAATTTTAACATTCCAAAAAATCGTGCTGTCCTCGAGCCGAGGACAGGCCAATTTTCGAGGACTTGAGGCCTCGAGGCCAAGGCCAAGGACTTGACCTTCGGGGCCAAGGCCAAGGACTTCAAAATCTGTCCTCGAGGACGTCCTCGAGGCCAAGGACGTCCTCGAGGACTCCACCTCTGATATCAACTCTAAAGTGGCTCATAGCTACTTTTGAAATAGGCCTATATGTGTATTTAGCAGAGGTGGGCTCCTCGAGGACACATTTTTAAGTCCTTGGCCTTGAGGCTCAAGTCCTTGGTCTTGGCCTCGAACCCTACAAGTCCTCAGAAACGTCCTGTCCTCGGTTCGAGCACAACTTTGTTTTTTGATTGGTTGAAAGGAAAATAACCAAACATAAAAGTTTCTTGAATTCTGGCATAGGCGTAGCCAAGATTTTTGATTGAGGGGGCTCCGATCCGCAAATCACTTGCAACATTACGCCATCAGAACTTTTCAAAAAGAGAGACTTTTTGTGGGACGATCTTAGATCTGAAGCATGGGGCTTGGGTTAGTGCGTAAACAAGATGTTGCTAAAGGGAGAGAGGACTTGAACCAAAAGTTAATGCTTTCAAATATGTGTTAAATTTTATTGTGGAAGAGCAGTGGTCGAATATATAGAGCGTCTGCTACTGAAACGGTAGACACGAGTTCGATTCCCGGTCGGGTCAAACCAAAGACTATTAAAATTGGTATTTACAGCTTTCGTACTTGACAATCAGCTGGTAAAGGGGCAGTGTGAAGTCTCCACCGTGTGTGGTAAACAGGTGGGCAAGTGGCTGCTTATCTCGAAGACCGAAAGGTCTTTTCGCTGTCTCCTGGCAAAGGTAATTTGATGAATAAAATGTAATTGCAATTTCAATTACAAAGAAGAAACTATTGTAACTCAAACGTATTAAACGTATCACAGATAGAGGTCTGGGACAGAGTCTTTTTTTAATGTTTTATGATAGCTATTTTTATGCCAGATAGCTATTTTAATGCCAGATAGCTATTTTAATGCCATTTGGATCACATTTTGCACGTTTTTGGAGTCATTTGAAAAACTAAATTTTTAAAATTTGAAGCCAATTGAAAAAATTAAGTTGTTCAGTCCTCCCTTTGCTTACAATTCACGTTTAAAACCTAGCATTTTTTGGATAAAAGTTGTAATTTACTTGGCCCAGGTGAAAGGAAACAAGGTACATTGCCTTTTTGCAATATATTTAGCAGGAAGCAAAAATTCGCAGATTTATTTTCTTTGGAGATCTTTGTTTTGCATGAAAATAACCAATAACCATTGTTAGGACTAGAGACTACATGTACGAGTGACCTGGGGGCCCGGGGCCCCTCAATTCAAATTTAATAATTTGTAGCGCTGTTCTGTTTCTTTCTGTCCTAGTAAAGTTTCGACCCCTTGTATTGTCATTTATTTTATTTAAACTCAACGCTGTGGCTCATTATCTCAATTCATCTCTTTTTAAAAAGGCACAAGCAATATACACATTTGCAGACGTTGAGGCTTATCTAATCCGGTTGCGTAGTAAGTACTTGTTTGTTTTGAGGTGGTGCAGAATTTGAAAATGACTTTCACTAAAGTCTATTTCATTGTGCTTTCGCAATAAGCTTTTCGGACAGAACTCTTCAGTTGCGATCTCTGTCTGGTTTGGTAGGCTATGTGGTGAGCTGGGCTTCAGAAAGAAAATTTTCCAGGGGGTTGGGTTGATACCGGGCCCCCAAATCTTATTGGCCCCCAAACCTTATCAGGGAGCCCATGCCGTTAAATCATTTTATGTCCGTTGGGTGTAAATCTTCATTTAAAAGTAAGGGGATTACAATATTAGGATCGGTTTGGACACAGTTAGGATCTATGAAATTCTGTTAGGATCTATGAATATAGATATATGAAATATGTTAGGATCTATGAAAAGCACAAGTTAGGATCTATGAAAGGATCTATGAAAAGCACAAGTAATACAGTTAGGATCTATGAAAAGCACAAGTAAACATAAAATTGGTTTAAATTCAGTTAGGGAGTCTGGGGGAGCGCTGTGAGCTCCCCCAGTGGGGTACCGGACATAGCCCCAGAAGCTTTAGCACTTTTTAGCAGAGGTGGAGTCGAGGACACAAGGCTCGAGGCCAAGGCCAAGGACACAAAAAAATCTGAGGCCAAGGCCAAGGACAGCCTTTCCGAGGACAGACCCTCTTGAGGCCAAGGACAGGAATGCTCAAGGCCAAGGACCAAGGACACAGTCGCAAGTGTTATCCAAAAAAAAGGTCTTCAAAGAAGTTTTTCAGGCAATCTCCAATTTATAGGCGTAGCCAAAATTTTTGATTTTGGAGGCCTAAACCACAAATCACATGCAATGACGTCATCAAAAATTTGCCTGTAGGCACTGAACCAAGATTTGGCAAAGGGAGAGGGCTTAAACCAATATAGTTGAAAAGTGCAAATACGTAACTTTGGAGACGTTTTGAGAAAGCCAGTGTAACTCAAACGTATCACAGACGGAGGGTCTGGGGGAGGGGCCCCCAGCTGTTGGGCAATTTTTTTGTAATTTTTTGGTAAAAAAAAGCTATTTTAATGCCATTGAATAACATTTCGCACATGTTTGAGCCATTTGAAAGCACTAGATTTTTGACATTTGAAAGCTAATTAAAAAAATTAAATTGTTTAATCCTCCTTCTAGTTGCAATTTAAGTCCAAAACACGATTAACATCTTGCATTTTGGTGTTGAAGTTTAATTGTACGTGATTTGGTCCAGGTAGGGGGAAGTAAGGTGCATTGTCTCGTGCAACATTTTAGCAGTAGGCTAAATGAAAACCCACTCCAAGATTTTCTTTAGAGATTTTTGTTTTGTCATGAAAATAACCAGTTATAGAAGTGCATAGAATTGAAGTTCAACGATTTGTTCAATCAGCATTTTCCATGGCTAATTTTTTTTTAATATTTTGTGCTTAAAAACTGGCGAGATGGAGGTGAATTAATGAATTGTTATTGAAAAATAGTACAATAGATGGTTACGCTCACTAACCATGTTATTGCCGGGCCGGATTTACATTGCGCTGGGCCCCTGGCAATTTGGATTTGGAGATTTTCGCAACATAATTCTGCCGAATGTAGGTGAAGACCATAAAAAGTCTTAAGATTTGAGCGCAGGGCCCTTAGCTGGTACTGCGCCATATTGTGGTAAATCCGGCCTTGGTTAATGCATTACGTTCATAAAAAGGCTAGATGTGATCCTGAGATAGCAACTTTTAGGATGAAAACTATCCATTTCTTCCAGGTTTACGTTTAAATTGGCCGGCAAAAATTGATTTGAGGGGGTACCGAGGCCAGTGGCGGATTCAGGGGGGTGATGGGGGGGATGCATCCCCCCACCAGCCTAAAAGTTACGATTTTGGCCGAAAAATCAGCCCTTATTTTGAATAATTCGGCTCCATTTCGGGATGCATCCCCCCCCACCGACCTAAACGTAACGAATCCGGCCGAAAAATCAGTCTCAATTTAGGTTAAGACCTTTTTTTTTTTTTTTGGAAACCACCTGATTTTGGGCGAAAAAAACGTTTGAATTTCCGATTTCGGCCGAAAAATCAGTCTCAATTTTGGTGAAGACATCCGAATTTTTGAGGTTTTGGCTTCAAATCCCCCCCCACCAAAATTTTCTGGATCCGCCACTGACCGAGGCCCCTGGTCTTCAATATTGTTGTTCGCTACTGGTGTAAGCGAAAAACGCTACAGAGAAACTGAATAAACAATAGGCTTTTTTGTCACATTTTTGTGATTGGTGAAATTTCAATTGGGGTGGGGGAGGCCCGCTTCGCTAAGCCTATGCTCCAATTGCGGAAAACAAAAAAGGTATTTGCAAATTTTCCGCGAGGTTTTTGGCGTTTTCAACAAAATTTCAACGGATGCACAGAGCTGGACAGCGCTGTTTCGAGCTTTTAGCTCTTATCAGCAGCCCTCAGCTTCTCTAATCAAAGGTTTTCCCCCGCTGGACAAGACTGTTTGCCGACTTGACAAACGTTAATGGCTTGCGCAGTGGCAGAGGCTTTCTAGGGAACAAACAATTTTTCACTTGTGTTACTTTAAAAAACAAGTGAAAAATCGCTGGACCCGTGTAGTAAAGACAGCCATAGGCTATCCCTACTACAAGGGCTCCCCTCTGTGATTCAACGGTTCAACGATTCAAAATTTCAACGGTTCAAAAAATAGTGCTGTCCTCGAGCCGAGGACAGGGCAATTTTCGAGGACCTAAGGCTTCGAGGCCAAGGCCAAGGACTTGAGGCTTCGAGGCCAAGGACTTGAAAATGTGTCCTCGAGGACGTCCTCGAGGCCAAGGACGTCCTCGAGGACTCCACCTCTGCTTTTTAGGTTTCTCAAGGTTAAAATACACCATTTGATCAACATCCCAACTCCAAACTTGCCTAAATTGACAAGCAGAAAACCTGATATACCGGTTGTTACAGCACGATCGTTTTTTGTTGGATTCGAACTTAGGTTTTTATGTTCTGTTGTTAACACGTTCATTTACCTAATTTGCATATTACTTTGTGTTGCGCGTCTTTCATAATTTGCACGGAAGAAACTTTGCAACGTTGCCTGAAAGACGCGCCGTTTTGCCTTTTTGTTGATCACTTTTTTGTAGCACAGCAGTTAAATCAGTTAAGTCAGTCTTATTTTTTAACAGCAGCGTCAAGAGGTTTTTTATTTTGTTGGTGTAAAATTCAGTTTTTCAGTTTAAGTGTTTTCCGCCCAGCCGGGTAATCCTCGATAAATTTTTGCTGGACTGGTCTTTTTTAATTTGCTTTTGTTAATAAAAGTTTGCTTTGAATCTCCTGTGTTAGCCTCTTGAGCGCGAGGTCCAGGCAGCGACGACCTAGGCATTCCACCTAGGACACAGCCATCAATCTATATCATCAAAATTTATCGTCTCCTGACCTGGTTGGATTTTTGGTTTTTGGATTCATTGGTGATTACGGCTTAGAATCTCGCACTCCTCATCGTTTCTTTGATTTGAATTCCATTGGCTGATAGCGGACTGCTGCCCTTTGTTGGATTCCCTCAACAGTACGACGTTTATACTCTGGTTGAGAAAGACCCATTCTTCTCAATCCGTTGGTTTACTGCGGCGACTTGAAGTTTCTTCGTTTTGGTTGGTCTGCAACTTGCGACCCCCTTTTTCTGGTTCCTGTCGCCTGCATTTCGGTTTCGTAGAGAATTCCAATCCTACGTTCATCGGTTTCTTCTTTCGTCGTCCTGTGGAGGTGGAGTCATCGATCTTCGGTCTGCTTCGGTGGAATTCAAGCGTCATCTACTTTTGGAAGAACTGAAGTCTTTCTTGTGATCTTTAAGAACTGTACAAGGTGACGTTTGTATATTGAGTGCGACTTAGTCTTTGCTATAATTATCTTTGTGCTTATTTGTTTTGTTTTATTATGGCCACAGAAAACCACACTTCTAAGGCATCATTGACTGGGACGCCTAAACGTAATGAGGGTGTAGATACGATACCCACATGTACGAGTAGCCTACTGACAAGGTTGCTAGGTGGCGGTTAGAAGCGGCCCAGGAAAACTTATCTGACCCCGAGGGAAACCGTGCTAAACCCGACGCTGCTAACGCTGGAGCTACGGAAACTGGGTTAGTCGCGGCAACTGCCCCTCGTAAATTGCTTACTGTTCATCGACGATTAATGTTAGACTCTAAAAGACTGATCAAGTCGCTCGAATCATGCGAAACTAAAAGTGAATTCGATTTTGAATCACGTAAATTTAACTTACTAAAATCTGAGTATGAAAATTTTCGCTACTCTGCGTCCGAGCTAAAGGATATCGAGTTAAATCAACTTTTATCTGAAATTGCTGATAAGTTTGAAAAATGTGTGAACTTGTTTGAAGCCGTAAAAGACAAGTTTTGCGATAAAACTAATCCGTTAAATGAAAGCGAAAATGATTGTGATGATGATAACATGGGACCCACAGATAGTGTGTCATTAATTGCCGCAAGTTCTACGAGTGCGACGTCAAGCAAATCCTCAATAATAAAGCAAATTGAACTTGAACGCAGGCGCTCTGAGCTGCAGGTTTTGGAAGATTTGGCTAGGCCTCGTAAAGCTAAGGCGGAAGCTAAAGCGAAAGCCGAGGCCGCTGCTGCGGCTGCCGAAGAAGAAGAGACTGTGGCTAAGTTGCGCTTGGGAAGCGATTGAGCTAGAAGCTGAAGAGAAGCGCATTGCGTGCGGCTCGGAAGCGGGCTCTGTCGTTTCCGGATGATCGAGACGCAGCGTTCGTTCTACTTTAAGAGCCGTGAGTTTTAAAAGTTCGTTAATCAAAAATGCTGAGTTTAAACGCAGTGCTGAGCCTGCCCATGGTACCGAAGCTGGTTCGAAACCCGAGGTCGGAGCAATGCTCTTAGAACACAAGGCGAGGGAGCTACGCTTAAGACCACTGGTGACGGAGCCACGCCCAAGGTCCAACGAACCTCAACCTATGCAGTTTGAACAAAAGCGTAATAGTGTTACAAATGTTACTAACTCTATCAATGAGAAGTTTAATGCTATGTTTATAAATGACAAATCGACTGTTTTGAATCCCCAAGCTCGGGGCTTTATTCCGCAGCATGTGTCTGGTTCAAGGAATCACAACAGCGCTGCCTATCATAATGATTATGCTGAGAACTCTGGAAATGTGCAGAGATGTGTGTCTCGGCGTGTGTTAGATGCAGAAAATCAACACACTGTTTTAAGTACTACTGAATACGGGAACTCGGCAAATTTAAATGTCGAACCCAACCCTTGCCCTCAATTCCGAGTTAATGCGGCTACTCGGCCAAACGTGGATGCCCCCGTTGCTTCGGAAAGCAACCCTAACGCTGCATTAAGTGCTTATTTAGAGCGCCAAGGTAGGAATGAGCAGAGGTGGTCAGTAACGAAGTAGTTCTACTTAAGTAGTATTGTCGGTAACGAGCGACTTACTTAAGTATTTTTCATTTCTGATACTTCTACTTTTACTTCAAGTAAAATCCTCTCGAATTAACGCTACTTGAGTAGTAATGACTTTTATGTAAAGTAGAAGTAAACACCTAGCCATTATTCCACCTCACAACGTGTGCAATAACGAAGTAAACATTATTCCACCTCACAACGTGTACAAAAAGTACGTATCGAGTTTGTTTTACTGTACAGTACTACGAAACTTATTGAATAGTTACGCCGATTCATTTACAGGTCATCTAGGGTAGTGTTTTTTTGCGTTGCATCAAATACCAGATGTTGACTCTGTCTCACTAAAAAAAAAAAACATACCGAACCCTGATTAGCATGGTACAGTAGACAAACTAGACATGCGCATTACTCCTGGTTCATACGAAAAAGATTAACGGTTAACGGCGTTGCGTTTGCTGCGGCCCGTCTGGGGTTCAATTCCCTAGCCGGTTAACGAACAGTGTTGCTAACGACTCGCCATCGCTGCGACATTTCTTCTCAAGCTGTGTTGTCCAGGCGTGGAGATGAGCCCAGAGTCCCTACTAAATCGTATTCGTAACAGGCTTCCGTGTAATTTCAAGAGAATAATAAAACTTTGATTTTTTGATATGCTACCGTAAGTATGGCGTTGCTTGAACACTGATCGTAAGCGTCACAACAGCAAACCTTCGAAGAATAGACAAACACGTGAAATTCGAAATTACTTTCTACTTTCATTACTTAAGTAGAATTAATTTTGACTACTTTCCTACTTTTACTTAAGTGGAAATGCTTCGCCATACTTCTACTTTTACTTGAAAGGCATTTTTGAGTAAGTAACAATACTTCTACTTAAGTAGATTTTTCGACTACTTTGTCCACCTCTGGGAATGAGTATATTAATCTTGCTACCCAAGTAGGGTATGATGGTGCAAATATTGCCTTTGTGTTCTTCGAGAATCAAGTGCGTCGTCTTATGAATGAAAGTCCTTACGACGAACGTAAATTAGAAGTTCTTCGAGCAGCATGCGTTGGTCAACCGCGCGAAATGGTGAATCTGTTTTGCGCCCCCATGAAAGGTATGACCACTGGTCAACGTATTGAAAAGGCTCTTGACCGACTCCGTCAGCGTTACGGTGTGTCGAGTGGTTTAACGTCAGAGCCTAGAGTCATTGCTATACGGCATGGTGCCAAAGTAAATTTTACTGCTTCTTCACTTAAAATGTATAATGAAGACTTAAACACCTTAGAAGTCTTTGCTTACGCCCATGACGAGTACGACAAACTCTCTGGGCAATTATTGCTTGATACTGCTAACCGTTTACCGAGTGCTTTGAAGCGGCGGTATCTTGACTTTCTTGACAAAAATGGTATAAGTCTGAACTGAATCAACGTAGCTTTGAATCATTACGTAAATTTGTGGTGCATGAAATTAACGTGACTACGTCTGACTACGCGCAGGCATTCTTCAACTCGGAGGACAAGGAAAAATCGCGTGAGCCTCAAAGTGGTCGTAGTGAGTTTCGTGTCCGCCAGGTGGCCCTGGATTCCGGAGTAGGTGCTCATAATGGTAGTGCCGAGTCTCCTGTGTCTGCGGCTTCCGCAGGGCGTGGAACACCTGCAGATCACAATCGTGGGACCAAGAAGGCTAATGGGCGCCCTCCTATTTGTTTTGTTTGTGCGCGGGCTGACAATAGACACTATCTTGTCGAGTGCGAGAAGTTTATGAAGTTACCTCCTCAAGAGCGACGTCAGACTGTGATAAAGGCAGGAAGATGTCTTAATTGCTTATCGATGGAACATTTAGCTCGTAACTGCCCTTCTCGGTGCAAGTGCCGAAAGTGTGGTCCTAATTGCCGAGCTAAGCACTCTAGTGCTGTTCATGACTGCTATGAATCTCAGACCGTTGGGGCCGCTGGCGAGACCAAGGCCGTTCCTGGCAGTCCTGTTGCATCATCTGTCGCTAGCACACCCACTAATAACGTAAAAAATGTCCTAAAAGTGAGAGTTGCTGAGGAAGGTACAGTCTTGCTTCGAACTAGCGCAGTTAGAGTGATCAATCAGACAACTGGTTGCTCGACACTGGCGTATGCTCAGCATGACACTGCCTCGCAAGCGACACTCATTTCGGACTCATTAAGAGAAGAACTTGGCCTTGAAGTTACGACAGATCCTGTTATAACTATTCGTACACTTGCAGACCAAACTGCAAGCTGCATAGGTAAAACTGATTTCAGTCTAGAATCTCTAGTCACGGGTGACAACTATAAGATTACTGGTGCCCTTGTGGTGCCAGCCTTTTCTGACGATAAAAGTACTCTTCCACATGCAGTGGATACCAGTAAGTTGAAACATTTCCATGGAGTGGAAATTCCCGTCATACCCGAACGTAAGTGTGTGGACATTTTGATCGGATAGTCTGATAAAGCACTTATTACTGTTTTGAAAGAGCTTGAGGGTTCGAACTCGAATGAACCCAACCTGGTGATCACACGGCTTGGACCGATTGCTAGCGGAGGTAGAATTCAAGGAAGCTCTAAATCTGTGAGAGCGTTGCTAGTCGAGACGATTGCTACTGACCCAGACTGCGGACTTTGTGATAAGTTGCAACAAGAACTTCTCAGGGTTAATACTGCTTTACGCGAATACAAGCTGCTTGATGAAGAGGTATTGGCATTAAAAAACGATGAGCTTACCTGCAGCTTGGTTGAACCATTTATTCGCGTTGTAGACGGTCGGTATGAAATGCCGGTTTCGTTTAAACCTGATGTTCTTAAAAAACTTCCTAATAATTACGATATTGCGTTAAAGCGAACATTGTCGATGCGTCGTACTGCTGCTAAAAACTCGCAGTTGAAAGAGACTTTGACAGATACGTTTGCTGAGTTACTGAAGCATGATTGGATTGTGCCTGCGGATAAAAACGAAAAAGATTCTTATAAAAAATGGTACTTACCATTTTTTGTTACTAAGACGGCTAAGCCTAGAGTTGTCTATGATGGCGCTGCTACGGTTGGTGGCGAGTCATTAAATCGGGCAGTTTTAGCCGGTGAAAACCTTTTAAATGGCTAGGTCGATGTGTTGATGCGCTTTCGTATGGGAAAATACGCTTGCGTAGCTGATGTGAGTAAGTGCTTCTTTCAAATTAAGCTTCCTCGGGATCAGCAAGATTGGTTCCATATTATTTGGTTCAAGGATAATAACATGGACAGTGGTGAAATTAAAATCTTTCGCTTTACTCGGCACGTGTGGGGAATAAACTCTAGCCCTTATGTAGCACTCATGGCGCTCAATCGGCTGGCTGCTGACAACCCCACGCATACAAGTATGGTGACCTTAAATGCAATCACTCAAAACAGATATATGGATGACTTGCTGTTTGCTGGCGACACTTTATCAGACGTGTAGACCTTTGCTAGTGAAGGGATTGAGCTCTTTGAAAGCAGGGGATTCAAGTTACGGAAGTGGGTGACCAATGGCCACGCTAAGTCTGTCTTGTGTCAGATTTCCTAATGCGATCATGCCCCTTCAATTGGCAAGATTGACATTGGGTCGCAGCCTTTGCCGGACTCTACAGCGTTGGGCCTTTCCTGGGACCCAGAAAGTGACACACTGAAGATAAGCGGCCGCACGTTTGTCGAGGCAGCCACGAGACGCGAGATGGCGAGTCAGCTTGCGAGTCAATTTGACCCTTTGGGTATAGTGGCGCCGCTGCTTCTGGGGGGAAAGTTGATTTTGCAAAAAGTCGCTGCGTCTGAAGTGGACTGGAAAGACGCTGTATCGGATGAAGCTAAAAAAGATTGGAAAAAGTGGCTTGAAACTTCGAATACACTAAATGAATTTTGCATTCCTCGCAACTTCCTTTTGGAACACACCGAGCTCAGGAATAACGCAGAATATCAACTGCATGGGTTCTGTGATGCTTCGAACTCTGCGTTTTCTTGCGCTATCTATTTGCGTGGCGTTAGCGCTGGTAAAGCACAAGTCAGTTTTGTGATTGGAAAATCTAAATTAGTTCTCACTCATCAAAAAGGCTGGGTTATATCTCGCAAAGAGTTAGAAGCAGCTAAGATGTTAAGTGAATTGATGCTTCAAACTTCTAAAGCTTTACACGATCTTAACTGTAAAATCTTTTGTTGGACCGATTCACAGGTAGTTTTAAAATGGATTGTGAACCCCGACCTGTCACTTGCTCGCTTTGTTAAACGGCGTGTCGACAGGATTCTTCTTGTGGTGTCAGCTAGCTGTTGGCGCTATGTTAATACGAGTTTAAACCCTGCAGACGTGGGCACTCGAGCGCAGAGCAGTAAACAGCCTAGCTCGCCCGATTTGTGGTTAAAAGGACCCTCCTTTCTTTTGCAGGAGCAGGTGGATGCTAGGCCTCCTGAGCATTCGGTGGTCGTGCGCAGAACTCTGGCAAGCAGCGTAGATTTGTCTTCTGGCGACGCAGAGTAGAAGCTAGTCATGCAAAAGTCACGTAGGCAGCCGCATTGAAGCGTAACCCTGTATTGCCTTTTTCTCATACATTTGGTTTAAATACGACATTTCGTCTCTTCAATGCTGCAAGCTGGGTGGTCGAGTGGTTAGTACGCTTAGCTCTCGATCCGCGGTGACTGGGTTCGATTCGTGGAAGGGTTGTGCATACGTGATACAGTGTGCAGGAACCTCGAAGGTGAAGCATGTAATCATTTTTATTGCTTCTAAACCTTGCATAACAGTTAGGGTTAGGGCAGCAATGCCAGTCTGAGGGGATAGCAATTACGTAGCAGCAGCTTTTTAGCTTATGAAAGCGACGTACCGTTACGCTTGAGTGCGGCTCCCTGCGTAAGTTTTGCACGACTAGCTCCTCGTGCGACGCAGCTTTGGATAGGCTTATCGAAGCTTCTCCAAGTCTGTATCCGCTAAAGAAGCGCTGTGCATATCTGGCTGCATTTTCGGAGTTTGTCGTTGCGAAAGCGAAAGGAGTTGCTTTTCAAAAACCTGTTCTGAACAGGGTGTCGAACCGTTTCAAATAACGGTTCGGGTTCAGGTTTACCTCCTGCTCAAAATATTTTAGCGGTTCAGGTTTGGTTCGGGTTCACTTGAGCACCATTTTCGAGGTTCAGGTTTGGTTCAGGTTCACACAAGTAAAATATTACTGGTTCAGGTTCGGTTCGGGTTCATTGATTTAAAATTTAACTGTCGTTACTCGTTTCGTCCAGAAAAAAAAAAGGAGACATATTGCTGATCCTGCTGATGATCACCACTGCTCTTATTGTGCGTGTACCAGCGCCAGCGGCATCCGGATATGGAAAAATATATTCTTACTTTTGTTAGGGGTTCAGGTTCGGTTTGGGTTCACTTGAGCACAATTTTGAGGGTTTAGGTTTGGTTCAGGTTCACCGAAGTAAAATTTTGCTGGTTCAGGTTCGGTTCGGGTTCACCAAAATGAAACGGTTCATTCGGGTTTACGGTTCGGGTTCAGGTTCGGTTCGACACCCTGGTTCTGAATGCTAGTTACTTGGATAAGGCCTTTGTTAATATTGTTAAGTATGTTCAATTTCAGCGGTTTGGGGCCGCTATTAAACTTTTAAGTAAAGAATCACCTGATGAATTTGAATCTATTCTTAAACGTTTAGGCAGCAAAATTAATGATCCTGAATCTAAACGCCGCTTAAATGAATTAAAAACTTTGCGTAATTTGCGCCCTTGCGTGGATTTGGATAATTGTTTGCGTATTGAAGGCAGGCTCGAAAATGCAGACTTGCCACTTGATTCTAAACACCCTTTAATTTTACCTGGAAGGCATCCTTTGACTGGACTTATTGTGCAATATCAGCATGAGCAGGCTGGACATGGTGGTCTGGCATATACATTAATGAAAACCCGCGAACGTTTTTGGATTATTCATGGCATTTCCAGTGTAAAATTTTACATCGCAAACTGCGGAAAATGTGCTTTGTTAAAAGCTAAACCGGTTCGTCAATTAATGGCAGATTTGCCATCGTGCCGAGTTGCTGTTTGCAACAAACCTTTTAAATTTACCGTACTTGATTGACTACTTAGGCCCTTATATTTTTCGACTGAATCGCAGTGATTGCAAAGCCTAGGGCTTGCTGTTTACGTGTCTTTGTACACACTGCTTGCACCTAGAACTGGTGACAAGCCTGGATCTAAACAGCTTTCTCCTTGCTTTCACTCGCTTTGTTAATTTGCGCGGGGCAGTGGACACTTTTTATTCGGACAACGCTTCGACGTTCCGTGCCGCATCTGATAAGTTGCCAAAATTGCTGGGGTCTTCTGAATTTGTTAACTCGTTGCGTAAGTTTAATATAAATTGGGTAAACATTCCTCCGTATGCTCCTAGCCAGGGTGGTAGTTGGGAGAACATGGTGAAGCTGTTTAAAACTGCGTTGGGTCGGGTTATGGAACAGACTCGCCGTAAACCTTCTCTTACTGAGTTACAGACTTTTTCACCGATGCCGTAAGAATTGTGAACGACCGCCCCCTAACGACACTTAGCGATCAGCCCAATGATTTGTGCCCTATCACACCTTCGTCCTTTTTGGGACAGCACTTAGCCCCTAACACTCCTCTTTGTGGGTTGCATGATCAGGGGGACCTTCGCAACGATTACTTGTATAACTCCACGCTAGCCCACCGTTTTTGGCTTCTCTGGATGAAATCATATTTACCCAGTCTACAGGGACGTAACAAATGGCGTACACTTCAAACAAACCTTGATTCTGGACAATTGGTCCTTGTAGGGGATGCCGAAGACCTGGCCTCAAAAGGAGCGTATACTGTAGATTGGGACGCATTCATAGTCTGCATCCACAGTTGCGTAAAGGAAAAGAAATAGTCCATAGAGCAACTGTGGCCGTTTTGAAAGCCTAACACTCCTCTTTGTGGGTTGCATGATCAGGGGGACCTTCGCAACGATTACTTGTATAACGCCACGCTAGCCCACCGTTTTTGGCTTCTCTGGATGAAATCATATTTACCCAGTCTCCAGGGACGTAACAAATGGCGTACACTTCAAACAAACCTTGATTCTGGACAGTTATTCCTTGTAGGGGATGCCGAAGACCTGGCCTCAAAAGGAGCGTATAGATTGGGACGCATTCATAGTCTGCATCCACAGTTGCGTAAAGGAAAAGAAATAGTCTGTAGGGCAACTGTGGCCGTTTTGAAAAACTGCTGTACAGCAGGCAACTGTGAGATTGAATATGTTCTTCGTGATCTGGCCAAAATAGCTCCTGTCTGATTTAATCTTTTCATTTGTGAATTTTATTTGTGATTTTATCGTGATCTCGTGATAGCCGAATTGTGATAATGAATTTAACGTCGTTTTTCGTGAAACTTTATTGCAATTAATTCGTGATCGTGAATTTTTGTGACAGGCTGTATTATACTGTGAAGAACGTTTTATTGTTTAAAAGTTTGCCCTCTGCCCTACTGTTGCACTGTTTGTTTACGTTCTTCTGATGTCATAATTTTGTGATGCTACTCACTATTTTCAAGTCCCCTTCATAATTTGTTTTTTTTTCATTTACTCATTTAGTAAGGTTTTAAGTTGAAGCGTGATCTGTGCTTTCACTCTTTGTTTTTTGTTTGAAACTTACCCATGGATAAGATTTCAAAGGGGCCGCTTATGTTACAGCACGATCGTTTTTAGTTGGATTCGAACTTAGGTTTTTATGTTCTGTTGTTAACACGTTCATTTACCTAATTTGCATATTACTTTGTGTTGCGCGTCTTTCATAATTTGCACGGAAGAAACTTTGCAACGTTGCCTGAAAGACGCGCCATTTTGCCTTTTTGTTGATCACTTTTTTGTAGCAATGTTTTATTTCTAGCACAGCAGTTAAATCGGTCAAGTCAGTCTTATTTTTTAACAGCAGCGTCAAGAGGTTTTCTATTTTGTTGGTGTAAAATTCAGTTTTTCAGTTTAAGTGTTTTCCGCCCAGCCGGGCAATCCTCGATAAATTTTTGCTGGACTGGTCTTTTTTAATTTGCTTTTGTTAATAAAAGTTTGCTTTGAATCTCCTGTGTTAGCCTCTTGAGCGCGAGGTCCAGACAGCGAAGACCTAGGCATTCCACCTAGGACACAGCCATCAATCTGTAACACCGGTACATGAAAGAAAGTATGTGAAGTGGGGGATAATGACATTGACACAATATTATACAATATAATGACTTTAATACTGCAAATCCAAATATTTTACTGATAAAAGTTTTAAGAAGTCATCTGCAATCATAGACTGCACAAACCCAAATACCTATTCAACTCATACAGATAGAGTGAGTTATTTCATGATAGTAGAATAGTATGTCAACTTTGACTCCGCTCTCTGAGGTTGAAATGCTTTTGGATCTCTGGAAATGAAATATCCCTCGTACATTGTTATACCGTTAAATTAGAGCTCTCAAGTCACAGAAATGTAACAAAACATTATTTTCGGTGCAAGTGTATGGCTTTTGATATATTTTCCTCTTTTTTTAATCAAATCGGCCACAATTGGATGCCCTATAGGCTGTGTAGCAAAAAGTAGCGACCAATTACCAGTACTGAATAGACTGACCGATATTTTTGCTGTAGGCAAGTTTGATTACGGTGTTGTGGTGCGATACCAAAACTTAACGTGGAAACCTGAACTCTTCCGGGCCCCTTGTGCTCGGGCCCCCCAAGGCCCGGGTACGATGTACCCCCTGAACCCCCTTCTCGCAGGCCCTGGTGGTGAGCAGGATCTTTTAAAGACCAAATGCAGTAAGGAGAAATGCACTCTGCAGTAAGGAGAAATGCACTCTGCAGGGAAGAGAATTGGATTTTAAGGAGATTGCACAATAGTAAGGAGAAACGCAATCTATCCAATGACAGCAGGCTTTGATCTTACCGAAACAGTTGTAGAGTGAATACGAACTGCTCTTGCCTGCACAAATCTGTTTTTTTTTTTCGAGAAATATAAACCGCTTCCAATAGGCTCAAGTGAAACTGAGAGCGAGCAGTTATTAGGATTTTAAACTGCGAATCAGAATAGTTGCGTGCGCACTGCTAGGATTCCAACAAATGCTGGCCAATGGCTGAATCGCTTTTTGGTTAGAATTGAGTCTTACTTTTTGCTTTGCATTTTCTATTTGGCTGGGTTCTGGTTGGTTGAGATCGGTGGGTTCCCTGTTCCTGAGTGAGAGTGGTTTTTTGTCTTATTGCTTTTGGAACATGTTGCTTGATGCGTTCCTGAAGCCTTTGAGTAGTACGACCTACGTACTGACTATCACAGTGGCACATGTATTCATAAATAACCATACTTCTTTGATTGGCAGGTAGCACATCCTTTTTGGCAGCTGGTAGCATGCATTGGCTTGAGAAAATCAAGCGTGGTGACACCGCTCCGTAGCAATTTTGTAGAGCACTTTTAGCTTGATGTTCTAATTGCTGAGAAGCTGAGCTTATCCACGGGGCTTTAAGGTACACTGGGCACTTTTCTGGTCCAAAGGGTATGGCTGTTGAAAATTGTGCAATTTTCTTGGGTATGTGCTTGAGTACTATATCTTCAGGGTTGGCCTACCCGTTGTCAAGCAAGATCTTTTTGATAAAATCAATCTCTTGCTTAAGTTTGTTTTTCGAACATATCATAAGCTCTGTGTACCATCGTGGCGATTAGGTTCGTTTTCCGTTTGTGGGATGAAGGATTCCCAGCGGATGTATTGACCAGAAAAAGTGGGCTTTCGGTATACACTGGTCTCGAAACCAAGTTCAGTTCTTTGATTTGGTTTGGATTGATTTAATTTGGTTTGATTTCATAAAGATTTGATTTGGAAAACCAAATCAAATCTTTATGCCTCCTTTTAGTGCTCAAGTGGAATACAAGTGGAATTTCGTTTCACACAAAGTCTCAGCTTGAAAATCAATTAATTGGAACGACCGACGCTCGCGTCGCGTGTTCCTCTGTTTTTACTCGGCCATTTTCCAACTAACGAGTGCGAAATTTCAAACTTTTGCTTATAACTTGAGAACGGTTTGGTCTAGCTACATGAAATTTTGACAGCGGTTTGAGATTAATAAGTTACATGTCTGTACCAAATTTCGAGGCAATAGATCACGTGACTTTGGTTTTGGAACCCGAAAACCGCCCCGCAAGTTTGGCGTAAAAAGCGGTCTCAGTCAAAAACGGCTGAAGTAGGGCAAAAAATATTTCCTATGGTTGTATGTCTTAAGATAGCCTTTCATCCCAACCAACCCAGTTTTGGCCGCGATGAGGTTCATTTCTTTTTTTTTTCCTTTTTTGGAACGACCGAAGTTCGCGTCGCGTGTTTCTCTGTTTTTACTCGGCCATTTTCCAACTAACGAGTGCGAAATCTCAAACTTTTGCTTATAACTCGAGAACCGTTTAGTCTAGCTACATGAAATTTTGACAGCAGTTTGAGATTATTGAGTTGTATGTTTGTACCAAATTTCTATTGTACCAAAGTACCAAATAAATTGTACCAAAGTACCAAATTTGTACCAAAATAGATCACGTGAATTCGGTTTCAGAACCCGAAAACCGCCCCGCAAGTTTGGCGTAAAAAACGGTCTCAGTCAAAAACGGCTTAAGCACAGCAAAAATATTTCATAGGGTTATATGTCTCAAGATACCCTTTCATCCCAACCAATCCACGTTTGGCGACGATGAGGTTTATTTCTTTTTTTTTCCTTTTTTTCTTCCTAATTTTTGTACGCTCTTCTTCTCTTAAACCACAACACATCTAAATCTAATTTTTGTGTAAAGTTGTTGAGCTGCAAATGCAATTTTTTCTCCCGAAATTTTTTTGGGCAACTCCACCGAGAATCCCCCCAAAATGGGGCCCCAAAAATCCATTTTTGAACGGCTCAAGCTAGGGTTCTAGTTGTTTTTGATATCAGTAGATATTTAACAGACAAATATTTTGACATAGTTTGGGGGTGCCACCCCCCGGGGGACCCCCAAAAAATCAATTTTTTGAACGGCTCAAGCTAGAGTTTTACTTTTTTTGATATCAGTAGATATTTAACAAACAAATATTTTGACATAGTTTGGGGGTGCCACTACCCCGGGGACCCCCCAAATGGACCCCCGAAAATCAATTTTTTGAACTGCTTAACTTAGAGTGCCAGTGTTTTATGATATCAGCAGATATTTAACAGACAAATATTTTGACATAGTTTGGGGGTGCCACTCCCCCGGTGACTCCCCCAAATGGACCCCCAAAAATCAATTTTGAATGGCTCAAGCTAAGATGCCAGTGTTTTATGATATCATGAGATATTTAACAGACAAATATTTTGACTTCACTTTTCTGGAGGTTCCATAATCAGATATTTTTGAATAATTGCTGATTTTACGGTAGACAAAAAGTACTTTTGAGCGTCACAGCATTAGCTGTGCGTCGGTCGTTCACTGGGTTTGCTGGCAAACTCCCATCTAGTTTCCTTTTTTTTTCCTTTTTTTTCTTCCTAATTTTTGTACGCTCTTCTTCTCCTAAACCACGAAACATCGAAATCTAATTTTTGTGTAAAGTTGTTGAGCTGCAAACGCAATTTTTTCTCTCAAAATTTTTTGGGGCAACTCCACCGGGAACTCCCCCAAAATGGGGCCCCAAAAAATCAAATTTTTGTACGGCTCAAGCTAGAGTGCTAGTATTTTTTGAAATCAGTAGATATTTAACAGACAAATATTTTGACATAGTTTGGGGGTGCCACCCCCCGGGGGACCCCCAAAAATCAATTTTTTGAACAGCTCAACTTAGAGCGCCAGTTTGTTTTGATATCAGCTGATGTTCAACAGACAAGTATTTTGACATAGTTTTGGGGTGCCACTACCCCCGGGACCCCTCAAATGGACCCCCAAAAAATCAAATTTTTGAACTGCTTAACTTGGAGTGCCACTGTTTAATGATATTAGCAGATATTTAACAGACAAATATTTTGACATAGTTTGGGGGTGCCACTCCCCCAGGACCCCCCCAAAGGGACCCCCAAAAAATCAATTTTTTGAACAGCTTAACTTAGGGTGCCAGTGTTTTATGATATCAGCAGATATTTAAGAGAAAAATATTTTGACATAGTTTGGGGGTGCCACCCCCGGGGACTCCCCAACATGGACCCCCCAAAAATCAATTTTTTCTGCGGCTCAACTTAGGGTGCCAGTGTTTTATGATATCAGCAGAAATTTAACAAACAAATATTTTGGTGTAGTTTGGGGGTGCCACCCCCCCGGGGACCCCCAAAAATCAAGTTTTTGAATGGCCCAACCTAGCTTGCCAGTGTATTATGATATCAGCAAATATTTAACTGACAAATATTTTGACTCTACATTTCTGGAGGTTCCATAATCAGATATTTTTGAATAATTGCTGCACAAAAAGTACTTTTGAGCGTCACAGCATTAGCTACGCGTCGGTCGTTCACCGGGTTTGCTGGCAAACTCCCATCTAGTTATTTTTGGATTTCATAACAAAGCTATTACGTGCTACGTCTGTGGTGCAAAATTCATCAAAACCGCTGACCGTTTACAAATAGACTACACTGAACCAAGTCGCGTGTTGCGAATTTAATACGTAGAGTAAGAGCGAATTCGTAATATATAATTTGTTCAATTAACAATTCCCCTAGTTTGTTTTTTTTCTTGTAAAAACTGTTGAGGTGGAGGTGGTTTGTTATTTAAAGTTGTTATAATAGATGGTTACTACAGTACTATAATTATGTTATAAAAAGGTAAGATGAAGACCAGAGGTTGCAACTTATAGGACAAAAATTTAGAATTTCTTCCAACTTTTACATTGTAATTGATTGACAAAAATTTGAATAGAGGGGGCCCGGGCTCCCTGGCCGTTAACATTATTATAATTGTCAGTTATTATTGTATGCGAAAACGCTAAAAGAAACTGAAGTTGGATATCCAATAGGCCCCCTGCTCCCCTCCCCTTGGCTACGCCTATGACTTCTGGCCTGTCAAGTCCTTTCTTAATTGAAAAATAATTTAATGTGGTAGCCAAATCATAGTAAACCTTATTTTCAATAAATGGCATTGTGTGAAAGGTCTAATCGGAGAATTGAGAGGAGGCAAAAAGCGGTGTAAATAGTTCTTTTTATTTCTGCTAATACTTCCGGTGCGGCTGGTACAAACAGCAAAATACTAATACATAGCAAGGGATCTGAGGGTCTGGAAGAAACATTTTTGAGTTGCTAATACTCAAATATGACCGTGCTTATGCGAATGTGGAATCTGAAGTATGGTGCCTGATAATGAAATGCAATACAATTAACAGGGATGGTCTACGATATATACTACACCCCCATAAACATTGCCATGTGTAATAAACGAGTAAAACACGTGTTCACCAACCCCAGTTAGACGTGTAAAACCCGTGTACAAAACACGGGTTTTTCACGACGTTTTGCACCAACGTCACCCGTGTTTTACACGTGTTTTGGTACGTGTTTGCTACGTAACCCTAACACGTGTTTGCTACGTAACCCTAACACGTGTTGACTACGTGTTTTTAACACGTAAAAAATACGTGAATTGGACACGTGTTTTAAACATTGCCATGTGTAATAAACGAGTAAAACACGTGTTCACCAACCCGTTAGACGTGTAAAACCCGTGTACAAAACACGGGTTTTTCACGACGTTTTGCACCAACGTCACCCGTGTTTGCTACGTAACCCTAACACGTGTTGACTACGTGTTTTTAACCCGTAAAAAATACGTGAATTGGACACGTGTTTATTATCAATTCTTGACTCGTGTTCGACTCGAGTTTTTACGCGATTGCGACACGTGTTTTAACAACGGTTTTCGACACGTGTTTGACTAACAGTTTTTACGTGATTTCGATACGAATTTATCATCGGTTCTTTATACGATCCTTTAAAACTTCTGATAGATACGCGAAACACAAGTCTTGACCAGAATGTTGCACGATAAACTGTTCGTAAAGCTGCTATAAATTTTTGTCACAAAAAGCTACTAATTCAGCAAGTTTTGTTAAAACTTACTGGCGCCTTCTAAAGCGATCAGTGATTTTGTGTTTCCAGCTTGCTATCACTAAATATAAACACTTCGAAGTATTCTACTGAATAATATAATTTCATATACAGCATGCTCAACAGCTGAGTTTATCAAACATTTATTTACAAACCCAAATAAAAAACATAAAAAACACTAGTTCATACAACAGGTGGCCTAGGCCTTTGCAGTCTCTTGGTTGCAGATTTTACATATTCTTGTATCACTTTTTAGACAAGGGGATTTATAACTTTCGAATCCGCTGTACGTACAGCAGCTGCAAAGCAAAATAAAACATATGAAAACAGGTAGCAAAATTAGAAATATATTAATCGAAATTGGCAAGAATTAGTAGACTCTGACTCCCGACTATTCCGAAAAAATTTGTTGTTTTTAGAGAAAGCAGATAAAATCATTGGGATTTCTACAAACGATCATTAACGTCAGCGTTGCAAACTTGAATCGACCATGTACATTAAATCCGAGCTACGGTTTAGCCAAACGTTATATCAAAACAATGCTCTGAGCACAGACAAAAAACGAGCTTGCTATTTTATTTCTTCAGAAAAAACGCGAAAATTGTCTGCTTTATGCTGACATACTCCGCGAAATGTTCACATGATTTTACATTAGCTGGTTGTCAATGGAGTGGATATTTTAATTCGCTGCGGAGAGAAATTTCTTTTGTTTGTTGTTGCGTGTATTGCTAATATTTGCAAACATATTTTGAAGTTCTAAACGTAAAAAAGTGAGCTTAGGGAAAAGTTTAATTTCCCGCTAAAATTTATTTCATCAGTTAGCACCAGTAAGCTATTAAAGGATGAATTATCTGATAAACTTCAATGTTTAGGAACCATGAAATTACAACTAGCGATAGCTGCGTAATAATACAAAAAATGACGAAGGCTAATAACAAACGAGCCAAGTCAACTGACCGCGAACCAGTGGTTTCGTTACAGTGATTTGGTCACTCATTTCGTCGCAGTGATTTCGTCACAACGTGAGGGTTTGGGCAAGATGGCTCTGGCGATAGTAAAAATATATTTAGGATCGCCCTTCTCAGCCAATCGGCGTTGCTCGTGGTCAGTTTGTTTGCGGTCAGTTTGCTCGCGGTCAGTTGTCGTGGACCCAATAACAAACGAACTGGCTGCATTTATGTTGCCTACTGCAAGCAGCAGCAATAGTAGGTATTGGAAGCTAATAGCACTTTTACATTACGCTTACTCATTCTTTCCACACAGAGACTCAAAAATAAATTTTGCATTAAAATATTAGTAATGCAACAGTATTTATTAACCATACAGTAGGTTCAGTTTCACTCCAAACATTTTGTATTGTTAAACTGTACAACTATTTTTTGCCTCTGTTGCATCATAACAAGCTCTCAAGCAATCAGGTTTCATTCCCACGGTCCAGCTTGTTTTATCACACTCTCACAAATTATCAAAATTGGCGAAAGGCAGCGATATGTAACCATCTTTACTTCGCACACATTTTGTTTTAAAGTATATACTGTGATAAATACCCGTAAAAAATCCACCAACATGATTAACAAGGCGATGACATTCTGTGTCGTATGTCTTAGGCTGTTTATCATAGTTTTGATTGTGCCCTTAGACTCAAGGATACTGGCTATAGCTTATCATTAAATTCTCAGTGCATAGTCCTCCATGAACTAACTGTACAAACATATTAAAAAAAAAAAACAGTGGAAGCTTTCGAAAAACATGCACGCCGTGAAAGTGAAAGCTGATTGGCGGAGAGGTTACGCCATGTTATGACGCTGCAAAACTACTGAAGAGTTTTTTTTTCACAAGGGAATAAACCTAATGTATAGCGAAAACACACTGTGGTAATACAACACAACAAACAACCTGAAACGGCGTAATTATTTCTCTCCTCAGGACTTGAAATATCCACTTCATTAAAAATCAACCAACGTAAAAATTATTTGAAAATTCCTCAGGTACGCCATAGAGCAGACAATTCACGGGTTTTCTTTTAAAAGTTAATAAGCTATTTCTTGATATAAAATTTAGCTAGACCGGATCTCGGCTTTAAGGGAAATTAGACATCTCTCAAACAGATTGTTTAAAAGGAATGGAGTTAACGCAAGAAAAGACTATCTATACATTACACTTATTTTAGAAACCCGATTGATTTTGCCTGCTATCCTCCTTTTTACAACTTATGGCTCGAATTTCGACTTCTGACTTTAAAACTAGGCAAAGAATTCCATTCTAATTCCCAATTGAGTAATGGAAAGATTTATAATATTCTACAAAAAACGTCCAATTCCTAATCCTGCTTATGCTAAAGCGAATTATACCCTTAAAATATGAAGCCGGAAACTGACTTTATATGGTCTACGGGCCAAGTGATTATCGTGCCGAATAAAATGGTTATTTATTTCAACACGGATAAGTTTATACCAGGAACAATATAAGGAGTTAACCTTTTAAAAAACCCAAACAACTATAACAACTTACCATTCAAAATTTCTTCAATGTTGCTGCTCTTCAGGCCATGCTTTGAGCCACGCTAGCCCAACCAGTTAAATTTTTCCATTAACACATCCGTGAATATACATGAAAGCATTTCGCGGATGCTCTTTTTAGGATCCTTGGAGAAGTAGCGTTGTAAATATGTTACCTAAATAAAAAACGGTCCACTTATTTATATTTAATCTTACTGATAGTTGACGCTCGAACGCAACAAAAATTAACCGGCATACACAGAATCACAGGCTTATACTACCAAACTAGCGAGAATCCGTAGCATTTCAAGTAATTCTTTTATAGCTTAATGTCGAAGTCGACTTGCACTTCTTATAAAGCACCATCTACACTATGCGCAAGGTTTTTGTGTGTTTAACGTGCATACGAACGAGAGCGAATCAAATCACAGTGTCAAGACTGAACCACATTTTCGCCAACCACACGCCCATATTCGGCATTTTTTCGTATAAATTCTACGCTAAGCCAAAGTGCAGCTAATCGCTGCCGAGCGAAAAAAATTTTAAACCTAGTCTCGCTCAAGCGACCGCGCCTGTTCGAACGTAGAGCAACTTCAAGTAACACAATACAACTAAAAAGTGAGCATGCGCTAACTAAAAATTGAAGCAGAGTGTAGACAAGGCTAAAAAACGGCAAAAAAGTCACATTTTTGTTATTTTTATACAACATTGCAAGAACAAAATATATCTTACCAGCTTTTTTTGAGACTCAACACATTCTAGCTGCGTGGATTCCAACTTTTCAAAGACCCTCATTTCGCCCACCGGAAGCGAAAATTCTTCCGGACATCCAATTACCAGAACGGATGCAATCGCAACTGCAGGGCATTGCCCAATCTTGGACAAAATAGCATCCAATTTTTGATGAACGGAATTAATTTCTTGTTTCAATTCTATCCGAGTAATTCGAGTTCGACGAGCTAAAATATTGCAAAATAATAAGGTTTTGTAAAACTCCAAACTTTTTTCTAACATTTTAAATGTTTAGATTTACGTCTACCGCAATTATGGTTCAAATTTTACTATTTTGGTAACTTAATACTTTGCACAAGTCCTTTTTTAGTTTTTACCTCCGCTAACATGCTAGACTAAATTTACAATAAGGGTACCAAAACTCAACAAATTTGCATGAAGATAACCGTACATAACAGTTTTTTTATAAGTCTGGTACTTAAAAAACATAATGAGCAGAATTTGACTCGCTCAATATTCGCAGTACGGTAAGTTATTTCTAGCAAGTATTTTATGCTCAATCGAAAAAAATTAATATACGAATGTTGTTTTTTTTTGCATTATTTCTGGTTCTTTTTGAAAAATTCTTAAATTAAAAGTACACTGCATATGTTACTCTTAGTCACTCCAATATGCTATTGCACGTAGCCACAAGCCTTGTTTAAATAGCCCAAAATTATCGTCTTTCTCCGCGTTTAATTTTATTTTAGATATCTCACAAAGATATTACAACGATAAAAAAATTGATCATTTTGGAAATCGCGAATTAACATATTAAAAAATATGCAAAACATACAGTAAAAAAAGAAATTATGGCAGCGGTATGCAGCTTCGCCGAGCATGAAGTCGCGCAAAGCTTAACAGTACCATATTATTGAGTAGTGAGCGCCTTAATCGTTAGGGCTACATCCAAAATTCCACAGAAAACAGTATCGTACCTTCCCTGCATAACGAAACCAGTTTTTCATCATGATCATCTTGGTTAGAAGAAGAACTAAAGCAATTTCGTTCGCTTTTTCCTTCAGCTTCCGCCAGTACAGGTACTTCATCAATTTGAAAATTTTCTGAAACAATCAGAAGCTGATTTCAGTCAAACGGATCTATACAAAAAGTCGACCGCGTGGCCAAGAGTGGAAAGGCTACGGTTTTTTAAACCCCCACCCTGGTCACGTTGTTGCCACATTGGATAGAACGTTTTACGATGATTATCTCTGGTTTAGAACAATCAGCAAATTTAGTGGGCAAGATATCGAAGAAATCCACAGGAGCATTGGACCATCGAAAATCCCTTATGCAAGTGCGGATTTCTCCGAGCACCTAAATTACTGCTTACCGCAACGAACAATGTGCGGATTGTGCAGGACAATAAACATGCAGCAACTACAAATATCAACGAAAAGGAGCAAAATCTACCTGTTTGCTCATTATTGATGATAAAATAGTAAGCATTTTTAAGATCTGGAAGATAGGGCTGATAGCTCTTTCCATGCCTTATCACAAGACAGCCTTGCACAACCCAAAGGGACTTACAACTTAAGAGATCTCTCCATTAAATTTATCTGCAATGTGATTCCCAACCTCAAGAGTTTTTACACTTTCCAGTATAGCAGGAATTTGCGGTACTTTTGGAGTACCAAGTGGCGTGAGTCTTGGGAGGTCAACTTTCAAATATTAGAACTAGAAGAACCTTGCTCCTCATCAGACTCCACCAGTCTTCTCGGTTTTTTAGCAACAAAAACAACCGTACTTTTAGCCAATTACTACAAACAGCAATTCACATGATACGCCATAGGCTATGCAAATGGATGTAAAATAAATTTTATATTTTAATCAATAGCACGTTTCCTCATTTTATGAATAGCAATTTTTTCATTATTCTTAAAAATTGCTGACTTTTCAAAAATTTGTATGACACCGCATTACCGCTACCATTTTTTTTCTGCTACAATAGCTGGTTGTTATTGCAATTAACTTCGCACTAAACCGAATTTTTTTCAGTAGTTTCTGGATGATATTTTAGCTATCTAATTCTCTCTTGGCATACCTAAAGATTGAAGTATCTCGAAGTGTCGTCAATACTTCAGTTTGTACGTGCTTTTGAACAATTAATCATCTCGACAAATTTACCATTGTTGACAAAAAGAAGAAAGGATGCCTTCTCATTTGAATCAACAATTGAAAATTAACTGAACCCTTTTTGAACAAATGTATTGCTAAATCTTCCAACGAAAAACATTTGCTTAATTGAAGAAACAGCAAATTAAGCATACGAGCTTTTGATGCACCACAAAAAGAAATACCTTTAAAAGCAACCATCTCATAAAAATGCATATGTTTGCAACACTAAACTTTTTTTGTCTCCACTAATGAAACAGCCATAAATAGTGTATGCAGTAAAAACCTGGCAGCACAACCAATATGAAAATTGGTAAAAGTGGTTATTACTGATATGTAATGTATTCCCAAAACGCAACGTGGGATACAAAATGCTTCCAGAAATTTTAGCGTGCAAGTTTAATATTGCCATTTATCTCAACAGAATCGCCTAGTTCCTTAATTTTCTAAGTCGTCAAGCTAACTAATTTTTTTAAAAACAATTATTGAGTTTCTTGAGTGACCACAAAGCAGTTTTGGAATAACTTATTTAAAAGATTTTGTAAACCAAGGATAGCCAACTTAAGGCCGACAAACCCTTAGAAGCAGCCCGGAATATTGGTAGTAGGCTTTCATTTTGACCAAAATATCAAGTACCGTAGTTTCCTGGCGCGTTATAACTATAAACAGTCCAGTTGAAAACCAACATGGACATTAAATTATCAAGAGCAATCATTAAGTGGCACCAAGTTTGGAAACACAAGGCAATTTCACAAAAAGGTTCTTTTTGCTCAAACGTACGAAGCAACGTTATTGTGAGCATAAAAATACAATTAAACACATGCAATTCGCCAACATACTTGTTATGGCGTTTTGATGCAGATCGTTTCACTATCATATCGTCATCTGAAACACATGTTGTGTTTACATCCGTTTTGTCTTCAGCTTCACGTAATTTTATCATCCCCTTGGCCAAGTCACCTTGAAAAAAAAATTAGTTAAAAGCAACAAGGGAAGACTACACAGAAGATAAACCATTTGACACAATACATAAGTAAAGTTTTAAAATGAAGCTACCAGAAAGAGCAATTGTACAATGAATAGATATATATGTTTTGCGGTCCGTGACATCCTGACGCGAGACAACTCACCCCCAGAATCCTGACGCCAGGGACATTCTGACGCTCGGGACATCCTTACGCCAAAAGCTCGAAACTTTCGCGCTCCACTTTTTTTCTTTCTTTTCTCCTTTCCGCGCTACGAATTTTTTCTCAAAACGATTAACGTTCGGTTATTGTGACGTAAGTATAATAAATTCCGTTAATTGCAAACTTTATAAAAATCTCTATTTTGCAGAAACAACTCAAAAGCGAGTTGTATATTTTCGCTAAAATAACCACGATACAATCGAAAGCCAAGTTAGCAAATCTGTAAAAATGCTGGCGATAAGTTTCAAACGATAACCGAATGCCGCGATTGAAAATAATATACTTTGCTATTATTAAACGACCACGTAGATAATTCATAATAATCTATGAGTTAATTTATAGAGAAAAATGCTGTAATTTATAGAGAAAAAAGCTGACAGGCGGCATTATCTTTACTTTTTGTGGTAAACAAAATCATAATTATGTGTAATCGTTTTACAGTTTTGCTACAATTTAAAGTGGTTTAAAGTTTTGCGAGAATTTAAAGTTCAACCTTTTTATTATTACATTGCAATCACCTTGTATTACGCAAGTTTCAGATATATTGTGTTTCTCAAATTGCCTCAAATATATTGTGTTTCTGATTAAAAAAGCAAAGTATGAGACATAAACGGAAAAGATTTAAGCTAATCGAAATTAGCGCCTTGTTAATGATCGAATTTTTCGATTAGCAACTTGTTATTGTTCGAATTCTTCGATTTTGCGAGCGAAGAAATTGCAATTTGGTATGCTGATACGAAGCGTGTGAACGTGTTGTTTCGTCCTTTGAAGTCATTCAAAGTAAAAAATGCGATTGCAAAAACTAACAGCCCATTAATTGAGGTTAAAACTAAATAAACCACCCGTTGGGATATTGATTAATTGGATGATCACAAATTATTGTATTTTTAATCTATTTCATTCTTGGCCGTCATTTCAACTCTTAATTTTGAACGTTGTGTGTAGGCAAACTATTGCAAATATAAAACTAACAATTTTTTTATGAAAATGCTCGTTAATGTGGTTATCCAATAATAATAGGCAAAAATAACAAATTTTAATCGCTGCATTAATTGATTTCGATTTGCGGTACTTGACTTCGAACTATATTTTTAATATTTTCGTTAACATACAATTTGTTTTAGAGCATTTTTCTCTATAAATTAACCACACAGATTATTATGAATTATCTACGTGGTCGTTTAATAATAGCAAAGTATACTATTTTCAATCGCGGCATTCGGTTATCGTTTGAAACTTATCGCCAGCATTTTTACAGATTTGCTAACTTGGCTTTCGATTGTATCATGGTTATTTTAGCGAAAATACAACTCGCTTTTGAGTTGTTTCTGCAAAATAGAGATTTTTATAAAGTTTGCAATTAACGGAATTTATTATACTTACGTCACAATAACCGAACGTTAATCGTTTTGAGAAAAAATTCGTAGCGCGGAAAGGAGAAAAAAAAGAAAAAAAGCGAAGCGCGAAAGTTTCGAGCTTTTGGCGTAAGGATGTCCCAAGCGTCAGAATGTCCCTGGCGTCAAGATGTCCCTGGCGTCAGGATTCTGGGGGTGAGTTGTCTCGCGTCAGGATGTCCTGCTTCGAAGACAACTGACCGCAAACAAACTGACTGCGTACAACGCCGATTGGCTGAAAAGGGCGATCCTAAATATATTTTTACTATCCCCAGAGCCATCTTGCCCAAACCCTCACGTTGTGACAAAATCACTGCGACGAAATCAGTGACGAAACCAATGCAACGAAATCGTCGCTTCGCGGCCAGTTGGTCGCGGTCAGTTGACTTGGCTCGGCATACACAAACACGGAAAATAATTATTAGCTACTGTTAACAACAAATGTTACTGGAAGTTAGCGTATTTAACACAATTTACATCAATTGCTTAACAAAAAAACTTTATTGGAAGAAATAGAAAATAAGTCACAAAAATTTAAATGAGGTGAAGCACAGCTAAAAGTAAGACCAAAATCCAAAAGTTAAAAAAGCTTTCAAAACATAACCTTATTGGTTTTCAGTTTTCGACAACTTATAGTTCAGAGATATTATTTTATTTGAAAAATAAAAACATTTTGCTTAAAGAGTCGCCAATCAAAAATCTAATTTTTCGCAATTTGAGGTTTTGCCTAGTTTTTGTGAGCATTTCTTTTCCACTGCTGACCTACTGCTAAAGGCTTGCATTCCTTGCAACCATATGCTTGCAAAATATTTATTACTTTACAATACCGTATAGATAATTTTGGAAAACTAAATTGTAAGTAGCGACATTGCAAAGAATATGCAATTTTGTTCTGAACTTTGAAATTCATTATCTGAAAAACGATAGAGGTAAAAAACTGAATTCGTGGAACAACATGTTTTAGATGCTTCTTTAGCTTATCTTTCTAGCATAATCTTAACTAGATAGTTCAATCTAAAATAACCCTAAATGTATTCAGTAAAAATCACTTGAAGTCATAACCTTAAAGTCTTAAACAATATCAAACATGATAATCGGTGCATTTTCTGTCTTGAGATAATCCATAAGATATTAATTAAATATCAATATTGTAAAACTGCTCTTACTTGTTTCATATATCACTTGAACTGTGTATGTTTTCCACTGTGAAGATGATTTATGATATCGAACGCAGATCTTTCTTGCTCTATGACTAGCAACATTAGGCCAGTAGCACTTTGTAATGTCCTTATCATTAAATAATCAATTTTTCGGGACTAGTTCCACTTCATTTAGGCATGGAAAAGATTCCACAACAAAGACTTTTTTAAAACCTAATTTACTAACATCGTGCGTATCGTCATTCATTGCAACTAGATTACAGATACTCCAACTTCAAAAACTCCTGCAAAACTGAAGTACAGCAATAAGAAATGTCAATCACACACCCTAAATGTCTAAAACATTTTGAATTTTGAAAAATACGGTTGTTCAAACACTGGAAAAAGTTTAGTTATTTGCACAATTGTAGTTACAAGTTACATGAGGACCAGAAGCAAATCACTGGCAATCGTATTCGATTTGCATCGACTCCATCCTACTTAACGCAGCTATTACGTAGATATTCTCTTTAAACACAATGTAAGGGCCTATCTGATTTTATTTTTTAGCGGCAACCCGGACAACTAGCTGCAGTGTTGCTTTATGATAGAACTGGGATGACATCACCAATGTCATTAACATCAAAGTTGCAAATAAAAGTTAAAATCATGGTGGCCCACACCTTGCGTTGATGTAGAATAATTCTAGAACAGCTAGGTTTAAAAGAGGATTGCAGGCAAAATTAATGGAGGTATCAAAAGTTAGGACAATCGCATTAGATTAGATTGGTGTTGACCCCAATCTTTTTAGACTCAGCCGTTTCAGAGATATTGTACTTCAAACGCGACCTAACATCTCCTGTTTCTTGATAATCTTATTGGCAACACCGACGTTAATAAACCATTAAATTCCAAATTTTGATTTTTTGAATATTTTTCATGTAAATTTTTTCACTCTGCCTACTGAACACATAACAGATGAAAAAAATCTCAAAAATTGTATATCTTTGTTTGTTTATTGAAAAGTATGTTGGTACCTTATTAGAGTCTATAGTAGGCACAGATGGCATTATATTAGCTTAATCAATTAAGAAATTCAAATAGTCAAAATACAACTAAATTTACATAAACTACAATGACATATGCAATAGTTTTTGATAAGGGGGCAGTCAAGAGGAATCATATTAATGTTGACTTCATAATTTAATTTTTGACGTCATAGTAAAATGCGTAATTTTTTTAAAACGTTTTCCATCACCATCAATTATGGAGAAAGTATACATTTTTGGATAGCTGGATTTTTAGCCTCAGTCTATGGCTTAAGATAATGAGAATTTGCCTCAATTTTTGTGAGCCAAGTCAACTGACCGCGACAAACTGACTGCAAACAAACTGACCGCGAAGCAATGATTTTGTTACATCATTTCGACTCTGATTTCGTCGCAGTGATTTTGTCACAAAGTGAGGGTTTGGGCAAGATGGCTCTGGGGATAGTAAAAATATATTTAGGATCGCCCTTCTCCACCAATCGATGTTCTTTGCGGTCAGTTTGTTTGCGGTCAGTTGTCGTGGACCCAATCTTTGGTCTTTTGAGAAAACTTGAAATATTTTTAGATTGTAAGTCATTGTTTCTTTTCCTAAAGCTATATGCTCTTGTACTGAAGGTGAAAGACACCAATTTAGTTTTAGTTTGTAATCATAAAAACGAAAATTGGAAAGCAATATACATGTTGTCAAGCAGTACAGAGTACAGTTTATCAATGTTCTTACGCATAAAGTCAAATTAAGAAAGTTCAAGTCACATCATAATGCATCAAATAAACAAAACCTGACACAGAAGCTACACATTCAAATAAACATTAGATTTGGCGCTAAAACCAGTAACTATGTTCCTAAAAAATTAAGTATGCAAAGAATTTTTTTTACTTTACAAAGAATTTTGCAATGTATAAGTAAGCCTATGCGAATGATAACAAATTATTCGATTGTAACTGGTCACCTACAACAGTTAAGAATATTTGCCTCTTTGCAAATCTACCAAAAAAACAATCGAATAAGTAAGTGAAGTCCAAAAAATCATCACCAACTGATGCTACACCTTTCATCAACAGACATCTAGAAATATCCATAGGTGGGCAAGTTAATGCAAAACGTTAGCTTCGTTAACCACTAGTCCATTAACAAACCTCACACCTCTGTTAACGTTAATCCGTAATTTTCAGCTTTAATTAACGGAAGTTAATACAGTCCGTTAATTCGTTAATATTTTGCCTGTAATTTACATTTCTTTTCATTCACTCGCTTGTAGAATATGCATTGACGCTGTTAAGCTGATTGTAAAGAAATATTTAATATTATGGTGGTCTTTCGGTGTTAGAACGTTACATTTTACAGTCCAATCTAATTTCAAGATAAAAATAAGTTCAAATGCACCAACGAAGCTGCGATCGAAAAATTTTTGGAAATTGCAAACAGCGATATAATTAATTGACCTATGAGGCTCCAGCTTATTATTTGCCACAAACAATAGCTCCCTTCTTAGCTTTTTCTATAAAACTTGTGCTAATACGCAACAAGTGTCACCAGTGCAAACTGGCTTGTACCGGTACGATGAATGAATGATGCAAGATATTAACAATAAAACCTTAATGGAAGTTAACATGAAAAAACTTTTTAACGGATTAACAAGTTAAAGAAAAAGTTAGTTTCATTATTCACGGATTAACGATTAATGGACTAGTGCCCACCTATGGAAATATCTGATAGTGGAAATTGAACTCTATTGCCATAGGCAATAATTCCAAAAATGGTTTCAAATATTTTACATCAATAACTGATAATGATACATTTAGAAGTATTCCATTACCTTTTAAGTTTTTGCGGAATTTTAAGCATATAGCCTATCCTTTTATGACGTATATCATGACATGTTTGATTAACCCCATCCTATATACGACGGATGCCATCGAAGTCATCCCACGAACAAGTCGACCCACCTAACCCTAACCCCAAGGTAGCATTAAACCTAACTCAACCCTAACCCCAAGGTAGCGTTAATTCTAACTCTAACTTAAGATGATTGCCCTAACTCTAAACGGTGCTAACCCTAACCCCAATCTTAACTAAACCCCTTGAGCAAGGCGCTAACTTTAATTTCGGATATAAGCTCACTACGGCGGTATTTTGGGTCGACTTTGGTGGTTACCACCCTAATGCGGTACAGCAATATCACCATATCAGATATTTACTTTCGCCAAACCAATTTTTGCCATTTAATCATTACTTAAGTATCTACAACGGTTAGCCTACTCCTGATTCTACACGACTAAACTAGTAGGTTTTTAACATAAATTTAACTATAATAATTTCTTACCTATCTTTTTGAGAATTGCAACTACTGTAGGCCTAATCATTTTTCTATCTTCTGTAAGTATAACTGTATCTAAAACTGAAACTGAGCAAAATTTCACTCTAACACGTGGCAAGCAGTACATTCAGCTGTCACGTGGCAAGCGGTAACAGAGTAATTCAGCTATCTAATCTCCATTGTTATGTAAACAAGTACCGGTATAGCACGTCGAAGAGTTGAATCATTAGATAATACAATTTTAAACTAATTTTGCCACGATGCTTTCAGATTTGCCTGTAGAATACACCAGAAAAACGCGTGTTGATATGTTGTAACCTCGGTATTTATCGTTTTGGTCCAGTTTTAATTTCAAAATTCGGTGTTCTAGACTTTGCCTGATTATGGCGGCGAAAACGTTAACGTTGATCAGCCTCAGTGTTGCCAATAAAAATTGTCAAAAAACGGGGGATGGGACGGCTGAGTCCAAAAGAATGAGGTCAATGTCAATCCTAATGCGATTATCCTAATTGTTGTTTGAAAACACAGACACGCAGTTTGTGCGACGGTTTTCGTGCCAATGTTTACACAAAAAACACGAGAATATAAAAAAATTTATTTATTGCTATTTTGTCTGAAAATGTTTTTTTCATAGATTCCCAGGAGCAACCTAAGAGTAAAATTGCATAAGTTTGATGTTAGAAAAACTTTTTCGAGCCAAAAAAAGTTTGTGAAACTGATGTCAATTAAAACGTAAAAAACACGTAAAATACACGTGTATCAATGGCACAAATAAATACCATACTTTAAAAATAGCAATCTTGAATATGGCAGATACAAATTACGTGTGAGAGGTCCAAACGTTGTTTGAAATACTGGCATGCAGTTTGTGCGACGGCTTCCGTGCCAATGTACACATAAAAAACACGAGAAAAACCCGAGTTTCATTTATTGCTTATTTGTTCGAAAATGTTTTTATAGATCCAAGCGCCAACCTAACTGTAAAATTACATAAGTTCAATGTTGGAACAACGTTTTTCCGTCTAAAAAAGTTCGTGAAACTGGTGTCAATTGAAACGTAAAAAACACGAGAAAAACCCGAGTTTCATTTATTGCTATTTGTTCGAAAATGTTTTTATAGATTCCAAGCGCCAACCTAACTGTAAAATTGCATAAGTTCAATGTTGGAACAACGTTTTTCTGTCCAAAAAAGTTCGTGAAACTGGTGTCAATTGAAACGTAAAAAACACGAGAAAAACCCGAGTTTCATTTATTGCTATTTGTTCGAAAACGTTTTTATAGATTCCAAGCGCCAACCTAACTGTAAAATTGCATAAGTTCAATGTTGGAACAACGTTTTTCTGTCTAAAAAAGTTCGTGAAACTGGTGTCAATTGAAACGTAAAAAACACGAGAAAAACCCGAGTTTCATTTATTGCTATTTGTTCGAAAATGTTTTTATAGATTCCAAGCGCCAACCTAACTGTAAAATTGCATAAGTTCAATGTTGGAACAACGTTTTTCTGTCCAAAAAAGTTCGTGAAACTGGTGTCAATTGAAACGTAAAAAACACGAGAAAAACCCGAGTTTCATTTATTGCTTTTGTGTTTAAAATTTTTTTTATAGATTCTAAGGGCCAACCTAAGAGTAAAATTGCATAAGTTCAATGTTAAAACAACGTTTTTCTGTCCACAAAAGTTCGTGAAACTGGTGTCAATTGAAACGTAAAAAACACGCAAAATACACGTGTAACTTGAATTAAACGGTAAAAAATTTTTTTCAGAAATTTCGCTTAAAAGTTTAGTAAAAAGAAATGGGAAAACAAAATTGTTCGAAAAATGCACTAAAAAAACAATTGAACAACTTTACATGCAACTGGTGTAAAATACGTGTAAAATTGGTGTTTGAAGCACGGACACGAGTTACCCGACAATTCTCCCACTTTGACACGTGTTTTACACGACCCCATGTTTATGGGGACAGTACATTTCTTAAATGTAGCATTGCCCAGCTACAACTAACAAAACGTTACTTGAGATCGACAGCCACCGTTCTGAAAATATGCGAGCGAATATTGCGAAGAATTTGTTTTAAAATAAGAATGAACAACTTTAATTTTTACGTTTCGACAACTTGTGGGTTTTTTTAGCTCCAGGGCAAATTCGTCCCATGTTTTCCTCCTTAATATGGCCCTGCAGGGATTCTCAGTTAAATAACTTAGGTTGCACCGGCCAGTTGGTCGAGTGGTAACTCGTTCGTCTCTGCAGCGAGAGGTCTGTGGTTCAAACCTAGGGCCGTTCAAATCGGACACAGTTTTGCCAACAGCTCGCCACCGCTGCGACAAAGGAGGGGGGTTCAGGGGGTACATCGTACCCGGGCCCGGGCTCAAGGGGCCTGGAAGAGTTCAGGTTTCCGCGTTAAGTTTTGGTATAGCACCATAACACCGTAATCAAACTTGCCTACAGCAAAAATATCAGTCAGCCTACGCAGTACTGGTAATTAGTCGCTATTTTTGCTACACAGCCTATAGGGCATCCAATTGTAGCCGTTTGATTAAATAAAGAGGAAAATGTATCAAAAGCCATGCACTTGCACCGAAATTAACGTTTTGTTACATTTCTGTGACTTGAGAGCCCTAATTTAACGGTATAACAATGTACGAGGGATATTTCATTTCCAGAGATCCAAAAGCATTTCAACCTCAGAGAGCGGAGTCAAAGATGACATACTATACTACTATCATGAAGTAACTCACTCTATCTGTGCTCCTGCCTTATTTGCTTTTTATGTCTATCTAGCTCAATCTAGGCACTGGTATATTAACCGTATATTAACAATAAACTTATTGCCAAGATAATCAAGATTTTGGGTAAAGAATATTTTATGCGACCAGCTAAATTGATAAAACTTTTATCAGTAAAATATTTTGCTTTACAGTATTAAAGTCATTATATTGTAAGATATTGTGCCAATGTCATCATCCCCCGCTTTACATACTTTCTTTCATGTATATCACGTTTTCTGCTAGTCAATTTAAGCAAGTTTGGTGCTGGGATGTTGATCAAATTCCGTTTTTTACCCTCGAGAAACATAAAAAGTGCTAAAGTTTTCGGGGCTCTGCCCCAGACCTCGCTGGGGGAGCTCACAGCGCTCCCCCAAACCCCCTAGCTGGATTTAGATCAACTCTATGTCTAGTTGTGTTTTTCATAGGTCCTAACTGTATGCGAATATCGTTTTCCCCTTCACTTTAATTGAGGATCTACACCCATCAAAAATAAAATGCTTTAACGGTATAGGCCCCGATAAGACTTGGGTGACCCAATAAGATTTGGGGGCCCGGTATCGACCTTCGTACCCCTGAAAAATTTTCTCTCTGAGGCCCTGGCATTAAGTTCAAGACTCTGGAGAAACATTACATGCAATGCAACGTAAAAAAAGATTGGCTTATAGGCGGTGAATCATCCAGCCAATTCCAGTGGTTTACAAAAGCTAAAATTGAACTGGCCTATAATGTTTGATATTTTTTGTTTTAATTTTGGGACTGCGGTTGCAAAGATATTCAACAAATACAAAAAAATGTCCCCCCGAAAAAAGTTTTTGGAAACTCTGAGTTTTGTTCTTCCCACCAAAACCACAGTAGGCCTAATGGTTTAGAGAACTGTGGTAGGCCTAATAGTTTAGAGATAGTTTATTTCTAAATAGTTTAGGCCTAATTAGGCCTAACTATCTCTAAACTATTAGGCCTAATAGTTTTGAGGTAGTTAGGCCTAATAGTTTAATAAGATTACAGTAGGCGTAATAGTTTAGAGAACTGTGGTTTTGGCGGGAAGATCAAAACTCAGAGTTTCCAAAAAATTTTTTCGGGGGGACATCTTTTTGTATTTGTTGAATACCTTTGCAAACGCAGTTCCAAAATCAAAACAAAAAATATCAAAAATTATAGTTTAAGTTTAGCTATTGTAAACCACCGGAATTGGCTGGATGATTCACCGCCTTTAAAATTAAGATATTTTTTCTAACTTTTACGGTATTTTGTTTGTTCAAAGTGATTTTAAAATCTGATTGTGTAATCTCCTACAAAAGTCACAAAAATTGCTGTTTCTGAAAAAAAACAAAAAAAAACTAAAATTGTTCAACGGAAGCATGGGGACTTTACTCTCTCCCCTACAACCCAGTTTTTTTCCAAGGACTTGAGAGTGCACGTACGATATACCTCATTTCATTTCAAAAATATAAATTTATAGTATTTTACAGACCTTTTCGATAATAATATCAAAGTCGCTATGCAATATCTAAAAACCATGATATTTAAAAACTTTTGTAAGAAGAAAACCTTTAACCAAACAAAATGGTTTGTGTTTGAGAAACTTACTTGAAAAGTGGGGGTCCATACAGTGGCGGATCCAGAAATTTTTGGTGGGGGGGGGATGATAAAAATTTCAAGCACAAAACCTCAAAAATTCGGATGTGTTGTAACAAGGCGCGTAGCCAGAAATTCGCAATGGAGCGGCTGTTTTAGGGGTCTGGGCCAAAGCCCCAGCCGCACGGGGGTCTGGGGGCAGAGCCCCCAGCGCTCACAAATTTTGCGTTTATTTTGCAAAAATGATTTGATTTCAGAGCTAGTTTGATAAAATAATGCTTTTAAAATGCGGCATAGAAATTGGCAGAGCAAACATGATTCAACTGGTTGCATAAATGGTCTATGTGAGAGGTGGTTAATGGTAAAATTTTAGTTCTCTTATTTGGATGCTGGTAAATCATAAACATAAAATCTTATAGTTCAATAAAACTCACACGGAGTAATGTGTTTCATCTATATTTTATAGAGAAAAATAATTGGAGAGGGGCTTATAGAAAGATAATTGAGACAAGTGATTGGTAATTAACCAATACTGAATAGCCTCTACACCCCATTTCTAAGTTTAGGCCTATAATATACAGAGATGGAGTCCTTGAGGACGTCTTTGGCATCGAGGACACATTTTGAAGTCCTTGGCCTCGAAGCCTCAAGTCCTCGAAAATTGCCCTGTCCTCGGCTCGAGGACAGCACTATTTTTTGAATCGTTGAAATTTTGTTGGAAAACGCCAGAAACCTCGCGGAAAATTTGCAAATACCTTTTTTGTTTTCCTCAATTGGAGCATAGGCGTAGCCAAAGAGGAGGGGGGACGAGGAAACCCCCCCCAATTGAAACTTCACCAATGACTAAAATGTGCCAAAAAAGCCTACTGTTTCTTCAGTTTCTTTTTAGCATGTTTTTGCTTGCAACAGTAACTAACAACAATATGGAAGACCAGGGGCCCCGGGCTCCCTTCCATTCAATTTTTCCAGCCAATTTAAACGTATAACCCGGAAGAAATGGAGAGTTTTTCTCCTAAAAGTTGCTATCTCAGACCCTCATGTAGCACTTTTATGAACGTAATGCATTAACCAGGGTCGGATTTAACCATAATATGGTGCAGTACCAGCTAGGGGCCCCGCCCTAAAATCGTAAGACTTTTGTTTAGTCTTCACCTATATTTGTCAGAAAGATCTTGCAAAAATCCCCATAGTGCCAGGGGCCCAGGGCGATGTAAATCCGGCCCGGCAATGACGAGGTTAATAGGCGTAACCATCTATTGTACCATTTGTCAGTAACAATTCAGTAATTCACCTCGAACAATTCAGTTTTTACGCACAAAATACTTTAAAAAAATTAGCCTCGGAAAATGCTGATTGAACAAATCATTGACTTTAATTGAGAGGGCTGGGCCTCATGGCCGAACATACACTTCTATAACCGGTTATTCTCATGAAAAAAGAAAATCTCTCAGGAAAATCTTCGAGTGGATTATTATTTACTGCTAAAATGTAGCCAGAGACAAAGCACTTTACTTCTTCCTACCTGGACCAAATCTCGTACAACTAAAATTTAACTCAAGAATGCAAGATGTTAAACGTGTTTCGGATTTAAATTGCAAGTAAAAGGAGCATTAAACAATTTAATTTTTTCGATTGGCTTTCAAATTTCAAAAATCTAGTGCTTTCAAATGGCTCTGAACACCTGCGAAATGTGATTCAATGGCATTAAAACAGCTTTTTTTCCCAAAAAATTACAAAAAATTGCCCAGCGGCTGGGGGCTTCGCCCCCAGACCCCCCGTCTGTGATACGGTTGAGTTACACAAGCTTTCTCAACACCTCTCCAAAGTTAGATATTTGCACTTTTCAACTATTAGTTTGACCCCTCTCTCTTTGCAAAATTGTGGTTAAGTGCCGATAGGCAACGATTTCAGATCTTCCATCCTACGATATCTTTGTCTTACGAAAAGTTCCACTTTGAAAACTTTTGATGACGTCATTGCATGTGATTTGTGGGTTGGGGCCCCCCAATCAAAAATTCTGGCTACACCTATAAATTGGAGATTGCCTGAAAAACTTCTTTGAAGACCTTTTTTTTGGAAAACACTTGCGGCTGTGTCCTTGATCCTTGGCCTTGGCCTCGTGCATTCCTGTCCTTGGCCTCGAGAGGGTCTCTCCTCGGAAAGACTGTCCTTGGCCTCGAGCCTTATGTCCTCGACTCCACCTCTGATAATATATTTGCTGATGAAACCCGTATTCAAGTTTTTTACACTAGTGATAAAATTTTATTGCTTATTTTTGGTCATTTTTTAAAGTTTTTTTTAATTTGTGAGTTTTATTTTTGAAAAATTAGCCCCCCTTAAGCATATGTTTCAAAAAAATGCTTTAAATCACTTTTTTGTCTATTTTAGTGCAAAAAACAGTCTCAGAAGTGCTAAAAACGTGATATTTTTTAATTTGCATTTTGGTTGACAGGCCAATGGAGGGACTATAGCCTCCCCAGGCTACACTACTGGTTAGGATTAATGTTCTTGACCTCGCTTAATGCTCACTTTTTGTAAGCCTAATATGTCACTTAAGAAAGGATTTGCATTGTGAAGATTTTATCGCTGAAAAGTGCAAGTTGTGAGTTTTGCTGATTTGGCGCCTTCAAATCAATCGGACCTGTAAAAGACTAATTTCTGTATTGTAAAAACTTCGCTGCACAAATACTATTTTCTTGCACCCCCCTTCCGTTGACTTTTGAAATTATATCACAGTCACACGGGCTAACGACTATTCACTGATTGCTTTTTTAAAATAAGTTAAGTATTATTCATATGCACGTTATGTTTAGGCTGGTGGGAGGGGATGCATCCCCCCCACCCCCCTAAATCCGCCACTGGATCCATAATCAGCGGAAGTTTGCATTAGAGTCTTTACAGATGAAATTAAGACCTTAAAATTGGCCATTTCCACGTTTCACGTTTCCAATTCACTAGTTACGGGCTTAATTGTTTCATTACCATGATACCGCTATATGGAACATAATCAACATTGCTGCTAACGTGCAAAACTTCAAAATGACATTCATTATTTTTAGAAACTACTATTTTTGAATTATTACGGAAAACTTAACAAAATGCAATATCTTAAAGACTTTCGCGCTTAAAAAAACTGAAAATTTTCCAACCATAATTTAGAAAACTTGTGTCCTTGGTCCTTGGCCTTGAGCTAGTCTGTCCTCGAAAAGTCGGTTCTTGGCCTTGGCCTTGGATTTTTTTCGAGTCCTTGGCCTTGACTTCGAAGGTTGTGTCCTCCACTCCTCTGGTATTTAGGAAGGGGGCAAATATTTGGCTTAAAGGGGCATTGAAGTCTAATTTTAACTGAATTATGGCCATATAAAACAAAATTGGATTTTCTTTAATTTAGAGGCTGATTTCAAAATCCTTCGACTTCTTGATCGAAAGATGCTTGGATTTCTTTTTTGTTATTTCACCTATTTGTGGAAATCCTGCCATTTTTTAAATAATTTTTTTATCAACCATTTGGTGTCGCTCGTGTGTACGCAGCGATAATGTTAAGAAAGCATAATTACTATGGTTACAAGCCCGCATAAATATCCCAAACCTAACTTCATCTAGGGTGACCATACGTACTCTTTTGGAGAACGTGTCCTCCTTTTTTAATGAAATGTGATTGATCCTCTAAGGACACTAAATAATACCCGTATGTCCTCTTTTTTACCATTTAGATCTTTCTACGCTGAAGGAAAAAAAAGACATAAAAAAAGGTGATAAGATCAAAAGACGAAAACCCTCGATTTACTGCGAGCGCTGAGGTTATCTCCAAAATAAAAAAGATTTTCACTTCGAAAACCCCAAAGGCGTTGCCAGGAAGGGGGCAGGGGGCCTGCCACCCCCCAGTTGAAATGCCATCAATGATAAAAATGTGGCAAAAACCATATTATTTCTACAGTTTTAGTTTCTTTTAGCATTTTTTGCGTATAACGCACACGCGTAGAACAGCAATAAACAATAACATTGACGACCAGGGTGCCCGGGCCCCCTCAATTCAATTTTTTCCAATCAATTTATATGGGTAACCCGGGTGAGATTAAAGGTTTTTCTTCTAAAAGTTGTTATCTCAGACCCTCATCTAACATTATTATGAACGTAATGCAATAACCAGTGGTGGATTTACTATATGACACAGTGCCAGGGGCCCCGCGCTCAGATGGTAAGACTTTTTTTGGTCTTCATTTATGTTTGCAAGATTTTGCGAAAATTTCCAAAGTACCAGAGGCCCCACGCAATGTAAATCTACTCCGGTCAACAATTAACAAAGTTTGTAAGAGTAACTATCTATCGTACCACTTTTCAATAGCATATCACCTCCACCCAGTACTTAAATTGTAGGGGGGACGCGTCCTCCCATCGAGAGTTAGCGTCCCCCCATCGAGATTTAGCGTCCCCCCAACGAGATTTAGGCGTCCTTCCATCGAGAGTTGAACGCTGGATGACCGGAGGAAAATAGCCACTCAGGACTAAAAGATCCTGGTTTTAAAACTCGGAAAAATAAAAAAACCGGCTTGTTGGTCGAGCAGTAACGTGTTTGTCTCTGGAGCGGGAGGTTTGAGGTTCAAATCTGGGCTGGTCAAATTGGACATAGTTTTGCCAACGGCTCGCCACCGCTGCAACATTTCTTCGAAGGAAAATGGTTGCAACCTGCCGGCATAGGTGGGCAGTACCGCGGTACTTTGCTATTTTTTGGCGGTACCGGTACTTTAGTTTTGTTTTATTTTTTAGTAGGGATTTTACGAACGTAATTAAAAACTTGAAACGTTGTAAAAATGCTTGCGAATAAACCGAATAAACAACGAATTTTTTTTTCTTAATTTAGTGTTTAATTGTTGGTCTTACTCGCTACTACCACGTCAGGGACTTAGCGTTAACAGTTTGCTGGCCCATTTGAAAAATTGACGTTTTCTTGCAATGGCAAAATGATGCATTACCAGTATTCATGCACCAGCAAAACAAAAGTAGAACCGCTAAGAAAAAATTGTAAGAGACGACTTACGCAATGAATACTCATCACATCAGACGTGAATGCAGTAGCGAAGCCAGGGGGCGCGCGGGGGGACTATAAAAAATTATTTAAAGCATATTTTGAAACGTTTATTGAATGGGGAAGGGGGCTAATTTGTCAAAAATAAAACCTACAAATCAGAAAAAAGACTTTAAAGAATAGTCGAAAATTAATAATCAAATTTAATTGCTCATTGAAAAATGCTTAACATAGGTTTCATAAAAAGAAAAATGTATATAAGCGTAGAAATAGGGGGGGGGCTATTCAGTATATGTTAGTGACCAACCACTTCTCTCGACCTTCCTTCGATAATTCCCATTTATATATATTTTTTTCACTATAAAATATAGCCGTAATACGTAGATTACTCCTTGAGAGGTTTACCAACCTACCGAAATAGAATTTTAAGATTTACCAACTTGTAAATAAGAGAACTGAAATGCTAGCGATAGCTACCTCCTACAGAGCCCATTTATGCAAATAGTACGGTATAATCATTTTTTGCGCAGCTAATTTTTATGCCAGTATTAATGGCATTAATTTTTATCAAAATAGGTCTAAAATTAAGTTATTTTTGCCAAAAAAAAGTTTTTTTCGAGTGCTGGTGGATCCGACCCCCACACCCTATGCCTCCGGTGGCTGGGGGTCTTGCCCCCAGACCCTAATTGCCTCCGGTGGTTGGAGGATCCGCCCCCAGACCCCGCAACACCTCCCCCCATCGCAGATTTTTGGCTACGCGCCTGCATGAAGAAAAATTTACTGCACGTTACTGCCGGCCTCCATTTGTATTAGCTTTTGGTTTTAAATATACCTAGAACGTTTGACGAAGAAGATGTTTTCATTCACAAACAGTGTATAATACGGCCAAAAGTATTTCACCCGGTAATGCTTATACAGAAAAATTATCTCAAAAAATCCTTTCATCTGCACCAATCCCACTTTGGCTTTGGCCGCGATGAGGTTTTTTCTTTCTGAACATTGTACGCTCTTTTAATAAGTTCTAAAGGACAAAACAACGCATTCTAATTTTTGTACAAAATTGTCGAGCTAAAAACACGGTTTTGTCTCTTGAAATTTTTGGGTGCCACCTCCCCGGAAACCCCACAAATTAAACACCCAGAAATCAATTTTTATGAAATTACACCTCTTTTAGAACCTCCGAAATTGAACCTTACAAAAAATAAATATTTTAACGGCTTTAGCTAGAAAGCTAATTTTTTGTATAATCAGAAGGGACCAAGAATCTTCTTGAGAGTTCCCCAAAAGCGTGGCCAAAAGTGCCAAAGCTTTTTTTGCGACAATCCTAATTGCATAATCTGTGTTCAATCCACACTTTGGTTACGTTGTTGCGTCCTTGAATAGGGCGCTTTACTATGATTATCTCTGCTTGTGGCTTCGAACAAGCAACAAATTCAGTGGCAAGAACTCGAAATTCACGGAACATTGAAAAACTAGAAACTCTTAAGCAGGTGCAAATTCCTCCAAGCACGAAGTAATTATCACAATGAAAGCGTGCGGAATGTCCAATAATTAGTGTCTAACGCAGTGCTGTGACAAGAGAATAAATATGCTATACAACAGCAATAAAAAATGCTGTAATGTTGAAATAGTTTTCATTGTGGGGAAACAAAAGGATTTTTTAAAAATCACCATTAACATGCGTCGTTCGTTTATAGGCAGGCAACTTGTAAGCTCCCATCCAGCTTTAAATAAGAAATCCAAAAAGTAACTGCAGCAACAAATCAACTAGAAACAAATCAAAACAGCTCACTTTGCCAAAGTGCAATTTACCCCCCAGTTTCTAAGTTTTGTGTGAATGTCACTTGTGCAATAATTGGTAGCTGATGTATCGTCAGAGTAGCCTTCAGAGCCAACTTACGCACGTGATGCTTCAGAGGTGACTGCTGTTTGGTTATTACTGGTGACAAGATACCAGAGGTGGAGTCGAGGACACAAGGCTCGAGGCCAAAAACACAAAAAAAATCCGAGGCTAAGGACAGCCTTTCCGAGGACAGACCTTCTCGAGGCCAAGGACAGGAATGCTCGAGGCCAAGGACCAAGGACACAGCCGCAAGTGTTCTCCAAAAAAAAAAGGTCTTCAAAAAAGTTTTTTAGGTGATTTCCAATTCATAGGCGTACCCAGAACTTTTGATTGGGGGAGGCGTAAATCACAAATCCCATGCAATGACGTCATCAAAAATTTTCCAAACAGGAAGTTTTTGTGGGACAAAGATATCAAAGGGTGGAAGATCTGAAATCGTTGCCTGTCGGCAGGTAACCAGGATTTTGCAAAGAGAGAGGGATTAAACTAATACTTGAAAAGCGCAAATATCTAACTTTGGAAACGTGTTGAGAAAGCTAGTGTAACTCAAATGTATCACAGACGGGGTCTGGGGGCGGGGCGTTATAACTGTTGGGCGATTTTTTGTAACTTTTTGGGAAAAAAGCTGTTTTAATGCCATTGAATCACATTTTGCAGGTGTTCAGAGCCATTTCAAAGCACTAGATTTTTGACATTTGAAAGCCAATTGAAAAAATTAAATTGTTTAATGCTCCTTTTACTAGTAACTTTAGTCCAAAATACGTTTAACATCTGGCATTTTGGAGTTAAATTTTAGTTATAAGTGATTTGGTCCAGGTAGGGGGAAGTAAGGTGCATTGTCTCTGGCTACATTTTAGCAGTAAATAATAATCCACTCGAAGATTTTCCTTAGAAATTTTTGTTTTGTCATGAAAATAACCAGTTATAGGAGAACACGTTTGCCAGGCGACCCAGGCCCCCTCAATTGAAGTTCAATGATTCGTTCAATCAGCATTTTGCATTGCTAATTTTTTTTAAAAGTATTTTGAGCGTAAAAACCGGCGAGGTTGGAAGTGAATTACTGAATTGTTTTTGAAAAATGGTAAAAAAAAGGGTTACGTCTACTAACCATGTTATTGCCGGGCCGGATTTACATCGCGCTAGGCCCCTAGCACTTTGGAGATTTTCGCAACATCTTTCTGCCAAATGTAGGTGAAGACCAAAAAAAATCATACGATTTCAGCTCGGGGCCCCTAGCTGGTACTGCGTCATATTATGGTAAATTGGCCCTGATTAATGCATTACGTTCACAAAAAGGCTAGATGTGGGCCTCAGATAGCAACTTTTGTGACAAAAACTCTCTCTTTTTTCCGGGTTATACGTTTAAATTGGCTGGCAAAAATTGAATTGAGGGGAGCCCGGGGTCCGTAGTCTTCAATATTGTTGTTAGTTGCTGTTGTAAGCGAAAAAGGCTAAAAGAAACTGAAACTGAAGAAACAATAGGCTTTTTTGTCACATTTTTCTCATTGGTAAAATTTTAATTGAGGGGGACACAGGCCCCTTGTCCCCCCCCCTCCCCCCGTTTTGGCTACGCCTATGCTGCAAGTGAGGAAAACAAAAAAGGTGCTCGCAAATTTTCTGCGAGGTTTTTGGAGATTTCCAACGAAATTTCAACTGTTCAAAAAATTGTGCTGTCCTCGAGCCGAGGACAGGGCAATTTTCGAGGACTTGAGGCTTCGAGGCCAAGGACTTGAACTTCAAGGCCAAGGCCAAAGACTTCAAAATGTGTCCTCGAGGACTCCACCTCTGCAAGATACTGTAGTGGATTACGTAGCCCGATGACCGTAGTCCGTATAAGTTAGATACTTTATCGAGTCAACTCCATAACTAGTTAGTACTTTGTACTCACTATAGTAGTAATACTAATACTGCAACTGCTTACTATTCTACTGCAAACTTTCTGTAAAACGAACTGTAGGTCTACGCAGTGCGCTCTAGTTGCGGAAACAACCCTAATTGCTAAAAGTGATGATTTACAACCCCGTAAACGAGGTCAATCATTTTAATTTTTTTCTTTTAATTTTTTAAAAAAAGTACCGCAAAAGTACCGCGGTACTTTTAATTTGAAAGTACCGGACCGCGGTACTAATTTTAGCAAAGTACCGAGTACCGGTACCGCGGTACTTTTGCAAAGTACCGTGCCCACCTATGCCTGCCGGTAGCGTAGCCAGGGGGGGCTATAGCCTATATGGCTATAGGCTATATGTCAACCTAAATGCAGAATGAGGAAAATACCACGTTTTTAGCTCTTTTGAGACTGTTTTTTTATGTTGGAATGGACTAAAAAGTGATTTAAAGCATCTTTTGAAACATATATTCAGGGGGGGACTAATTTGTCAAAAATAAAAGTCACAAATCAATGAAAACGTTGAAAAATGCCCAAAAATAAGCAATCAAATTTGATCGCTAATGTAAAAATGCCAAACATAGGTTTTATCAACAAATGGATCATAAACTCTGAAATAAGGGGGGCTATTCGGTATTAGTTAATTATCCATCACTTCTCTCAAATATCTTTCTATTAGCCGCCCCCCAATTATTTTTCTTTATGAAATATAAACGAAATAGATTACTCCGTGTGAGTTATATTGAATAACAGAATTTTGTGATTTGCCAGCATGTAAACAAGAAAACTACTATGGTATCATTAGCCACCTCCCACATAGCCCATAAATGCAACCAGTTGAATCATGTTACGCTGCAAATTTCTATGCTACGTTTTAAAAACATTATTTTCTATTAAAATAGCCCTAAAATTTAGCTATTTTTGCAAAAAAATGCAAAATTTTCGAGCGCTGGGTGCTCCGCCCCCAGACCCCCAAATTAGCCCTCCCCCATTGCAAATTTCTGGCTACGCGCCTGCAGCCTGCAGTGAAGACGTTTTTTTTTGGTCTTCACCTGAATCCGGGGAAAAATGACTTCAATTTCCGAAGAAGACCTTTTTCTTGTTTTTGGTCTTTATTCAACTTCGGCGACGGAAATAAATCATTTCCACTAAACTTTTTGTAATTTGGTCAAGGCTGCAAAAGCGTTCCCCCATGCAAAATTTTGCAATTTAAGTACTGCCTCCATCTACCCTGTTTTTACGCGACAATATTGTTAAAATCATTAAAAATAATCTGCCCTGCTTTCAACTAATGACTGAAGACCCAATTTAAATCTTTGCTTGTGCATTTGTGTCTGATTAATTATTGGATTTTGCAATCTTGTGACGTAAATCGAAAAGATTACTTGTCATTGGCTAATCGGTGTTTAAGTTAAATTAATGAGTAATTATTATCCTTTGTTAAAAATAAGCTGCTAATTAGCTCATCTTCAAAGGCGCATCTTCAAACACCTTCAAAGGCTAATTAGACCGTATTTAGAATGGTTGTGTTTAGAATGTTCTTTTTGTGCCTTATTGTGTAGACTGGCAGCTGACAGCCTTTGTTTGTTAATTTCTGGCCTTTGATGCTAGACAAAAGGCGATGCCATGTGTTTTTTTACGACTTGGAACTATTTAAACCTGCTTAGAGCCTGATAGCTAAGTAGTGACAAAAATGAGTGAAGTGAACAGTGTCAGTTTTTGGTGATACGTGTTACATGCTGCTTAACTTGGGTAAATTGCGTTTTGCGATTCCTTCCCTTACGAGGAGCTAGTCGTGCAAAACTTACGCAGGGAGACACACTAAAGCGTAACGGTACGTCGCTTTCGTAAGCAAAAAAGCTGCTGCAACGTAATTGCTATCTCCTCAGGCTGGCATCGCTGCCTCAACCCTAACTGTAATGCAAGGTTTTGAAGCAAAAAAAGATTGCTTTGTGCATCTCCTTCCTTGTTCCTGCATACTGCATCACACATGCACGACCCAACTGCGAATCGAACCCAGGTGTGGAGGGTTGAAAGCTGAGCATACTAACCACTACACCGCCCAGCTTGCAGCATTGCAGAGACAAAATGTCGTATTTAAACCAAACGTATGAGAAAAAGGCAAAGGCTCGTGCGTGAGTGTTTGCATGACTAGCTTCTACTCCTTCCCTTCCTCTCCATCCTTGTTTATGGAGTCGACTATTGACTGTAAGGGAACAGAGTTGTAGATTGGAAGAAAAGCCCTGAATTGGCCTTTACATCGTATGTGAGACTACTTCGTTTTTTCTGTATTTTTCTTTATTCAATATAACAATAAATTCCATTAAAAATCAAGAAAATCAAGAGCTCAGTTGCGAGGAGAAAGGGATTGGGAGAGTTTGGCATAGCTCTTCTACACGTTATTGAAGTTGGCTACAATACTCCGCATCGTCGCCGTGCAGAAAACTCAAAACGGTTCGGATTGGCAAGTCTTGGCAGATATTCAAATTTAAGAAAGAAGCTTTAACGAGAAACAATTTGGCAAACTGACACATATCATAAGACCGGGTTAGAAAGACTTTATCGTTCGTAACAAACATACTTTTAAAAAAAAATCAGCTAGGAGAAATGCTTATTGAACAAAATTATTGAATTTGAATCGAGTGAGCCTGGGCACCCTGGCCGTACATGTACTCCTACAATTGGTTGTTTTTTATGACCAAACAAAAATCTCCAACGAATATCTTCGAACGGATTATTTTATACTGATAAAATATTGCAAGAGGTAATGTAACTTACTTCCGCCTATTGGGCCAAATCACTTACAAAATTTAACCCCCAAATACAAGACTTTAAACATGTTTTGGACTTAAATTCTTTGTAAAAGGAGGACAGAACAATTCAATTTTTTTCCATTGGCGTTCAAATGATAAAGGCCACCTAGTGTCCGCTAAGCAACGCCCTTAAAACGTTATAAAAAGATATTACTAATCGAATGCTGTAAACCAGAGGTGGAGTCCTCGAGGACAGATTTTGAAGTCCTTGGCCTTGGCCTCGAAAGTCAAGTCCTTGGCCTTGGCCTCGAGGCCTCAAGTCCTCGAAAATTGGCCTGTCCTCGGCTCGAGGACAGCACTAGTTTTTGAATTGTTGAAATTTTGTGGAGCGCTTGAAAAATTTTTTGGAAAACGTGTCTTCGTGGAGATCGCTTGAAAAATATTTGTGAAGACCTTTTTTTTTTTTGGAGATCGCCTGAAAAATTTTTGTGAAGACCTTTTTTTTTTTTTTTTTTGGAGAGCACTTGCGCTTTGTGTCCTTGGTCCTTGGCCTTGGCCTCGAGCATTCCTGTCCTTGGCCTCGAGAGTGTCTGTCCTCGGAAAGGCTGTCCTTGGCCTTGGCCTCAGATTTTTTTTGTGTCCTTGGCCTTGGCCTCGAGCCTTGTGTCCTCGACTCCACCTCTGCTGTAAACCCAGTTTAGATACACGTTCTCAGTTTCAAGAAAATGAATAGCCATTATTTACTCGCGATTACCTTTCGCGTTTTTAAAATATGACATGACGTCATCCGAACTAGCGGTTTGGTGCCTTTGATCTGTTTATTATTGCAGAGGATAGGCGATTTTGCAAAGGCATGTGATAGCAGCTTACTAGTCAAAAAGTGTTGCCCAAAAAAGGCGTAATTAGCTCAAAGTAGTTTCAAAGTTCAGAAGTGAATTACCCGTAGCAATCAACTTTCACTACTACTAGTATTGAACACCATTTTTACTACCAGTAATGACTCAATCACTCAAAAACTCCAATCGTACAAAAGTTTTTGTATTCTGTCTGGCATATCCGTACCCAATAACGGTAGGCTACCATTGTGTAAAAAAGATTTTAGACTCAACAAGAAACTTTTGAAGGCTTATACTGTAATTATGTAAAAAAATTTTACCCTTCTAATACCAGTAGGCTACTGTAGTTCACTGCGTGGGATTAGGAAAATACCGGTACGGATATATACAGTAGAAATGGTTCCAGTATCAAATCAGTAGCCTGGTTTGGTTTGTGTTTTATAAATTGATCTTGTTGAACAACTGAAAAAACAATGACCTAGTCAGATTGCTGGATGCTTGCGGAGCAAATTACTGGTAGATGGGTAGTAAGTAGAAGTACTGGTACGATAGGCTAATAATGGCAAGGAAGTAAGTAGCCTACCACCTGTACCGGTATGTTATATTGACACGATAGGTAAAAATGTCACCATTACAGGCAACATTTTTGAACTACAATTTCATATTCACAATGCTACTTGTAATAAGTTACCTGCAATCAATGGTAGTTGTCTGGCTGCGCAGATCTGAGATACACCAGTACACCGATGTGATACCGGTATCCTAGTCCGGTACTGTTAAACTATGGTACCCTTGCACATTAGTCCAGACTAATATATTGCTAGGAGTAAAAAAAATTTCACTGAAATACAAACCAAACCAGGCTACTGATCTGATACTGGTACAATTTGTACTGTACCTTTCCGCACCGGTATTTTCCTAATCCTACGCAGTGAACTACAGTAGCCTACTGGAATTAGAATGGTAAACCTTTTTTACATAATTACAGTATAAGCCTTCAATAGTTTCTTGTTGAGTCTAAAATCTTTTTTTTACACTATGGTAGCCTACCGGTATTCAGAGCCTGCGAGAGGGGGGTTCAGGGGGTACATCGTACCCGGACCTGGGCTCAAGGGGCCTGGAAGAGTTCAGGTTTCCGCGTTAAGTTTTGGTATAGCACCATAACACCGTAATCAAACTTGCCTACAGCAAAAATATCAGTCAGCCTACGCAGTACTGGTAATTAGTCGCTATTTTTGCTACACAGCCTATAGGGCATCCAATTGTGGCCATTTGATTAAATAAAGAGGAAAATGTATCAAAAGCCATGCACTTGCACCGAAATTAACGTTTTGTTACATTTCTGTGACTTGAGAGCCCTAATTTAACGGTATAACAATGTACGAGGGATATTTCATTTCCAGAGATCCAAAAGCATTTCAACCTCAGAGAGCGCAGTCAAAGTTGACATACTATACTACTATCATTAAATAACTCACTCTATCTGTATAAGTTTAATAGGCAATTGGGTTTGTGAAGTCTATGACTGCAGATGACTTTTTAAAACTTTTATCAGTCAAATATTTGGATTTGCAGTATTAAAGTCATTATGTTGTATAATATTGTGTTTGTGTCATTATCCCCCACTTCACATACAGTACTTTCTTTCATGTATATCACGTTTTCTGCTCGTCAATTTAAGCAAGTTTGGTGCTGGGATGTTGATCAAATGCTGTATTTTACCCTCGAGAAACCTAAAAAGTGCTAAAGCTTCCGAGGCTCTGCCCCGGAACCCGCTGGGGGAGCTCACAGCGCTCCCCTAAACCCCCTAGCTGGATTTAGATCAACTCTATGTCTAGTTGTGTTTTTCATAGGTCCTAACTGTATGCGAATATCGTTATCCCCCCTCACTTTTAAATGAAGATCTACACCCATCGGACATAAAAAGATTGAACGGCATGGGCCCCGATAAGGCTGGGGGGCCCAAGAAGATTTGGGGGCTCGATATCAACCTTCGTACCTCCTGGAAAATTTTCTCTCCGAGGCCCTGGCGGTATTGGGTACGGATATGCCAGACAGAATACAAAAACTTTTGTACTGTTGAAGTTTTTGAGTGATTGAGTCATTACTGGTAGTAAAAATGGTGTTCAATACTAGTAGTAGTAAAGTTGATTGCTACGGGTAATTCACTTCTAGGCTTTGAGACTACTTTGAGCTAATTACGCCTTTTTTGGGCAACACTTTTTGACTAGTAAGCTGCTATCACATGCCTTTGCAAAATCGCCTATCCTTTGCAGTCTGCAATGATAAACAAGTCAGAGGCACCAAACTGCTAGTTCGGATGACGTCATGTCATATTTTAAAAACGCGAAAGGTAATCGCGAGTAAATAATGGCTATTCATTTTCTTGAAACTGAGAACGTGTATCTAAACCGGGTTTACAGCATTCGATTAGTAATATTTTTTTATAACGTTTTAAGGGCGTTGCTTAGCGGACACTAGGTGGCCTTTAAGAATTTAGTTCTTTCAAATAGCTCTGAAGACGTGCGGAATGTGATCCAATGCATAATAGCTTGTTTTTTTTTAAATTACTCAGCGGCTGGGGCTTCGCCCCCAGACCCCAACGGTTTATGGTTTTCTATTCTACGATATCTTTGTCCCACAAAAAGTTCCTTTTTGGAAAATTTCTGAAGACGTTATTGCATTTAATTTGTGGTTTAGGGCCCCTCTCCAACCAAAAATCCTGGCAACGCCAATGGAAAATCCTCAATTTTTTTGCGAGTCTTGGAGTAATCTCCAAAAATTTGTTCAGCTACTTACTGTTTTTTATACCCGGTTTCTTTCGAACAACTTGTTGCGTTGATAATTTAATAAGTTTTGTCAAAACATGTCCTCCATTCTGGTGGTAAAAATATAGTCACTCTACTTAATCTAAACTCTTAAAAAGTAAATAATGAAAAATACGCGAATAAATATTCTTTATTTTCGTTTTATTCTTTTTAACTTAAAGTTTTGGGTGAAATGGATACGCTAAAACTATCAGTCTGCAATATGCCTGCTGTGGCAGTACTCCCCTTTTCATTATTAAAATTATGTGGCCCAGTCACGCGTGAATTCTAAACTTGGAGACTTGGTTACAATTTTTGCTTTCTTTTCGGCTTTGAATCGTTATAGTCAGAGGTGGAGTCGAGGACACAAGGCTCGAGGCCAAGGCCAAGGATACAAAAAAATCCGAGGCCAAGGCCAAGGACAGCCTTTCCTAGGACAGACCCTATCGAGGCCAAGGACAGGAATGCTCGAGGCCAAGGACCAAGGACACAGCCGCAAATGTTCTCCAAAAAAAGTCTTCAAAAAAGTTTTTCAGGCAATCTCCAATTTATAGGCGTAGCCAGAATTTTTGATTGGGGGAAGCCCAAACCACAAATCACATGCAATGACGTCATCAAAAATTTTCAAAAGAGGAACTTTTTGTGGGACAAATATATTGTAGGATGGAAGATCTGAAATCGTTGCCTATTCGCACTTAACCAGGATTTTGCAAAGAGAGAGCGCTTAAACTAATAGTTGAAAAAGTGCAAATATCTAACTTTGGAGAGGTGTTGAGAAAGCTTGTGTAACTCAAACGTATCACAGACGGGGGTCTGGAAATTTTTTGTAATTTTTTGAAAAAAAAAAACTATTTTAATGCCATTGAATCACATTTTGCAGTATTCTGAGCCATTTGAAAGCACTAGATTTTTGAAATTTGAAAGCCAATTGAAAAAATTAAATTGTTTAATGCTATTTTTACTCCCTTTAAGTCCAAAACATGTTTAACATCTTGCATTTTTGAGTTAAATTTTGATTTTAAGTGATTTGGTCCAGGTAAAGGGGAAGTAAGGTGCTTTGTCTCTGGCTACAAATCAGCAGTAAATAATAATCCACTTGAAGATTTTTCCTTAGAGGTTTTTGTTTTGTCATGAAAATAACCAGTTATAGGAGTATATGTTCGGCCAGGGGGGCCCAGACTTCTCAATTGAAGTTCAATGATTTGTTCAATCAGCATTTTCCGAGGCTAATTTTTTAAAAGTATTTTGCGCGTAAAAACTGGAGAGTTGGAGATGAATTATCGTTAAAAAATGGTACAATAAACGGTTACGCTTACTAACCATGTTATTGCCGAGCCGGATTTGAATCTCGCTGGGCCCCTGGCACTTTGGGAATTTTTGAAACATCTTTCTGCCAAATATTGGGGAAGACCAAAGAAAGTCTTACGATTTGAGAGCGGGGCCCCTAGCTGGTACTGCGCCATATTATGGTAAATCCGGTCCTGGTTAATGCATTTCGTTCATAAAAAGGCTACATTAGGGTCTGAGATAGCAACTTTTGTGACAAAAACTTTCCTGGCTGGCAAAAATTGAATTGAGGGGTGCTCGGGGCCCCTGGTCTTCCATATTGTTGTAAGTTACTGTTGCAAGCGAAAAATGCTAAAAAAAAAACTCGAACTGAAGAAACAGTAGGCTTTTTTGGCACATTTGGGTCATTGGTAAAATTTCATTTGGGGGGGCGGGTTTCATAGTCCTCCCCTCTTGGCTACGCCTATGCTCCAACTGAGGAAAACAAAAAAGGTGTTAGTAAATTTTTCGCGAGGTTTCTGGCGTTTTCCAACAAAATTTTAGCGGTTCAAAAAATACTGCTGTCTTCGACCCGAGGACAGGGCAATTTTCGAGGACTTGAGGCTTCGAGGCCAAGGACTGACCTTAGAGGCCAAGGCCAAGGACTTCAAAATGAGTCCTCGAGGCCAAGGACGTCCTCGAGGACTTTACCTCTGGTTATTGTCATAAGCAAAAATAATTTTGTGTTTTTTTTTGATATATTTTGTGTGCCTTGATCCTTGGAAAGAAGCCTGAGGAGTCACATTGAGTTCCGTACCAGCACATGAAGCTGCACTGCTTCCATGGACTCTTTCTACTTGTTCCAGCACCGATTGACTTTTGGTCTTGCAAACGCTTTTTAAATTACGCTCTTTTTGTTAATTCTTGCGCACTTTAGTGGTAGTCTGAGTTTTTCCTATGTTCTATTGCCTTCCTTTTTAGTGGAGCAATTTGCAAACGCCAGAGACTTATTTTCAAGACTGATCGCAAGACACCTTTTTAGTTCATTATTTCTGGTTAAATTTCAATTATTTTTTTGCCCTGCTGTACTGTACGTCCCTTATTATTTATTTATTTTTGTCTAAACAATACAGTTACTAGTTTGGAGGATTGCGATTGTTGTTTGGCCAGACGGACGCGGTAAAGGCTCCAGAGCTTTGCTGGAGCACCTAGCATTCAGCAGACAGTGGGCTTATGTAACACTACTACAAAGCCAAGCTCCTAGGCCAACCTACCTACCATTAGTTAAGTAGCCCAACAGTAAATTTTTAAAAGCTGCTAAGTCTAATCTAGCCCACTGCGTTTTCATACCGGGCTTTATTTGTTCCAATAATTACAAAAAACAACCAGGAGGACTATATGACACAATCCAATTCAAGTTTGTTTCTAAGTTCACGAATTCGAATAGCTTTGTGTTTAAAGAAAAAAATTCAATTTCAAACCAATAAACCTTATTTTACTTTAAAAACATTCACCTTTTTTGCCATAGCCAGAGAAGAAAGAAGTCTGGAGAAAACACGTTCTGATCCCGGGATCTAACTTACCAGAAACCTAATTCGATTTGAAACCACGTATGCAAATTTGGTGCTGCCCAGTTGGCACAGCCAAATTTTGTCCGGAAAAGTCAAAATCTTTTCCGTCAAAGATTATATTTTGTAGGCGGTGCTAATTTCTATCCCACATTTTAAAATCGTTAATTTTACCAAGGCCTAAATTAAGTTATTTTTGCGAAAAAATATTGCAAAACCTCCGAGCGCTGGTTGTTTCCCCTTAAACTATCACCCTCTGGCGGCTGGAGGCTTTGCCCCATACCACCGAAACAGTCCCGCTGCATTGCAAATTTTGGGCTACGCGTAATTTACCAAGTGGTACTACCAAGCTTAATTTACCTAGTGGGGCCCCTGGTTCTATGACTCTGGAAAGATGAAACCTCCGAAGCCTAAGGGTCTTTGTCAGATCTTCACCGCATGTTCCTGCCTAGCAGAAAAAAAAAAGAAAAAAAGTCTTCGCTAGGTGTTACGTCGCTTCATCTGCAGCGAGTATCGAACCGGGCCTTGTCCGATTTTGTCAAGCCGGGTATCGCAGCCCTTTGTATTACTGCTAACACGTGATGTTTCACTCTTCAATTACCAGCCAGTTTGCTCTTTCGTTTTTTGCAATTGCTAATTTGCATACTTCTCTACTCGGCTTTTGCCAGCTTGCTGTTCAACTATTTCTTAATCTATACAACTCTTTTTGGGACTATGGTCTTGACCAGTACTTAAACTGTAAAATTTTGCATGGGAGGACACTTTTGCAGCCTTGACCAAACGCAATCAGGATGCGATAAGTACTTTAGTGGAAATCATGTCATTCCGTCCCCGAAATTGAGTGAAGACCAACAAAAAAGGTCTTCAACGCAATTTGGGACTATACGCGGCCGGATTTTGTGGAATTTATTCGTGCTGACAAGCCCTTTTTTGTCTGATCATTCAGCGCTCAAATCTCGATGGGGGGACGCTAACTCTCGTTGGGGAGACGCGTTCCCCCCTACAATTTAAGTACTGGTCTTAACTACAGCTAGTTTCTGAGCTTCTTTCCAACTGGACCTTTCAAATTTCTTGGATCTTTTTGCAACTGGCTGGACAATTATTTTGGTATTTACAAGCATTTATTTAATGTTTTGTTATTTGTATGTTTACGATTTAGAGTCTCACTTGGACGTTCAAGTAATTTCTCTTCCCAGTGATAGTTTAGGATTTATGTATCTGTTAGCGTCTCCGCCCTGCTCTATTGTGTTATTAGTCTATCTGTTCCTAGTCCTTGGTAGTTGGAGCCGTAGTATTCTAAAGACTTTGACCCTTTCGCCCATCCTCGTAGTTAGAAACTCGCAATGGGGGGGGGGCTGTTTCAGGGGTCTGGGGGCGGAGCCCCCAGCGCTCGAAAATTTTGCGTTTTTTTCAAAAATAACTAAATTTTAGGGCTTTTTTGATTAAAAAATAATGCTTTTAAAACGTGGCTTAGAAATTGACACTGCAAACATGATTAAACTGGTGGCATAAATGGGCTATTTGGGAGGAGGCGAATGGTAAAATGTTAGTTCTCTTATTTAGATGCTGGTAAATTATAAAATCGAATAGTTCAATAAAACTCACACGAGGTAATCTATTTTTTATACAGTTTATAGAGAAAAATAATTGGAGGGGGGCTAATGAAAAGAGATTTGAGAGAAATGATTGGTAATTAACTAATACGGAATAGCCACCCCCCCCCCCCCTATTCCTTAGTAAATTGTACATTTGTTGATGACACCTATGTTTAGCATTTTTACACTTGCGATCAAATTTGATTGCTTATTTTTGACCATTTTTATAAGTTTTTATATATTTGTTGGTTTTATTTTTGACAAATTAGCCCCCCTGGATAATTGTTTCAAAAGATGTTTTAAACCACTATTTAGTCCACTCCAGTGCATAAAACAGTCTCAAAAGTGCTAAAACGTAGTGTTTTTCTCATTCTGCATTTTGGTCGACTTGCCAATGAGTGGGAGGCGATAGCCCCAGTGGCGGATTTAGGGGGGGATGCATCCCCCCCCACCAGCCTCAAAGTAACGATTTTGGCCGAAAAATCAGCCTCTATTTCGAATAAATCGGCTCCATTTTGGGATGCATCCACCCCCACCAGCCTAAACGTAACGAATCCGGCCGAAAAATCACTCTCAGTTGTGGTGAAGACCTTTTTTTTTTTTTTTTTTTTTTTTTTTTGGAGACCACCTGATTTTGGGCGAAAAATCACTCTCAATTTTGGTGAAGACATCCGAATTTTTGAGGTTTTGTGCGTAAAATCCCCCCCCCACCAAAATTTTCTGGATCCGCCACTGGATAACCCCCCCGCCCCCCTGGCTACGCTACTGCTTTTGCTCTTATAGCCGGTTTCATGTTAATTTTAGAAACCGCTTGCTCGCACTTCAAAAGTTCAATCTACAGGGTGCTCCAAAAAAAATGTAACTACTTTAATTTGCTTTCATTTGCACATTTTTTACACAAGAAACTTAAAACGCGAGATATATTTAGTCAAATAGGTTGGATTGTTTCTGAAAGTCAAAGAAACTTCTTGTAGTCTACATCAGAGGTGGAGTCCTCGAGGACGTCCTTGGCCTCGAGGACAGATTTTGAAGTCCTTGGCCTTGGCCTCGAAAGTCAAGTCCTTGGCCTTGGCCTCGAGGCCTCAAGTCCTCGAAAATTGGCCTGTCCTCGGCTCGAGGACAGCACTAGTTTTTGAATTGTTGAAATTTTGTGGAGCGCTTGAAAAATTTTTTGGAAAACGTGTCTTCGTGGAGATCGCTTGAAAAATATTTGTGAAGACCTTTTTTTTTATTTTTTGGAGAGCACTTGCGCTTGTGTCCTTGGTCCTTGGCCTTGGCCTCGAGCATTCCTGTCCTTGGCCTCGAGAGTGTCTGTCCTCGGAAAGGCTGTCCTTGGCCTTGGCCTCGGATTTTTTTTGTGTCCTTGGTCTTGGCCTCGAGCCTTGTGTCCTCGACTCTACCTCTGGTCTACATGTTTAATATGACACCCATTTCTGTTGAAACATGCTTTTACGCGCATTCAGAAATTTTGGCCCACTTTTTGCCATGTGTCGTTGGTTACTTCAGCTGCAAAATCTGCCACGTTCTGCTTAAATCAGCTTGCATTTGAGGTATGTTGGCATAAATCTTCCCTTTTGCTGCTCTCTAGAACTAGAAATTAAGTGGAATTAGGTCTGCACTGTGGGGGGCCCACTCATGATCTGTGTTGAGGCTGATCAGGCGGTTCTTGAAAAAACTTCGTAGGTGCTTCAATGATGCATGGGCCATGTGAGGTCTAGCGCCATCCTGCATGAACCAACCCAGTCTCAACTGTACTAACCCGAGGATTTACTAACTGTACTAACCCGAGGAACAGTTCATCAAGTTCAGAAAGAGCTCAAGCCAAACCACAACATAACAAAAAACTTTCAAGCTCTTTAGTAGAAATCATAAACTTTTTGGCCTGCAATAGCCAATATAAAAGAAACTATTAGCCTGTTTACATGTGCACTTTTGGGAACCAGTTCTTAGTTCTAGTGCCTGAATTTTGCTGAGTCACACACAAGAAAGGTTTTGTGTGTGACTCAGCAAACCTTTCTTGTGTGTGACTCAGCAAAATTCAGGCACGAGAACTAAGAACTGGTTCCCAAAAGTGCACATGTAAACAGGCTATATGTAAACGCAGACCTGGGCACCAGCTACTTGAAAACTAGAACCGCTGCCGCTATTTGGCCGAAAAAGCAGCGGCGCTGCCGCTTATCGGTGCTGGAAAGATGGGGGCAAAAAGCTACGAAGTTGTCGAGTTGATGAAACAGGTTTCTCTTCAGCATAGTCAAGGACACGTATTTCCGTAAAATTCATCAATAGCTTGTACACCTTTAAAATAAAGAAGTATCGCCGCTGCCAGTACTTGCATACAAAACAAACAGCGGTCGCTGCCGCTTATCACTGCCAAAACGTTCAAATACGATGTGGTACCGAAAACTAATGTCATAATTATGCTCAATGCAAATTTTCGTAAAGCGACCATTACATAACATGTTGGCAAGCATTAGCCACTGGCAAAGGTGGGCATCGGTACTTTAAAAGTAAGTCGGTACCGGTACTCGGTACTTGTCCCTAAAAGTAATTCGGTACCGGTACTCGGTACTCCGTTTAAAATGTACCGACTTACTTTTGCGGTACCGGTACTTTTTGAAAAAAATGTGCAATATCAAAGTTCGATCATTGGTGGCAAAAAAAAGTGAACTTCATGCATTATTCCGGTTAGGGGGTGTCCTCTCTCGTCTTCGTTGCCACACGTGTTGTAGGCACAGCTTCAAGTTCTGCTCATGTCGTCGCAGAAATGGTCGGAGACTTTTTATTGCAGAACCTGTGGTCATGAACTACGGGATATTTCAAGGTTTCAACGAAGTTTCAAACAGCGCAAATGGTGCTTTTACTTTAGATATTTAGATTAAAATAAAATCGCAAAAATTTAATAATTTAGACAAGACATCGAAGTAGTGAATCTTAATAAAACAAAACATTTACTAGCTCTCGGTGTGCAGAAATTTAACCTACACATGTCACAACAATGCTGCGTCTGAAACAGGCCTAACGCATAACATCTCAATTGAGCCCATGCAATAGGCGAGCCTATCACTTTGTTTTGAATCACTTCGTAAATCGTAATCTGCGCGAAGAATGGTAGCCTAGCCTACCTGCGCGCAAACTCACTGATCAACCATCAATCCAGTATAGATCCGTTGCACGCGAACGACGCGAAACTGTTAAAGAGTTGCACACGTTACACGACGTCACGAATCACGAAAGCGCTAAATTTGCAAAATCTTAAAAAAACTGAAGGGTTGCCACAAATAAAATCAAAAGAACCGAAAAAAGTACCGATTTTGCAAAAGCACAAGTAAGTCGGTACCGGTACTATTTTCAAAAGTACCGGTCGGTACCGGTACCGGTACAAAAAAAGTAATTCGGTTCTGTAATTCGGTACAAAAGTAATTCGGTACTGCCCACCTCTGGCCACTAGCCAGCTTTGCTACAAATTTTTGCGCTGAATTTGCAGGTCTGCGCAAACGTTTAGTGAAGTTGGGTAGGAAAAAGTCTTGTGCTGCAATAAACGGATGGATTTCAAGCATAACCAACGATTTGCATTGGTGTGCCGCATCATCGCATGGATTGCCGAAAGAAGCGATTGTGGAAAAATGGAAGTCCGTTACGCGTCATGTAGTCAATGTGCACGATCACGACAGCGCGTTGTTCCCGAACTGTGAACATGACCATCTCGGTCCTGCAGAAAAGCGCCGAAAGAAGTGGCTGAAATACGGTATTATAGTACAACATTACAACAAAATTGAAAATGAATTCCATGTAAAAGGTACATTACGAAAGCAATCTGACAAACATTAAAATTCACAGAAAACATCACTAAAAGCTGACAAAAAAAATTTACATTGCATGTCTAAGAGAGCTGTTTTGCTTAAGGTGAAGTATACTACATTGTAATTATAATTACAAGGCATAATATAACTGGTGTATCAGCAGTCATACAAAATCATCGTAATTTCTTAATCGAATACTACCCAAGTGCTGAGAAAGAGTTGGGACAACTTCTTGATTTCGCCCGTCTGAAAACAAACCAAAAAAAAGAATAAATACCCGCATTATTTTTTTTCAAAAGTTATTTTGCTTTCAAAGGCTCTGAAGTGCATCAGGAGTTCGAACGAATTGCCCTGAACGAAAGACTCCTCAGAGATGTAGGGATGTGGAGCACTATGCACCAGACATCTAATCTGGAAGCTTTTCACAGCCTTATCTTACAGTTTTGTCCGAAACTGCATGCATATTCTTTTCGTGGAATGCTTATAAGGTAAGTTATTTATAAGCTTAGCAGCTTGTTGCGACGGTTGGCCAATGAGTGAAGTGTTTGATCGCAGAAGAATTATTTATTGATATCATGTGAGAGATGGAATCTCTACTTTTTTGCTTGCGCGGAAAACGTTAATCTGCTATTGTTTGACCGGATATTTCACAATGCGTATACCTTGGTTTTATCAATTAATGCTTTAGTAAAAATGTTTTTTTCGTATATTAAACGGAGGAACAACACAAATAATCAGAGCGTTAAGCTATTACTAGTAAGTTTTTCAAAAACATTAACAAATTCGCTTTAAAACATGAGAATTTTTGTTACAGACAATTACTAGCGGCACTCCATTACAATGAAAACAGCAATAGGCGTCAGTTGTCCAGCGTAACGGTTTATTTTCCAAAGAGGAAGCACAAAGATGGAGAGTTTTCATTGAGAAAAAAACTCCACTCACGTATGGTCAGTATTAGGAAATAGGAAGGTGATAGAAAAGTTTGCATTCCAGTGTCACCCAATGGGGTTGCAAATTGACACCGTTAGATTTTTTGTTAAAGCAGGACTTGTCACCAATAGTCATATTTTACCAGCTCCAAGAAGAAACGAAGTGAAAATTGGTGAAAGTGGTTCAAGTGAATGGCTTAGAAAAAAGATTGGGTGATAATTCTACCATTTCTACATTGATTTTGAACGAATTTATCCCTTTTTTAACCACTTTGAAAGTACCCTTTTTTAAATGAATTTACGAAATTCGTTTTGAACGAAATTTATACTTTGCATAAAAAGATTTTGATAGGGACATTGAACATGCTACTAGAACAGTATGATTGCAATACTCTATCTGCTTCCGCGTATTGTACAGATAATTGATTTCTTACACGCAGATTACGCACGAAAGATACTGCAACTACTATCAAATGAAAAACAGCTTTCAAACGATGTCCATTCTGATTGGAATTCAATACCTGTTCCTCCACCTTTGTCCTTGAATTTCTCATGACCTTCATCCGACACTGCCACCCAAATATATTCACGATACTGCAGCATAGCAAGTACCAGCCGATAAGTTATTCGTGGTTCTCTGAGCTGAATTTGAAGGTGTTGTTTCACAAAAAAGAGGCACAAAGCAAAGTCATAAAAACTTAAGTGTAAATGCAGCTTGTGCTCCTGCTAATTGAATAATTTCCTACAGTTTCACACAAGCAGTAGATAAGCATTTGCTTCACGCTCATACTTCTTCGAGCAGGTGTAATAGGACTACAGTGCGGTGAAAGGCCCTGCTATATCAAAAAGCCTAACGAAGTCGTGTTGCTACCTCTTTGGGTGACTATAGAAACGCAACAACTTTTACTCTTTTCAAAAAGCGCATACAATCACTGATTCAACATGGGGCTGCATATTGATTTAAATCCACTCGGTCGCCTGTCACCTGCGATGGGTTGGAACGTTGGATTTGGGCACCGCGTCACTTTATTTATATTGTGCGCTTGGTAACATTTTTTTTGACGAGAATAAAATCCTTTTGGTTGAAATAAGTTACATCAAATTACCTTACCTTCGCATTATACTTATTATTTTCTCAAGTTCGGTAAAGCGAATCCAGCGTAATTGCCTTCAGCAGATTCATACGTTGCTCGCATCTTTGTGACGACGCAGGAAGGTAACGGTAATCTAATGGCGCGGCCTAAGTATCCATAAATCCACCGAACGAACTGTCGATACGCCAAGTATCTAAATTTTCTGAAAAATATTACTGATCTACAGCGAAAAGCAAATTGTGTCATTTGTTGATCACGCTTCGGTACAAAAACTAAAACGATTCATTTTTACTTTACCTATGCTTCTGGCTTCTGATTGGTTCCGACGCAAATTCTTGCTTGTACTGAAACTGAGCGGTCTCCAACACCCACGCATTTAAGCAAACCGCTTCAAAACCAGAATGACTTGTTATGCATTTAACCTCAGCGCTTTTTAACAAACATTTCATCCTCGAGGCCTCGCACTCAACACAGCATTTGCACTCTGATTCTTCTTTCATTACGCAGGAGTTAGAGCATTGGCACCTGCATTAAGAATTTTGTACAATACCAAAACTTTACATCAGTGAAGCTGTTATTTTTGTGCAAGCTATTTTAATATTTACAGCTTTCGTCTTAACCACTTTGTTGTTATGAACCAGGCACAGTGCGTTTGTATGAACCACACCACTCTGCGTTTAGTATGAAGCAGACAGGCCCGGCGCCAGGATAACGTGACTGGGGGGGGGGGGAGAAATAAATTTTGGGGGATACGAAAAGTTTATTTATGTGAATTCGAGAGGGCACGGGGGCACGAGAAATTTATCACAGTGTGGATCAAACGAACAAGGTGAAGACCAAAAAAAAAAGGTCTTCACTGAAATTCCGAGGGATTTTCCGGCCGAAATCAGAACTTCAAACAGTTTTTCCGGCCGAAAACAAGTGATCTCAAAAAAAAAAAAAGGTCTTCATCCCTAAAATTTTATGAAATCCTAGCAAACACCAATTTGGGCCTCGATTTGCACTCCAGTAGCCCCGATCCTGTTCATTTCTTGGGGGCACAGTCCTCGCTTGGGAGGGGCACAAGCAGTCATTTGGGGGCACGGCCCCGGAATTTCCATTGTGGCGCCGGGCCTGGAAGCAGACATTTGTATATGAACCGCACCACAACTGGTAGATTGCTTGACCCAATAGGAAATAAGCGTAAAATGTGTTTTCAAAGAATCCAATCTAGCACTAATGCCCCCTCCCCTGGTCATCGTTATAGAAATGGGCACTCCTCCTAGGAGTGGCAAGATTTTAACGTTTATTGGGATGTGCCAAATATTGTAACCATCAAAATAATTGTAAAGATCTTCACCTAATATCGACGAAAACACAACAAATTCTTGGTGAATTCTTTTTTTAGACACCACCCAATCACTCGATTTTTTTCTTCGAAGAGTGGTTCCCGAAGCTTTGCCCCTCCTCTTTCAGGCACAAACGTATAGGTATGCCACTGCCAGTAGTGTACGCAGGATTTTGAAAAGGGGGGGCCAGAAACTTCAGAAAATTTAAGAAGAACAAATAACTGAATCAGAAATTGCTTCGCCCAAATTCAGTCCGATTTTTCGCCCAAACTTAGGTGAAGAGCAAAAAAAAGAAAAGGTCTTCACTCAAATTTGGTCCGATTTTTCGCCCAAAATTAGGTGAAAAGCAAACAAAAAGGTCTTCACTCAAATTTGATCTAAATTTTTGCCCAAACTTAGGTGAAGAGCAAAAAAATTAAGATCTTCACCCAAATTTGGTCCGATTTTTCGCCCAAACAAGGATGCAAGGCTAAACGAAACGCACAAGACATTGACCTTTGTGTGATCAAACCTTATGCCCAACTTGCAAAGGGGGGTGGGGGGGCCATGGCCCAATGCCCCCCCCCTAAATACGCCCCTGGCCACTGCGCTTTTAGGTTTTTGAACGGGAATAAATCACGCTGTTAAAAAAATTGCAACAATAAAACGATAACCGTACAAAAAAATAGTACCAATTTGTGTTTTCTTTTCTGAAACATGCCGATCGGTCATCCTCAGCTTGATCATTCTCAAGTGCTTGAAGTTCCTCCTCGGTATATTCAGGTTCATATAAATAAGGACGAACAAGACTAGTCCGAAAACGCTCGCGAGAAAATCCATAAAGTTGGCCATCGATATCGTCTTCACAAAAGTCCGAACTACTAGTGCCGGTGGCCGAATCAGGGGGCACATGACAGAAATTTCCTCGTTCGCTTGAATAACGAGTTTTTTTTTAAGAGGCGCTAACGAACGAAATACTCGCTAAACGTAAGAGGTCATTTTTGCACGTGTATGTAAAGCCTTGCGAAATCCGTTACGTCATTCTTTCTCGCTAAATTTCTTCGAGCGATTGCGTAAAGCAGTTCGAGTAAAAAAAACGTCACATTTTCCTCGCCAACTTAAAGAGGATCTTGAAGCACTCTTTAAGCGTGCGAGAAATCTTTTTGGTTGAGAAATTTAGTGGCGAAATAATGAAAACTTCTAACTCCTGCGAATTTTTGCTGAAAATCAATTCAAATCGTCGCCATGTTTTCTATTAGACTGCTAAAAAAAAGCGAATTGCATTGAGAACCATTTGCTGTTTCGATTGATAAAGAAATGCTAAGTAGTGCAAGTTGACAAAAACAATTACACACTCCTTTTGTAAGAACGATTTTCTAAAGCACGAGGCTCATTTTTGCTCAAAATTTAAGAACAAATTAAAAACACTGCCAGCCTCGGCAGCAAAACAAACCAAAAACAAACCAAAAAAAAATTCAAACTAATCAAAGAAACTAAAATTCGTGCTGATTCAAAACGATAAAATTTCAGTGATTTTCTTGTGTTTGCAAGCAAAATTGCAACTATTCAAGGTTATAAAGCTCTGTTGCTCTGCGCAAGCAATTGAGAAATTTTTTTCGTCAGTTGTTCAACTTGAAAAAAGCTTGCTTTTTTGCTTTTGCAATTTTACGATGCTGCAAAAGCAAGAAAAAATCCTTCACTTAAGTCTTAAGCAGACAGAGCTACAGGAATTAAACAGTGTTTCAAACATGCCCACTGAAATTGACATCGATGCTCTCAAAAGTTTTACAAAATCAAGAACAAATGAAACTGAATATTGGCAAAAAATTAAAAACAGCCAGTCTCAACTCAAGATTTACCGGTTCTAGAAAGGAAAAGTGTACTTCGACTTGCTCACTTTTGAAAAATTTTGAAACCTTAAGTTACTGTTAACATATTAGTTTACCCACCAACAACCTCAAGGGCGCTTTACTTCATTTAAAAAATTATAGTGTGGAAAAAGTTGTTCTTATTTTACATTGATCTAAAAATATAATTAACTTCTGTCGTTGATTTACTACTTATTATCAGTTGAAGAATTTGCTTGCATAGAATAATCACGCATAGCTTAAAGTATCTTTTTCCATAACAATGCAGTACATACAATACGCTTGAGCGCATTATTTCGAACTAGAAATGCATCTGACGTCACAATGAGGTATTTATTACGTACTAACACAAGTTACAAACGTATCGCAAAGAAATTCGAGCCAGCCGTTTTAACGTGAGTTGGGCGAGACGGCTCAGAAATGGCAGTTAGTCGACAAAGATTTTTTGCTCGTTAGCGCTTTTTAGCGAGCGAGAATGGTCTTTACGAGCTCGCTAGCATGTTCTGTCATGTCGCCCCAGATATATCTTGCATTATAAAATATACTTAAGGCAAAACTCTAATAAACAAACGTGTTTTAGAATTACAAACACAACGTTTTTCTCCATAGTCAATTACAGTGAAACTTCCGAAACAAAGGGGGGCATGCCACGACACCCCTTCCCAAAATACGCTTCCGGCCGACAGTACCGGTATGCTCAAGCCCATCCGTCGGGATATGACTAAAGGACGGAAATCCTCCTAAAAGGCGGAAAAGTAGGAAAGGGCGGTTGGGGTTTGGGTAACCCCTAATTAAATCGTCATGTCGTCATGGGGTTTGTCAAATCGTCATGGTGTTTGGGTAAACCCTAACTAAACCCTAATTAAATCGTCATGTCCCACCCGTCGCTGCACCGGTTCTGTAGCCTACAATAGCCTGATTAGGTCTACTAAAGATGTCATCAAACCACGACTTGCTCTTCATTTCTTCTACATTTACATCTCTTGGCGCAATAGCATCGGCTGATTTGCAATTTGCTAGAAAGCATTATCCTAGTAAAGACACTTTTCTCCCTTACATCTGCGAACTTTAGCGTACTGGTAGCCTACCACTGATATCCAATATTAACTGGGCAAAACATTTTCTTTTTATGCCGCAACTTATGAAAATCATAATGGCCACAATTATCTATTGTTACATTATAGATCAATTTACCATTAAGCATCACCTGCTTAGTTTTGTTTTGAGGAAAAATAACGGAGTGGTTTTGATTTTCGCCCACACCTAAAATCGATAATTTTAAGCAAAAACCAAACCCATTCCCAATAAATTAACCAATTTGGGAATATATACTGCTCTGACATTGCACTAACTGCAAAAAACTTCAAAACTAAAATATTTTTTTCATTAGTTCTGAGTCACTTTAAGAGCAAATAGATGTAGGTACGGTATTACATTGTCTACAGTAGCCTATATAAATAAATTACCGGATGTTAATGATATTTTAACGGATTTGTGTAAAGCAGTTCCTTTTAAATGCAATAAATTCTATTAGTCTACATTTCTATAATACCTCGGTTCGCACTTTTATAGCAACTTTTTTGTGATACTATGAATGCTGGGTTTGTTTAGGCGATAAAGCTTACGTAAACGTGACTCTTCGTTATCAAGCTGTTTGCGACTCTTACTGTTTGTGTGTTATACTGGGCAGTAGCCAGAGAAAAAGAGGCCAGGCGGGGCTGGTTTCCATCTCAAAATTTTCATATAGTAGTACTGTAAATGCATATGGAAATGTGGATATTTATGTTAGATTCCACCTGAATTTTATTATCAACATTAACCAAAAACTTTTTTTTTTTCAATAAACATACTGTAGATAAAAAAAATCTTATTTTCCAGAAGCGGGCACAAAATATAAAGTTTTACAAAATGCGCAGCGCAACAAAACACAACGACTATTTAAACCATTAAAAGCGCAGAACAAGAGGCGCACTTGAAATATCATATTTTCAGAAGCGCAACGCAACTTCGCAACAAGCTGTTTGATTCAGGAGAAGCGTAACGCATTTCCGCAATTGCGGAACGAGATTTTCATACCAAGTCAAAGCACAACCAAAGTTCTGCAATTAAGTGTAAAACAGACAATGAAAATTATGCATTTTAGTGACAAACCTGATTCTGGCGTTCTTCCGGTAAAGTCCTAGTCACCAGAACTGGAGTCGAGGACACAAGGCTCAAGGCCAAGGACACAAAAAATCCGAGGCCAAGGACAGATATGCTCGAGGCCAAGGACCAAGGACACAAGCGCAAGTGTTTTCCAAAAAAAAAGGTGATCAAAAATTTTTTTCAGACGATCTCTAAATAAAGGTCTTCGCAAATTTTCCGCAAGGTTTCTGGCGTTTTCTAACGAAATTTTAATGATTCAAAGAATAGTGCAGTCCTTGGCCGAGGACAGGGCAATTTTCGAAGATTTGTAGGCTTCGAGGCCAACGCCAAGGACTTGAAAATGTGTTCTCGAGGACTCCACCTCTGATACTCACAGCAAGCTTGATCTCAAAAGCCTTGTTGCTTTTATTGATGTTTCGTTGGTCATGACGACCAACATCATCACACTACGAGCATACGATATAGAGCTACGACTGAAGCTACGTAGCATCAATATGAACTGTAAGATTTTTTTAAGTTTCAAATCCGAAAGTTAATTATTACATCACAATTATAAAAACAAACTTGTAGGAAAGCGGATAGTGTTAAAACTTTGGTCACAAAAACTACAGTATAAACTAGAATGATATTAAAGCATCAGAATACTAGAGTAAAGAACGATAAACTACAGGAAAAGATTCACCATCTGAACAATTTATTACTTTTGGCCTAGAAAGATTTACGCCTAGGCCTACACCTACTTTTGCATTTTAATGATGTTAGACGGAAAAGAAGTAATTTGCGATAGAATGTCGACATTTGACAACATTACGATCAAAATAAACCAAATTAAGTCAAAGCAGGGTGTCGAACCGTTTCAAATAACGGTTCGGGTTCAGGTTTAGCTCCTGCTCAAAATATTTTAGCGGTTCAGGTTTGGTTCGGGTTCACTTGAGCACCATTTTCAAGGTTCAGGTTTGGTTCAGGTTCACTCAAGTAAAATATTACTGGTTCAGGTTCGGTTCGGGTTCATTGACTTAAAATTTAACTGTCGTACTCGTTTCGTCCAGAAAAAAAAAGGAGAAATTGCTGATCCTCAGAGGCGTCGCTAAGAATGGTGGCACCCGGGGCGGGATTTCGTGGTGGCGCCTTTTATCGGCCAAAAAATAGGCGAAGACCAAAAAAAAGGTCTTCACTGCAAAACGAGTTGGTTTTTAGTCCGAAAGTATGTGATGAATAAAAAAAAAAAAAAGGGTCTTTGCCTACCAATCAGTGGGTTTCCCGGTCTCAAAAGAAAAACAAACCCAAATGGTGTCACCCCAAAATGGTGACACCCGGGGTGGGCCGCCCCCCCCCCCCCCCCCCCCTAGCGACGCCACTGCTGATCCTGTTGATGATCACCACTGCTCTTATTGTGCGTGTACCAGCGCCAGCGGCATCCAGAAATGGAAAAATATTTTCTTACTTTTGTTAGGGGTTCAGGTTCGGTTTGGGTTCACTTGAGCACAATTTTGAGGGTTCAGGTTTGGTTCAGGTTCACTGAAGTAAAATTGTGCTGGTTCAGGTTCGGTTCGGTTCACCAAAATGAAACGGTTCATTCGGGTTTACGGTTCAGGTTCGGTCAAAAGTATAAAATTGCGGTATTAATAAAAACAAAATAAAAATTTCAAGCGAAACTCAATTTTTACAATACATTGCAGAAGTTGTGCTTGATATTTTCTTGTCTTTGGCTAGAATACAAAAGATGACTGTTAAACGCTCCTAGCTAAAAATCGCCTGTCTTATGACGGAGTCATTTCGAGGAAGCTAGGATCGTATATACAAATCTAAGTTGTTGTTTTTTTTCCGTTTTGAAAGCATTTTGAATTACTAGTGCTGCTACCGCTTTTGTTTTTCGAAACATGCCTACTGATAGTTCAGATTATTATAGCCAAGTAGTCCGACTCTGTCTGCAAGAGTGTTAAAATCGCCACGTGTAAATGGATTTTCATGGTCTTGCAGACATGCGCGTAGCCAGAAATTCGCAATGGGAGGGGCTGTTTTGGGGGTCTGGGGGCGGAGCTCCCAGCGGCCGGAGGCCAATGGGGGTCTGGGGGCGAAGCCCCCAGCCGCTGGAGGCTGCGGGTTTGTTGGGGGGAAAGCCCCCAGCCGCCGGAGGCACGGGGGTCTGGGGGCGGAGACCCCAGCGCTTGAAAATTTTGCATTTTTTTTGCAAAAATAACTTCATTTTAGGGCTATTTTGATTAAAAAATAACGCTTTTAAAACGTGGCTTAGAAATTGGCACTGCAAACAAGGTTAAACTGGTGGCATAAATGGGCTATTTGGCAGAGGTGGGCGTTGCGCAAAATAGTTCGCAAGTTTCGCAAGTTGCGCAAATGCGCAATTTGCGTTGCGCACTATGCCTTTTTTTCAGCTCTTGCGCAATTTGCGTTGCGCTCTATGCCTGTTTTTTCAGCGCTTGCGCAATTTGCGTTGCGCTCTATGCTTGTTTTTTCAGCGCTTGCGCAATTTGCGTTTGCGAATCGGTAAATCTAATATTGTTGCGCTTTAATTGTGAATTTTTTCCAAAATGTGCAATCACAAAATAATTTTTAAATGTTGATCTGCATGTCCCTGTCAAAAAATAAATAAATTTTGATTTTACAGATTTAAGGCATTATCACAAGATAGTTGATACATGCTGATTGCTGATAGAAAGATTTTTTTTCTTGGTTTATTTTCTTCTGCGTTATCTACTTTTTTTTGTTTTGTTTTCTTCCGCGTTATCTACTTTTAAACCGCTAAACGTGCTGTATTTAAAGTTTGAGCGATTGAATATATCAAGGAGGACTAATGTGTGACAGAAATCAAGGGTTCCAGGTTGGGAGATTCCCTTCAATCGGGTCTTCCAAAATTTCGAACTTTTAAACCGTTAGAGCTACATGAATTAGATTTTTAAAATAGGTAGATATCAAAAATAAACTAAACGTAACAAAAATTGGGGGTGCCACAGTGGGAGTTTGCCCCAAACGGGCCCTCTAAAATTCAAACTTTTTAACCTCTCACGCTGGACACATGAAATTTTCGGGGTGGAGAAATGTGAAAAAACGTTTTCCCAAACGGGGCTCTCCAAAACTGAAACTTTTGGTCGACATGCCAATGAGGGGGCTATAGCCTACCCTCCCCCGGCTATGCTACTGACTGTGAGCGAATTAAGAATGCAACTATGGATGAACATTTAGAAGCACTCAATGCCATGCACTGCAATAAAGCGCTGTTTTAATTAACCAAATCCTTTAATAGTTTTTTTCTGAATATCGGTGGTGGTTTATTGGCTGTTCACTTTTTCAGCAAATTTAGTTAATTTAAGCCAGATTAGGAATCGGTTTTAGCTATTTGGAATAATTCTAAAATAGCCTACTATTCTGAAATGCCCATCCCTAGTGGTAGTATTTGTGCTTCAGATAAACTATTTGCTGTATACGGCTGAAAGACAAAGAGTAATGTATTAATATTGTATCAGGAATCGAAATTAACTTTTTTGACAACTTGCCCGTCGGGCAAATGTTATCAAATGTCTACTTGCTCAAGAAAATTTTAACTTGCGCGAAAAAAAAGGTGCTCTAAGTTTTGAGGTTAACTTGGAAAAAAGCACTGAATTTGCAAAATACGCGTAGTTTCGAGAATCAAGTTTTTGTGTGCGATTGTTAAGATAATGTGATGCAATCAGTAATCTTTTCCAATCATGCATCAGCAAAAATTGAGTTTTTGATTGTAGATATTTCATTTAATATTTAACGATCATAATCATTAATTACCGTTGTGGTTTGCTGCAAACGTATTTTTATTAGCAAATATTTTGGAAGCTACACCAGCTAGAAAGCTAAAAGATCTTCAAAATAATCATAACAAAAAAATTGCAAAATTCTTGACGTTATCTTCATGCAGCGCATAGTAATACTTGTGGTATCTGAAACAGCTGTTAGCGTGGCAAGCGCCGAATAACTTTTCTAGAAAAAAAACGGAACATTTTGTGCCAAACAATTGCTAAACGCGTCCAAGAATCGAAAAATCTGCGTGCGATTAAGACGTGTTAATTGCGATTAATAATGTGGGTACTATTAGACAATGCATTTTGTGATAGTTACAAAGTGATTACTAAAATAAAGCAAGGAACAGCTTTCTCTACGTACAAATTTTACTTTATTGCTACAAAACCGGGTAAATTGCGTCTTTAAATGATCTTGTTTGAAGTTGTCTAATACGCAGTGTTTTGTTAACTTGCCGTCGGGGAAGTTAAGCTGAAAACTAACTTGCCTGAAGCGATTTCAGCTTGCCTCGGGCAAGCGGGCAGGCGTTAATTTTGAACCCTGAATTTAGTTTAAGCTACCTCACTTAATAAGTACGAAATACTTTTTGATTTTTGTACTGCAATTAGTAGCCGAAAACTTGGCCTCTACAGTAGGAAAAAGATTAGATGAAAGGGTCGGAAGAGCAAACGATAAAATCACCAAAGATTGCTTTCCTGCCAACAAGAGAGATGCGTGGTTGCAAAAATTCAAAAGATTCAACACTGCTATTCCTAGTTCGGCCGCCGTTGAGAGATTATTATGTTGGTTCTGATATTTTGCGATCGAAACGATCGTCTACGACGAAAGAAAATTTTGAAAAGTTTGTTTTGCTGCGTGAGAATGAAAAGTAGTTAAAAAAGTTAATTTTTCTCCATAAATAACGCATTTTTTTTAATGTGAGTGAGTGGAACTTTTTTTGTTTTGGTGTTTATTTATTTTTATTGCTGTTTATTTTTATTATTTTTTTATTTTAGTGTTTAATTGCTTTTTTTCAACAATAAAAATAATTCTTTCTTCTGTCTTAGATATGTGCCTTTAGTTATAAAAGCTAAACGCAATGCAGTTGGTTTATTCCAGTGCAGCTTAGCTGAAGATGGTACAATGTTTATACTTTCATGTTTTTATACTTAACACCATCGTCTGCAGCGCACTTTTGAAACTTCGATTATGCAAAAATTTGTACTCAAAAACCTTTTAAAATAGCAAAATTTGTGTGCGCTTCTCAAGCAATCAATTCGTAGTTGCGCTGTACTATTTTCAATTTTTGGTTGCGGAATTTGTGTTTGCGCTTTAAAACGTTTAGAATTTTTGTTACGGAGTTTGCAATTGCGCTTTAAGCTTTTAAGATTTTGGTTGCGAAATTCGCATTTTCGCTTTAAGCTTAAAAATTTTGGTTGCGGAATTTGCGCTTGCGCTTTAAGCTAAAAAAATTTTGGTTGCGGAATTTGCTCTTGCGCTTTAAGCTAAAAAAATTTTGGTTGCGGAATTTGCGCTTGCGCTTTAACCCTAAAAAACTTTGGTTGCGGAATTTGCGCTTGCGCTCCGAGCTTAAAAATTTTTGGTTGCGGAATTTGCGCTTGCGCTTTAAACTAGAAAAATTTAGTAGCGGAATTTGCGCTTGCGCTTTACGATGTGTTATTTAAACGCCCAGCTCTGCTATTTGGGAGATGGCTAATGGTAGAATGTTAGTTCTCTTGTTTAGATGCTGGCAAATTATAAAATCGAATAGTTCAATAAAACTCACACGGAGTAATCTATTTCGTATGCAATTTATAGAGAAAAATAATTGGGGGGGGGCTAATGAAAAGAGATTTGAGAGAAATGATTGGTAATTAACAATTACTGAATAGCCCCCCCCCCCCCCCCTATTCCTTAGCTTATAGTATATTTGTTGATGACACCTATGTTCAGCATTTTTACACTTGCGATCAAATTTGATTACATATTTCTTACCATTTTTCAAAGTTTTCATTTATTTGTTGGTTTTATTTTTGACAAATTAGCCCCCCCCTGAACATATGTTTCAAAAATGTTTTAAACCACTATTTATTCCACTCCAGTGCATAAAACAGTCTCAAAAGTGTTAAAAATGTAGTGTTTTCCCCATTCTGCATTTTGGTCGGCATGTCAATGGGAGGGGGGGGGCTGCAGCCCCCCGCCCCCCTGGCTACGCTACTTGCTAAAAACGTGGTATTTTCCTTATTCTGCATTTTGTTCGGCAGTCTATTAGCCCCCCCCTAAATAAACGTTTCAAAATAGTCTAATCCAGTGCAAACACGCAGTCTTAGAAATGCTAAAAACGTGGTAGGCTATTTTTCTTAGACAAAAAAACTAGAGCCAGGATAAAATGAATCATTCTATTTCGAGACGTTTCGACTTAAACTAAAGTCATTATCAATCTATAAAAATCATGACGTTAGAATTGTTGAAAGACCATCAATATAGACCAAAACGATAAACCGGAGGTAGCAGTTAATAACCGGGTCAGGGGTAAAATCTAAAACTAAACCAAAATAGAAATGGAAAAAACATGTTGGTAATTTGCCACAGATAACCCAAATTTAATGAATTTAAGTAAAAAAAAAACCTTCTAACCACGATGGTTAAAAAATAAAAAAATTACAAAACTTACCTTGGGTATTATAATTTCAAGTGAAGACCTATTAAAAGCTCACCACACAATAGCTGTGATTCAGAAGCCGCATAGCTTTGGTAGCCGTGATCTTATTTTGTTGTTTCTACTTTGCAGAATGAGATACACAAATTAATGAGATCACTTAACAATTATAATACTGTCCAGTTATCCAGACAAGTTGCTTCTGACAACGCCGACTCGTCGAGTTATTGAAAGCGATGAGCAAGTTTGGAAAAAAAATAAAGAAAATAATAAAAATCAACCAAAAAAGAAAAGAAAAAAAATTAAAACAAGAAAAACTCATAAAAAAATATGAAGAGGCAAGATGCTCAAGTAAATGAAAAGCATACTAGCAAAAAAATAAAAAAACAAAAAATTTTAAATTATTCCTGAAGTGAAATAGGCAGAACTAATTTAATAGTTCTCAGAGACATCACGTCTTACAATCCTACTTCATTTGACACCTTAAAAAATTTTGTTTCGAAATAATTAATTTTTGTGGGGTAAATTGTTTATTATAATCACTTTGCTAAATGTCAAGGGCGTGTCTACATACTGTGCGTTCAAAATTACAAAATTTTTGCGCACTTACGTTGAAGGTGTCTACATTATACAAAACAGCGCTTACGAGCGTAACGGCTTAACAGCGTATTCTGTGGGTGGCCACAATATTGTGTTAAATTGGATGACGGAAATCACAGATTTATTACAATTCTATGTTGTATCGGTTAAATTTGGGCCAGATTACGCATCACGAGAAGTAGCATTGTCTTTTTGATAATTTAAACGTGAATTTTTTTCTACCTACCTCACAAAAAAACGTAACGTATAGCCAATCAAGAGTGTTGTGTTGGCTGTTAGGTAGCGAAGTTTTTGTTGGACGAAGAAAAAAAAATTCACACCGATCAGTGGTCGAGCGTCTGTTACTGAAACGCTAGATCTGGGTTCGATTCCTTGCTTGGCGTTCAGCAATAAAAAGGGCCAGTGTGAAAACTCCTCAGTGAGTAGTAGACAGGTGAACAAGACGTGGCAGCTTAAGTCGAAGACCGAAAGGTTCCTTTGCTGTCTCCTGGCCAAAGCAACTTGGTGAATACAACGGAATTCCAAAAATCAAAACCCACTGATTGGTACTAGAGACTGGTTTCAAAGGTCCGGTTCTTCCTCTTTCGAATTCTTCTTAGCGGAGGGTGACTCGGTGGAAAGATCTGGTCGCAATTTTTTGCAGGGTACATTTTGTTTTCAGCTTTTAACTGTTTTCCAGTTCTTTATTCAACTGTCGCATTCCGTTTAAGCCAAATTTTGAGCTTTTTTTGCCTCTCTTCCATTTCAACTTTTCTATAAACTTTATCCAGTTCACCCCTAGAAACACATTAGACGGTGCATCAGAGCATATTTTAACGACTTTTCACTGGAGGGGCAATTTCATACTACAGGTATAAGATTAAAGCCCGACCCGTCGTCTCCGACGATGTCACTCCGAAGGATGACTATCAGACCACCACTGCAACACATCTTAGGTATTTTTTTGACATCTGAGTTCGTTCAAGTACCTCAGATTTCACTTCAAGCTTCACTCTGTAATTCCAAGGGAGAGGACCAACCATATATCGGTAGTTAGGGTGGTTTGATTATAGGACCTGCCAAAATTACACTAGAATCTGGTAGTAAATCGCTTGAAGAGACTCTCCAAGGTTATACTAAAATGCTGAGCACCAAGTAGTGTAACAGCGAATACTATATTTTAAAGTCTTTCGTTCTTGACCAGACCCGGAATTAAACCAGAGTCTACCATTTCAGAGACATACCCCAATCCACCAATACGCCATCTAGTATTGTAATCGTGTAAGTATCCCAATTATGATTCTTAGGCTAACTTTAATAGATAAAAAATAATTCTACTGTACTTGCCAATTGTTCCGGTATTTTTAAGAACTAAAAATCCACAAACTTGTAGTCTTCATAAATTTCAAAAGAGACTTGCAATAAAATACTCTGTATAGCTGTTAGTACTTATCCACTCAAAAGACTAATACTTTGAAATGGTACAGCAGAAATTAGATATCAGCACAATGACAACCAAGCAAACTTATGAAGAGCAACAGATAAACTCCACACCATAAACTAAGCCTAAGGTGTCTGCACTCTGCAGTATCCAAACTTCGTAGTACCATGTTTGCAAAGAATGAAAGAAAACTTGCCTAATTATCCAATTCAGAAAGATATATAGAATCTTTCAAACAATTAAAGTTACTAGTAATTGAATTGCTTATTAATTGGCTTTTTGCTTTAGATATTACTATCAAGTATATAGATTTACTGTACTGTTTTTGTACAAGTATATTATCACCATAGTTACAATAACAACGCAAAGGAGGGTAGCTAATAACTGATATTCCATGATCTCCAAAAGAATTATATGGATAGGCTGATAGAAATAAATAAATAAATAAATAAGTAATAATAAATAAGGATTGTTAGCTGAAACAACAACCTGATTGATTTAATTCTCCCAAAAATAAAGTCTAGAATATAGTGAATCGAATGTGTAAATGTGAACCCTTATACAAAGCTGCAAAGAGTATAGCCAAAACTCAACAGCATTAACCTTTCAAAAACATCCATGTCTATGCTTTGATGACAGTCATGAGCCGAAAGGTATTATATACGGATCACGTTTTAGTGTTTGCTTGAATACTATTCACATTTCACAATCATCTCATCTCACCGCTTGTCAAAACTAGTACTTTTTTATAAAATTAGCGAAAAATTTAGCAACATATTCACGTTTTTTGTACAAATCACAATCAGGTACTCTCTGTCGGCGGTCTTTTCTCTTTAAAAACTCTCCAACTGCTTCCCTTGGGTCATACTTAGCTGTGCCAATACCATTACGAGCAATGAGCATCCTTGACTTTACTGTATCTATGTGCATGCTTTGTCGGTTGGGAGTAACAATCTTATTGTACACAGAAATCATTCTTTCGGTTTGCATGGAGTGCGGTACCATAACAAGTAGAGCCATCAGACACTTATTTAAAGTCACGCTGTTGCGAGTAACGTGACATAGCTTTCTTAGTCGCCATGATAGCATTGTGCCAAAGTCCGTGTTTTCGGGTAAGAATCCAACATCGTGTATCATCGGCCAATAATTGCACACATCATCCGAAAACTGTTCAACTTCTCCTGGAAATAACATTCTCACAATTGTCAGTCCGTGAGAAACAAAATCGTTCATAGTTTTTGCAGAAAGCAAAGTAATGCATTTCTGAATGAGCTCTTCTTTTTCAATATTCATTCGCTGAGTCATGTAATTCTTAGCTGCCATGACCACTTCCGCGCGAATGGCCTCTCTACTTCTAAAAAAAGAAACAAAAGCATTGAAACGGGTGCGACTTGGAGTTGGTTCCACTTTATCATCATTTTCGGACTCTTGTATCGCCCTTTTTTCTTCTTCAAGATATTTTTCTTCACATCCTCCTGGGTAAGGGGCATTCGACATAAGGTCAAGCTTTCGTATAGCGGTGTCACGGCAAGTGATTACATCGGTTAATATAAGGTCATCACTTTGAAAATTCTTTTGCAAGTTTTTAAAAACTTTAGCAACATCACCCATCAAGGCAGTGAGCCAGACTTGATTCGATCCGGTAGTCCACTTACGCAAAAAACCACTAGCCTCTGCTTTTTCATGTCGTGTTCCTTCAGCAGAAATTTGTTTCCAAACTTCAATGCAGCCATCTCGATTATGCAGCATTGCTTCGATTACATTAACCAAATGCTCAGCAAAGCGAACTTCAAAATACGCTGGAAATTCATGTGCATCAGGAAACAGTGTAAGAAGAGTAGCTTTATGATTTTTGCTTGTTCTGAAGTAACTTGCCACCCCCAATACGTTCGCTTTCCACAGCTGGAGTTCGGGAACAGCATGTTCCATGTCTTCTACAGCGAGATCTGATCGATGAGCTACACACCAAAAGGAAAAAATATCACGATCAAGGTAAGTACGCAACAACTTCCAAAATCCGTTTCTACGTCCAGTATTTGGTGACTCGCCATCAGTAGTTACACCCACAAGTTTCGATTTGTCAAGTCCAAATGAATTTATTATGGCTTTCACTATTTCCAGAAGACCCTCAGCACCTCTAGCTTGGGGGACATCTACAGGCAAAAAAACTGTTTTTATGTTGAGATCCTTATCAATAATACGAGCACTAACAAACTTGTTGTCTCTCATTGTCCGGCTCAAACTGCCATCTACCTGAATGGCCCAAACAACTGCTGCGTTAACCAGATTCGAAGTAACTTTACTCTGAAGCTCTTTTTTGATTTTAAGCATTTCAGCATATATCACAGGGTCTCCGTAGTGTAAAACAGAGCCTGGTGGTTTGAACTTTTCAAACTGTTGATCAAAGCCATTTTCTCTGAAAGACGAAATTAGTTGGTCACTGTGCAAACTAGCCAATGATCGTCCTGGCCAAGAAAAGGCAGTAGGGGTCAGAAAAAGACTGTCATTGTATACATCAATCGACAATCTGATAAGCATTTCAACCGTTTCCACACGCTGTTTCGTCAAATAGTGTATCCATGGATGAGTAGTTGATTGTGACTTCCATTGACGGTTTAATTGCTTATAATCCGACGACTTTTTATGTGGTTGAGATAAAAGATGATCCACAACATCCATTAATTTCTTTTTTGAATCAGCACGACACTCCCTAGCAAGTGGAACAACACCATTTCTTGAATACTTTTTAGCTTCAAATTCAAATTCTTCACGTATAAGACATTTTACAAACAATCGTTTTCTTTGACCCTGTGCGTCGTTGTAGAACTTCAAGCATTCGTGACGAGATTGTAGCCATTGTTGTGTAAGTTTCATGGACTTATACCACTCAGTTGCTTCAGAGTTTCCACCACAGCTTGTGTTTTCCCTTCTATCCGTACTGCTAGTTTGTGCAATTGCTGCAGTATCTTGTGAATCGATTGCATTTTCTTCCAAGCCAATAGAGGAATCAGTTGTTGCTCTTTCTTTCGAAACAGCAGTTACGTTCTCGAGCGAAGTTGGTGCAGCATTATTATTGCCCCCTAGACTTGATGTATTTTCTGGCACGCTCGTTGCACTTTTCTCCGAGGTTGACGCATTTTCTTTTTGCAAACTCTGCTGTCCTCGTCTGTTGATTTTTGGTGGCACTGGACTGAAAAATTCTGATATTGCTTTTATACCAGCAGGAACTTTTCTCTTGCTGCTCATGGTCTAACACTTTAACTACTGTTTCTATAACAAGCAAGGCGTTCTCTATTAAAGACCATGCAACGTATGCATTATGCAAGTACAATTTTGTGGAGGCTCATTGTCTATTTTTTTATCCTCCTTAATTCTTATATTGAGCACGCATTAATTCTTATATCTTGACCATATACCGAAAATATTTTAATTTGACAAGTTCTGCCGGTGTACTGTTCACCTAAAAAAAGTCATTAACATAAGCTCTGAAATTTTTCACTGGGGGGGCAAAAAAGTTCTCTGGGGGGGCAATTTCCCCCCCAGTTATAATGTTAAAATATGGCCTGCGGTGCATGATGCGTAGCATGCGGGTATAGGTTATCCTCTCGAATTGTCAAACGGTTTGACTGCGAATAATGCGTAAATAAGTGAAGCAATATCATATTAAACTACAATCTTTTCCGCAATTGATCCCTTCTGCAAAAACAACACGCGTTTTATCATTAATATGTTGAGTCTTTTCCCCAATTTACTCCTAGTAATCAATCAGATTCAATTGCATTATGACTCCTGATTTCATAACTAAAATTTTTGTTGTATGCTTATTGCAGTATTCATCTTTTTTTCACACAAAAGCTTCTACAGAACGCTTTTTTTTCTATCACTCTGGTAGTTTTGTATCACGGTTGGTCGAGCGGTAACGCGTTCGTCTCTGGAGCCGGAGGTCTGAGGTTCAAATCTCGGGCCGGTCACATTGGACACAGTGTTGCCAACAGTTCGCCACCGCTGCGACATTTCTGCAAAACGAGCTGTGTTGCCCAGGTGCAATGACGTGGGGATGGGCCCCGCAAACTCGTTACACGCTTCAGCGTATTACAGCAAGTATCATGAAGGATTTGATTTAATTTTGATAACGCACAAGAATTTGATAATAAAAGTTTTGGATTCAATCCCTCACCCGCTAAACCTAAACTTATTCGGAGAGCTGCTCACCCTAGCTTTAGTCGAAAATTGAGAGAAATCTCACAGATATCTTGGTAATTCCACTTTCATAAAATTTTAAACGAAAATAGGGCAAACTATGGTAGCTAAAAAATTTCAATTACTCTATTGATGGATTGTACGTGACGTCATCACGCTGCTAGCCAAACCGCTGGACGTCAAAATTGCAGATCGGCGCTACGTAAATGCATGCAAAAACACATAGAGCGTATTTTCAGGCTCTAAATAAGTTGATGCTTTGAAACATTGAAGTTAAATGCTAGATAAAAGCCTGTAAAAACTGAAAAAAATTTAGTAAAAATTCGGTTTTGTTTGCTTTTTTTCAGTGACGTAAATCTGCTTTATTCGAATCATGTGATACAGACGGTGGTAGCTAATTTCGGTAATCAAATTCGAGGCTTACTATTGACTGCGCTTCAATGGAACAGTTGTATCTCGTTTATTTGTGACAAAATTAGCGCATTTTAAAAGTTTTGTAATTTCATACCGGTAAGTCTATTTTGCTGGATCTTGGTGATTTTTTGCATTTCATGTTGTCATTAGTGGCTTACCGCTATGGTTAGGCTAACTGATAAACAAAAAAAAGCTGCCCATAAAATTCTATGAAAAGTTTATAATGCAAACTCATTCCAGTTAATAGCCTAGTACAGTACAACTAAATCCACTTTGTACAACTACATGCACTTTTTTTCAACTACAGCCATATGAATAACAACAGTAAATTGCTAAAATTCAGAATTCATTGAAAAAATTAAATTGCCGAGCCCATTCTGACCCCCTTATACTTCAGATTAAGTCCAAAACGTGTTTAAATGCTTATGTTTAAATGCTATTTTGGGGCAAAAATCTTGGAAGTGCTCCAAAAAAATAAAACAGGTGGTCTTTTAAAATATTTTCACGTACTGTTTCAGTTCATAATCACTTACGAAGTACCGATACCGATTCTGTAGGCTTTTCTATTCCGCAACACATCCGTAAAGGCCTGGTAATAAGACGGATTATTGCGTCACATTTATGCAAAGCAGTTGGTTGCCAGCAATTTCGCAAAGAATCAAGAAAACTTTTAACGAAAATTATGTTTGAACGTTATTATTTCTTTTTTCATTATTGTCTGTTGTCTGGTCGCTACGTGATGTTCCAAAACTGTATTCTGAGTAGACCGAAATGGGGGGGCAGGCCCCACATAGCGACGGCACTGCTCGCAAGCTGTCAGAAACGTCTTTCTCATATTTTCACCCAAAGTGGTTCTCTGATGTCTGATCTCATGTCTTCACCCTCTCTGTATGTACTTTCGTGAATTCTTAGAAAGTGAGCGTTTGCCTATTTAAAGATTGAATTTACTTTTTTTCTAAGCCAACTGTTCTCTTTACTAGTCAATGTGGTCTCTCTTGCCTTCTTCCTCTCTATTGTGTTTCTGCAAATTTTCAATAGATTTCTGCTGGCCTTCAAGAAATGAATTTGTTGATTTTCTTTCTTGTCTGTCGAACGTCGATGTAGACCTTTGTCCTCTCTCCTCTGTAACTGCCTAAAACTAGAAAAGATACGCTCTGTGGTCTACAGATGCAATATTTTACTTTGGCATATCAAATTGTCAAGTTCCTCCAGTACCTATAGAGGAGCTACTCAGTGGTGCCATAGGCGTCGATTTTTTGTGAAGCAAATTCCGAGGAGGCGAAATGTTTCTGCAAAGTTCGGTAAACTTAATAATTCTATTTCAGTCGGGAATTTTGACCCCAAATTCAGGTAAAGACCAAAAAACAAGGTCTTCGCCGCATTCTGGATCTATCTCAGTCCTGAATATCGGATTTCTTGTTGCCAAGTGGGTATTACTTGCCAGAAAACCTAGGGGGCCAGACATATTTCGCCCCCTTCAGTGTTAGACCTGAGGGGGGCCGCCTCAGGTCTAACGCCTATGAGTGGTGCTATTCAAATTTTGCAGGAACCGGATCTGCAACAAAAGGGTCAGTGCCAAGCATCCCTCCACAGTGTGTGGTGGACAATTAGTACCTTGACTTGAAGAAGGAAAGGTCCCTTTGCTGTCTCTTGGCCAAAGAAACTTGGTGAATAAAACAAAATATTCCTTAAATTTAACAACGGGTTTCTTCAAGCAAACGCAAAAGATAAATATGCAAGTAATTTTGAACATCCGGTTCTCAAATTTATTAACTGGCTAGCGCAAACTGGCTAAATAGCACCACTGGGCTTGTCTTGTGCTCAAGGCTGTGAAGTGTGAACTATACTGCCTTGAATATCATGATTGATGACCATAGCCTTCCTCTTACTCTCTTCTTATCTACATAAGTTAAGTTGTAGAAACACTTGTCCTGCTGCATATCTACAGAGCCTAGTCATCATCTTCATAACAGGCCTGCTTCTGAAACTCTATGAAAAGCCTCTTTGCCATTTATCTATCTTTGAACTCTGATTACATATCTTGGGTGTGATCCAATTGTTGGTCTCTGTCGAGTTCCTGTGCACTCAAAATAGATCAAGTAGCACTACCAGCAGTTCACCACCTCCAACTTGCATTATACCGTAAAAAAAAAACTATAAAAAAATGCATAAAATCCAAAGCAGTAAAACTTTGGAGCAATATTCAGAAATAAAAAATAAATCTCATTTTCATTTCAAATTTATTGCAAAACTATTCATTAAACAAATTTTTTGTTTTTTCCATGTCGTTGAATTCTGTGAAAATTACACTTTTATATCGTTCATTTTCTAAATCAAATTTTCATCTTTCTCTGCTGAATGACTACATGGCTTGAAGACCGAAAAGTCCATTTGCAGCCTTCCCTTGCTGCTCGACACCCATGGAGTGTGTAGTTATGAAATCTACAGTATCAGTTATTGCAATATTTTTTCTCATTTTATGGATCTGTGTACTATGCAAAAAATAAAAATTCAATTCAATTACCATGTAGTAGAATTCATAGTAGTGATCAAGTTTGTGATCCAAGTCAAGTGGCTGCATTTGGCAAGCAAACTTTGATATGGTGTAAATTGCTAAGACCAACTCTTTGAACGCCATATTTTCACATAAAATCAAAGCCACCACAAATCTTATGATACTACTTTTCAGTTCAATACCTAAACCAAAGCAAAATGTAAAAGTTTTCAAACAAATAAACTTTTATAGAGGTTGAATAGCAGAAAACCACCTAGGCAATATAATCACATTCACACTGTTTTGCAGAAGTAAATTTTGAAGAAAATCTAACAAAACATAAAAGTAGAAATTGCATTTTGTAAAATGGCTTAATAACAAACAGTTAAAGGCGGTGAATCATCCAGCCAATTCCGGTGGTTTACAATAGCTAAACTTAAACTATAATTTTTGATATTTTATGTTTTGATTTTGGGGCAGCGGTTGCAAAGATATTCAACAAATACAAAAAGATGTCCCCCCGAAAAAAGTTTTTGGAAACTCTGAGTTTTGACCTTCCCGCCAAAACCACAGTTCTCTAAACTATTAGGCCTACTGTAATCTTATTAAACTATTAGGCCTAACTATCTCTAAACTATTAGGCCTAATAGTTTAGAGATAGTTGGGCCTAATTAGGTCTAAACTATTTAGAAATAAACTATTTGGAAATAAACTATCTCTAAACTATTTGGCCTACCACAGTTCTCTAAACCATTAGGCCTACTGTGGTTTTGACGGGAAGAACAAAACTCAGAGTTTCCAAAAACTTTTTTCGGGGGGACATCTTTTTGTATTTGTTAAATATCTTTGCAACCGCAGTCCCAAAATTAAAACAAAAAATGTCAAAAATCATAGTTCAATTTTAGCTATTGTAAACCACTGGAATTGGCTGGATGATTCACCGCCTTTAAGGCCGCAGTAAAATTTGCTTTTATTTTGCCAGAAACCAGACCAAGCAATAAAAGTACCTCTGAATAACAGTACCTCTCCCCCCTAAAAATATAGCCCATTAGTTACTGAACTAGGTTGTGACAAAAATTCGGTTTCACAACACACCTCAATTATTTTGTAGGCTAAGCCAATTGCAATAGGCTAGCAAGTGTAAATCAAAACAAACCAGGTGTATTGGTGTGTAGTGGTACCATAATCAATAGGAACAGCCTCAGAGCATAAATTTGTTAAAATTTCTATAGCTTTTTAATGGTATTGTATATCTTTGTCGGCAGCAAGTTCCTATGAGCAAAGAGTTTTTTGCATGTGAAGAATTTTGAATCTTTGAAAGCGCTTAATGCTAAGAAAGATTGGCAGAAATCTAGCATTTCAATAATATGCTAGGCTACTTGTCACAATTAGCTAACTGGTAGTTACGATTGGATAGAAAATATTGAGAAAAAAATTTTTTTCTTTTCTTAGATTAATTTTGGGAATTACTTAAACCGATATTGCTTGACCTCATGAAATAAGCAGATCACCAATAAATTTAACGGCTTCTACTTACTACCTTTTATCAATTTTTTTTGATTGTATAGAAAGGCAAAAAGTTAAAGGCGGTGAATCATCCAGCCAATTCCAGTGGTTTACAATAGCTAAAATTGAACTATATTTTTTGATATTTTTTGTTTTAATTTTGGGACTGCGGTTGCAAAGATATTTAACATATACAAAAAGATGTCCCCCCGAAAAAAGTTTTTGGAAACTCTGAGTTTTGTTCTTCCCGCCAAAACCACAGTAGGCCTAATGGTTTAGAGAACTGTGGTAGGCCAAATAGTTTAGAGATAGTTTAATTTTAAATAGTTTAGACCTAATTAGGCCCAACTATCTCTAAACTATTAGGCCTAATAGTTTAGAGATAGTTAGGCCTAATAGTTTAATAAGATTACAGAAGACCTAATAGTTTAGTGAACTGTGGTTTTGGCGGGAAAATCAAAACTCAGAGTTTCCAAAAACTTTTTTCGGGGGGACATCTTTTTGTATTTGTTGAATATCTTTGCAAACGCAGCCTAAAAATCAAAACAAAAAATATCAAAAATTATAGTTCAATTTTAGCTGTTGTAAACCACCGGAATTGGCTGGATGATTCACCGCCTTTAAGCTACAGTATTGGCCACTTCAAACAATAGTAACATCAAAAACAGAAATAGGAAAGCAATTTCTCTAAAAATTATACTAACTGCGTGCCAACACTGAATCTCAGATCTAGCCTATTACCGGTACCAAGGCGTGGTAACACAGGGATCTCAGTCTGAGTCCAAAAGCCTATAAACTTGCACTAAGTCTGCTTATGTTATTTCAAATTGCAGATTCTTCCTTTTAAGCGTCTTATTTTCGGCTACGCGTACCTAACCTATTTTACTGAAAGTGATACGACTCGCCCATGCAGTAGGCTATACTAGGTAGACAGTACCGGAAAGCTTAAGCTGCCGATATTGACCTATCGTTTGCCTCCCTCAAAAAAACTATACCAGTACTGCCTACAATCGCGAAAATGATAGCCTATTGTTTACACGTACTTGATCTGATAGTACTCGCCAGCAATATGACCGATCGCGCAAGCTGTTTTCTGCTTCTATATTCGCTTTTTTTCTGGACACTTTCTCGCTCTAATGGCAAAACCCAGCCAAACTGAACACCCGCCAAAAAAGTAGAGGCTCACTGTCGTCATAATCACCAAGACAATGGAACATTAAATTAGCGATTTTTCAAAAATGAAAGGAGTTTTAGAGGAGTTTTAGAGTTTTAGAGCCAATGACATAAAACTAGATGATACGCAACTCTTTTTCCCACTCTTTCTCCTCTTTGTTTCTTTATCATGCGGATTTTTGCTCTGTCTTTGCTCGCGCTGATCTGCTGACAGTGACTGTACTGCACAGCCTTAGCCTTGCTTAACAACCAGCAGGTAGCAATAATAATAAAAATCGTTGTCTCTAAAAGTAGTAGCTTTGCGTAATTTGCTTAAGAACTTATGTCAACTGCTAAATTACCTCCCAAAATCCAATTTTCGAATTAAGTTTTGCTGGAAATGACATAAATAATGTCATAAAAACTCGTAGTTTTTGGTTGTGTTGGTTAGTGGTTAGTTTGCGTACAGTTAATGGTTGTTTTTTAGTTTTTGGTTGCATACAGTTAATGGTTGGTTGCTTGGTTAGTGGTTAGTTTGCGCGCTTTCATTTTTTTAATATAATATTTTTTAATATACTATTTTTTAATATAGTCCTAATATTTAATATAATATTTCATTTTTTAAATTTTAATATGTTTTTTAATATTTTGCCTATTTAAGCTGTTTTTGAGTAAGACCTCTTTTTAAGACAAACTTTGGGGCGTATTTTGGCGCCTAAAATCGAAGTCACGTTACCATGTCACCACGTTATTATTTTTTTTTGTATTTGAATTGGTTTTATTGATTTTTAAAACATTGACTTTATAATATTTTTGCATGAAATTTCGGCTGCCAAGTTTATTTTGGGGGATCGCCGCTCAAAATAATTTGGCTTTTTCAGCGAAAAATCGAAAAACAGTCGATTTTTAAAAGTTTTAGTGAAAAATTTCAAATTTGGATGTGATTAAAATATGGTGTCACTGTTATGATAGCCGCTTCTTCCTTCCTTTTTTGTAGCCCCACACTAGTTAACGAGTGTGATGGGGTCTATCTCCTTTATTGTGTTTATTTTTATGCCACCGGATATGCGGAGTCGATCATTGCATTCTTAGTTTTTTGAGTGGCAACTCTACTACTTGATTTAGATTTTGCTGCTAGGCTAGTTTTTTGCGCTCTTGACTGTCTTTTACTCCTTAGATTAGTTAGGGCCTAGCTGAGGCTTTAGTGCTAGTTAGGAGTGTTTTTATGCTTGTCTTATAGTTAGTGAGCTTACCTGTGTATAATGTTAGTCTCAGCTAGGCAGGCGTGTGTTCTAGTTAGGGTGTTAGAGCAGGTGCTTACTGGATTATTTTTTTCCTGCTATTTTTTTCCCCTGCCCTTTGGTAAGTCGCTACTAGTATCTTTTGTGACTGTATTCTTTGTTATTTAAGGACGCCAGCCTGCTAGTTCGTATCAACTACAACAACAACTGCAATACTCATAGCTGTGCATCCTAAAATAGTTAGTTAGGCCTAATAGTAATAGTTAGTTAGGTAGGTTGCAAATGTGTATTCTGTTTTTGTGTTTTTTGGATTATGCTTGGAAGGCAAATCTGTGATTGCGGCACAGGCAGCAACTATTTCAAATAGAATCTGATTAATTTGCTGTCCAATTGACTTTGCTACAAGTCTACCCTTCAGTCACCTCAAAACGGTGAAACTCTGAGCCGACCCTTCTCTTTCTCAGTAACGCCACTGGCTCTTATGTCATTGGTTTGCTTGAATTTTATTCTCGCTTTTGTCGCCAATAGCAATAAAATGAAACTTTTGCCATTGTTTCAGATTTGTCCGGTGTTGTGTGATTTAATTTTATTAATGGCTCTTTTATTGACTAGAAACAGCACAGTTCCGTTAAGTGTGGAGTATATTGTGGAAGTTCTAAGCGATGCTGAGCTCCATATCTATTCTGCTCTAGATGAGGCTGGACCGTCTCATACGTTGAGGTAAATCCCTTGAATGTCCATTGTTGACCACAACAATAATCCCGTTTTGATTTCACTTGAAAAGCATTATTTTATTCAGCGCCGGATTTACCGTATGGCTAGCTAATAAATTCCAGACACCCCGCGCTTACTCGCGTGACCTTTTTTTCTGTTTCTTTTTTTTTAGATCATATTTTTTGGAATAAGAAAACTGTAACTCAATGGTCGATTCTTCTCCGTTTGCCTGGGGATCTGCGCTTTGTAAATCCGGCCCCCCTGTTTACGTTCGACGCATACACTCTAATCACGAAAACTAAGTGATAAATAAGCACTATCGCGCCTGTGTTAACAATATTTATTGAACAGCTCCAGCACTGCTCAAAGCAGTTCAAAACAAAGGGAGGAATGAAGCTGCACGTGCAGTCGCAACACATACAAACACTAAAAAGCCCAGATAAGGAACAGAGTATAAATGAAATTATTAAAGTATTGGGCAGGCTTAGTTTTGGCTATTGCTTGATTCAATAACGTCTTAGAAAAGTCGTTAACATTCTATTCAACTCTTTCTTAGCAGTAACTTAATTGTTTTTGACAATGTTAATTTCCGTATTGAAGGTGGCTGCTAAAATCACCAGATGTTTTCGACTAGGATGCTTTTTACAATATTAAATTGACATATACGAGGTGTGGCTAAAAAGAAACGGGACTTTTGAATTTAGAAGTTTATTTAGATGCATATCATGCAATGTCCACATTGTCTAACACATACAAGTCTTAAGCCATCTCTACTTGTCCCCTTCGAAATATTCCCCATTGGCTTTGATGCACTTTTCCATTCTTTTTGACCACGCTTTGTAGCACTGTGAAAATTGTTCTTTTGTGATGGTTTTGAGGTGTCTCGTCACGCTAGTCTTGATATCCTCGACTCCTTGGAAGCGTGTCCCCTTGAGAATCCCTTTCAGCTTTGGAAAAAGAAAGAAATCGCAAGGGGCTAAGTCCGGCGAATAAGGTGGATGATGTAACGTGGTGATTTCTTTTGAGACCAAGAACTGTTTGACGCTGAGGGCTGTGTGGGCAGGAGCATTGTCGTGATGCAAGATCCAAGTTTTTCCTGCCCAGGAAGCTCTTCGTTTTTGACGAATTTTGTTGACAAGACGAGTCAGAACTTCCTTGTAAAAGTGTTGGTTAACTATTTGCCCTTTAGGAACAAACTCATGATGCACCATTCCCTGATGGTCAAAGAAGGTGATCAGCATCACTTTCACTTGTGAACGTTGCATGCGGGCTTTTTTTGGTCTGGGTGAGGACGCACTTTTCCACTGACGACTCTGTCGTTTTGTTTCCGGATCATATTGAAAGACCCATGACTCGTCTCCTGTGATGACGTTTTCTAAGAGTTTTTCGTCTGCTTCCATCTGCTGAAGGATGTCTCGGCATGCATTCAATCGTTGAGCTTTCTGCTCCTCAGTCAAGAGCCTTGGCACCATTTTGGCACACACCTTTCGCATGCCCAAAGTGTCAACCAAAATGGTGCGGACCGTTTCTTTGTCCATCCCAACTTCATTGGCAATGACGCGAATTGTTAAGCGACGGTCACTGCGAACCAACTGCCGAACCTTTTCGATGTTGGTATCAGTTGTGGAAGTGCAAGGCCTCCCTGACTTCGGATCATCCTCCACATCCTCCCTGCCTTCCACAAATCGCTTGTGCCATTCAAAAACTCTTGTTCTGGACATGGAAGAATCTCCATAAACATCACGCAACATCTTCAAAGTCTCAGTCGCCGTTTTTCCAAGTTTGACACAAAATTTAATGTTAATTCTTTGCTCAATCGTCTTTCTGCAATTGAACTCCATATGGCCTAAAAATTCGATCAGATCTCGCACAGCAATTTTTTTCAACAAGTAATCAATCACATTCACCTATGGCTCCTAAAAAGCAAAAATAATTGCGATATTGTGTCAAAACAGCTGTTAAACAAAGAACACATGTTACGCCACACTGTAAAAGTGTTGATTACTGATGGTTAATCGTGTTGCGCAATCTGTGACCTCAGTCCCGTTTCTTTTTAGCCTTACCTCGTATCTTGCCTTTCCACAAAATTTAAGCAACATTGAATAAAATCAGTTTTATTACTGATAGTTTGGAAGAATATTTAAATACAGCGCAAACGTAACATAACGATAAGCCAGTAAAATGACACGGCGAAAAAACGATCCAAATATTATAGATATTTTAAAATCTGACAAATTGTGCAGGAGTGCCGTCGCATCTACAACTTTTTTTGGGCTACTCTCATAACAAGAGAACTTTTCGATATTATTTCTTCAGCCTAATCTATAGACGTACAATTAACAGGTAGGACTACGTTCATGAAGAAAACACTAAATGCCCTTAGCAATTAGCATTCCTCTTCAGCGTGGCCGAGAGGATAAAGGCGTCGTTTTAACGACAACTCTGATTGCATGATCATGAGTTCAACCCGCACCCTGGTCACGCTGTTGCGTCCTTGGATAAGACGCTTAACGATAATTATCTCTGCTTGGTGGCTTAGAACAAGCAGCAAATTTGCGTGGGAAAAAGTAAAACGTCAACCGGAAAATGGTCAACAACTAAGCGGGTGCGGATTCGATCAAATCATAGCGCACCGTCACTTTCTCGTGATAGAAGGATAAAGATACACCAATCAAAAAAATCAAAATAAGTCGTTAAGGCGCTGTTTTTTACGGATACTCTTTTTTAACGCAGAAAAACTCCAAAGCAGATGCGGTTTAGTCCGATATAAAGCGCCACCGTTGTTTCGTGACAGGAGGATAAAGCAATAAAGCAGAAACAAATTACCGGAACAAAATACGAACAAAACTTAAAATGTCGTTTGACGTTTACCGTAAACACCTCCACCCTGGAAGAATTATATTTTAGCAAGTTCTTGTGAGAAAACGTCAACGATTCATGTCTTTTATAATTCGTCACTGCAGTAAGAGTTCATGAGCTATGAAAAAACGTTGGCGCTGATGCGAAAAACTTGGCATTACCAGCAGTTGATTATTTCGTTCACACCCTTTCGACGACTAAGAACTGACATGAACTAATTACTACGTTCAGTATGGATGGAAATTACACAAATTCCACCACTATTTGACAAATCTTTGAACCGAACAGCAGCACTGTAGTTCACCAGGAGGGTATTTGATCTATGCTTGAAGTAAAAAGAATAATGACTGAAAACGGTACCAATCACAAACAGCATTGACCTTTCGGCGAAGTTGGCTATTGAAATATTTTTAGGGTAAAATCAAATCGTATACCCAAGTTATTCATTTTAGTAAGCATTTTTCTGTTGGTGTTCATGCCGTCAGCAATAACACACATTATGGTAAAACGGCACTTTTGCAATGCTTCCCATACTGCGCTTGTTAGTTCATAAGATGCGATGTTGTTGTTAGCTAACACTAGAGGGCGGGAAAAATTGGACATCATTGATCTAATATAGAATTGAAGGCAGTGCGTATTAGCGGAATTAGTTGATGGAGAATTCCTTTCAGCACCAGTGTCGACAAAACCAACAATTCTGTCCTGACCCGTGTCGCAAACAATGTCCTCTTTAACTGTAAAATGAAAGATTTTTAACCTACCGCTTTTAGGCAAAAATATCATTCAAAAAAACACAGCTCATGAAACAAGCGATAATTTTGCTTGTTCTTCAACATATAAACTTAACAAGTTACACACGTCTCAACTTGAACTGTTTCGTTATCTAAACCTTATCGTTCATCTAGTGAGCGAGATTGCAACTCAAGTTTGCTTAGAACTCTTACGCATACTGTACGTTTAACAGATGCTTCTACGCTTAACTATAATTTGAAACTCGAAAACAGAGTAACAATGAGCCAACTATTTAAACGATCCCACCGTAATTGTACCTTTCATTTCATCAACAGATATTGCAAAAAATCGCTGGTGCTTGTCCATGTTTAATCCTTCTTTCTCAATTTCTTTCAGTACACCCACCGGATACGATACCTGGTGTCGTTCTGTATACGTTTCTAGTAATAACACAAAAACATCACGTCAAAATAAGCACTTCAGTGTTTTCCCTATGTATTGCAATGTTAAAAAACAACGGCTACACAACATTGTCATTTCGGGAGCATAGCTCCACTGGAAAGTGCATCGCTATCGCTCATAGTAAGATTGCCGGATTTATTGTTCAATTTTTAAGATAGGCTATGGACGTCTTTTGGTCTCTGAGGTAGAAACTTAATGCTCACATTGAATTATGGTAATTCGGAATGAAGGAAGAAAATTACAGTCGCAAGTAGGGAAATCCAGTTTGTGGTGGTATGAAAAGATTTACGCTTTGTGTCAAAATACAGGAATAAAAATAATCCGGAAGAAAATCTGGTAGTCGGTAAAAATCGACACAATTGATGATGTCATATTTCTCGAATTCTTTTGCATGACAGATGAAAAAAAAAAATACTAAAACTCTTGTATTGTAACAAACCGAATCACACCTTATATATCTTCGATACGAAATAAATACCAATAAGCTGTAACGCAGTTTATTACAATACTATACAGCAGCATAATTATGGTTACTGTACACGAACATTATATTTACCTACAGCAGTAAAGAGTTCCACTACTTGGTGATCGCAAAATACCACTTTCTCTCAACTCGCTGTATGCAGCTTGACTCTTACTAGCCAGACTAAGGCATAATCTACAAAAAAATTAAAACAAATGTCACGTTATATAATATTGTAGTTAAGGTGACTAAGTAAACCAACTCGAAGCTTTTCCCGTGCATCACGGAAACAGAATAGTGAAGTACTTATCTAGTAAGCATAACAGGCAGCTACTAGAGACCCAGTAACGATGGTCATCTATGCGGGGCTTACTTCTTACTTTTTGGTGTAGCAAAAATCACCACCAGATTCTTCCAGGTTCGCTAGAGTTCCACGGAGCTATATTGTGAGCAATGTATTTACGTCTCGTGTAAGCATGTATTGTTGCAAAGTTTCGTAGCGTTATGCTTTCATGCCGCCGAAAAAAACAAGTAAACCACAGCATGCTTTGCAAATGGCTATGATAAACGACAGCGATCAGTCATCAAATTGGTGTCAACAAGTATTATGTAGCCGAGTGGTAAGATGCCAAAGGAAATTTTGCCTTGATGATTGATTAAACATAGCATCAGCTGTAATTCATTTTCTAGATGTTTAATCCAGTGGTTTCTATTCTGCTTTATGTATCAAAAATTCTAGTTATGCTTGAATAATGAGATTTGAAGAAAGCGATATTACTGACAAAATCAATGTGATGTTCATTCAACCAAATTAGAATAATTTGACTTTATCAGCAAAAAGCTGCTGCAGTTCGACAACAAACAACATAGCAAGCTACCTGCATCAAAAATATCTTAAAAAATTTTCTGCAAACTCCTTATCAATCTGTATTTGTTTTGTTTCATCTTCAAACAAACGGCTTATTTCAGTTTCCAATTCTGCAATGCTAAAAAGTAAAAAATTCCATTAAGCAGAGATAATGCACCATGAAGTGTTTTATACAAGGATGCAGCAACAAAACGCGGGTGCGAATTGAATCATTGACCTTTTGGTCAGAATTGTGTTCATCATAAAATTTTAACCACTCAGCTACGTAGTCAACTATTAATGCTATTTCTTGTCTTTAATTTGTCTAAACAAAAACTTTGGCTTGCTGTTAGTTAGATACCGTATTTGACGGCATACAGGATGCACTTTTTTTCCAAAATTTTGGCTCAGAAAATCGCTCTGCGTCTTACATGGCATAGGTAAAGTTGTTTTTTTCCTGAATCTGACCTGCTAAAATGGGGTGTATCATACATGCCCATGCGTCCTATATGCCGTCTAATACAGTAATTATTGCATTTACCAACTACTACTTCAGTGACATCTGTTATTATTAGTAACGGTAGACTTTACAGCAAAAACATTAAGCCACAATACGACATTGTAGATCAACAAAGGGTTTTCAACTCAATGAAAACAATTATAACCAAGAGACAAGATTACCTGGAAAGTAAGCTTATGCTTTTTAAGTCTCCAAGCAGTCATGTACGATTATATGAATCAAAGCAGACAGCCTGCAAGCACAATTGAACTCCGAATGCATCATTGTTAAAATATAAAACCAGCATGCAGTTCCACTCAGCAAAGCTGCACACAATGAAACATCGTAGCATTGCACGATTCAAAACTAAATTGATTCCCTTACCTTCATAAAAATAAACTATCCTTACCTGTAAGCTAGTATTGTAGATGAAGAAACAGCACTTTCACCTTCACTAAATGGTTTTGCAGATTCGTGTACGCTAGTTTTGTAGATGTTGGAATAACACATTCACCTTCACTGAATGGTTTTGCAGATTTTGTAATAACATGAGGAATGCTTGATTCATTATCACGTCCCTTGCAAACACAAAAACCTTTAATTCGCTCAAGAATGTCATCACTAGGACATGGATCCAACTTAACACTATGAGCATTAGCAACAGCCCATCCATAGTACATAAGGCCAATTATAAAAGAAAATATGCACTCTTGATACTGAAACTGATCATTTGAACTTTTCAGATGCACGACAAATTCGTTGTACAGCTAAGCAGAAATATCTAAACTTTTAGCTAAACTACAGATAAAAAAAAACACAAAACAGAAAACACCATGCGTATATTGTACAACCAACATCAATGCAAACTGAGCGATAACAGTACATGAAGAGCCAGGGGTGCAAATCTTTGTTGAGCATTGTGGGGGGGGGGATAATTTGCAATTTGACCCCAATTTTGCCCTTTTTCAACATTGGGGGGATGAACCTCGACCACAATTTTTTTCAGGTGAGCAAATTAAGTGAAGACCAAAAAAAAGGTCTTCACCAAACGTGGAACAGGAGAAGACCAAAAAAAAGAAGGTCTTCACCACAAATCGAACACTTTTTTTCCCTGAATTCAAGTAAAGACCTGCGCTCAGATGCACACCAGAGTTAAATTATTGGAGGGGATGCAGATGAAGACGGGGGATATATCCCCCCATCCCCCCTGGTGACACTAGCCACTGCCTATTTTAATTTTTCGCGCAAACACAATGATTTATTGTTGCAAAATTTCAATTTTAATTTCGTGACATACAATAGTTCACTGAACTACTCGGATGCGAACTTCGCTGTTTAAAGCTCGTCATTGAGTCGTAAAAAAATAGACCATGCAGAAACACCCAAACTTGGTAAAGAACTGAGATGCCAGCTTGACTAATAAGACTGAAACGCCACTTTACTGTCGCTGGATGAGACAAACTTTTAAGTGAAAATATAAATTGAAACTGAAAATAAAAAACCCAAACTGAAATGGGCTCAATGCTGTTATATTAATAATCCAGACTTATGTCTGTTAACAGTTCTTAGTTACTAAACTAGTTACCAGTATTCCTCATGGGATGAGGTAAGACCTTAACGTAATCTGTAATTAAGTTAATGAAATACAGTGCTGTTCATAATTCAGGAGCCACCCTGCAAAATTGCCCATTTTGTAAGTTCCAAGTCGAATTTATGATATGTGCTTTAATTGTATATGGGCAAGTTATATATTTTTGTAAAGGGTTTGCTACGAGAATTTTACTGAAAAAAAATTTTTTTTTGAAATAATTATTTGGGGCCAAAATGCACCCCTTAAGCATGACGTCACTTTGATGGGCCATTTTTATATTGGTAACATGGTTGCAATGATCGAATTAGCAAAATGAAATCGAAAAATTATGTTTGTAATTATTGTGTATTCTGATGACCTGAGGTCACATCTTGGGTCACATCATGATCACACCACGATTTGCTCCCTATGACGTCATAATGGGAGCAATTTCAGGACTTTCTGGATGTTCAACCTTTTTATTCAGTTTCAGTCATCATGGGCTTCAAACCGATTAGTGCAGAACAGAGAGGAGTGATTATTTATCTTTACAATGAAGGAAAATCGCAGAGATTTATTGCAAAAAAGACTGGTACATCTCGTAAAGGAGTGCAAGGAGTGTTAAAGAGGTGGATCGAGACAGGAGATGCGAAATGTCAGCCTCGATCTGGAAGGAAGCGGAAATCAACAAAGAGGTCTGATAGAACTTTGGTCAGGATTTCTTTAGGAAACAGGAGACTGAATTCAAAAGAGTTGGCCAGAGAGTTAAAGGAAAGTAGTGGCGTTGAATTGTCTGCTCCAACAGTGAGGAGAAGGTTGCTGGAAAATGGTCTTCGAGGATGTAAAGCTCGAAAAAAACCACTCTTGACGGAAAAACAAAGAAAACGCCGATTAGATTGGGCACGCTCTCATGTTAAGTGGCCAATAGAGAAGTGGAGGAAAGTTCTTTTCAGTGATGAGTCGACTTTTACTGTAAACAACCATGCTGGAAATAATTTTGTGAGAAGAAAACTAGAGGAAGAGTACCGGCCTTATTGTATTTCACCGACCATCAAGCATCCCCAGTCAATTATGGTATGGGGTTGCATGGCTGCAAATGGTATTGGTAGGCTCAAAGTGGTGTCTGGGATGATGAACGGGACAAAGTATATTGATGTGCTGGAAAATAAAATGTTACCCAGTGCACGTTCTTTGTTTTCCGACGATGATTGGATTTTTCAAGACGATAATGCTCCATGCCACCGTGCTAAAAAAGTCCAACAGTGGTACAGGACCCATAAAATTGAACGAATGGATTGGCCAGCCCAATCTCCTGATTTAAACCCGATTGAAAATTTGTGGTACCGAGTTAGTTGCATAATTGGGAAGAATAAACCAAAGACGAAAAGAGAGCTTATCGAACAGGTCATTGCTGCTTGGTTTCGAGTGATTTCACCCGAAGAACTCAACAAACTTGTTGAATCACTTCCTCGACGATGCAAAATGGTGATCGAAAACCATGGATGGCCAACAAAATACTAAATCAGTCCTTGCCAAATCAAACGGCTCTTTTCAGAGCCACTATTCTGTAAAAAGAGTGTTAATAATTTTGACAATTTTGTAATCTTTCCTAATTTTATTACAGGTACGATATCAACTTGACATTTTAGCAAAAAAATGTCATGCCGCTTTTAGGCTTTAAATAAAACCAAGAAAATATCATAAATTATGACGTCATAATGAGTGACGCGCGATGAAATCATGAAGTAAATATGACATGACCTAAACTTGTTACAATACCCGATAAACTATCCTTATTCCTTTAATTGCTTTTGACACCAATACTGTAATGCATATTTGCTGTTAGTAAGGAAATGAGTTTTTTGGCATGACGTCACGTAATGGGGGGCAGTTTGGCTTTAAAATTATTTTCAAAAAAAAAAAAAAATTATGCCGAAACATTACCAGCAACAAACCCTTCACAAAAATATATAACATGTAGATATATAATTATAGCAAATAGTATAAATTAAACCTGGAACCCAAAAAACGAGTGTTTTTGCAAGGTGGCTCCTGAATTATGAACAGCACTGTATATAGCTTAGTTTACAAGTAATACAAGAACACTAAAAAAAGTAGTAGCCTACCAGTAACTACCTACCGGCGCTTGTTTAATGTACCGTATTGACTTACCGGTACTTGCTACTATACATTTCTCTTCAAAATGTTCCTCGCATCTGACATAACAGATATGGAAGCTCGATTTTTGTGAAGTAGTAATTTGACATGGGCATGATCTCTTTTGAAGTATTAAATAACTCTTTCCAAATCTTCAGCCCATTTTTTTTTGCTTAAAAAATCTTGTTAGGTACCGAAAATAAGTGATGTTTTGATTAGAAATTACTGAAATTGTTATAATACAGAATGAAACAAGTTTTAGTCATTTTCAAATACCATTAGGCAGGTAGGTCCTAACTGCAAACAGAGATGTCATTGAACATTACTACCACTACCAGTCAGCTTAACAGCAAAAACTTAAGCTGTTTTACAACCCTAATACCTTTGGTTCAAAATGTAATAATTGCTCATTCATTCATAGACCACTACTGCCACTAACAGTAACCTGGCAACCAGTGGCGTAGGGTGAAGATTTTACAGGGTGTTCAATATTGTTTATTCATCTGCATCAGCTATTTTCAGCCCTTCGTAGCAATAAGTAAATATCTCAAATGCACTTAGGTCAGTCAGCTATATTTTTAGTACGCAAAACCTACCACTGTAAAATAGGATTGGTGAAATAGAATTCGGATTTATAAAAGCAATCGAAAGCTTTTATTTCACCAAAAATGATTTAAATGAAATCTAAATTTTCAATGAAAACTAAACTCGAATCATAACCATTTTAGCTTTACTTAAATGGAGTCTATGCCCAAATGTTTTTGTGCCTTTGTCGTGCTTAAGTATGAGTGTGAGTTCAAAGTGTCTGAACTACGAAATACCGCATGCCACGGCATTTTCGCCAAAATTCAATTTGACGCTAGATCGCAGCAAATTGCTCCAGAGAAAAATTTTCCAGCTCAAACTACTGTACGGCCAAGACCAGGGACCACGCCTGACCGAATTTTGCGAAACCGAAATTTGGATCAAACAAACAAAAAGTAACTTATAAACCAGCGCCAACTCAAAACTGAAGCATAAACTTAAAAGTTATACCCCAATATTGCGGTAAATAATAATTCGAATAAACTGAAACATTTCGAAAGTAATTATAGCACTATTAACCTAAAAACAAAAACTGTAATGGTCAAAGTTGCTACATTTTGTATTGTAAAGAGTATAAAATGTTTAGAAAATTAACGATAATGGCGTGAGAGTTGCAATTTTATGAAAAACAGCAAACGAGTAATAATGGCGTAAATTATCTTGCGATTTTGTTATCTGAATTTAGTAAACAACAAACATGTTATAAAACGGTTAAAGCCGTATACGAAACGATCCGAATAGCGACTGCTAAAAGCGCGACTTCTTAGGTTAATGTCAGAGTTATTCTACAAGTGCATGTAAAAACTAAAAACTTGTGTTAAAGAATTTGCCCTACGTTCTTTTTAAATTTATGTTTGTAGTGTTTTGAACAAAAAAATCTGAAAAATGCAAAACTCAACACAAGGATGCGAGTTGTGCTCAAACAACAGTGCATTTCTCGTATTTAATTTTTATTGCGCTACCGCGAAGTTTAGGTTAGTGCTATGCCTTCAAAAGGATTCTTAATGCGCGCTCATCTTCAAAATTGTAGCAATTATTAAAACGCAACTTGCACTCTTATGCTGTAAGTTGCAAAAAAGAACAAACAATTTATCTGTAGCACAGTTCAATGCTTCATTTTTGAGCGATGAACTTTTCAGTAACAGCATCATAAAAAGACTGCTTTTGTTGCAGTCGGAGCAAAAGTCTATTTTCAATTAAAAGCAACGACATAACGAATTTATTTAAAAAATTCTGAGGCTGTTGGTGCTTCATCCTGGGTGTCTCACTTTGCTCAAGTAAAAATTTATACTTTACAGCCGATGCAATTAAAACATTACTATCCCGACTCCCGAGCGCTTGAAAATTCATCCCTAGACCCCGATTAAAATTGACCTTTTTTTAAATTTTGCATTAAACGGTTGGAAAAATTATAGTATTACCTAAACACCATGACAATGTATTTGTACGTTTCGCTTTTGGGCCGCTCCCAACCCGAATTTCTGGCTACCCCTATTTGCTTACTGCTCAGACCCTCGCAATGTCAACCTATTACGTATTTTGTGTCATATTATGTTTTTAAAATGATGATAAAATAAAACGTTTAATTTTGACATATCTGGAAAAGGCTTTGTCAAAAATTTTCAAGATAAAGAATTTAGAGCAAAAATTATGTCATCAAGTATTGGAAGCCTACCTAAGCGATCAAGCTGGAAGCGGAAGCGATTCAGAAATTGCCGCTTCCACATTCCTGATGTACGTAAGTTTTGGATCGTTAATTTTCGGGTTTGTGTTTCGTTGATTTGTAATTTGTGCATTTGCATTGATTGCATGTTTGTTTTAATCCAAAAACTTAAGTAACAGATTTCCATTTTAGTTGCACGAATTTATCACAATGTAACAAAAATAAAAAATAATACTGCGAATTTGCAATCAATATACAGTGCTGTGTATTGACGAAAAGCTGGTAAGGGCTTCTAAGCGTTCTTCCAGTCAAACAAAATTACATTTCTGTAAGTTAATTGATTTAGTTAACTTTGTGAGATCAATCAAGGCATAATCTTTTGATTTATAAGACAATTTTATTTAGATTTTGGATTAATAAATTTTGCACGAACGATAACCTTGCTGCGTGACAGCTGGATTTGCTTTTAAATGTTTTGAGCTGTAAGGGTGCGTTTAGACTGGACGCGAAGCAACGCGAAGTGACGCGAAGCAACCAAAATTTGACGTCATCGACAGCCGCGAAAGGTTGCAACCGGTCGCAACCTTCGCGAGCAGTTGCGCAACATCGCTTGCTTGCAGGCTGTAGTAAGATAGCCTACTAAATCACTGATTGGATTTTTACGATCGCAGTTTGCTAGAAAATATGTAAATAGTATATTTCTATGGTTTAGTGCCTATTTATCAGTCCAAAGAGTAGGTTGTTGGCAAAGTTAGATTTGGGATAGCCCTAGGCTAGCCAAGTTAATTTGGATCTAGACAGCTAAGGCTGTAAATCCTAGAGTAATTTTTCTTGGCTATGCTTGATATCAGAGCTTCATTATATGAATTCACCAAAGCAGTAGGCCTAGCCCCAATGCATCTTGCTTTTAAAACAAAACTTTTTATTCTGTGCAGCATAGCAGAAGCTATTGTATCAGTTCAGTGGTTCTTTTGGCTGAGCACTTTTTGCTTTTTTTGTCTTAAACTAACATGGTGTTGTTCTTTTTTCAGAATATAAAATAACCCACCAGCAGGCTAGTTTTGAATGTGTTGATAGTGTTTTACCCATTATTTGTTGGCTTGTTGTTTTAAAAGTAACCACAATTGAACAATTGCTTGAATACTGGAAAATTCGCAAAAAGTTTTTTCGCTGTCTGCTTGGCTAAGCCAACTTGGGGAATAAACTGTATTGAGAATTGGTTTCAAGCTACAAACAAGAGCTAGATAGTTACAAAAAATCAAAAAATTTCTATGAACTTTTGGATTTGCTTAATTAGCAATCACTTTTTTGAATAGCCGAGCTACAAACGTGGAATTTTTTCTACTGAATGTCCTCGTAAAAGTCTTCTTGTTTCTGAAGGTTTGTGACAGTGATCAAGTTGAACTGGAAGCAATGGTTTTGGACTCCCCCAAGTTTTATAATCGTGAATATTGAAGTCTGGTAGTGAGTTTTCACTCCGGTCCTATGTGATGAAAATAGAAATGTCAAGTGTGTTAAATATTCATTTACTCTGTCTTTGTGTAATATCTGAATTTAGTTGTTTGTGAATTTCAAAACATTTTTACTGTCTCTTAAAATTTTAACTGCTTTACATGGTGAATAAAATGACAAAGTAAGCAATTTTAAGTCTGAAGTTCAATCATTACAATTACAGTCAGTGTAATCAGATAGAACTAGAAAGCCAATATATATTACCTAACCAGTAGAAAGTGAGTTCTATTTATTGCTGGGGTTACTGTTATTGGAAGAGAAGTAGCTGCCAAGCAAGTCCATTGATATTGTTCCATTCTCATTAGTCACCACCAAAAACTTTGATACAGCATTTATAATCATTAGACAGGGGAAAGAAGCGCCAGTTTCATGAAAACGTGACAACTAACACCACTTGTATTCAGATGCTTGAGTAACAATTTTCACATGAAAAAATCTAAATGTTTTTCTTTTATCAGGAGCATAACCAAAAAATTGCTGAGAAAAAGGGGCTTGAACTTACAGCTACAAAACTGTCTGTAATTTTACAAACGGTGGTTTGGAGCAAAGCCCTTCGAGGTAAACGCAACCGTCGCAACGTACTAGTACCGCAAGAAAATGCAAACTAATAAAACGATCTCGAAAGCATTTAACTTCGCACTAAACATCGATAAACGCTCCGCTGGTGAATAAAAAACCACACGTAGTTTTAGAAGCTGACTTTTCCTCAAAGCAACTGCTGGTATTACTGCGCTAAATTCTTGTCCTTTGATGATAGTGCCAAATCATGCAAAAACTGCAATGTTTTTTTGCTTTCTCCAGCAAATCAACATAGCAATCCATTGCACAATAAGCAAAAACTCCACTACATAACTGATGACAAATCCAGCTTTCAGATTCACTCATAACGTTAACATTGGGAGTCGTCATAAACAGCACTAAATAGCTAACACAAACAACTGTTTAAGCTTACTACAGGTATCATAACATGCTTGCCTGAAAAAGAAAAATCACATTAATAAAAAACATAGTTTACGCTTTAAATGTACCTGTAGACTAGCCTACTGGTCTACACTGTACAAGATAGATCTACCAGTAATATAATGAGACATAAATGGTGAAAGGGTTAAGGATTTGTTAACTAAATAAACACCGAAAGTGAACTTTTGACATCTGCTTCCAGCTTTTTTCGGTTCTGCATTAAAACCCAGAACTGTCATCGTCAAAACAGATTATGGCAAGTTTTTAGTAGAAGGATCTAAACAAAGCATTGATAGCTAGTGAATAGGCTAAGTACCATTAAGTTTTTGAAGAAATGACTTGTCTTTTCGTTTCCAAATTCGACCTACTGTACTTCCTTTTTCCCTTATGTTTCACAAATTTTTTTCTCAAGATTGTTTTGTTACCTATGCTATTAGTCTAGTCTCTTCTTCACGGTTATTGCGTGATAACACAATACAAACTCTATCTTCGTTTTAATTCCAGTGCTTTATGACGAAACACAACCTGTGATTACTATAATAGCGCTTCAATAATAAAGCACACAACGCTTTCTGCTCATTGAGTACATTTTAAAAGTAAGTTAATAAAATTAGCCTATGAAGCGACCAGTCGCGAAGATTAGCAACCACTCGCGAAGGTTGGCAACCTTCGCGATTGACGTCATCGACCACTCGCTAAGGTCGCCAACCTTCGCTTCGCGTTGCTTCGCGTCCAGTCTAAACGCACCCTAAGGGTGTTCAACATGCTGGTGTGAACACCTTGGTCGCATCTTTTACATGCGATTCTCAGCGCACTCCTATCTTTTTCATTTTAGTCTCTTTATTTCAACAAGGGTGTTCAAATTCAACATTGAACACCTTCGCAGTACGAAAAAGGCAGACAGGCAGTTTACGATAAGTAAAAAGTCACTCAACCGAAACTGCGCAGCGAATCAATTTATTTATTTGAAAAGTGCAAGGAAAATAAAACAGAGACAATGCGCCAAATAAAAATATTAATAAACGTAGAACAAAACGCATATTGGTTAATAATTACATCTGTGCTTCGCAGCAAATGCTGGGTGTTCACTGAACACCTTGAACACCCAGAGAATACGCCCATGCTGGCAACTTTTTATCATATCAGAGCCTACCTACTGTGCCTACGCTGCAAGGTACTATTGTAGTTCTATCACTCAGCAACTGGTAGGCTATACACTAAACAGTAGGGTAATTGGCCAGAAAGCAGCCGGGGTACTGAGTCTGGAGTATAAATATGGCCAACTTCTAGGCTTTTTTAGCACTGCACTATGCTTGTGTTTCACAAACAATATTAATAGAGTCGTAGACCACAACTGTCAATACCTACCAACCAACAGAAGTCCATAAAACCTGGGACTACTGAACTTGGTACCAGTAAGTTGGGTAACATCCCTGATCTGAATAGGCTACCCTAAGGTATAAAATCAGCAACAACCTTAAACATATCGCTTTTACTCAAATGACATGAACATAAATACAGACTAGTTTACTTCAAACACTATTCATGACCTTGCAGGTACATAATTAGTGCTTTAATCGATCTATATCGGCACGCACGCCAATGGCCAGTACCAGAGAAAACCAGCAGAGTGGGGCCTGCAGTGAAGCGTGACCAGGCAGAGAATAAAATGAGCGCATTTGCGGAGTTTCGGATCATCTAGTTTTATGTCATTGGTCATGCTTATGTTACTGGGTTCAAAAGTAATTAACGCTACTTAAAAAATATTTTCCAAGGGCCATTATAGGTCCCCTTTAAAACGATTCGAGCCCGGCGAAATTGTTTGCAGGATGCGTTTGCTCCGTAGACATGAGACAAAGCTCGTCTTGTTTCTTTTTTTCGCTACTCGACGTCGAATCGCGTGATTTCTGATCATTGACGCATTATTCTGCCAGAATTACAGTGGTGTGAGATGATATTGTTTAGGCACACATTGGAAAAGCGAAAAGCTCAAGTACAGTAATTATCATTGCTAGTGATATTTGCAGTGCTCTTATAGTACAGTCACAGTGCAGTGGTAGCTGGTAGGCTAGGGCACAGTATAAATGTGGCTACGGCGTGGTAGCGTAGGCCTAGAGGTTAGGGCATTGGTCTCACAGTGGGTAGACCTGGATTTGATTCCCTTTTTGAGCATTAGCTTACCAAAACACTTTAAAAAATGGTTTTCACGGCTTTCCTGCTTGGCGCTCAACACTTCAAGGGATTCAGATTTATTTATTCATAGGCCTACTAGATTTAAGCATTTCACAGATAAATACAAAAAAAATGGGAGACAACAAAAAGACCATACGGTCATTAGTGCCAGCTGCTACCGTACTAATCAAATCAAATCAAATCTTTCATTATACTCGCTGTAATATGCCGAAGCATGTAACGAGTTGGCAGGGTCCATCTCCGCGTCATTGCGCCTGGGCAACACTGCTCCTTTCGAAGAAATGTCGCAGCAGTGGCGAGCCGTTGGCAACACTGTGTCCGATTTGACTGGCCCGAGATTTGAACCTCAGACCTCCCGCTCCAGAGATGAACGCGTTACCGTTCGACCAACTGGCCGGTGTGCCACCGTACTAAAGGTTAATAATTTAAAAAATGCTTCTGATGCCAATTACATTTGTAAATTTGGAGATTTTTCATACAAAAATATCATGTTTTAGGAAATATTAAACAATGAACATAACAAAAAACAAAGGCAGTGGCTATTTTGCCTTGAGTGGCTATTTTGCCTTGAGTGGCTATTTTGCCTTGAGTGGCTATTTTGCTTTGAGTGGCTATTTTGCCTTGAGTGGCTAAAGGCAGTGGCTATTGATAGCCTATTTAAAGGAGTTATTAGAAAGATTTTTTAAATCATTGGGTACCGTATCTCACGCCATATTTTTGGGCCTGAGAAAGAAATGGTTGATTTGCCTTTTTTAGTTCTTGCAGAAGTTTGGACAAAGTTTGACTTAGTCAGTTAGTAGAAGTTCTAGTGCAATATTGATGAAACGTTTTGACCTTGGAGAAACCAAAATACAAATTTGAAATGTTATTATTGTGAACAGAATGCATAATCTTAGCTAATTGCAACTTTACAATATCATTAAATTTTAACAACTACAATGTTTGGTATAGAGGGGAAGCAGAATGGTGCCAACGGGTATTGGTCATAATTTTTAGAGCTTTGTTTTGAAGGGTTTGAACAGGTTTTAGAGAAGTTTTGATTGCCTGTCCCCATAAGGATGAATAGTACTGGAGGTGAGGATAGATTAGTCCATAATAAGCACACTTTAAAGTTGATAAATTAACATATTTTCTTAAATTTGTTAATGCTCAGTTACCATGGGCAATTTTTATTTTTTGAGCATTGATTACCGTAAAACGGTTGACTTTGATAAGCGAGGTGACTTTATTAATTGAGATATTGCTCGACTACATGTTGTATGGGCTACAACACTCTCTTACAAATGTGATTTGTTGTTTTAAAAATGTCTTTTTTGAAATTGCACAGACGGACATTTTTAGGACTTCGTAGTAATTTTTTTACTCTATTTTATTTGTGGTGAAAAGGTTTTTATTTCGCAGGGTATTAAATTCTCCAGGGTTATACTGGTATTCTGCTTTTTTTCAGATTCAGATATGATGATATTCTGCTTCTTTTGTGATCTAATAAAACAATGTCAAAAGACTTTTAGCATTATTAAAATCCTTGCAATTTAAAAAAAAAACAAAAAAACATCAATCTCACCTCATCAGTGAGGATACATTGAACTATGATGAGGTTTAAACCAACTATCAAAGCCACCTCATAGAAGGGGTGAGTTTGATAGCTAATTGATTGCACATTATCTGAATATCTTGGATGCTTGTGGTCAGAATTAAGTTGTAGTGCATGGCTTGGAAACTGAGACGAAGAGTATTACGATAGGCCAGTTAAGAGAAGCTTAGAGGACAGGAGCTGGAAAGCAGATAATTTTAAACAGAAAATTTTTTAAAAGTCACCCTGTTTAACGGTATGTTTATGTGGTTTCCATGAGCGATCTTCATCAATATTACTCCCAAATATTTTACATGCTTGACTTGAGCAATATCATTCTTTCCTATTCTTATATTTAAGGATCCACCTTTAGACTTTGGTTTGTTTACTACTAGAAATTCAGTTTTGTCATAGTTTAGAGATAATTTGTTAGTTTTTAACCATTTGTCTACTTTGATTACCGTATATACTCGAGTATAAGTCGAGTTTCTGGGGCCCAATTTTAAGGTAAAATTTCTGGGGTCGACTTATACACGAGTAATGTTTTTGGACATGTTGCTGCTGAGTCGAGTTGATTGTGGTATGAGAAGAAAACTCCATTATTACTTTATTATATCATTGTTACTGGTATACATGCAATATACAAACATGTTAAAGTTACTTAACCGTATAGTAGTGCACAGTATACGATAGTATTGCCTATTGCACGTGTTTAAATGTTCGATCAGTTACCCGATTTGTGCTTCAAGTTACAGGTAATTGTTCCAAAATATTCTTGAATTGCAGAGTCGACTTATACATAAATAATACCTTAAATGATGCAATTTCTTGTCTTAAAATGCGTATCGACTTATATACGAGGTCGACTTATACATGAGCATATATGGTAACTCATTATTCATATGATTTTCTAACAGCGTTTTTGATTTGTTGGACATAGTTAAACTTGCATCGTCAGCCAATAGTTGAATGCGGAGATTACAAGCATTGGGCAAATCATTGATATAAATGAGAAATAGTAGTGGTCCCAATGTCGAGCCCTGAGGAACACCACAACTCACTGACTTTACAGAAGATTCTGCCTGATGAGCAACAGTATATTGTTTTGTGATTAATTATTTTTATTAAATTATTTTGTGATTAATTACTAAATAATTATTTTGTGATCAATTTGATTAATCCAAATCAGTGTGGTTTTTAAAAAAATTGCTCAACAAATGAAGCTATTTTAGATATTTACAATAAGCTACTAGACAATATGGATGAAAAGCTCATTACGGTATATTTTCCATTTTCTTAGATTTAAGAAAAGCATATGATACCTGCCATCAATCACACAATACTGATCAAAAAACTAGAAAAGTATGGAATTAGAGGATTACCATTACAGTTACTGGCAAGTTACCTGACTGACTGGCAACAGTATACAATTGTAAATCAATATAAATCCAAGTCAAGAGATGTTATTTGCGGTATTCCTCAGGGCTCAACCTTAGATTCGTTTACAATAGATGATTTTGTGTGGTCCATTTGGGAAGAAGATTCAGGAGGGAAGTACTCAAAACTATGTCAAACATTTTGTCTCTTAAATATCTTTTGTTGTAAAAAAACTGGACCCTTAGCATAAGTTCAACAAATTGATTTTTGTGGGGTTTACGTGGGGATTTCCGGGGGTCTGGTACCCCCATATTATGTCCAAGAAAAGTGGAGTTTTAGCTTAAGTTGTTCAACGCAATGACATTTGGGAGTTTTTGGGGGAGGGTGCCCTCAAGCTATGTCAATTTTTTGTCGCTTAAATACCTACTAATATCAAAAACAACGAAGAAATTGATTTTTGTTAGGTTCATTTGGGGAGTTTCGGGGGGTGGCACTTTCAAAGTATATTGAAGTGTTTGTCTTTTCAGTATTTCATAATATCAAATAAAAGCTAGAGCTCTAACAGAAGCCGTTGAAAAAATTGATGTTTAAGGGGTCCTTTTGGGGGTGGATGGCACCCCCAAACTCTGTCAAAATATTAGCCTCTGACATATCTACTGATATCAAAAACACAAGCATAGTAAACTTGGTCGTGCAAAAACTTGATTTTTGGGGGTCCATTTTGGGGGAGTCCGTGGGGGGTGGCACCCTCAAACTATGTCGAAATATTTGTCTATTGTATCTGTTGATATCAAAAAATAAAACTGGCGCCCTAGTTTGAGCCAAACAAAAAATTAATATTTGGAGGGTCTGTTTTGGGGGGGTCCCATGAGGAGTATTCTCAAATGATGTCAAAACATTCGTCTCTTAGATATGTGGTGATATTTTGAAAAAACTAATTCCCTAGCTTGAGCCAATCAAAAAATTGTTTTTTTGGGGTCCATTTGGTAGGAGGCCTCAGCGAGGTGGTACCCCCAAACTCTGTCAAATTATTTGCCTCTAAATATCTACTGATATGAAAATACACTTGCACCGTAAATTAGGTCTTTCAAGAAATTGGTTTTTGGTGGGTCTATTTGGGGGGGTCCCCAAGGGGGGGGGTTGGCACCCCCAAACTATGTCCAAGTGTTTGTCTGTTAAGTATGTGTTGATATCAAAAAAAAACTGGCATCTTAGTTTGAGCCAATCAAAAAATTAGATTTGGGGGGGTCCATTTTGGGGGTCCCAAGAGGGTAATACCCCTAGCGATGTCAAAATATTTGTCTTTTAGAAATGTGCTGATATAAAAAAAACTAGTGCCCCAGCCTGAGCCAATTAAAAATTGATTTTTGGGGGTCCCTGAGGGGGATGGTACCCCCAAACCACATCAAAGTATTTGTCTCTTAAATATCTACTGATATCAAAAAACACCGGCACCTTAAATTAAGTCATTAATAAAATTGGTTTTTGGGGGCCCATTCTGGTCCTCAAGGGGGGGGGACGGTACCCCCAAACCATGTTAAAATATTTTCCTCTTAAATACCTACTGATATCAAAAAACACCGGCACCTTAAATTAAGTCGTTCAAAAAATTGATTTTTGGAAGTCGATTTTGGTTCCCCAACGGGGGGGGGGTGGTACCCCCGAAACCCCGTCAAAATATTTTCCTCTTAAATATCGACTGATAGCAAAAAACACTGGCACCATATGTTAAGCAGTTCAAAAAAGTGATGTTTGGTGTGGCCACTTGGGGGAGAGTCCCTGGGAGGGTGGTACCCCGAAACTATGTCAAGATATTTATCTCTTTGTTATGTCTTGATATTAAAGATGTAGCACCCTAGCTTAAGCCGTCAAAAAAACTGATTTTTGTTTGGGTCCTTTTGGAGGTTTTTGGGGGGTTGGTCCCCCCAAATATGTCAAAATAGTTTTGTCTTAAAAAGCTCTTCTGACACCTAAAAAATCTAGAACGCTTGCTTATGGTGTTTAGAAAGTGTTTTTTTGGGGCATCTTCACAGAGAATGAAACCTGATACCCTCTGATCATACATAGTGTCGAATAGAAAATATTGAAAGCGATTTGGTCGTATCCGAAAAAAAATTAATATATGCTAGATTTGATATAATCTTGGTTTGATAAAAATGATGGCCAAGTAGATAATTGAACCCAGGTCTTATGTTTCAAGCACTGGCGCCTTAAACCATTAGGCCACGGCAGCACGCACGCATAGGTGACTACCTCCAAAGCGAAGCAGGACATCCTGACGCGACCGACCTGACGCGAGACAACTCACCCCGGGAATCCTGACACCAGGGACATCCTGACGCTAGGGACATCCTGACGCTCGGGACATCCTGACGCCAAAAGCTCCAAACTTTTGCGCTCTGCTTTTTTTCTTTTTCTTCTTTTCGCTTTTCCGCGCTACGCCACAGCTATGCTTTTAACGATTAACGTTCGATTTTTGTGACGTAAGTATAATATTTTCCGTTAATTGCAAACTTCATACGAATCTCTGTTTTGCAGAAACAACTCAAAAACGAGGTGTATTTTTGCGACAAAAATTATGATGAAATCAAAGTTGAGTTAGCGAATATGTAAAATCGCTGGCGATAAGTTTCAAACGATGACCGAATGCCGCAATTGAAAGTAATATATGTTTTGCTGTTATTAAACGACCACGTAGGTATTTCATAAACAATAATATGTGTGATTCATTTACAAAGAAAAATGCTCTGAAAGGAATTGTATGTTAAAAGAAAATAGTAAAAATATAATTCAAAGTCAAGTACTGCAAATCGAAATTAATTAACGCGGCGATTAAAATTTAGTATTTTTGCCTATTATTATTGGATGACCACCTAGCAATTTTACATTCATTTTCATAAAAAAATTGTTAGTTTTTGGTTAGCAATAATTTATCGATAGCATTTCGATTAGCAGCTTAATGTCATTTTTGTGATCTTACTCTTTAATGAACTGAAAATTTTGGAGTTTATCCAAATTAGTAACTTGTTATTGTTTAAATGCTTTGATTTTGCAAGCGGAGAAATTACGATAATTTGGCATGCTGATGTGAAGCGTGCGACCGTGTTGTTTTGTTCTTTCAAAGTTAAAAACTGAGATTGCAAAAACTAATGGCTCCATTTATTAAGGTTAAAACCAAATAAACCACCCATTGGGAAAGTAATTAGTTGGATAATTACAAACTATTGCACAATATTTTAAATCTATTTTCCTTCTTGGCCGTAATTTCAACTTTGCTTTCAAACGTTGTCTATCGACAAATTATTGCTAACCAAAAACTAACAATTTTTTCATGAAAATGCGTGTAAAATTGCTAGGTGGTCATCCAATAATAATAGGCAAAAATACTAAATTTTTATCGCTGCATTAATTAATTTCGATTTGCAGTACTTGACTTTGAATTATATTTTTACTATTTTCTTTTAACATACAATTCCTTTCAGAGCATTTTTCTTTGTAAATGAATCACGCATATTATTGTTTATGAAATATCTACGTGGTCGTTTAATAACAGCAAAACATATATTACTTTCAATCGCAGCATTCGGTCATCGTTTGAAACTTATCGCCAGCGATTTTACATATTTGCTAACTCAACTTTGATTTCATCACGATTTTTGTCGCAAAAATACACCTCGCTTTTGAGTTGTTTCTGCAAAACAGAGATTCGTATGAAGTTTGCAATTAACGGAAAATATTATACTTAGGTCACAATAATCGAACATTAATCGTTAAAAGCGTAGCTGTGGCGTAGCGCGGAAAAGCGAAAAGAAGAAAAAGAAAAAAAGCAGAGCGCAAAAGTTTGGAGCTTTTGGCTTTCATCACGATTTTTGTCGCAAAAATACACCTCGCTTTTGAGTTGTTTCTGCAAAACAGAGATTCGTATGAAGTTTGCAATTAACGGAAAATATTATACTTAGGTCACAATAATCGAACATTAATCGTTAAAAGCGTAGCTGTGGCGTAGCGCGGAAAAGCGAAAAGAAGAAAAAGAAAAAAAGCAGAGCGCAAAAGTTTGGAGCTTTTGGCGTCAGGATGTCCCGAGTGTCAGGATGTCCCTAGCGTCAGGATGTCCCTGGCGTCAGGATTCCCGGGGTGAGTTGTCTCGCGTCAGGTCGGTCGCGTCAGGATGTCGCGGACCGCTCCAAAGTACGTCAAAATGTACTTGTCCTGAAAGTTTTTAGTGGTAGCAAAAAAAACTAGCGCGCTAGTTGAGGTCTTAAAAAGCTGATTTTTGGGACATCTTCACACAGAATGAAACCTGATACCCTCTGATCATACATAGTGTCACACAAAAAATATTATAAACGATTTTGTCGTAATGCAAAATAAAAATAATATGCTAGATTCAATAAAATATTAGTATGATAAAAGCGATGGTCAACTAGAGAGTTGAACCCAGGTCTAAGGATTTCAGCACTGGCGCCCTAAACCATTTGGCCAAGGCAGCACGCGCAAGTACGTGACTAAAATCACTTAATAAACTTGTGGGGTGCATATGCCCCAAACCATGTGATGTAGCGCCTCCAAAATTGGAGGGACGCAAGTTCGTGAATACACTTATCATCTGTCCAAATTTCAAGTTTCTAGCTTTGGTATGACTAAAATCACTTAATAAACTTCAATGTCACAAGTTTGGGGGCATATGTCCCAAACCACGTGACATAGCGCCTCCAAAATTGCAGGTGCACAAGTTCATGTATAGATTTATAATCTGTCCAAATTTCAAGTTTCTAGCTTTGGTGCTTTTCGAGTAGTTGCCACCACCAGATGATTTGCTGAATAAATAAAGAAGAAAAAAAAAGTGTCGGAATCATCATGGTTTATTTTTGAGAGCTGAAAGGGCATGCCCAGATCCTTCTAAATTTGAAAGTTTTATTACCCTAGTGCCATTAGTTTTCGAGCTAGGGCTGTTTAAACCTAAAATTCGCATTGCATTTTTTGGCTTGGAAACTTGTTTGGCATGACCAATTGCCCCCAAAATTTGCACTAAGAATGATTCGTATGTGCCCCAGCTAAAATGTAAATTTCAAGTTTCTACTTTCAGTTGTTTCAAAGTTGTAGCGTTTTTAATTTTTGTTTACGAATTCGTAAAATACGCTGGAAAAAACATAAGGTCTTCCGACGCAAAGCGTCACGGAAGTCCAAATAATCATCATCACATGTTGGATCCGGTATTGTTCCCGTTGACGGAGTTGGCCAGATTTCGTATGGTTATTGTCTTTACCATGCCTCGCCATTTTGCTCGATCACATGCATCCTCTTTCACCTGTCCATTTTTCTTCATCTCATTCTCTATTTGCTTTTTGCACATTTGTTTCGGTCTTCCTCTACAACCACTCACTTCGAATTTCAAAGCCTTCACTATCACATCTTCAACTTCTTTCTTCAAAACATGATTGTACCACTGCATACTATTTGCTTTAGCCATCCTATCTGAAGACTCGTTTATGCCCAACATGTCTATTAACTCCTCGCTGTTTCTTCGATCTAACAGCTTCACATCATACATCGCTGGCATCATCGCTCTTTCTGTTCTTCTCAGAATTGCCATTTCTTTTTCTCTCAAGCACCATGCTTCACTTCCATACAACATAGCTGATCTCACTCAACTTGTGTAAACCTTCCCTTTCTTCTTTAACGAAAACCTTCTGCCTTTGAGTACTTTGCTGCATTCCCGAACTTATCCAACCAATTTTGTTCTAGCTGTTACCGTTCTAGCTGTTACCGTTCTAGCTGTTACCATCCAAACAATTAGTGTACTAGCTGTTAAATAAATAAATTAAAAAATTCTTGAAGAAAAGGTTTTCCATGTAGTGCGAAATCCAGTAAGAATTCAGGCTACACTTGCTTCACAGAAATGTAGCAGCTCTTAATATTTTGTGAAGAAACATTAAAGCATAATAATTTTGTTTTTTTTACTATAATCAATAATCAATAAACAGACACAATGAGCTACCAACAAAACTAGCCAAAAATTTAAGAAAAATAGACAAAAGAAAAAATTAGGTGTATATAATTATGCCCAATACTTACTTTTTGTATTGAAGCCATTTGTGACTAAACCCTAATTAAACTAAACACAAAAAACTTTATGGTGCAATCTTAATTACAATAATTTGCATTAAGTTTTGACAAGGTTTGACAAAACTGAACTTGGGCTGTGAAAACAATCAATCAATCAATAATTTATTTACACTGTCAAAAAAGTATAAGATGAAAATTAGTTGGAGACATTCTAAATATTAATAATTCTTGACAGGAGGGAGGCAACGAATTGATCTTTCGGTCTCCGAGTCTGCAGCCCCCAAGTTGAATCGAGGAAGAGTAATTCATTTAAGATTGCTTCTTATTTGAAACAAAAACAAGGCAGTACCGCTCTGTAAATTTTAATTATAATTTTGTAATAGATATTTTTTGTATTTGTTTTTAAATAATCTTGCTGATGAATTTCTGATGGGATATTATTCCAAATTTTAACTCCTTGATATTTAATGCATTGTTGCAGTCGTATAGTTGAATATTGGGGAATGTATAAAATATTGCGTGACGATTCGGTTGCTCTGGTTGCATGTCAGAATCAGAATCAGAATTTATTTGTTTAGTCGACATTTCGAGAAAAAAAAAAAAAATACATGAAGTAAAACAAATTTCACCATTACCGAAGAGCAAAAGAGAACAAAAAATTTCACAATGCAACAAGGAATCGTGAAGGGACGCGAAGTCTTCAAGTCAAACGATTTCCGAAAAAAAAATTCAGACAAGAAAATACGCTCGAAGTCAATGGTGCTTTCCAGCTATTGGTACATATTTAGGTAAAATAAATACGAGACTTATTCCTCTTAGTGGAGACCACAATGCCCAATCCGTAAGTTCTGGTAATCTAATAAACTACTGAAGTATATTGTAATTTTGAAATGTCCATCGTTTGTGTTCTTTAATGAATTTACGATACAATAGTTGTTTCATTGAATTAGGCAAAGAATTCCATAGTTTAGCCCCTTGAAATTTGATCGATTTTTGGGCTCTATTTGTTGAGTAGTAAGGTAACATTAAACGTTGAGAAGATGATCTTGTATTGTGTGTGTTGGAAGATCTGAACTCTGTATAGAAAGTTTCAAAGAATTTTGGGAGAGCTTTTTTGAAAAAACCTGTGCATGAATTTGCTTAATTCCAATTTATATAAATCATCTATCTTGAGAATTTCGAATCGGTGATACAGATGTTTGGGTGATTTACGCCAATTAAGACGTCCAATAGCTTTTAGGGTTTTGTTTTGTAATGATTTTAGTTTTGCCGAAACTGTTTTGTTGCAGGATCCCCATATAATTATTCCATAGGAGAAAAAAGGATGAATGAGTGCGTAATATAAAGTTTTCAGAGCAGAAGTAGGCAAATATTTATTTAGCTTGAACAAGATTCCGACATTACGAGCTACTTTGGTTTCTAACATTTTTATATGTGATGAAAAACTGAGATTTTTGTCAATTAAAACTCCGAGGTATCGCAATTCTTTAGTATTTTGAATATGATCAGAGTTAAATTTTAATGAAATATCACTTTTTGAGGATCGTAATTTGTGGTTAATAACGATTGCCTGTGATTTACTAGGGTTTATTTTTAGTTTGTTAGCGTCCATCCATTGTTTCACTAGCAACAGTTCATTATTACAAAGAGTTTCCAGTTGTTTCAAATCTTTTGAAGAGTACAGTAATAAAGTATCATCAGCGAACAAACGAGGGTTACATAATAACACATTGTGTAGATCGTTAATATACAAAAGAAAAAGTATAGGGCCCAGTACAGATCATTGCGGAACGCCTGTTTTGATTTCTTGCAATGAGGAGATGGTATTGTTCACATAGACATATTGCTGTCGATTAGTCAAATAACTTTCAAATAATTTATAACAAACTCCTCGTATACCATGTGAGGAGATGTTTTTTGTTAGTGTAAAAAGTTTGGATAATTTAGATGGAAGGTTATTTGTAAAGTGAGAGTGGACTATTTTAGCTACTTCCATCTTGAAAAGATCATTGAGTTTTAATATAGAGAATTCATTACAAAATTTAGTTGGACTTTCAAGTGAAAAGCCACCTCCAATCGTTTTTACAGCTTTATTTTGGAGGGATTTAATTTATTAATGTAAGAAGGAAAAGTAGAGCCCCAGATAGGTAGACCATACATAAGTTTTGCAAGTTGGACAGCAGCAACAATGTCTTTGCTTTCAGCTTTTATTTGAATTTTGAAGAGTACAGTAAATGCAACAGGGTTCCCACGATCGGAAAAAGTCAGGAATTTTGTAACGGCATTTACCAACCAGGAAAAGGCAGGGAAAGTGGTAATATTGAATAAGTATGGGAAACACTTAGGCAAAAGTAGCACACTGCAGCATGTAGAAACTAATGCGATTGAAGCGGATAAATATTCAATATCACGTTTGTCTTTCTAATACTTTTGTTTAAGAGTAGAAAAATAATAACAACTCATCTGGCTTTGTTGTGTTAAAGCTTCAAGAATGGTGGTCGTGCCGATTTATTTTGTCACAATACAAGTTCAACAAAACTTTAATTTAAGAGTATTATAATGCTGTAGTTAAAGAGTATTATTGCATCAAAGGCAATTAAGCAAACGGAAGAATTCAAGTACCAGTAGCCTACTAGCACTAAAAGGAGGAATAGCGTGGTATATGCAGACGGCAGGCAAAAGCTTGGCAGAAAACAGAACAGAGGAGGCTATTTCAACAGCTGCTGCATCGGAATGAAGTTCAGAGATATTAACCTAGGGCATGTTTAAAATGCACTGATAGCCTACAGTAGGCTGTCTGCCTTGGCCGTGTTTGGTTGTTTAGTTAAGTTGAGAGATTTAGTAGCCTGCGCGCTAATAAAACATGCGTTATGAGCAAAGATTGCGAAGTTACGCAGACTCTTTAGCAAGATTGTATTACTGTTCAAAAAATATTAGCAAATTTTAATGTACATAATTGAATGCTTCGTGAATTAGTACAGTATAAGTAATTGAAATAGTGCGATGTACTTCATTTATTTCCATATTTTTTACAATAACAGTTCAAAGTAACCAGCAGAAAAATGAGAGAAGGGTAGCTCTTGAGTTAACTGCAAAACACAGACTAAGAATGTTATTTGAGAATTAAGAATATAACATGACAAAATTAGTCAATTGTTAATTCTCAATATAGGGGCTGCAGAGTTACTAGTCCTATGAATGGTTGAGAGCAGTATCAAATGTAAGAGCATTGCAGATATACAAAAGAAAGCGCCTATTTCACAGAAAATTTACAATCCACAAAACAGCATAAGATGCGATGCGCTGCAGTTTTCTATTTTTCTTTTTCATTATAGATTTTCTGGTAAAATAGTCACTCGGTATACAAAATGAATAGCAGATACTCTTCTTAAGTTGTTAGATGTGATGATAGACAGACAAGCTCATAATTCAGCTAATTATGAATTTTTGTTCTTCATAGAATAAGCTGACATACTGGTTAGTAAAAGTTGTGGCAAAATATTTTTGAGCTGACTATTGTTACATAGGTACATAGGTGCCAGCAGTTTTTTTTTGTTAGAGTTGCAAAATTTAAAAAAAGGTGAAGTTCAAATGTTAAAAGGGCACTTTTTGAATTTTAACATTTATCGTTAGAAGCTCAAGTCTGATTTTTTTTTTGTATTTGTTTTGTAGATGTAGTGCCAATTTAGATCAGCAAAGACTTTCCCTTTTTTTCCTGATTGGAGAAAATAAAAGGCAAGCCAGAAGTTGCACCACCCTGCCATGCTTCCGACTCCCATGTTTAGGTACTTGTTATTTTGTAAACTACAGGATTATAAGCATGTCAGAATGGTCCATTAATTGCCCACAAAGTGTTTTTTTTGTTCAATCAAGAGCAACATGTGTAACGAACTCCAAAAAAAAAAGACCAAGCTCGCCTGGGGTTCTTACAGAACGTGTGCTGCCATGGTTTGAATTCTTCTTTATTCAGAAACAAATAATGAAATAAATAAATAACTATACCACGCTACAGCACGGTTTCAAATTAAACTTGAAACCGGCGAGCTAACGAAAGAGAAACCCAGCTGGCTTAACCAAAAAAATACATGCTAACGAAATATCTAAACATAAATAACGTCATTTTACGTCTGACCATCAGGTCTTAAAAGGAAGAAATGAATTGAAGAATGCTTGCCATCACAGTCAAAAGCGCAAAGCTTGCCTTCTTCATGTTTCGCGCATAAACAAAGAAACAAACTTAATTATATGCAAATTTAAACACGTACAAACTCCAGCGATTTGTAACAGGTTTCAAGCAAAAATTACAACAGCTGCAAAATGCCCTGCAGACCGCGCTCTTTGCGTAAAGGCAAACAAATTAAGAATTCAAAAAATGCTATACAGCACATCAGGATGTAATGCTATGATGTAACACTCCCGCCCAAATGGAAACCCCAAAAAGGAAAAACATTTGCCAACAATGAAAAATACGTCACAGCAAACGTAAACAATCATGATTAGCTGTATATACCACATGAAACAGTTTTAACACTACAAAACACAGTAACACAAAATGAAATACAAAAGTTAACAAGCAGATTCACTCAAAATTACACACAATTTAGCAATTGGTCGTTTCATGGTTGATCCTGAAGTTTTCAATAATACAGTTCTAACTTTACCATGCTTATCAGGGTAAGTTTCTAATACCCTTCCCATGACCCATTTAGACCTCTGCTGCATGCTCTCTGCAAGCAGTACTACGTCACCGACTTGGACATTCCGCTCAGGTTAGAACCATTTCTGTCTTTGGGTCAAGTTAGGCATAAATTCATTTACCCATCTACACCAAAACTGATTACTAAGGAATTGCACTTGGGCCCAACGCCTGTGGGCGTAACAATCCTTTTTTGAAAACAAACCAGGTGGCAAATTTTGATATCTTTGTACGACGGGAAAACTTGGTTTGGCAACGTAACAGCCAGGCCATTAACCTTTTAAGCTTCTAAAGGCTCGAACAACGCTCAATCAAACGTAAAATAGCACAATCATTTTCAGTCACAATGTTGGAAAAAACGGTCTGATGTTTTAAAGGAGAGAATTCTTTTGGAAATTGTGCATCGAGTTTAACGGGAAACTGAGGCCAAAGTGCCTTTGACTCCCACAAAAATTGTGGACCCTTTAACCAAGAATTTAAACAATCATTAGGCTTGTCCATTAATCCACGACTTGGTAGATCAGCAGCATTTAATTTAGAAGGTAAAAAGTGCCACTCGCTGGGGTCACTGGATTATTCAATGATAGCAAATCGATTTGCCACAAAAATTGGAAATCTTTTAAATCTGTTCAAAATGCTCAATAAAACAGCAGTAGAGTCAATCCAAAAATAAGATTGACAAACATCAAATTTTAATTCTCCTTTTACTAAAGCGTTTAGTCGTATGGCCAGAACTGCTGCAGTCAGTTCCAAGTGCGGAATCGATACTGCTTTAATAGGCACTAAGCGTGATTTAGCGATGACGAATGCGCAGAAAATATTATCGTCTGTGTCCACCAAACACAAATACGAACAAGCCGCATAAGCATAAGAAGACACATCGGCAAAATTGTGTATTTCTATCGATTTTAGTGCCTTTATATTCGTCGGTGTAAAACAACGCGGAATTTGAACGTGGCTAAGCTCTTGGAGGCGATTAAGCCAACGCTGCCATTTTTCTAACTCTGGATCAGAAATACTCACATCCCAGCCAAACTTTTGCCTACAAAGTTGTTGAAACAAAAGCTTTGGCTCTAACACTATTGGACAAACAAAACCAAGTGGGTCATAAAGACTAACTATAGTGGACAAAATGCCCCTTTTGGTGTTAGAAAATTCGCGCAAATTCACGTTACATGTAAAAATGTCCTTTTCAACATCCCAGTGGACGCCAAGGACACGTTCAGAAACATTTTCAGAAAAGGAGTAGCCTTGCAGCGCTTTAGAGCGCTCCGCTTCAGGAATTTGATCTAAGACTACACTGCTGTTCGACAGCCACTTTCTTAAACAAAAACCCCGCTTTGAAAGCAAATCACAGAGCTGTGTCTGGGCAGTCAGAGCTTCTGCAACGGAAGGGAGTGACACGAGGCAGTCGTCAACATAAAAATGCTTATTTACAATCTCCGACATGTTCGGTTCAAACAAATGCCCAAATTCAGCAGCCGTTTGTTTCAATGCAAAATTAGCGCATGTGGGTGAGGACTTGGCTCCAAAAATATGAACCAACATTCTGTGGACAACAGGTTCTTGGTCTATTTTCCCATTTGGCCACCAAAGAAAATGAAGGGCGTCGACATGGCTGGGTTTCACAAACACCTGATGAAACATGGCTTCCACGTCCGCCACTAGTGCCACGCTTTCTTTACGAAAACGCATTAAAACTCTGATAAGACTATTCATTAAATCCGGACCACGTATTAAATTGTTGTTCAGCGAGGTACCTTTATATTTAGCTGCGCAATCAAACACGACCCTCACTTTATCCGGTTTATGCGGGTTAGTAACAGCATGATGAGGCAAGTACCACGTAGGGCCTGTGTAATTATTCAAGTGTTCATGCGGAACTTGTTGAGCAAAACCCTGTTGTAAGTAGGAAGAAATAACTTTTGTATACTTACCTCGAAAGTCGTCATCTTTGGTAAACCTTTGCTTTAAGCTGGAAAGACGCTGCTTGGCCACAACAAAATTGTTCGGAAGCTCGACATCACCTCAATGGCAGTTGGTAGTGACCATTTTGTACTTCAACTGATTTGGTCAAAAGCTGAAGAGCAGCCCGATCCTCCTTTGAATTTGGAGTGTCGAGCACGCTTGTCCCATTTTGAAAATCGGTTTCCCATAATTGCTTGACAAGCGCAACCTCAGACGGCTCATTACAGCAAGTAAAGTTTACGGAACAATTAACTGTGAAAGAAGGTGACAAGGATGGACCCAAAAGAGACCAACCCAAAGGTGTAAGAATAGCTGAAGGAAGACCACGAGGCCCTTTACGAGTGCTGCTCAGAAGAAACAACTCCGGGTTGTCTGCTCCGAGAAGAAGGCCAACAGTATCACCGGGTATGGTGTCAAAAGTCACATCGTGTAAGTAGCTCAACTTAGACAAGTCTTTGTTAAGCGGAATGGCATTTGGTTGAATTGGTATCTCGTCTATCGATAGCACTTTACACAAATTCAACTTTTTATTACCCTTTAAATCCGATATATTTAGGTCAAACGAAAGACCTTCATAAGACTTACTGGATGTGGCAAGAGTTTGCAGAGAAATACTTTGTTTACTACCAGTAATTCCCAGCTTGTTTACAATTCCAATGTCACAGAAAGAGTGAGTCGACCCTTGGTCCAAGAAGGCATAAGTTTTTATTTGCTTTCCATGCCATTCTATGATAACGGGAACAACACAGAGATACACGCTAGGTCCAGAAAGTTTATACTTACGTGCTGAGGAAAAGGCTCCCACCTTTTCACACTCTGAAGTAGATGTGCCCACATCCACAGTGGAACTTTTCCGTTTTGATTCAGACTTTGGAAAGTGTAATAACATGTGGTGAAAGGATTTTGCGCAATCACATTTCTCACATGGTTTCTTACGTTTACACTCCGGTGTTCTATGTTTAGGGCTCAAGCACTTATGACACAGTTTAGATGATTTTACGAAAGTGAAACGCTTTTCAACAGGTTCAGCGCGAAACTTTTGGCATTCTGCTAGTCTGTGAGTCTTCTGTTCACAGAACCAGCAAGCACCTGAAGCAAAATTATTTGGTTTGGAATTATTACCTTTTGCCGAAACATTCACGTTAAAGGCCAAAGTTTTAACCTTTGATTGTGGATTTTTTGTGCCAAACGATCGCAAACCAAAAACCGAATTCGCTTCCTCAGACTCTGCCTGAACGAAAGAAACGAAGTCCGAAAATCAGGCTATTGAATTTGTGGCATTTTCGATTTGAACGCTTTTCTTAACCCATCGCCCTTTTAGCGCATTGGGCAATTTCTGCACAAACTGTGTAAGGGTATCTAAAGAGTTAAGGCTATTTAAATAGTTTATGCTTTGTAAAATAACAAAGGTCTTGTCCAGCAAATCAGCAAATCGTTTTAATTCTTTGGCATCTCCGTGTTTTATCGGAGGAAAACTTTTAAGTTTCTGCTCACACACATCCGAGACCACCCAAGGGGAACCGTATTCCTTTATGAGCCTTTGCTTTGCCGACTGATAGCAAAGCTCACCCTTCTCAGAAAAGTGCTTAATTTTATCCTTAATGGGGTCCGTACAATGTTGAACAAGTAGACAAAATAAAGTATTTTGGTCTGTGACTCGTGACTCGACGTGGGTTTCAAAATTACGTAAAAAATTTTTAAACTCGAGTCGGTCACCTGAAAATTTAGCAAACTCAGGCCGGGGCAAAAACAGGCTCTCGTAGCTAAGATTATTCTGCCACGGAAAAGGAAATGTTGGAGCAGGAAAACTTTGGCGATTATAATTCACAAACGAATTACTTTCTGGCGCTACACCACGTTTCGGTTCAGTAGAGTGGTTCACTCTATTTTTTGGTAAAACGGTAGATGTTCCTGGCCGAAACTCAGGGGCTGTTGCGGTTAGTATACTAGAGGAGGCCTTCTTAATAGTGGTTGCTGAATTATTTTCCTGAGGAAAGTTAGCCAGTTTTACTGCGTCGGCTTTTGGTACCGCAGTTTGAGAGCCAGCAGTATCAGTTTGAATAACCGATTTAAAAACATTGCAAGGTTTTTCTTTGACAAGGCATGTCAATTTAGTATTATGCTCGGCAGTGCGAATGGCGAAAGGGATCTCAATTTTAGATCTATGAGCAGTGTCGCGTTTAAAAGATTTTACCGACCCGGTTTCGCTCCATACCTCACACTGGACAGATGCCAATTCTAGTTTACGAAGTGCCTCGCGTTTTTTAATTTGTTGTTTTAGTTCATTTTTACGGCGCTCTTCTTCAAGTTTTAATTCATTTTTATGGCGCTCTTCTTCAAGTTTTAATTCATTTTTACAACGCTCTTCTTCATTTCTACGGCGCATTAATTCGTACTCCAATTCAAATTGTGTGTTTTTCTTCTTCTGCCAGCTCATCGAGCTGACTTGCTTGAAGCTGTGCGATTTTTAGTTGTTCTTGGGCTTGCATGCGTTTTACGCTGATATTAGAGGACGTCGAACTTGCCCTCGTTTTACTGGTGACACTAGTCATAGTTGACAAGTTATCATGAACGTTTTTATAGAAATCACTTTCAATTTGCGCAGTATTAGGTTGGTTTTCGTCATAGGGAACAGTTTTTGTTTCGCCGCTTAACCCACTTTCTTCGGGCACAACAGTTTTAGTTTCGTTATCTACCCTGGAAGTTTGAGGAACATCACGAAGCCATTGTTTAACGCATTCGTTAAACTTTTGTTTACTTTGTGTTAACCCAAACGGAGTAATGGTAGCAGATTCGTCATCAGCATTTTTAACCATTTCAATTAGTTTAGAACTATTGTCATTAACTTCATGCATAACCTTTTCCAATTGTTTGAAATTTGGATTGCGCAAGCTCATGATTTTTTCAGCAGCAGAATAATTGGCGTCAAGAACAGAATGTAATTTCTCAATTTCTTGATCTTGCCCCACCTTATCAGGACAGGGTCCAGGAGTTTCTGACTCCAGCGTGGCTAATGGGCCTAACAATCGCAACAAATCTAGCACACACAAAAAACTAACTAATTTTAGCATAGAACAATTCGTATACAGCAGATAGGTTGATGCTCGCTTGAACCTCCAGCAAACACTTCGAAGAAAAATTTCCCGTTTGGAAAGGAAAAATTTAAATTCGAACGCTAACAACAAAATATAACGATCACAGATAATCTGAAATTCACTAAAAAGTATTAGTTTACGGATACAAATTTAAACTAACCAGATTGTCCTTTTCTCACGGAATCTTGATTGAACGACAACAAGTTGTAGATGTTGAGTTGATTGCTGCTTGTACTTGACGAACCAAATGCGGATAGAATTCGCCGTTGATTACTTGAAAAGACAGCGCAAGAACTCAGAGTTGCAGTCGACAAATTGCTCGTGAGATCGGAAAACCAGAAACCTTCTAAATGTGGAGCCAAAAGAAGCCAAATCAAACTTTGTTCCAGCCGATGAGAAGAAATCTATTTTGAAACTTCTTCCAAGTATATTTCGAAACTTCTTCTTAGTCTATTTTAAAACTTTTAGTGTAATTTGAAACTTTGTAACGAACTCCAAAAAAAAAGACCAAGCTCGCCTGGGGTTCTTACAGAACGTGTGCTGCCATGGTTTGAATTCTTCTTTATTCAGAAACAAATAATGAAATAAATAAATAACTATACCACGCTACAGCACGGTTTCAAATTAAACTTGAAACCGGCGAGCTAACGAAAGAGAAACCTAGCTGGCTTAACCAAAAAAATACATGCTAACGAAATATCTAAACATAAATAACGTCATTTTACGTCTGACCATCAGGTCTTAAAAGGAAGAAATGAATTGAAGAATGCTTGCCATCACAGTCAAAAGCGCAAAGCTTGCCTTCTTCATGTTTCGCGCATAAACAAAGAAACAAACTTAATTATATGCAAATTTAAACACGTACAAACTCCAGCGATTTGTAACAGGTTTCAAGCAAAAATTACAACAGCTGCAAAATGCCCTGCAGACCGCGCTCTTTGCATAAAGGCAAACAAATTAAGAATTCAAAAAATGCTATACAGCACATCAGGATGTAATGCTATGACGTAACAACATGCACCCCTTTACTCATGTAATGCTGAGTAGCCTATACCTCGTACTACCTTTCGACCACAACAAGTTAACTGTTTGACCTTAATTATGCCAAATCAAGAATTTTAGTCCTATAGTAGTGGATATAGCAGCCGCTTGGATACAACTATACTCTGGTCACCGCAAGTTTTTTTTTAAGTCCGCAGTCCGCAAATCCGCAACCAAATTTCAATTTTCTTGATCCGCAACCGCAAGTCCGCAATTGGTCGTTTAAAAGCTTAGTCCGCAACCGCAAGTACGCAACGACATTTCAAGATTCTTGAATCTGCAACCGCAAGTTCGCAACTTTCTAATTTTTGAAGTCTGCAACTGCAAGTTCGCAACTTTGTAATTCTTGAAGTCCGCAACAGCAAGTCCGCAACTTCGTAATATTTGAAGTCCGCACCGCAAGTCTGCAACTTTTTATGAACCGAGTGAAAAAGTTTTGCAATCAACCACGTCCCAAAGTGAACTGTTCAGAATTGATTAGCAAAAATAAGTCAAAAGTTGTGACTTGTGAGAAGTATTTAGCAAGCGTATGGTGAATACATTCCACGCAATAGAAGAAATTACTCACAATCGTTGATTGTAGTAAATGTACCGCAGCATGACTTGTTTTTGAGCTGCTTTTTCGGATGGCAAACTTAAGAATTGAATAGCCCAGCCCTTCTTACTTTCAGGTCCAACTCAAAACAGAGTCAAACGCTTGTAATTTTGGTTAAAGTTTTTGACTTGACTAAGGGTTTTTAGCCCCCAGCCCTCCTGGTTGCACTTCTGCTTATACAGTAGGTGCCTAAACTGCGTGGAAGCATAGTGCACAACCCTCCGGCGAACCCTCAAAAATGCTACAATGAAGCTAGGAATTAGGAGATTAAAATCCATTGAATTACAGTGCGAAGCCATCAAATAGCAAAGCACAATCCGGATTTCCGCTTGCAACAATATATTCTATGAAAACAATTTTTTTCGAGGCAGGAAAAAGCAAAGACAGTTGAAGGCAAAAAAACATTCATATCACTAATCGTATTACTAAATTTTTAGTCCCTAGTTTCAATAAATACTCTAGGAATGAGATAAGCTCATGCTACCAGCAATGCCGTCGCCAGACCAAACGAAGTGAGAGGGTCCTAGCCGAAAATGGACTGAACTTTTGCACATAAAAAGTGACATTTTAAAGCTACAATTTTGTATTCATCTTTGGAAAAAGATACATATAAGCCCGGCAGCGTTTATTAGCTCGTTTCGCATGCGGCCGGTATAATCGCTTGAAAAATATGTCTACAGGAGTGAATACGACCAGAAGCGCAACCAGGGTTTTGTTAAGTAAGAGATAGGGGGCTTGAACCAAAAGTAAATGTTTTTTGCACAAAAATTGTCTAATTTAGGTCCTGTGCTGAACCAACCGTTGCTACTCAAGCGTGTTACAGAGGGGGCTCAGCTGCAGGGTGATTTTTGCGATTTTGCGGCAAAAATAGCGATTTTAACGCCATTTGAATCACATTTCGCACATTTTAAAACCATATCAATAATTACTGTAAATTGCTAAAATTCAGAAGTCATAGAACGATTTAAATTGTATAGCCTCTTGAGCTACCATATACATTAGGTCAAGTCCAAAACACGTTTAAACGCTTATTCTTTTTTTGGTTATATTTTCTAAATGACTTGGTTAAAGGGGGTTGATGACCCTGTAGCTTCATCCCCCTAATTGTGCCACTGAGTGCGAACTAAAATAAATCTTGAGTGTGCTCTAAAAAAAAACAGCTGGTCTTTCAAAAAATGTTTTCGCGTATTGTTTCAGGTCATAATCACTAACGAAATACCAGTTATGCTTCTGTAGGCATACTTCCCTATTCCGCGAAACATCCGTCAAGGCGTGTTAATAAGACGGATTATTGGGTCACATTTATGTAAAGCAGTTGGTGGCCAGCAATTTTGCAAACAATCGAGAAAACTTCAAACGAGAATCATGTTTGAAAATTGTTATTCCTTTTTTCATTATTGCCTGTTGTCTTGTCGTTACGCGATGCTCCAAAAAAGCATTCTGAATGAATCAAAATGGGGGGCACAAGCAGTCGTTAGGGGGGAACGGCACCCCTGGCCTCACCGTAGCGACGGCACTGGCTACCAGTCAGGAGCGTATTTAGGGGGGGCCATTGGGCCATGGCCCCCCCTTTGGGTTGCCAGGATTTGCATAGAAAAGTGAGCAAAATTGAGGCATGGCCCCCCTTTGCAAGTTGTGCATCAGGCTTTGGGCTCGAAATTACCTGATATTGGGCGAAAATTGGGACGAAATTTGAGTGATGACCTTTTTTTTTGTTTTGTTTGTTTTTTTGCTCTTCACCTGATTTTGGGCGAAAATTGGAACAAACTTTAAGTGAAGACCTTTTTTTTTTGCTCTTCACCTGATTTTGGGCGAAAATTGGGACGAAATTTGAGTGATGACCTTTTTTTTTTTTTGATCTTCACCTGATTTTGGGCAAAAATTGGAACAAAATTTGAGTGTGACAATTTCAAATTCTGATCTATGTTCCTCTCAAATTTTCTGAAGTTTCTGGCTCCCCCTTTTTAAAATCCTGCGTACGCTACTGTTACCAGTACAAAAAATGATACCTCAGTGGCAAATTTTGTAAACTCATGGTAAAAAACAACAAAGCCATACTTTGAACCAGGGCTGCAAATTCGAACTTAAACCCAAAAAAAGTCGGTTGTTTTGACGAACTTGAGAAAACAGTGTTGACTTCAATTTGAATCAGGTTAGACCCGCTTGTAATAGCCTGTCTCGCCGCGCGCCGTATCCTTCATATATCTGCAGTCATACCACACTTTGGATATAAATATAACAATGTTAATCCTCATAGAACACCAAAAATTTGATTCATCCAACGGAGCACGGCAAAACAAGAAGTCAATTATCAGCTAGCCAAATCAATATCAATTAACTAAAATTTACTAGACCAAAATTTACGCTATTGATTATACTAACACTATGCTAGACTTTACTAGATTATATTACTAAAAAATTGCTTCGAGGTCTTACTATAGAAATAGAAACATCAGCAACCAACTTACTACACATCTTACTTGATACACTAAACTACGAAAATTTGAGACACCACATCATTCATACTGTCAAAGACTACCTAATTTGAACACTAGTTGCAGACGTAAAGATTATGAGATTAAAGGTCTAAAGACAATACAGTTAAAATTACTGCAATGACAGTTCTAGAAGATTCTTAAAACTAGCACAAAAGGGGGATCTAAAATGTTCTAAAAAATCAACCAACTATTTGCATAAAAGATGAGAACGCGTCATGTATTCGTTTCTCACGTTACCAAACAGCATGTCAACAAAAAGAAAGCGATTAAGTCGAAAAGCAGACCTAGTATTTATGTCATCCTGAAGTCGAAAAACTTGATATTTTTGCCGAACTTGAACTCAAAAAAATTAAATTGGTTTCTTAGGTTTGACTGGGTAAAAACATGAATATTTTACGAAAATAGTAAGAAATTTCAATATTTGTATAAAACTTGCGGAATTGTGGACTAAAATTAAAAATAGTCCGCAACCGCAAGTCCGCAATTTAAACTGCCAAAGTCCGCATGTCCGCAACTTTTTTCGTTAGTCCGCAATTGCGGACTAACTTGCGGACTTGCCCAGCTCTGCTATTGAGCCTGTGGCTTAAACCATATGCTGCATTTGCCTCCATCTTGTATGGATTCAAACACCATGAACAATCACTTAACAGTTAGGAAATGTCCACTACTTTAGGTTATTTAGTCGTCTTCATCTATGTAACAAATGAGTTCTGTTGTGATAGTTTCTGGATTGTGTTAAAATAACTGCAATTTTTTGTATTTCAGATGACTAGAGCTTAGTTTGTTTTGAGCAAGGTTAGGTATGGAAAAAGTCTGGAATTTTTTGTTGACAAATGCGTGGGAATCCTGATGCAAATATTCTTAAATTTGACTAAACAATTAATGTGAAACACGTTTGCCTACCGTAGTGTTGAAGTCAAGAGTATTACAATTGTAGTGTCTATTGCATGTTGTATATTGGTAGCAAAACCAAACACTCCATAATAGTTAATCATACATGTATCTAAAGCTGTACAGTGTTGCTTTGTTGCTCCAGCTTTTATGATTATTTTTTACTGGAACTCTAAAAACTGCAATAAGATTTTGCTTTGGAGAAAATTGGATAACTTTTTGTAAAGACAGTGTTGACTGTTGAGCTCACACTTAAACTTTTGACAATGCTGGAAGTTCTTTGCTATCAACAGTTTTAATATGGATCTATGATTAGCTAAATTCAAGTCAGTTACCATGAAAGCTAAAAACTAAAAATCTACTGTCAATGCCTAGCTCAAAGCTGAGTCAAGCCAAACTGAAAAAAGCTTAAAGGATATTCATAGCTTTTTTGTTTGACATTAAGCTTTAGAAGCCAGATACGTAATTTAAATAGTAAATTCTCAACCACAAAATGCAACCGTATGAAAAGAGTCAACTCGGCTTGAAAACTACTAGATACCACAATATTGTGTTCTAGTCATAAACTATTCAAAAAATGCATAGCAATTGTTTGTTTTACCAAAAATAAAAGTGAATTAAATACAAACAGTTTTAAGTCTTTATGAAGGACGCAGATATTCTACAACATAAAAATAGCATTATATGGAATTTTTGGAAATCCCATTGCTGAAAATGTGGTTCCAGAAATCAATACCATTTTTCTGGGTTAAGAAACTACAAAATATTGGTAATTTTCATGATTTAATCTGAAGCACCACATAGTGGTAGAAATCAAAGGTGACCACAATTTTGCATTTACAAACATCTATGATTGTCAAATATTGACAAATACGAGGTGACACATTCTAAACATCAATTATCACAATTTTGATCAACAAATATGTTAAGGTCACTATGCCAAAAATACCAAAATTTGACAAAATTTCCGATTTTTGACAGGCCTGGGGCATCCCCAAACAAGAAATTTTCAAACCAATTTTACAAAAGTTATTTTTTCATGAAATGAATTGCAAGGGTGAGACTTAAGAAGTTTCAAAAGTTGATGAAATATGGACCTTCGTAGTCTTCATTCTGCTCTCAAGTTCACATTGAAAAAAGAACATGATTGCAAACTTCCATCTCGGGACATTCCAGTGGAAAGAACTGAACTTGGCTTTGAGACCAGTGTATACCGAAAGTCCACTTTTTCTGGTCAATAAATCCACTAAGAATCCTTCAGCTTGTGAAAACGAAAAACGAGCCTAATTCCATACTAAAACACAGAGTACCGATACTTATGATATGTGCCAAAAACAAGCTTAAACAAGAAATTGATTTTATCAAAGAGATCTTGCTCCTCAACAGTTACCCTGAAGATATATTGCTCAAGCACATATCCAAGAAAATTGAACAATTTTCTACAGCCAAACCCTTTGGGCCAGAAAAGTATCCAGTGTTCCTTAGAGCCCCGTGGATAGGTTCAGTATCTCAGCAATTAGAACAGCAAATTAAAACAGCTGTGCAAAATTGCTATGGAGCAGTATCACCCGCTTGATTTTCTAAAGCCAATGCATGCTAACTGCCAAAAAAGGATGTTCTACCTGCCGATCAAAGAAATATGGTTAATTGGTTATTTATGAATTTGTGTGCCTCTGTGATAGTCGGTACATAGGTCGCACAACCCAAAGCCTTCAGGAACGCATTAAGCAGCATGTTCCAAAAGCAATAAAGAAAAGATCCACTTCTACTCAGGGAGCACAGAACTCACCGATCCCAACCATCAAGAACTCAGCCAAATAGAAAATGCAAAACAAGCAGTAAGACTCAATTCGAATCAGAGAGCGATTCAGCCATTGGCCAACACTTGTTGTAATCCAACCAGTATTCATTGTCCAGTGTCCACACAACTATTCTGATTCGTGGTTGAGATTCCTAACCACAGCTTGTTCTCAATTTCACTTGAGTCTGTTGGAAGCCGTTTATATTTCATAGAAAACCAGTCTTGTACAGGCATATGTAGTTTGTATTTATCCTTCAACTGTTCCGATAAGATCAGAGCCAGCTGTCACTGTATAGATTGCATTTCTCTTTACCGCTGATTGTGCAATCTTAGCATGCTTATCTCCTTGAGTCCTTACTGTGAATTGTAAATCCCCTAAATGCATTATCCTAAAAAACCACAAACATTTACTTGTGATGGTTTTATAAACATCCTGCTCACTACATGTGTAAGCAGACAGAGATCGCTACTGAAGAGTTCTGTTTAAAAAGCTTATTGCAAAAGCTTAAATTAAATTAAAAAAATTAAACTAAATTAAAGTAAAACCTAAATTAAGCCGACTTTCTTGAAATTCATATTTAAATTTTGCACCACCTCGAAATTGTTCGTATTGCTTTTCTTTTATTTTTTTAGTGCTTAGCAGTATTCATGTACTTAAATTTTGGTTATCTTTTTCATTTGTTCATGTGCTAGTTTTAAATAATTATCATGGAATCTATTGCCTTAAGCGTTGCTGTATTCTTTGCTATGTTGTATATTTTTCTATATTATATTACCGATACCCAAAGCATTGAGAATTGAGTTTCCTGACTTCTGTACTGGTATATTTAGTAAGCATAACTAGGAAGTGACACCGCAAGCTATATTTGAGGACTTCGGGGCCTTACCCTATTTTTACTGAACTTCATTAAGCTTTAAAATAGTGATCTGATTGCTTTGAATAAATTTGTAAAAAATGTGGTCATTATGGTCTGATTATCAATTTAAGTGTGCGCCGTTCAAATTTTGTTTCCCTAACTTAAATCGCTTTGTGGTTATTAGAGTACAAAATTTAAATCTCTTGAAGTTTTAAAAAATTATTGAGTAAAGTCAATCAAAAAACTTGCATAGCAGTTTACAATACAATGTCAAATCTCAGCGCTTTTTAGGAGTTCTTAAACAGTTTTTCTCTCCATTTGAAATAACGTAAAGTGGTGTTTAAAATTCCAGCTGCTCGCAAGCAAATTTTGATACAACAACTTAACTTACAGCCTTGTATGATTCTGAAAATACTTGTTTGCATCGCAATCCAACATATAGTATTGGTGTACTGGTTGTTCCAAAATTGAAGCCCCCTTCCTCAATAGCATAAACTAAAATAAAAAAGTGCAAAAATTATGCAAATTTAAAACAGGCATTTATTTAAGTTTTTTGCTAAATCATTCATGCTTTCACCACATAGGCTTCATTCTCTAGTTGTATAATTTGACAAATTGCAAAAAAAAAAAGACTAAGAATCAAAATTTATTTTCCCTAGTTAATTCTTCACTCACAAGATGTCACAGGTCGATGAAAACAACTTGGTAAACCATCACAGGTTTTTGTACACCCTTTAATTAACATGATCTTTCAAGATGACTACCCAGCATGCTTTTGTGAACATTTAACTTAGAAGGTGAGAGGTGTTGAGAATGTATCGGCATTTCAGGCTTTTATTGTTTATTAATCCATCTAATTTTCTCTGAATCATTAGCTGAGTGGTTTTATCTAACTCAGCTACTTGACATGAAAGTGGAAGAAATTTGAAATCAAAAATAGCTTTGCAAAAAACATAATTGTGTTAATGAATTTCAATAATTTTCTTATGTTAATAAATGAAAATTTCATAAATTTTTAAGTAAGCAGTAGAGGGAGGCACCTTACTTTCGAAACATGCTGTATAATTATTAAATCCATTATTTAGCACTGAAACTTCCTTGCTTAAGTTCTTCAAAAACCTTGAGTCATAAAAAAAGTACGCTTTTTGAATGTCACAGGTAACATCTTTGTGAAAAAAAACTCAGCCATGTAGCTCAAATTTATCAAAGCCATTAAGCTAAGGTATGACATCAAAAGCGAAATCTAGGGACCTACTATTTGAATGTTGCGATGTTAGATTGTGCTTCAAAAATTTTAGCTTCCTGTCTCCAATCACAAATTGTTTGTTTGTCTTTGGTGCTGTTTTGTGTATTTAGTTTAATATGATTCTGTTTAGTTGTTAAGAAGTTTACTTTTTAATATCTACCCATTTCGATATTTGATCCATATAGGTGTAACGGTTCAAAAGTTGAAAAATTTAGTGCCTCATTTGAGGGGGCCCTGTTTTGGTTGGTACTCCCAAATTTTGTCAAATTATGTCTCTTCTTTATATTGGCCTTTGCAAAAAAACTTCATGTGCCTAGCATCAGTTGTTAAAAAGTTTAAATTTTTGTGGCCCTGTTCATTTTGGCACCCCAAACTTTGGTTAATTTTTTTTTATATTTACTTACCTCAAACACTTCATGTTTCCAGCTTAAAGGGTTAAAAACTTTGATTTTCGGAAGGCCCCATTTGAGGGTGACTACCGATTTTTAACCCCCAATTTTTGTTAGGTTTAGTTTATTTCTAATGTCTTTTCATTCCGAAAATTCAATACATCTGCCTCAAATGCTTTAAAAGTTCAAAATTTTGCGGTGTCATTTCAGGGAAACCTCCCATTTTGTTACCCCCAAGTTTTGTCAAATTTTATCTTTTCTTCATATTTACCTGCACTGAAAGTTTTGTGTGCTGAGCATGAGTGGTTTAAAAGTTTCAATTTGACAGCCAAGTTTTAGGGGGATTGTTTTCAAATTTTGCGTTTTCTTTATATTTAAGTTACTTCAACAATTCATGTGTCTAGCATTAAAGGTTAAAAAGTTTAAATTTTAGAGGGCTTGTTTGGGGGGAACCTCCCATTGTGGAACCCCCAATTTTTGTTAGCATTAGTTGATTTTTAATATCTACCCACTTTGAAATTTGATCTATCTAGTTGTAGCAGTTTAAAACTTCAAAATTTTGGAGGACCCAATTGAGGGGGATACCCCTAATCTAACATCCCCAATTTCAGTCGGGCACTAGTCCTCCCTGATATCTTCAATCGCTCAAACTTTGAATACAGTGCTTTTAGCGGTTTAAAAGTAGATAGCTAAAGAAGAATAAGAAAAACAAGAAAAAAGAAAAAAATAGTGTTAAGGTTGGGGTAAATAACCAAAAGAAAGGCGGTTGATAGTGTGCTCGAAAATCACTAATCATTTTCCATCGAAATCCGTATTCACTGAGATATATTGGTCTAAAATCGTCCACTTTCTGCCCATTTTTGGCCAGTAACATTTTGATTACGTGACCGTGTGCCCCCTAACTCAGTTTAAATAAACCATTTATAAGCACCCACATTGTGTACAAATTTCAGCTTTAAATTCCTAGTGCTTTTTGAGTTATAGGTGAATTAATAAATTTTCAAGCAAAAAATTGCCATTTTTTATGTTCTTTTGTGTGTCAATTCACGATCACGTGACCTAGAATCCCTTAAATTGGTACAACATGACTCTTTCAATAAATTTTATATTGCGTCCAAATTTCAGCTTTCTAGGTTTAATCGTTTGCTGGTTATCAGCGAATCAATCCTCATCTGCTACAATTTACATACAAATGCAAAAATAGTGAGATCCCAAATAGCAAGGTCCCAAATAGTGAGAACATTAGGAAAAATGTAGATTCTCATAGATTCGGAACATGCTAAAATAGTGGAGTCAATTTTTATTCATTTCCCATGGTATGTAAGAAAATTTTTTTGAATGACTCAAGTTCTTTTCTCATTTTCGGAGAATGGCATGAGTCACTTGAGCTAAAGGACTTTACTGGAGTCAATCTTACCAAATTACTTGACTGGAGTCACTAAAGATGAAACTTGTTCCACCACTGGGAGGTATGCTATAAAATACCATGGTATTCATTTGTTTATATCTAGTTGTAATTTAGTTGTTTTCTGTTCTAGGCTATACAGTAGACTTTCTCTAAATGTAGCTAGTACTTTCTGAAACATGAAAAGTGCTAAAATGCCCAAGATGAAATAATTTTTAAAGCTGTGCTTTATGGCTGGTAAAATTGATCGATTCGTCTCTCCTTCAATTGCATTTGAGGTGAAACCAGCCAAAAGTATTCACTATCATGAAGAGCTAACTTCAAGTACATCCAGTATAATGGATGACTATCATCCAAACGAAATCAATGAAGATGCATTTTTGAGTTTGTTGATGACAGATGAAAAACAAGGCAAGGCCATCCAATACCTGGACCAACATATGAAGAAAAACAATGGCAAATTTATCTTCCATGATGTCCGCACTTTATTTCAGGGATTTAAAAAAGCAATGTCAAGTAGCAGTCAAAAGGTTTGCATTCAGTGTACAAAAATTATTGCAAAAATAATTCCGCAATTAGGTGTGGATATTGACAAATTTATGAACAAACTTTTGTTCACAATTATGAACAATATGGGAAGTCAATCTGTTTTGCTGCAAAAAGAATCCATTCAGCTTCTGTATATTTACATGAAGCATTCCTTAGATGTTAATCAAATATTGCAAGTCATTGCTATAGAAGGAATTCAACATGAAGATCCAAGGACACGTCATCAGATTGTGCATTCTTTTCCCACTCTGCTCTTTTCAGAATTCAAGGGTGAAGATTTTTTTGACATAATTAAAAGCCTGACTACAAACCTAACTGAAACCCAAGTCGACCATGAAGTTCTCTTGCAAGTTTTGTGCAAACTCAAAGAGTTCCTTGGCAAAGATGTGTTTGCAAAATACATCAACCGGTTGCCATCCCCACTTCGCCATACCTATTACAAATGCTACCAAGCAGCAAATAAGAAAACGAATCAACAAAGCCAAATTATTTTGTACAACAAAGACACAGATCTTGATCGTCACAGCAGCATAGCTTCCAACTACCCTCTGTCAATTATTGAAAATACACCGGAGCATCGGCTGAGTAATTATGCTAAGAGTGGTCATTTTGACACTGTTCCCAGAAGAAGACAGCATGCCAATATCTATACAAGTGTAGCTTCATTTTCTCCTTATGACACTTCAACTTCATCTATCAACAGCCATTATGCAAAAACAGAACCATCACGTTTTGAGCTCTCCTTTATCCCTAAATTCATAATCGAACAGATGTCAAATCCTGATCACACCATTCGTTTGCAAGCTGTTGAAGGATTAAGAGAAGTTTTGGCTAATTTAAAAGACTCATATTTGATCAAAGAAAGTATGGTTTCGTTACTTAACCTTTTGCAGCCAGTTTTTGATGATAAAAGCTACAGAGTTGCATGTGGTGCTTTACGTGCATTTCGAGTCATGATTGCAAAAGTAGGTCCTGACATTAGCAGTTATGTGAAACTTTTTGTGTTTGCAATATCGAGAAAGCTTGGCAATGTGAAAGATTCTGTAAGGTCGGAATGTTACAAAGTATTGTTGCAGATCATGGGCCTTGTCGGACGTCAAAAGGTTTTGAATTTGTTCTGGGACAAATTGACACACAAGCAGTACAAAGTTCGAGAAGATTTTCTGTGCATTATTATTGCCACTTTGCTCAGTTCCTTGAAGAATAGAAATTACAGTGACCTTGATTTTGACTTAATATGCACAAAGGTTGCAGGACGGTTAACTGACAGTCAACAGATTGTACGACAGGCAGCATTAGACTGCGTAGCAGTATTGGGACATATTTTAGGTACGACAAATAAGAAGCTATTAAGTGCAGTAGACAATGTTGAACTGAGGCATGATAATGCATCGGGGATAATGTCAGCTGTACATGCTCGCCTACTACGAAAACAACTGCCTCGTTTAAATGAAAACATGTTGGTGGAATATGCTGTTTTTACTTCTTCAGATTCTTCTGTCACTTCTTCTTTGGGTTCTGATTTACAGTGGGTTCTTGCAGCTGATAAATCGAAGAAAACAAACACATCAAAAGCCATCTATTCTTCCCAAGATAGAGTTTCAAAGCAGTTTTCTGCAGACAAGTCTTTGGCATCAAAAAATGATGTCACGACTGATGTAGTAAAGTTGCAGCAAGCTCGCAGACACGTTAGTGCTGGCAAACACAAGAAATTTCCTTGGATTGATCATGAGAATGCTTTGAGCTCTGATCACCCTAGCAGTGCTCCAGTGGGCAGCAACTTTAAGGTATGTGTTGTAAATGTACCAAAAGTTGTAGCTGACTAGAGTCTTTATCGTTTGTTGTTTAAAAAATGCTTGAGGTTGTGTTAACTAGGATTGTTTGATTTAAATCAACCAATAAGATTTAAATCAACTAATAAAGATAACTCAAAATGACTGAAATTTTTAAGTTAAAATTGCAAAATTTTAATAATTTTTTGGTTGGAAAACAACCTTTTTATTTTGTAACAGCTAAATTTTTTTTATTAATTGTTTGCGTGCTATCTGGCCTAAAAGCTACCAGCGCGGAAGCCTAAGGAAGAGTCAGCAGAGTGGCAACTACCTAAAAACAAGCAATGCGAAAAAGTTGTCTTCCTGCAGGAGTCTAACCTGCAGCCTTTGGATTACTGGTCCACTGCTCTTAGGATTTGTATTGCTTGTGTGGATTTGCATTGCTTGCTCTCTGCTCTTTCCAGAGCAGTGGACTGGTAATCCAAAAGCTGCAGGTTTGATTCCTGGGGAAGACAACTTTTTTTGCATTGCTTGTTTTTATGTAGTCGCCGTTCTGGTGACTCTTCCTTAGGCTTCTGCGCTGGCAGCCTTTAGGCCAGATAGCACGCAAATGATTAATAACAAAAGCTCTGGCCAGCAAACGTCAAAACATCACAACTAAATTATTAAATTTTTTTTCCAAATTGGCTTTAAAACAAAAATTGAAAAGGGAACACCATTTAACAGGAGCATTACGAAATCAATCGAACAAACATCAAAATTCACAAAAGCCAATGCTGAAAGCAAAACAAAAACAAAAAAATACCAGTTGCATGCCTAAGACAGCTGTTTCGCCTAATTTTAAGGCTCATCAGTTAGGCTTAGCAAGGCCAAAATGACAATTATTAGAGTGATAAAACCTAAAAATTAGAAAATGATGAAATAATTGCAGATAAAAATCTGTCCATACCAATCTTTACCCAACAAATTACGCTAAATTAATTAAAACTTTCTAACTGAGATCGTTACGAACAAAACTGTAGGTCTCAAGATGCTAAACTCACTGAAAATCTTTACCAAAAGAAACTAGGTTACGGCCTATAATCTAACCGAAATCCTTACCGACTAACTCCAGGTTACAGGCTATCCGAAATCCTTACCGACTAACTCCAGGTTACAGGCTATCAATCTAACTGAAATCCTTACCAAATAAAGCTAACCTACTAATCTAACTGAAATCTTTACCAAATAAAGCTGGGTTACTGGCTATTAATCTGACTGAAATCTTTACCGAAAACGCTCGGTTATAGACTACAAATCTAACAGGTATCTCTAGCGAATACACCTAAGCTACAGGCTACTAACTACATAAGCTGTAAAGTTGACCAACTGAAACTAGTCTACGAGCTACAACTAACTAATATTATTAAGATTTTAGTAATATTAGTTAAAATCTTAATAATATTAGTTAGTTGTAGCTCGTAGACTAGTTTCAGTTGGTCAACTTTACAGCTTATGTAGTTAGTAGCCTGTAGCTTAGGTGTATTCGCTAGAGATACCTGTTAGATTTGTAGTCTATAACCGAGCGTTTTCGGTAAAGATTTCAGTCAGATTAATAGCCAGTAACCCAGCTTTGTTCAGTAAAGATTTCAGTTAGATTAGTAGGTTAGCTTTATTTGGTAAGGATTTCAGTTAGATTGATAGCCTGTAACCTGGAGTTAGTCGGTAAGGATTTCGGTTAGATTATAGGCCGTAACCTAGTTTCTTTTGGTAAAGATTTTCAGTGAGTTTAGCATCTTGAGACCTACAGTTTTGTTCGTAACGATCTCAGTTAGAAAGTTTTAATTAATTTAGCGTAATTTGTTGGGTAAAGATTGGTATGGACAGATTTTTATCTGCAATTATTTCATCATTTTCTAATTTTTAGGTTTTATCACTCTAATAATTGTCATTTTGGCCTTGCTAAGCCTAACTGATGAGCCTTAAAATTAGGCGAAACAGCTGTCTTAGGCATGCAACTGGTATTTTTTTGTTTTTGTTTTGCTTTCAGCATTGGCTTTTGTGAATTTTGATGTTTGTTCGATTGATTTCGTAATGCTCCTGTTAAATGGTGTTTCCTTTTCAATTTTTGTTTTGATACGTGATTACTGCACCCACTTGGCTTGGATGGATTTCCTAATGCCACAACTTTGTTGTCCCTTTTTTGAAATTGGCTTTACTGAGTTCTGACAGATTTCAATGCACCAAGTCCAATTTAGCAAAAAATGTTAAATAGCTATTGGTATCGATACGTGTTTTATAAGAACTAGTATTTAATTTAAATTTTATGGGATCCAAAATTTATTAAACCAATAATGGACTGTAACATACTCCCTCCTCCAAAAATAGTTGAAAAAAGAAATTAATAAAAATTCTGATTTAAATAAAAACAAATAACTAGCTGTTCATTTTCTCGGGGGAAAATAATATGGGACTTCCGCCAGTTCTATTTCACCATCATTCTCCCCTTCATACTTTGAAGGTTACCGATATTTCTGTAAAACTCAATTATATGCAATGCAAACAAACTGATTTTGTCTCATTCAAAAAATAAATGTGGATTTTAAATAATTTGTGGTTTGAGTAAAACGGATGTCCGACTAAGTATTTGAACCCAGCGCAGTTCATTCACGACAATTTCAAACCCTGGCGCCTTTAATCATTATGCCAGCTCAGCATATGAACCCAACTGACTAAAATCAATTGTTAAATTTAGCTTTTAAAACATGATTTTTGGGAGGTTTGTTTGGGGGTTGGTACCCCCAAACCATGCAAAAAATTGTCTTTTAAATATTTACTGATGTCCAAAAAAACTAGCACCCTAGCTCAAGCCATTCAAAATAATTGATTTTGGGGGGTGCATTCGGGAAGGTTCTGGAGGGAAGTACGGTACTCAAAACTATGTCAAACCTTGTGTCTCGTAAATATCTTTTGATGTATTAAAAAGTGGAGCCTTAGCTAAGTTAAACAAATTGTTGTGGGGTTCACGGGGGAATTTCGGTTTGTGGTACCCCCATATTATGTCCAAAAAACTGGAGTTTTAGCTTAAGCTGTTCAACGCAATGATGTTTGGGAGTTTTTGGGGGGAGGGTACCCCCAAACTATGTCCAAGTATTCGTCAGTTAAATATCGACTGATTAAAAAAAACCAGCGCCCTAACTTAAGTTGTTAAAAAAATTTGATTTTGAGAGGATTTTTATGGAGAATAAAACCAGATACCCTCTGGTCATATCTAATGTCAAAATAAACAATTTAAAACGATTTTGTTTTAATCAAAAAATGTGCTGGATTCAATATAATTTTGGAATTAGAAAACCGATGGCATACTAGATGATTGAACCTAGGTCTATTCTATCACAATAGTTTCCTATGCTGGTGCCTTTAAGCCCTTGGCCACAGTAGCACATGTGTATGCATGAGGAAAATCGATTATTAAAATCATGTATTAAACTTCGTTATTGTTTTTGGTGCGTCTGCCAGAAACCACGTGGCGTAGCAACTCCAAAAATGCTGGCGCTTCACTTCATGTATAGACTTATCATATCTCCAAAGTTCAAGTTTCTAGCTTTGGTGGTTTTAGAGTTTTTGTTTAATTTAGGTTTTAGAAAGTGATTTTTGGATACATGTTTGGTACCTCCAGACTGTGTGAAAAGAAAAAGTTAGTCTTTTAATTATCCACTGATATCCAAGAAAATCGAGCGTTCTAGTTCAAGCTGTTCAAGATGATTAAATTTTGGGGTCCATTTGGGAAGGTTCCGGAGGGGTGGTACCCCCAAACTATGTAAAATTTTTTGTCGCTTAAATACCTACTAATATCAAAAAGACCTAAGCCTTAGATTAAGTCGTTCCAAAATTATTTTTTGTGGGGTTCATTTGGGGATTTTCGGTGGGTGGCACTTTCAAAGTAGGTCTAAGTATTTGTCTCTTCAGTATTTCATAATATCAAATAAAAACTAGAACTCTAGCTTAAGCCGTTGAAAAAATTGATCTTTAGGGGGACTGTTTGGATGGTCTTCGGGGGGTACCCCCAAACTCTGTCAAAATGTTAATCTCTGAAATATCTACTGTTATGAAAAACACAGGCATCGTAGATTTGGTCGTACAAAAACTTAATTTTCTGGGGGTCCACTTTGGGGGTTTTCCGAGGTGGGGGTGGCACCCTCAAACTATGTCGAAATAATTGTTAAGTATCACTTGATATCAAAAAAAAACAGGCATCCTATTTTGAGGCAAACAAAAAATTAATTTCTGATTTGTCCATTTTGGGGGGTTCCCGGGGGGGTATTCCCAAATGATGTCAAAACATTCGTCTCTTAGATATGTGGTGATATTAAAAAAAACTAATACCCTACTTTGAGCCAATCAAAAACTTGATTTTTTGGGGGTTTATTTGGGGGGGTGGCACCCCCAAACTATGTCAAAATATTCATCTCCAAAATATGTACTGCTGATATCAAAAAACCCTGGCATCTTAAATTAAGTCGTTCAAAAATTGGTTTTGGGGGGATCCCCGAGGGGGGCAAGACCCCCAAACCACGTCAAAATATTTGTAACTTAAATATCTACTGACAGCAAAAAACACTGGCACCTTAGCTTGAGCCATTCAAAAAATCGGTTTTTGGGGGTCCATTGGGAAGGAGGCCTCAGCAGGGTGGTACCCCCAAACTCTGTCAAAATATTTGCTTCTGAATATGCACTGATATGAAAATACACTGGCACCATAAATTAGGTCGTTCAAAAAATTGTTTTTTGGGAGGTCCATTTGGGGAGGTTGGCTCCCTCAAACTATGTCAAAATGTTTGTCTGTTAAGTATGTGTTGATATCAAAAAAACCTGGCACCTTAGTTTGAGCCAATCAAAAAATTAATTTTTGGGGGTCCATTTTAGGGGGGTCGTCGGGGGGTAATACCCCCAAATGATGTCAAAAGATTTGTCTCTTAGATATGTGCTGATATAAAACAAAAACTAGTGCCCTAGCTTGAGCCAATTAAAATTTTGTTTTTGCGCATCCCCAAGGGGGGGTCGGTACCCCCAAACAAACCACATCAAAGTATTTGTCTCTTAACTATCTACTGATATCAAAAAACACTGGCACCTTAAAATTAAGTCATTCAAAAAATTGATTTTTGAGAGGTCCATTTTGGTCCTCGAGGGGTGTGGTACCCCCAAACCACGTTAAAATATTTTTCTCTTAAATATTTACTGATATCAAAAAACACTGGCTCCTTAATTTAAGTCGTTCAAAAAAAGGAATATTTGGGGTGAGTGTTTGGGGGGGTCCCCGAGAGGTGGTACCCCCAAACTATGTCATGGTCTTTGTCTTTTTATTGTTTCTTGATATCAAAGATGTAGCACCCTAGCATAAGTCGTCAAAAAAACTGATATTTGTTTGGGTCCATTTGGTGGTTTTGGGGGGTTGGTCCCCCCAAATTATGTCAAAATAGTTTTGTCCTAAAAATTTCTACGGACTCCCAAAAAAAGTAGCGCGCTAGCTTATGGTGTTAAGAAAGTGTTTTTTTGGGGCATCTTCATAGAGAATGAAACCTGATACCGTCTGATTATACCTAGTGTCAAACAAGAAATATTGAAAGCGATTTTGTCGTAATGGAAAAAAAAAATTATATGCTAGATTCAATATAATCTTGGTTTGATAAAAGCGATAACCAACTAGATAATTGAACCCAGGTCTTAGGTTTCAAGCACTGGCACCTTTAAGTGTTCGGCCACGACAGCACACGAGCATAGGTGACTACCTCCAAAGTTCGTCAAACTAATTTTGTCTTTAAAATTTCTAGTGATAACAAAAAAAAACTAGCGCGCTAGCTTGAGGTCTTTAAAAGCTGATTTTGGGACGTCTTCACAGAGAATGAAATTGATACCCTCTGATCATATCTGGCGTGAAACAAAAAATATTATAAACGATTTTGTCGCAATCGAAAAAAAAATTAATATGCTAGATTCAATGTAGTCTGGGTTTGATAAATGCAGTGACCGATTAGATAATTGAACCCAGGTCTTGGGTTTCAAGCACTGGCGCCATAACCATTCAGCCACGGCAGCACGCGCTCATACGTGACTAAAATCACTTAATAAACTTAGCTGTCACAACTATAGTCTGCATCTGCCCCAAAAAACGTGACGTTGGGCCTCCAAAATTGGAGGGACGCAAGTTTTTGTATAGACTTATCATCTGTCCAAATTTCAAGTTTCTAGCTTTGGTGGTTTTGGAGTATTTGTCACCATAATGTGATTTGCTTAATAAATAAATGAATAAACAAAAAAAAGTGTCGGAATCGTCATAATTTATTTTTGGGTGCTGAAACTGCATGCCCAGATGCTTCAAAATTCGAAACTTTTATTCCCCTTGTGCAATTAGTTTTCGAGCTAGAGCTGTTTAAACCTTCGATTGGCGTTTGGGTTTTTGGCTCGGAAACTCATATCACGTGACCGATTGCCCCCAAAAATTTGCACGAAGAAGGATTCCTATTTGCCCCATTTAAGATCTAAAATTCAAGTTTCTACCTTTAGCCGTTTTAAGTTATAGCGTTTAATTCAAAGTTGGTAGATCTCCTCAGCAATGTTGCTGTTTAAGATTTATTTTTCTAGGAATTGAGATGTACTATTTAATTGTAAAAGTATATCTGTATTAACACCAATTCATGCTTAACACGTTGCATTTAGGTGCTTCCAAACCAATCTGAAAGATTACAAAAAACATCATTTTAGGAAAAATGAAATTTTAAATGGCAACACTATTCGGGAGATCTCCTTCCTCGGAAATAAAATATTTCAGAAACAATAAGTCACAAACTGGTGAAAGTTGGTGAAGATATGTTTCAGATTATTTTTTTATCTTTTGTACATAATTCTAGCTGGATGCTTCACCCCCTTTAACCAGTATTGAGAACTGTTCAATAGCTGGTAGAGCTAAATACTGTTTAATAGCTACTAAGATAAGTTTGTGTATCAATTTCAAATTATACCATTACAAACATGCACAGCTGTGCACCTATGAAAAATTTAAATTCGATTGGATATCTCACAGTTTGCTTTAAAAGAATTTAGTGTTGTCTAAGAATCATTAATATTTGTCATTTTATGCGTAAGCTAACACTCCATTGAAATTTTCAATTGACTGCACCATGTGCAAATAGGTTTTGTTTGGTTTTGAATTTTAAATAATGAACTCTATCATGATTAGCAAAGAAATTTCTTTTTTTTTGCCTACAGCTGTTAATTACAAAGCTATGAAAACTTGGGCTGTGGCTCAAAGTAGAAGTTTCATAATTCAATGCTTATAAATGCCAGAGCTATTAAGGCACCAGGGTCAAATTTTGAAAATTTGCAAAAAAATTTCCAAAAATTGTTTTTAGATTTTGCATTATGTTCATAAACATTTTTATTTCTTATATTTTCTTTTTTTTTTGCTTATATACATAATTTTTTTAGATTTCATTTCATACATTTTAGTATACATTTTTTTCTTATTGTACTTGTTCTTTTTTGGAAAATTTTATTTTCCCAAGCCCAATGTCTGCAACCTGCTACCTGAAATTCTGTGGTGCACGAGTAGATTTAATAAATTGTCAAATTGAGCTGAAAGTCATTAGCACTAATCAAGCTGATAACAGTAGATAATTGAGAACAAATTGATGAAGCTGTAAAAAACTTAAAAACTATATCTACGCCATGAAAGTGAACTAATTGTTTGTTTCTGCAATTGATACTGTTTTGTTTTTCTTTTTTGGGCATTGCATTTGAAAAGTATCAAAAATTGAATTAATCGCTATTTTGTATGCGACGAAAAATAAACTAATGGTTTGTTTATTGATTTGGGTTTTTTTGAGTTTCATATGAGAAATGTCGAAAATTAATTGAACAACTATAAAGTGTTTCAAAAACTGCTCTAAATGTATTTTTGTGATTCATCCTGTCCTTTGCATTGTGTACAAGAAGTGTTGAAAATTTATTAAAGAAAAGTGTGAAAATCATTCTCAACATATGCAATAAAATTAAACGCTATAACATTCAATAATAAAAATAAAGTGTTTTTTTTCTTTGTGATTCAAGCCTGTTTCTTGCCTTGGAAATACAGAATTTGAAACAAAAAACCGTAATTAACAGTGCTGGGCACTCCTGCAAATCGGTCCGCAAATGAGCAAATTGCGGACTCAAGGTTTTAAATTGCAAATTTGTGAACCTATTCCTTATCACAAACATTTGCGGATTTATGGTAAAAAAAAAAATACACTGCAAATCCTCAAAGCAACAACATTGCTGGAATTGCTTCTTTGTAATTTTCAAAACAATACGTTTTTACAGATCAGTGTATTGACCAGTGTTCCCACTAAGCCGATTTTTTTCAGTAAATCGGCGATTTGTTGGAGCATGGGCAAATAATTTTTGGCAACATTGTAAACATAGCTTTAGAAATTTGACAAATTTGTGGAAATATGACATTTGGTATTTAATACTGGATTGGTACAAAATTTAGGGCACTTAATTGTCTTTTTAGAGCTTTGGGCACAATTGTTTAAAGAAAATTTTGGCACTCGCCGATTAGCCATAAAGTTAGAGGGAACACAGGTATAGACAGATTTGGGTGGATGTATTCATAAACTGCAACACACCTTTATCAAGTTCCGCTGCTCTGAAACATAATATTTTCCATGGGTGTTGCTATTCTTACAGCGAAATAAATTAGCTTAACGTCAAGAAATTTTCAACAATTTGTTTTTCTGAATGGAAACTTAGACTTTTTGAAGTGGCAAAGGGTTGCAAAAGACGACTTTGATGACTTGCCCGGCACGTCTAGTAAATTAATATGCTGCAGCTGCAGCAGGTCTACCAACATTTTCAACCTTTGTTTTTAGCTTCGTCGGCCAGTTGGTCGAGCAATAACGCATTTGTCTGTGGAGTGGCAGGTCCGAGGTTCAAATCTGGGCCGGTCAAATCGGACACAGTGTGGCCAACGGCTTGCCACCTCTGCGACATTTCTTCGAAAGGAGCTGTGTTGCCCGGGCGCAATGACGCGGACATGGGCCCCGCAAACTCGTTACACGCTTTGGCGTATTACAGCGAGTATAATGAAAGATTTGATTTTGATTTGATGTTTTTGAAATGCATACTTTAGACTACATGCATTGCCACCCATGAAATTTCCAAAGAATTTTGGAAATTTATATTACTGCCCACTTTGAAATCCTGGAAAAAATGTCTGCATCCTGGATAATCTTGTGATATTTGATGATTGTTTAATACTTGTTTAACTATGCATTTTTGATTTTCCAAAATATGCGAATGATGCTTTAAAATGCTCAGCCTTTTTTTATTCAGGAAATGGCGTAACTTTCTGGTGGTGTTACTCCAAAATTTTTCCAAAATTCAAGAGCTAAGTTAGTCATATTGACAAACTTATGGTAGGGAAATTACTACTGCACACTGATCTTATTGATTTTTGGCCACACCAGCTTACTGGTCACTGTCAAAAAAAAATCTAATTCAGCAGTTACTATTGATTGAACCTGCGTTACATACAGATAAATAAACCTTAAAATCGCAATTTTTTATTTTTGCAATTAGCCTTAGGTGCCGACTGATCAGCGCCAAACCGAAGCATAAAATAAGAGCGAGTATGAATCAAAATCAATGTCTACACAGTGATTAACTGATTATATTGTATGCAATTTGAAAGCTTTCAAAGAGATACGACTTGAAATCAATTTTATTGAAGAAATGATAACTATTTGAGGTAATAAAAGGTGCCCCAAACCTTATTCCACATTTTCTCCTTTTCAAAAAAAATGTGATTTAATCCATTTTACTCTGTACCATTGGCAACCCTGCATTTCTCAATTTTGTGACATCACAAAAGGCATGTGGTAGATCAGTACTGGAAGCTTAGTTCTACAGGTTCCAGTAGCAGTAGCCAAATTTTCAAATTTGATTATATGCTTCTCAGCTACCAGTCAGTAATCATCTGCAAGATTTTTTGCAAAATTATGCCTTTTGTGATGTCACAAAATTTCAAAATGTAGAGTTGCCAATGGTGCGCAGTCAAAGCGGATTACATCATATTTTTGCAAATACGGGGAATTGTGGAAAAAGTTTAGGGCTTTTATTTATTTCCTCAAATAGTTATCTCTTTAAAGCACTGCTCTTATCTAAAGCTCCACTAGAAGTTCAAGCATTAGAATTTCATGTAAACATTAATCAGGACTGTATTGCAACTGAAATATGATGTACAACGAAACCGGAACTTTTGGGTTGTTCTTCTTATACCTAGCACATTTTTGTCTTTGCAAAAAGTTTGCCTCTGTGAACACCTTTCAAAACAATTTGAAAATTTTGTGCACCAGCACAGCAGCAAAAAAAAGCTAATGTAAAAACGTTAACTGCAATTATGACATTTGAACTAAGTTAGTTTAATTGTGATCTTAAAATTGCCATGCATGATGAACGAGCAGTAAGGAACATTGGCTGTGAACTATCCCCCCCATTCTGTCACTCAGGTAGAAAAAAGTAGTGTATAAGCCTGTAAAGTACCATTTTCAAGAACGCAAAATGGTGCGACTAGAGCAGTAGTTCTCCACCTTTTATGGTTTGTCGCCCTCTTCTAGAGACTCTCGACACCAGTGGCCCCCTGCTCAGCAATAAAATTTTTTGTCCGTGTTTCATTTGTAGGAGCTACAGGTATGCAGTTTTGTAACAGTGATTTTTTACCTGAGAAGTGATTGCTTTACAACGTACTGCAGATTCTACGTGTAAGTTTAATAGAGAATTAAATAAAAATGAATGTAAAATGGTAAATGGTGTTGAAATTACGTTGAACGTAATTGTTATAAGCTCGAATGGCTGATCACTGCTTTCTTTATTCTTGAAGAAAAGTAAAAAAAAAAACAACAATAGAAAAAACAAACAACAAACTAAGAAAAATCAAAAGAAATATTAAAGAATTTGATATCACACTCAGTTTTATTAACTCAGTTAGTGCAATGTTTGTTCTTGTCCTCATTTGAGGAGGCCTTTGATATTGGGCTCTGTCTTGGACTGAGCCAGGCAAATGTCATAGCTCACATCAAGACAATTTCTGTATTTCAGTATGATGGTCAACAAATTAGAAAATTCAGCTTTGCCAAGGGTAATTACCTTTAATAAATCTTGCACCTGGTTAATATCTCGTGACCCTCAGTTTAGAACCCCTGGACTAGAGTTTTCGCGTGTCGTTACTCAATAAAGATTTGTGCAGCTTTGTTAATCTGACAAGGCAAGTATAAGTATGTAAACCAAACTTTGTCAAACTCGGTGAGCATATTGTAATTAGAAGTTAAAATGAGTGACCAAAGTAACTGGCAGGTGAGGTCGTGCTCTTCCAATTCTCCACTCCAGCCACAGAGTCATAGCCGTAATCCAACTCCGGTTGCAGTTTTGTTCAAGCAATATACCTGCATACATTTCCACTCGATCATGCTGCTGACATGTATAGTCTATCTTGCAAAAATATGATATTAAATACGGTAAATCAAACAAAAATTACTGGTGTTTATTACAGATCTATAACCTATATGGGAAATATAAAGCATTTTACTGCTACTTGTATTAGGTCTCCTCTATTTATCAAACCAGGAGAAAATAACAGCAAAGTTTACAGAAGTACAAAAAATTACTGCAAACTTGTGGATTTGCCAGAGGTGGGCAAAGCGCAATTAGAAGTGCAACCTCCGCAATTGCGGAAGTTGCATTGTGCTTTAATTTTTTATTTTGAAACATTGAGGAAGTTGTGTTGTGGACTAAAGTCTTTGAAATTAATTGTACTGCACTTTCAATTTTTTTTGTTGATAGTGCAATTCTATTCAATGAACTTAATTTTGTTCCATTTCAATCGTATTATTGATAAATGTCGGCTTTTTTAAGCAAATTATTTGCTCTTTTTCTGTTCAAAATTGTGAAAATTGCGGTATTTACATTGTGTTGTGAAATTTCAATTGAGGAAGTTCGGTTGCGCTTTAACTTGGTACAAAATTGTTGTTCCACAATTGCGGAATTGTATTGCGCATCAACTGAATCAAAAACTTCATTGCGGAAGTTGCGCTGCGCTTCAGAAATTAAAAAAAATTAAATTGTGCATTTTGCACTTTGCTTTTACTGGTTGAAAAGATTATTGCGTTTTGTTGTGCTGCGCTTTAAATATAATGTTATTTGTGCCTACCTCTGAGATTTGCAGTTGTGGAATAGAGTGTAAATTTGTGGTGCCCAGCAGTCTGCACGTCTAATTAAGGATGGACAGTACTAAATATTTTTATCGTAGAGTGTATTGCATTATGCAATAACACATGATTTATCTATTTTGCGATAATAGCATACATGATAGAGCAATAATGTTTAGAAAAAAAATTTTTGTTGATTTGCTAGTCGACTGAAGTTTTTAGTATATTTTTCATACTGCATAGCTTTGAACATGCACTTTATGCAAGTATCGGGTAATGTCCATCATTAATTACTGGTGCGGTTTTTATATTCCAGTTTTCTTATTTTCGATGCACTGCAAGAAGCAAGTTTGAATTGCTTAAAAAGAACAAACAGTTGCTTAATTTTTTGTAGTGTATATTGGAGCATATTCATTCTGCAGCTGCGCTTGCAGCGAGAGGTTGTGTTTGTTTTTACAGCGAAAAACGCAAAATTTTACAAAAAAGCGTGCAGTAGTGCTGTGGTCAAAATCAATGAGTATGCCTGCAAAGAAAAGTATTGAAGCTGAAATTGGTGCGTATTCTCAACAAATTGTTTGCAAAATTTTGAATAACATCAGACCTGAAATTGAAAAGATGGTTAGAGATGCTTTTCATTCCTTTGCAAATGACTATTCAATTGAGCTAGATAAGATTAAACACAACATTTCAGACCTAAAGAAAAGTCACGAGTTCTTACCTGCAGAATACAATGACCTAAAGGAAAAGTACAGCAAATTGCTCAAATCAAGCAAGCAAAGTGAAAGATCTGCTAATCAACTAAACCTTAAACTTGACGAAATTGAGACAAACAAACAAGACAAGTTTCACAAAATTGACGACTTGGAACAATATGGGCGCAGGCTTAACCTGGAGTTCGAGGGTATTCCAGAGCAAAAGGAAGAAAATGTTATCAGCATTGTTTTAGATATTGCTAAAAAGCTAAACGTCGACACCAACTTCAGCGACATATCAATTGCGCATCGTTTGCCACCAAAGCGACACAAACAAAACGATAATTCAACACTGCCACCAACTATAATTGCACAATTCACTAACAAGCACGTCAGAAACGCAAGAAAAGAAGCAAAAAATATTAAAGACTTTTCTATTCCAGAAATGACTAAACTGTTCATTATTGAAAATTTAAGTCATTATCAAAAGAAACTGTATTGGTCGACCAAACGAGCTCCCAAGGCCAGCAACTACAAGTCTTTTTGGACTGCAAACGGCACGATTTTAGTAAAGAAAGACGATAATGCACCAGTTTTGTAATTCAAAATGAAGCAGATGTTGACAATTTGACTTAATTGTGATTTTATTGCGTGTGTATTTTAATTGCATAAACATCATCATGAGTCGAAATGATTACTCAATCTTTCCAAATTGATAATCTTTCAGACATAGCTGAGAAAGTGCAACGGTTTCAGTTAGAAAATGTTAAACCCTGTCAATATCATAACATTGACAACGTATCTAATTTGATTTCTAATAACAATAATCTTTGTTTGCTTCACGTAAATATTCGGTCTTTTTAGAAGCACTTAGAAAGACTAAAAGAATTACTGCATCAACTCTCGACTCCTCCTGATGTTATCTGTATTACAGAATCTAAACAGAAAGATGGTTTTGGCTGTACTTTTTACATTCCTAACTACAGTTTCTTTCATGGTAATTCTCCAACTAATGCAGGGGGTCTGGCCATTTACGTGAGCAAAGACTTTGATGCCAAATTAGAATCTGATTACCAGTTTCACATGATCGATTGTGAAAATTTATTGCTCTCACTAAAAATGGGCAACAAAAAATTTATAGTAGGAGTTGTTTATAAACACCCGGATGCAAACAAAATTCTTTTTCTTGAACATCTCTAGGAAATATTGCAGCTAATCAACCTATGTCAGTTGAATTGTGCAGTTCTAGGTGATTTCAATGTTAACCTTTTGTCTTCCGATTCCAGTGTCTCGCCTACAATAACATGTTAACTTCTAATTCCTTCTTTCATATTATTGTACCAACTCGTGTGACCAAAAGTTCAGCAACGCTAATCAACCACATACTCACAAATTCGTTAAACTGAAATATTACTCCCGGAGTGGTTTGGTACGACATCAGTGATCATTTTCCTATATATGCAATTTTTTTCCAACTTTCCAAAAAAACAAACTTCCAAAAACTTTTATTGCAGGGATTTTAGAAATTACGATAATGAAATCCCAGCCAATAATGTTGAGTCGTCCTTGTCTACCTTTTTTTTTAGTAGCGATTGTATTACTCGGGCAAACTATGATAAAACTTTCGAAATATTTATTGCAATAATCAAAACTGGGATTGGCAAACTTGTACCTGTCACCAAATTATCCAGAAGAAATCCAAATTAGCTCTTAAACCTTGGATCTCAAAGAGAGTTTGGGTTTCAATTAAAAAGAAACAAAAATTGTACAAAAAAGCTTACTCAAAATGGCTCACCCCTTGATATTTTTATTTATAAAAAATATAGCAATTGCCTGACGAGGGTTAAAAAAGCCGCAAAACGAATGCATTATATTGAACAATTTAAAAATTGCAAATATGATCAGTTAAAACCTAGAAAATTATTAGAGAGCTCGCATATACTTCAAAATCTAAAGATATAAAGCATATACTTCAAACCATTGTATGAAAAGTATGATTTACTCAATATTAATCAGATTCATTTTTTTGAAGAAGCCAAATTCATGTATTACTCTGTGCATCGTCTACAGCTTGTGATATTTGATGATTACTACAAATTTGTGACTAACGTTAGTAGACATCTCTGAAGAAGTGTTAATGATGATAAACTTTATCTACCCCTTTTTAAAAGGAAATCCGGTCAAAGTTCAATAAAATGCAAAGGGTTTAAAATCTGGTATTCTTTACCAAAAATCGTTAGAACTCTTTCCTTTGTAGAATTCAAAAAGAACTGCCATCAAGACGTGAAAAACACCATCGAATAAGTAATGCTTGCAAAACTGCATAACTTGTTAACTACTTGGATGTAAAACAGTGACTTCGCAAATCACAACTTTGAATTAGGCAATTGCATATGCCAACAGGAGTTTGTTGACCCGAAGACTTAAAAGTCCCTTCCAGACTCCTGGTCGCTAAATATGGTTATTTTATATTCACTTGCCGATAATGTAAATTAATTCAAAGTTACACTTTTGTGGCAAAACAAATATCTCTGTATATTGGAGCTGTTAATTTGACAATTTGTTAACTATGATCTGTACATTTTTGTTTAATAAATATTCTTCTTCCAATCTTTTCGAACTAGATTTGCAGTCACCCCCTCAAATACCGGGGTGAAACAGCCTGTTGGGGCCATTAGTTATTTTTTATGTGTTTTTATTATTGTTAATTTTCTATAGATTAATTTTCAATATGGTACTTCTCGTATACAATGCCAAAAAACAGCATAAGTTGCAGAAACAACCAATTATATTTTGTTCCATTGTTATCTGAGTAATTAGCACTTAATAAACTTTCAGCTCAAAGTGCAATTTGATGATCTATTAAATCTACTTGTGCACTACTAAATTTTGGACCACAGGCAGCAAGTTGCAAACGTCTGGTCTAGGAAATAAAATTTTCCGAAAAATTAACATGTTGAAATGAAATATTAACTTGAAAAATATAGGTTTTAAGAATTTCAAAAACATCAGCGCAGTTGTACAAAAGTACAATAAGAAAAAATTGTGTTGTAAAACATGAAATTCAATCTCAAAAAAAGTGTTGTTTGCAAGCAAAAATAGAGGAAAATGTAAAGAAATAAAAATGCATATAACTATAATGCAAAAATTTGAAAAAAAGTTTTGCAAAATTAAAATTTATCTCTGGTGTCTAATAGTTCTTGGTGCCTAATAAAAGTCCAGATTTCTAATAGTCCCGGCATATAATCGACGGTGTATAAACGTCTCATGCCTAATAGTGATGGTACGTGTAAACAAAGTAACAGTGCTATAACTTAACCAGAAATTTGAAATCAAGATGTAGCGTTTTTACACTACAAAGTCAGCCTTATATATTATGCATTGATAATAAGTGCCATATAATGTTAATAATAGTGATAGAAAAGTATATATCATCCGGCAGCTACTTTTTTATTTTTCATTTTTGCTTTTCACTTGCAACTGAGCTTTAAAAATTCTGAAACAGTTTCACGTTTGATAGAGCTTCATTTTTCAAGTTTCTTCAACCTACGAGGTCTGTTCAAAAAGTTTGTAGACTGTTTGAACTGCGCAGCTCTCATTTGTTCCAGGTGCATTTGCTTGGTGTCGCTAGGTTTACAGAGATCAGGTGATTATGACGCCATTTTCTGATTGCAGATATCTTTATTTCACTGCTGGTTATGTTCAGTTAAGTTAAGGGTAGTTTTTTAGTTTGTCGGACTTTAAATTTTACAAATTTTTTTCAAAATGAATAACTTGAAAGAGCAACGATTTGCTGTGAAATTTTGTGTCAAGCTGGGAAAATCTACTACGGAAACGTTTGCCATGCTTAACACGGCTTACGGTGAAGTTGCCATGAAGCGAGCAACATATTTCTGGTGGCATAAACGTTTCAAGAATGGTCAGCTGTCTGTTGAAGATGATGATTGTTCTGGACGTCCTTCCACATCAACTGATGGGATCACGTCTTTTCGGTGCGACCATTTCGGCGCCACCTATTTCGTTGTCGTACATTTTCTGCACAGATCGTTTTGGCGCCAATTCGGTACTCTTTGACGGTTCAGTTATTTAGGGTTTGGGTTAGGGTTAGGGCTTTGGGTTAGTGTTAGTAAAAAGCACAGAATATTGGCGCCGAAAAGGGCCAAACCAAAATGGTCGCACTGAAAAGTCGTGGACCCTCAACTAATGACCCGCACATTGATGAAATCAACCCTCTGGTGCAAGCGAATCGATGCCTGACTGTAAGAGAGCTTGCTGAAGAATGTGGGATCTTGGTAGGCTCTTGTCATCACATTTTGACGGAAGAATTAAAGATGCATCGCGTTGCTGCAAAATTTGTACCACGTCTGATGACAAGTGATCAACAACCTCATCGTGTTCAAGTCTGTCAGGATTTGCTTGATCACTCAGAAAATGATAAGAAATTCTTGTCAAAGATCATAACAGGTGATGAGTCATGGGTTTATGGTTATGAGGTGGAAACAAAGGTCCAATCTTCACAGTGGACGAACAAAACATCCCCCAGACCCAAAAAAGCTCGCCAAGTTCGATCCAAAATTAAGGTGCTGCTCACAGTCTTCTATGCTAGTGGAGTCGTCTACCAGGAGTACCTTCCTGAAGGCTCCACAGTGAGCCAGAGCTACTTTGTTGAAGTTTTGAAAAGTCTGAGGGATGCCATCCAACAGAAAAGGCCAGAATTGTGGAGGACTGGTGACTGGTTTTTCCATCATGACAACACTCCAGCCCATTCAGCCCTCAGAACTCGTGAGTTTGTGGCCAAACATTCCATCACTGTTCTTCCCCACCCCCCTTACTCACCTAACCTTGTTGCATGTGATTTCTTTTTGTTCCCGATGCTCAAAAGACCTTTGAAAAGAAGAAAATTTGAGACCAATGCAGAGATTAAGGCAAATGCGACAAAGGAGCTCAAGGGCATTAGAAAAGAAGCGTACCTAGACTGTTTCCACAAGTGGAAACACCGCTGGGATAAGTGTGTGCGTTGGGAAGGAGAGTACTTTGAAGGAGACCCAGACCTGTAACTGCTGTAGAAAGTACATTTTGTGTTATAACTTCAGTCTACGAACTTTTTGAACAGACCTCGTATGTTAAGTTTTTCTTGCAGTTTTCTTGCAATCTTCACTCTTCAGATATAAAACTTTTTTCTTCCACTTTCAACTATTTCAGTTTCTTGTCAAAATATGCTGCATTCCAACATTAGTGATATGTAGTAGGTCCTTGTCATTATAAATTTATATCACTTATCAGTGCTGCAAATTGTAAGCCATTGTATCAGTCCTTGATAGCCTATGCCAAGGGTTTCTGAATTCAGGCCTACAAAGAAATTTAATTTAGCTTGCGTTGAGAATGCAATTTTGGCATGCTACCAAAGTTATCACCAGTGATCATGAACAAAAGATGCATTTACTACAATAATTCTTGACGGAAGGGAGGCAATGAATTGATCTTTCGGTCTCTGAGTCTGCAGCCCCCGTGTTCATCCAGAGAAAAACGTAATTTATTAAGGTTACCTCTCATTCATTAAATCAAAAACAGGATAGTGTAATCATATGAAATGTAAATTTTCAACTATAATCAGTGATGGAGTACTCGAGTACAACTCGAGTACCATTTTTTGAGTACTCGTACTCGGAACCCCAGGTACTCGGTTGGTACTCGTACTCGAAGGTCAATGTACTCGGTACTCGGTCAAAAAAAGAGCCGAATACATGAGTACATTTGGCCTTTGCTAAAAGTAATAAACAAAATGAATTTTTGATAGTAAACTGCAGCCAATAAAACCCGCTAATTTATTGAGTTACTTTTGCTTGAATCCGTGCAGACTGCAGCTGAACAAACAGCTTTTTAATGTTGAGAACGAGCAAAATCAAGCATTGGAATGTGGTAAAATAATTGGGTCGACCGCACATAGTATTGTTTGACAACAAACGCCTTTCTGCTGCAGAAAACGTGTGAAAGTTGCTACAAATTTTAATTTATTTAGCAATTAAAGTTACATACCACTGAAATCGAGCCATGCGTGTTACAAAGTCGATATCAGTTGGGTTAGCATTTTATGGTTTCACCTCAAATGTTGATAGAATATTTTCTACAGTAGATGTATTACTGTAATCTCCCAATCCCAAATAATAGTTTTACTGTGGTATTGCAAGGGGTATCCGAAAAAGCATCGAGTTAGATTTGGAGGCAATATTTTCAGTGTTAAATTTAGGTCAGATAGAGATAGTTTAGTTGCATAGTTATTCTGTAGCTGGGTTGCAGCTGTAGGCAAAATTTTACTTTTTTTTGGAAGAAATTGATAAAATAATAAGTCAAGTCTCTTGATAACGCATGTAAAATGCGTTTGAAATATTAATATGACTAAGCACTAATTAGGATTATTTTATAGAAATGGATGTTAGATCTGAAATTAAATAATAGAACTGTAAACAGGTAAATATACAGAATAAAAATACCGCTACAAATTACAGTTGTAGCTGGTAGCTGATATTAAATTGCAGCATTATTTTACAGAGGTGGAGTCCTTGAGGACACATTTTTAAGTCCTTGGCCTCAAGTCCTCGAAAATTGCCTTGTCCTTGGCTCGAGGACAGAACTATTTTTTGAATGGTTAAAATTTTGTAAATCGGCTGAAAAATGTTTTTCTAGACCGTTTTTTTTTGAGATTGACGGAAAAAAATTTTAAGGCGTTTTTTGTTAGAAAAACACTTGCATTTGTGTCCTTGGTCCTTGGCCTTGGCCTTAAGCATTCCTGTCCTTGGCCTCGGATTTTTTTGGTGTCCTTAGCCTTGGCCTTGAGCCTTGTGTCCTCGACTCCACCTCTGTTATTTTATGCTCACATTACTTAGTCACCTCCTTTGAAATGCAGCATTATTTCGAGAACATTTGCTACTACGTCATTTGCAGTTTAGTGTTACAAGTTTTAGATAGTCTTTAATTAGATGCACAGGAGAGCACAAGTCCGTTAATCCATTAATTACAAAGGTATCTTTTTCATTAAATCGTTAATTCGTAAAAAGTTTTATCATATTAAAGGACTAAATTAACTTCCGTTAAGTTCTGTTAACTTCCGTTAAAGTTATTATCGTTAATATCTTGCACCATTCATTTATCATAATGGTACAAACCAGTTGACACTGGTAACACTTGTTGCATATTAACACGAGCTTTATAGAAGAAAGCAAAGAAAGGAGCTCTTTTTTGTGGCAAATAACAAGCTGCAGCTTCATAGGTCTATCAATTATCGCTGTTCGCAATTTCCAAAGATTTTGCAATCGCAGCTTCATTAGTGCATTTGAACTTATTTTTGTCTTGGAATTAGATTAGACTGTAAAATGTAACTTCCAAAACACAAAAAGACCACCATAGCAATAAATATTTCCTTACAATCAGCTCCACAACGTCAACACGTGCTCTAAAAGCGCGTGAACATAAAGAAATGTATATTACACGCAAAATATTAACGAATTAACGGACTTTATTAAGTTCCGTTAATAAAAGCTGAAAATTACGGATTAACATTAACAGAGGTGTGAAGTTTGTTAACGGACTAGTGGTTAACGAAGCTAACGTTTTGCATTAACTTGCCCACGTAAGATTAAATGTTAATTGAATATAACATTAAATCGCAAAAGCTCTCAAAAAATTGTTGTAGGTAATCATGTTAGGAGAAGAGGACTTTGAAAGCTTATTTGTGATTGAAAGAAGCATACGGTATACGAGGTGTCCTATTGAATAACAAAACTGGTGACATAAAGCAATTTTATTGAAGGAAAAAAGGTCGTTTTATTTTGTTTCCCGTTTGATGTATTCTCTCTTAACATCAACACAGCGTTTCATTCGGATTTTCATAAAAAAAAAAAGGACACGATAACACCCTTAACATAAAAAAAACATTTAACATTGCCTTGAATTTTGATTTTGCTTTATTTTACTTTTTTAATTCGTGGTGAGTTTGCAGTTTTCCAATGCATGGACTGCCTCTTTGTCTTTGGGTCGTACTGGAAAATTCACCTCTCATCGCAGGTACAGTAATCACACTGTCTAAAAATTTAGGGTTTTCTTCAATTTGTTTTGAAATGTCAGCGCAAATCTCTTGGCGTTTTTCTTTTTGACCGCTAGTTAAAAGCTTTGAAATAACTTGTGCACAGACCTTTGTCATATGCAGATTTTTATGCAGTACTTGCCACATTGTTTCTTTGTCAATGGACATCCTCTCTGCTATCAGTCGAATACCTAGCCGACGATCTTCTCGGACAATTTTTTCACTTTCTCGGTTAATGTTAGTGGTTTTTGATATGGTTGGGCATCGTGAACGTTCATCATCTTCAACATCAGTCCGGCCTTCATGAAATCTTTTGTGCCATTCAAAAACGCGGGTTCTTGACTTGCATTCTTTGCCGTAAACTTCCATCAAAGCTTGAATTTTACCCAAAATTTCTAGTTAATTCTTTGCTCAGTTTTAGAGTTAAACATTTTTCTGCGGCTGTAACAGAACTTCTTGCAAAAATGAGCAGTTTGCTGCTTCTGCAAGCCAAGGTTTTTTCCGACATGCAAAAAAACGTGCACTTGCTTTCAATGTCGAGGTACCTAATTTGTTTAAAATATAACAGTAATTTTGCGTGTAACTTGTCAGAAAATTGTCGCTTGCAGTTGTGCGCCTTTTTAACATCCCACTCACAGAAAAAAACATATTCGTTTATATTTTTGTGACAAATTTTTTGCTGCTACAACTTAAAAATTTCTTTTTCTAAACTTGTAAAAGTACTCGTACTCGAACTTTTTTACGGTACTCGTACTTGAGTACATTTTTCAATATCAGTACTCATACTCGAAGTTTTTTGCGGTACTCGTACTCGGAAGTTGAGTACTCGAGTCCATCACTGACTATAATTTGGTGAAAAATATTTCTTGTTTTTGCTTTTGAAGAGTTTTGTTAAGGGATTTTAAATTTTTGGTGGGATGTTCTAGGTTTAGACTTCTTTATCTTTAATGCATTGTTGAGATTAAGTGGTCGAATGTCGGGGACTGTATAAGTTATTACGTAGTGGGTCGAATGCTCTGGTAGCGTGTGAGGAGATTTTTTTTTGTTAGTGAGAAAAATTTGGATAGAAGGTTATCAGTAAATTAAGTCTGTTCCTTTTAAAGTTTGTGGGTGTGCTCCCTGAATTAAATTTAATACTCTGTACGACTTTAATTATATTTTAAGTTTGTTGCCATAAAAGGAGAGTATGATTATTGTTGAATTATCAGTAGGCTGACTATTACATAGTTATGACTTGTTGCATGTAACAATGTTTTGATTGTCTTTTTTGAGCTTGTATATGGTGCTTTTTTTTGCAGCAGTTGACTACTATGTTTATTACTCAGTGCCTTGTTTTTTTGGCTTGTTTTTGCTTGTGCGTTTCTTATCGCCATTTGCTTTAGAGTTGAAGTATGAAAAGGAAGTGTGGGTGAAGCTGACTTGATGAGCACTGCTCCTTCCCTTCATCCACAGTATGCATAGACTGTGGTTTCGTTGTATAGCTTTTACAGTTGTCATTGTGTGCCTCTTTTTGTACATGCTGAAAGAATAAACTACTACTACTACTACTATTACCTTAAGCAGAAGCAGATGCCTTTTTTTACCTTCACCTTCCTTTTTGCATGCAAAATCCCACTGTTTTTCCAAAAAAATGTGCTTCTGTTATCATTTCAGTTTACGTGGACTTATCAGCCTGCACGCAAGCAACCTTGCCGGGTCTAATTACCTCCATCGAAAATCTTTAGGCACCTATGCTATTTATAAATTTGATGTGACTATCCATTTTTGTTTGTTGCAGATTCATAAAACAAAGCCTCCTTTTCAACCACGGATTACTTGGGGCCCGGAATCGGAAATCTCCCAGCAGGTTGGAACCCCTGGATCCTTGTTACTCACAAACAAGCAAATTCAGGCAGCTTCTGATAAAGGTTAGTAGCTAAATAATAATCTTTTTGCATGATAGTTTGCGTAGTCATAGGACGTCATATTGTCAGTACACATTTTATTGAAATCCAGAGGGATATAAAATAGATGATATTTTGAAGTAGGTCTAAAGTTTCTCGTTGAGTTTATGTTGAGTTTCTTGATAATGATAGCTAAGTACTACACAGAGGTGGGCAGTACCGCGGTACTCTAACGCGGTACTTTTTTAGTACCGTTACCGGTACCGTTGGTACTTTTTCAAAATAGTACCGTTTTTGGTACCATCGGTACTTTTTTAGCACGTTTACCGCGGTACTCGGTACTTTTGTGTAGAATGGAAATAAAATCATTCAAAAGGAGTTCAAATTATGAAGAAGCACTTTCAAACCTTGCCCATGTACTAAGGAGTGGTTAGTGGATGATTGTGGATGACTGACGGTTTACCGACGCTGCACTAAGTTGCTTTACAGAGCAAATCATAAAAGTTAGCTAGCTATATTGCATTATGTTCTTCGCTTTTTTGTCTGCCCTGAAAAGTGAAGACCAGCCTTTCCTCTATGAAGTCATTTTGAAGTGATATTCTTGTCCAAAGAACATTTTTTGCAGTGTATAATTTCGTAAGTTCATAAGGGGCTGTCCATAAAAGATGTCCGCAAACATCGCAAAAATTGACCTTTTCCTCTTTGTTCATAAAGCGTCCTCACTGCGTCAAACCCCTGTTCGCGCGGACACAATAGAGAACTTACGAAATGTGGAAATGGCCACGGCAATTTCATTGCAGGATTATCAAGTCACCAAAAAACTTGTTTTGAGACCATAGGCTGAGCCAAGGGAATGCCACCAATGATAAAAATGAGACAAAAAGCTTATGGTTTCTTCAGCTTCAGTTTCTTTTAGCATTTTTTTGCGTGCTATAGTAATTAACAATAAAATTAACAAGGGGGCCCTGGGCCCCCTCAATTCAATTTTTGCCCGCCAACTTAAATGTATAATCCGGGTCAAATTAAGGGCTTTGCCCTAAAAGTTGCTATCTCAGGCCCTCATCTAACCTTAATTTTTATGAATGTAATGCAATAACTAGAGAGGATTTACCATATGGCAGAGTACCAGGGGCCCCGTGCTTAGATGGAAAGACTTCTTTTGTTATATTTGGCAGGAAGATGTTGCAGAAATCTCCAAAGTGCCAGGAGCCCCGCGCAATGTAAATCAGGCCTGGATAATAACATGGTTAGTAGGCGTGACCAAATTATTGCACCACGTTTCACTAACAATTCATCTCCACTTCGCCGGTTTTACGCGACAAAATGCTTTTGAAAAAAAAATTAGCCTGGGGAAATGCTCATTGAACAAATTATTGAATTTGAATTGAGGGGGACCTGGCCCCCTGGCCGTAGGTGTGCTCTACAACTGGTTATTTTCATGACAAAGCAAAAATCTCAAAGGAAAATCTTCGAATGGATTATTATTTACATCTAAAATATTCCTGGAAGCAATGTGCCTTACTTTCCCTACTTGGACCAAATCACTTACAAAATTTAACCCCAAAATACAAGATTTTAAACGTGTTTTGGATTTAAATTGCAAGTAAAAGGAGGATTGAACAATTTAATTTTTTCAGTTGGCTTTGAAATGTTAAAAATCTAGTACTTTCAAATTTCTTTGAGCAGGTGCAAAATGGAATCCAATGCCAATAAATAGTATTTTTTTCCAAAGAATTACAAAAAATCGTCCAGCAGCTGGGGACTTCTCCCTCATAGCCTCTGGCGGCTGGGGATTCCGCCCCCAAACTCCCATCTGTGATACGTTTGAGTAACTCTAGATTACTCAAAGCGTATCGCAAATCAGACGTTTTCAATTTTAACTTTTGGTTCAAGCCTTCTACCTTTAGCAAAATTCTGTTTAAGTGCCAAATCAGGCCACGGCTTCTTATCTTCCATTCTACGATATCTTTATACCACAAAAAGTTCCTCTTTCGAAAATTTCTGATGACGTCATTGCATGCGATTTGTGGTTTACCCCCTTCCCAATTAAAAATCCTGGCTAAGCCTATGTTTGAGACCCTTCAAACATTAGTTTTATTGTCGACACAACTGGTTAGGCTCCTGAGTCCAGGTTGTCAAAATTTGAACAACAATTGCACTTTATTTCGTATTGAAACGCTTTAAAAACATGTTATCAGTACGTTTAGGTATTATAGCACGTAAACCAAGAGTAAGGAACTAAGGGCTGATATAAACTAACTAAAACTGTGTTAAAAAGCAACAGAATGGAAATTTCAAAGCAATGAAGGCGACTGAATTTTCATGCTTTGTAATGAAGGAGTGCAGATGTCCACAATGCAGGAAACCCTCTCTCCCCTTGTCCGCAAAATGTCGGCACTGAACAATCATCCCTGACTGTGGAGTACGTCTTTTATGGACAGCTTCTAATAATATCTGTCAAGTAATTCTTCCACCGGCTACATAGTCTATGCGGTAACGTGCTCTCAGCTTTGGCGCGGGAGCTCAGGGGTTCAAATCCTGGGCCGGTCAAATCGAACACAGATTTGCCAATAGCTCGTCACCGTTGCGACTTTTCTTCGAAAGGAACTGTGTTGCCCAAGAGCAATGTCGTGGTGAAGGGCCAAGCAAACTCGTTAAACGTTTGGGCGTAATGCAGCTGGTATAACGAAGATTTGATTTTTTGAAGTAGTTTTTTCCGTAGATTTATTCACTGAGCATGCTATACCAGTTACCACTATACGCAAATAAGAAACTCAATCATAATTGTTCAACGCATAAAATCACCGAAAATATTGTTTCCAAAATGTGCAAAATTTTTCTTTTAAAAAGTACCGAATAACAGTACCAAGTACCGGTACCGTCGGTACTTTTTCAAAAATGTAACGAATAAAGTACTGCCGGTACTTTTTTAACAAAGTAACGGCAAAAGTACCATCGGTACTTTTGAAGTACCGAGTGCCCACCTCTGGTACTACATCGACATTTAGCAAATGACAAAACTTCAAGTATACGAAAGTTTTTGAGAATTTGCATGCTCACGAATTATGAAATTGGCTTACTTAAACGAGTACTGCTGGCAAAATCACGAAGATATCGAAATTCTAAAATTAGGGCAATTGTGTTAGAATAGATTGCTTTGACTCCATTTTTTTTGGTACAGCTGTTCCAGAGATATTTGACTTCGAACGCGAGGAAGAGGGCTAGAAGCCTCCCTAATTTTTATTGGCAACCCTGATATTGATTTCATTGGCAACGCCATACCAGATCTATCTTAAAGGCCACCTAATGTCTGCAAAGCAATGCCCTTAAAATGTAATAGAAAATTATTACTAATTGAATGCTGTAAACTTGGTTTAGATACACGTTCTCAGTTTCAAGAAAATGAACAGCCATTATTACCTTTCGCGTTTTTAAAAAATGACATGACGTCATCAGACCCAGGAGTTTGGTGCCTTTGACTTGTTTATCATTGCAGAGAATATGCGATTTTGCAAAGGCATATGATAGCCGCTCACTAGTCAAAAAGTGTTGCACAAAAAGGCGTAATTAGCTCAAAGTAGTTACATTGCGAAGTTCATAAGTGAATTAGCCGTAGCAATCAGCTTTCACTACAAGTATTGAACAGCAGTTTTACTACCAGTAATGGCTCTATCACTCTAAAAATTGTAACAGTACTAAAGTTTTCATATTCTAAGGTATCTGGCATATCCGTATCCAATAGCAATACCGATACGCTACCAAAGCGTAGAAAAAGAAACAATTGAAAGCTTATACTGTAATTATGTAAAAATGTTTTACCTTTGTAATACCTGTAGGCTACTGTAGTTTACTGCGTAGGATTAGGAATATACCGGTAAGGATATGTACAGCAGAAATGGTACCAGTACCGGATCAGTACTTGTTTGGTTTGTGTTTCAGTAAATATTTTACTCCTGGCAATATATTAGGCTGGACTAATCTGCTAGGGTACCATAGTTTAGCGATACCGGACTAGGCTACCGGTATCAGATCAGTGTACTGGTATCTCAGATCTGCACAGCCAAACAACTACCAGTGAGTGCAGGTCACTTTTTTACGAGTTCCAATATAGTGAATATGACATTGTACTGTAGTACAAAAATGCTGCCTGTAATAGTAACATTTTTACCTATCATACCAATGTAACATACCGGTACAGACAATACTTACTTCCTTGCCATAATTAGCCCAACGTACCAATACTCCTATCTACTACCCATCTACCAGTAATTTGCTCCCCAAGCTTTCAACAATATGACTAGGTCATTGTTTTTTCTGCTGTTCTACAAGATCAATCACTGAAACACAAACCGAATCAGGCTACTGATCTGATACTGGTACCTGTATCATTTGTATCGTACGGTACTGATATATTCCAAATCCTACGCAGTAAACTACAGTAGCCTACTGATATTAGAAAGGTAAAATATTGTTACATAATTATAAGCTTTCAATAGTTCCTTGTTAAGTCTAAAATCGTTTTTTACACTATGGTAGCGTACCAGTATTGGGAATGGATATGCCAGATAACTTAAAATACGAAAACTTTTGTACTGTTACAATTTTTAGAGTGATAGAGTCATTACTGGTAGTAAAACTGCTGTTCAATACTTGTAGTGAAAGCTGATTGTTACGGCTAATTCACTTCTGAACTTCGCAACGTAACTACTTTGAGCTAATTACGCCTGTTTGTGCAACACTTTTTGACCAGTGAGCGGCTATCACATGCCTTTGCAAAATCGCACATTCTCTGCAATGATAAACAAGTCAAAGGCACTAAACTCCTGGGTCTGATGACGTCATGTCATTTTTTAAAATTGCGAAAGGTAAAAATGGCTGCTCATTTTATTGAAACTGAGAACGTGTATCTAAACCGAGTTTACAGCATTTGATTAGTAATAATTTTCTATTACATTTTAAGGGCATTGCTTTGCAGACATTAGGTGGCCTTTAAAACAACGCTGCAATTAGGCTACTCCATTGAGTTGTTTCGCTGTGCACTAATCAGTTTGATTTAGTCAGCAAAACAAATCCTCGTTGAAAAAAAAACAAAACTGTACATTAGCCAAGCGATTTTCGTAAAAATCAAGTTGTCACAAACGGCTAGTAGGCCATTGTTTGCAACTTGGTTGATTAAAAAAATATTTAAAGGTCACAAACCAAGCAAAGACTGTAGACCTTGCCTACCGGTAGTGTCATCGCGTATGAGTTGGTAGCCTAGTAATAAATTGGTCTACAATTTTTAGGCGTAGCGTAGTAATGAATCGGTTGATGAGTTCTAGGCACGGGTGTTTAGGCACGGAACGTTTGTGCACCGAGACTTTTATCCAAAAATTTTTGTTTTTCAAAATTTTGCTTTTAAAAAGTATTTTAACCAAAAAATTTTTTTTGTTTCAAACAACATATTTCTAATTAATCGTTTGCGTGCTATTCGGCCTAAAGGCTACCAGCGTGGAAGCCTAAGGAAAAGTCACCAGAACTGCGACTTCTTAAAAGCAAGCAATGCGAAAAAGTTGTCTTCCCGCAGGAATCGAACCTGCAGCCTTCGGATTACTGGTCCACTGCTGTACCACTTAAGCTAGAGAAGACGTCTCCTCGCATGCTTAATTTTGCCTATTTAAACTGAGCAACTTAATGCTTGATCTATGATGTTAATAATAATTTAGTTGTGATGTTTTGACGTTTGCTGGCCAGAGCTTTTATAATTAATCGTTTGCGTGCTATCTGGCGTAAAGGCTTACGATTAATTATAAATGATTAATTATAAAACGATTAATTATAAAAGCTCTGGCCAGCAAACGTCAAAACATCACAACTAAATTATTATTAACACCATAGATCAAGCATTAAGTTGCTCAGTTTAAATAGGCAAAATTAAGCATGCGAGGAGACGTCTTCTCTAGCTCAAGTGGTAGAGCAGTGGACCGGTAATCCAAACGCTGCAGGTTCGATTCCTGCGGGAAGACAACTTTTTCGCATTGCTTGCTTTTAAGAAGTTGCCGTTCTAGTGACTCTTTCCTTAGGCTTCCGCGCTGGTAGCCTTTAGGCCAGATAGCACGCAAACGATTAATTATAAAAGCTCTGGCCAGCAAACGTCAAAACATCACAACTAAATTATTATTAATAACATATTTCTTTCATAAAAAACAAGTTTTATTAATTTTTTTTTAAATAAAAACTTTTTCCCCCAAAAAACGACCATAGAAGATACCATAACCAAGATAGACGAAAGATGTAACTGTGAAAGAGCTTAACCCTTTTAAAAATAAGGTGAAAATGACAGGTCGTAGGGCTACCCTCGATGACAGCACTGTGTACAGTATTGAGAGAGCTCTTCTTAATACGTTTTTGTCTATCTTTTTATTTTTGTTGAAGTGAATTCAGTCAGCGTGATAAGTTTAAACTATATAGCATTTGTATGCAAAATTTTACATGAAAAATTGTCGAAAATGGTTGTCGAATCTGCAGCCACTTCTAATTCAACTCACTCTACAAAAAGAATCCAAAAGTAAAACAATAATTTGAAGTAGCATACAATCCTGTACAACTTAAAAGTTCTTGATGCAATGTTGAAGAAATTAACTGCAAGAATTTAACATTGTTTTTACTATAAGTGTATTTACTACAAGGTGCAAAGATTAAACAAAAATATCTATTTATATTGTTTTTACTATAATTACAACAAGGTGTAACAATCACAAATAGGAGTCTGCCTAGGAGATGAATCCTTAGCTCCTGAAAAACTTTGCACTGTATTGTTTGGTAGAGGTAGATGCAAAATAACCTTGAAACGTCACGCGGCTTGCTGCGTGTGTCAACATTTTACAACCAGCTTGTGCCTGTGCGCTGCAAAATTTGAAACTGCGAGCTGGAGCTCGCATGCGTCCGGATTAGGTAAGAAAACTTTGCGAACATGTAGTAGAAAACATTTTTTATTATTGAAAAAAATATAAGAAATCAATTTTTTCGTAAAATTTTTTTCCGCTCTCCTTCCATCTATCTGCTTTTGAAGTCACTTTTATCAAAACTTCTAACTCCGCCCTCTGCCAACAAAAAGAATTCGTGTACAGGTTAAAGATTGTACCATGGTCTACTTTTGTTAATTAAATAGGCCATGATTGTACGCTAATGACGCTCTCTTATGGATCTTTTTCCAAGCAATCACTGCTCGGCTTTTTCCTATAGCCGCTCCTTTTCCTGCGCTCTCTATTCTGACAATTCTTTTTGACGAGTGTCAGAGGAAAAGCTTTGAAGATAAAGACGCTTTAATTAAAGTAAATGTTTCTTTGAAAAACTTTTTTTATTAAAAAGCTTTTATTTGAAAAAAAATGTGTTCGAAAAAAAAGTAAAAATAAAAAAAACTTTTTTTGAAAAAAACAAACAAAAAGCTGCTATGGAAAACCAAATTTTTTGTAGAAAAAATACCTTTTTAATTGAATCAGAATTTTTTCTTTGAAAAAAAAAAAATTGGTATGGAAAAAGATTTTTTAAACCTCGGGTGCCTTAGTCGCAGAGAATAATAATTGGCGGTACCTAAACGTCCGCACATAAAAGTCACAGTCTTGTAATAAATAGCCTTATAGGTAGGCTATGATTTGGATTGAAGTAACGTATCACAGCTTGATTTTCACCAAGATCGCTCGACTACTGTACAGTGTACACTTGTACACTCGCACAGTGTTGTAGTACACTGTACAGTATGCTCTTTTTTGCAATTCTGATCTGTTCTGCTAACAAGATCAAATTTATTTGTGCGCAGTGAAACGGCTCAATGTAGTTGCCTAATTGCGGCGTTGCCTTAAGATAGAAATAGGATGGCGTCACCAATGTTATCGACGTCAGAGTTGGCTATAAAAATTAGGGAAGTAGAAGGATAAAGTCGGTGTCAGTCTAATCTGATGCGATTACTCTGACTTTAGATGCCTCATTGATTTTGCCTGCAGTCCTTGCTTAACGTTTTGTGTGCACGATATGCAGTAGATGAGGTTTACATCAAATTGGTCATGTTGTAGATTTTAAGGGAGATTTTCATTTTGAGTGCAACCAGTTGATTGTAATTCAACTCGACGCTTGTCATCGTAAGACTACTTAAATTTTGGTTTATTCTGGGTGACGTAGCGTAGGGTAAATTTTTTAAATTGCTTCGGAACCAGTTACTAGTGTAATTCCTGCTCTTATCGTGTTTTATCAGGCCCTTCATATCAAGAGCTTTACAAACGAAGGAAAGAAGCACAAGCTGGCAAGAACGCAGCCTTTTCAAATTTTTCATCGGCCCATAGCTCCAGTAAGACTTTCAGCTGCAGTTGAATTGTTAATATATATTATGATATTAATCCATTTAATTATCTTTTCATGCCCACAAAAATTGTGTATTGTCAACAATATACAACCTAACGATTTCATGAATATACAGATGTCTTTTTGTACTAATTGCCAAAAAATTGTGAATTGCTTGATAATCGGATGCGAGGCCAAAAGGGCGATTGGCTTGTCAATTGGCAATTGGCAGCATCGTTTTTTACCATCCTGATTGCAGGATCTTGGTTCTATCTGCACCCTGGTCACGATTTAGGATGATTATCCGTGTTTGGTGGCTCGAAAAAGTAGCAGCAAAATTTACTTGAAAAAAATGTCAAACAATAACCAGAAAGCTTGGAATGGTCAACTTCTAAGCGGGTGAGGACCTCGTCGTCATTTTCTCGTGTTTGGAGGATAAATTCAGATTCATCAAAAATCAAATTAACCATAACCTATACTTCAGGTTCTGAAACTTTTACCATCATGAGTAGATTATATTTTCACTCAAGCTGATGTAGAGTATATCAACTCAATCGTTTTCATTTGTGTTTGAAAAATTATTGGACTTAACCGATCTATAGATTTTCTTTGCAGCACTGTTTAATTGTGCGCTTTTCTCTTTTCAACTTTCATTGAAAAAAATTGCTGAAGCATACGCACATAATTCTCTGATCGGTAAATCCAACTTAGAAATATTTGTACGGTTTCAGTGTTTTCAATTTGCTTTTCAGGAACTGATTCCGGGTACCAGCCTTCGTTTGCGTCCACGAGAGACTTCTCTGCCTCTTCTTCAGTTGCTCATTCGGTAACCAACCACGAAGTTACTCCGTTTTCCAATTCGTGCCCTAGCACATTTTTTGACAAAAACTCAGCTGCTATTTCTTCGAGAACGAAGAAAAACAACTTTATTCAGAGTGACGAATCATCAGTTTCTTCCGCTTATGGTGAGCTCCTATTATTAGATACTTTTTTACCAGTCTTGCGAGTTTTTTATGCACATTGTCTTTTTCAATGTGAATTTGAAAAAAGTGGCCAACTCAAATAACGTGTGTACCGTAAAATTTTTTGTCATTTTTTCCGAAAAATTTGATTTGACATCGTTTTTTGGAATGCTGATGAGACAAGACAACTTTTACTTAGTCGCTCAGTTCAATATAATGACAGTCATTAAAATTGATTAGAATTGCGACAAGGAAGTTGCGAAGGGACCTTGCTGTCATCAAGTCAAGCAACCACCCTAAATGTCAAGAAAACTTGATGATTTAGCCAGTAATATTGAGGATTGAATATATAGTTTTTTTGTTTTTAGTGAATTGCACCGTTGTTAGATTTTATTTAGTTACAAGCATGTCATCGGCCAAACCACTTAAGCTTCCCGTAGAATCGTAAGATCCAAATAGTGATTGCGAGACGTGCAAGCGAACCTAATTGCTACCGATTTAGCCGAACATTTATTTTTATCGAGCCAAATCAACTGACCGCGAACAAACTTACTGCGAACCAACAGTTTTGTCACACTGATTTCGTCACAAAGTGAGGGTTGGGGCAAGATGGCTCTGGAAATAGTACAATATTTTTGTGATCGCCCTTTTAGCCAATCGGCGTCATTTGGTTCGCCATCAGTTTGTTCACGGTCAGTTTGTCGCGGTCAGTTGTTGCGTACCCCATTTTTATACTGAATTTTAAATGTGATAGTGAAGGCTTTAATAGTGAAGGTCAGGTGAAAATGTGATAGTGAAAGCTTTGAAATTTGAGGTGAGTGGTAGTAGAGGAAGAGGAAGACCGAAACAAATGTGGAAAAAGCAAGTAGAGAATGAGATGAAGAAAAATGGACTGGTGAAAGAGTGACATGTGATGCAACAAAATGGCGAGGCGTGGTAAAGACAATGACCATACGAAATCCGGCCAACTCCGTTGACGGGGACAATACCGAATCTAACATGCGATGATGTTGATGATTTAAATCTTTTATAAGATAACTTCCTAATTTCTTGAGGAATGGAATTTCAGACCTTGACTCCCTGATATTTAATTCACCTTTGCAATGTATTTGTTTGGTTGCGTAGTTTTACAAAATTAATTGCAAAACGAATCAGGAGTTTTGTTGGTTATATAACAATGAACAATTTAAGCAATTTTATACTGTAATAGATCATCAATTTGCAAATTATTAGATTGAATATGATATGGGTTTACTTGATCTCGGTAATGGCATCTAGTGACCGCTCGTATAGCTCGATTCTGTAAGGATTTCAATCTTTTATTGTAGGTGGTATAAGTGGCTCCCCAGGTTATGATACCGTAGGATAAGAACGGATACACTAATGCGTAGTAAAGTTTTAGCATAATGTTTTGAGGAAAGAAGTGCTTTAATTTGGATAATATTCCAACTGAGCGAGCCACTTTTCCTTCCATCATTTTAATGTACTGTTTGAAATTGAGTTTGTTGTCGATCACAGGTCTTAAATATTTAGCGCTATCAACAATGTTTATCGGGGATTCATTACTTGTCAAGTAAAGATGAGGAATAGCTGCGTTCGTTTATTTAGGGGTAATAATTATGATGTTGGTTTTGGTAGGGTTGGTCAAAAGCTTATTTACGCAACACCGTTGATGGAGATTTTGTAATTCCGAATTAATTTTGATTTGTAATTGTTCAGGATTTAAGCAAGCCTTTCACCATTAAACAGGTATTGTCAGCAAAAAGTGTAGGTTGGATTTTTATCAGGATTTAAGCAAGCCTTTTATCATTAAACAGGTATTGTCAGCAAAAAGTCTAGGTTGGATTTTTGGCAAAATTTAGGTCATTGGTGTAAATGAGAAAAAACGAGGGCCAAGCGACGAACCCTGGGAGACCCCACATTGAATTAATTTTAGGTCAGATTTTGATTGATTGTTAGATATAAACTGTTATCTATTATGAAGATAAAATTGAATCAAATTATAAGCCACACCCCTATATACTTTAGTTGCTCAGTTTGACCAAAAGTGTTTCATGTTGCACTGTTTCGAAAACCTTTCTTAAATCGACAAGAGTTAAAGCTGTATAACAAGGTTCATTAGAATTATAGTAACAGGAGGTATCAACATCCAGCATTGCATGCACTATAGAAATGTTTCTTTGAAATCCATATTGATTTTCGTAGAATACATTGTGTTTTTTGAGGAATTAGTAGAGTCGTGCGTACAGAATTTTTTCAATTATTTTAGAAAAACAAGTAAGTATCAAAATGGGCCGGTAATTATTCATGTCATCTTTTGCTCCGATTTTGTAGATGGGGACGACCCCGGCAATTTTGCAATTTCACGGAAAAATACCAAAATAAGTTAAGATTTGGGGCAATAACGAATCTGGCAGCTTTAATAAAAACCGTACAAGCTTTATGTTCCTCGTGATCGACTCCTGGGAAGTCAAAACAACTTCCACTGGCAGTTGGGTGGCCAGATCAACCACCAACCCTGCAGCTGCAAGCAGCTCGAGTCATTGATGCACACAGCTGTTTCGAGCTTTTAGCTCTCATCAGCAGCCCTAAGCATATCTAACCAAAGGTATTCCCCAGCTGGACAAGACTCTTGGCCAAATGGACAAACCTTAAGGGCTTGCACAGTGGCAGCAGCTTTGTGGGAATAAACAATTTTTCACTTGTGGTACTTTACAAAACAAGTGAACTGGGCTGTCGTAGTAAGAACAGCCATAAGCTATCCTTACTACAAGGGCTCCCCTCTGCGTGACCACGGAAATCAAAACCGTACAGGCATACAAGCTTGATGTCGTACAAGCTTAAAGTCATTTTGACTTCCCAGGAGTCGACCACGAAGGACATCAAGCTTGTACGGTTTTGATTTCCGTGGTCATCCCAGGAGTCGACCACGAAGGACGTCAAGCTTGTACGGTTTTGATTTCCGTGGTCACGCCGAGGGGAGCCCTTGTAGTAAGGATAGCCTATGGCTGTTCTTACTACGACAGCCCAGTTCACTTGTTTTGTAAAGTACCACAAGTGAAAAATTGTTTATTCCCACAAAGCCGCTGCCACTGTGCAAGCCCTTAAGGTTTGTCCAGTTTTGCCAAGAGTCTTGTCCAGCTGGGGAATACCTTTGGTTAGACATGCTGAGGGCTGCTGATGAGAGCTAAAAGCTTAAAACAGCGCTGTCAAGCTCTGTGCAGCTTTAATACAAAATGGGTAGATGTTGTTGTGCCCCAATGCTTTTTTTTGCAAGGAAATAATTTGATTTAAAATTTCATTATTACTTTGGGGTTCAAGATAAATGTAATCTGACACCATTTTTTAAAGAAAATGTTGAGGTTGTTTACCTGTAGTACAAATTATGCTGTCGGCCAAATTAGATCCTGTGCGACAAAAACAATTATTAAATTGATTCTCAGTAACGTTTGGGTCCTGTGTTTTTTTAGCACAACGGGGGTTTACGGTTCGCTTTATACGCCAACGCTAAATGTGTTATCTCCCATGTTTTGAGCGGATTCTTTTTGTTACGTGCAAATTCGGAATAAAAATGAATCTTTTTGGATAAGGCTTTGATTCTAGTAAGTATATTGAAATGAGGCCGAAACAAAGTTTTTCAGCTAAATTATCTTCAATGGAATGAGTCCTAAACATGGCATTTTTTTTCCGTATAGAGGTCAAAATTCCTTTACTAATCTAAAGTTTGCTTGCTATTTTTTTTTTGCTTCCGACAGACGTTTGAGCGGAGCATGTAAAGGTTAAGTTTATAAAAATTTAAAAATTAAAAATTGCTCCCAGTTCCGATCCTGAAGCCATATCCGACTCCTGGGCGGCCTAAGGTACACCCAACTAGCGGAGAAGACTGAACCTGGCTCACAATAACTCGAACCTGGCTCACAAATGTTCGAGTTATTGTGAGCCAGGTTCAGTCTTCTCCGCTAGTTGGGTGTACCTTAGGCCGCCCAGGAGTCGGATATGGCTTCAGGATCGGAACTGGGAGCAATTTTTAATTTTTAAATTTTCATAAATTTAACCTTTTAATTTTAGATATTAAACTCTGTGTTACTTTTGGCAGATACCCCTGGTGATCCCGATTGTGGGTGAAACAGATTGTAGGGATTTAAATTTAAAAATTTTAATTTTTGACGTGTTCTGTGTTATGTTGTGATAATCGCTCTGGCCTACGCTGTCGAGCACTTTTTTGAATCGGTTGAATTCAAACTCCACTCATCATTACAAACTGGTTAAATGTTTTATTAAAATTTTCACGATTCAAAGGGAAATTATTTGAAATATGGTTGCCTAATTTCCTGTCTAGATCATCAGAAAAAGCTTCTGGACAAAAGTTTTTATTTCTGTAGAAAGGAACTGGTAATTTTCTGCCAAGTTTTTCAATTTTAGCAATTTTGCACATGATTACATAATGATCAGAGAAGTAAGAATAACACAGGGTAAAGCTGAGTGCGTGTATCATTGGTGGTAATATGGTCAATTACTGTTGCCGTTTTATCCGTGACCCTGGTGGGCTTAGTTATAAGGGAAAACGCTCCATTGCTTGCTATCACTTGCATGTATCTGTCATCTGGAGGACAATTTAGATTAGTTTTATTGATGTTAATATTAATATCACCAATAATGTACCGGTAAAATGTTTTCTTTTGATCTGCGATCTTTTCCATACAATCCAAAAAATTATCTAAATCTTATTGGAGACTTCGGTTGGATGCTGGTAGATAGAGCCAAATAGAATTGTTTTTGTAGAATTGTTGGTACAGATTTTTAGCCATAAGGATTCTGTCCCATATAGCCGAAAACTTTTGAGCAGAGTAACATTAAACTTCGTACTCAAGTAAATTGCTACACCGCCTGCTTTTTTACTAGGTTTTGCATTGAAGAAATTATAACCTTGTATTTGGAAGTTGTTTAAAGGTTGATTTATTCGAGATTCTGATAGACATATTACATCTGGTTTGAAGGGAAGCAAGCTGACAAATTCATGCAAATCGTCAAGAGTTTTTTTGAAAATATCTGATATTAAGGTGCACTGGTTCCAGGGAGTCGTTACCATTCCAAAGATTTGAACTGTACTGTTATCATAAAAATCAATATAGTCACAGTTAGCAACATTAGAACTTATCGAATTATAAATTTGATCGCACTTTTCACTGGGTTTATTGGTAGGGTCGGCTGCTCGACTCGTACACAGGGCATCTGACAATTTCCCATCACACGATAAACGTAGCGCCATAATCGAGCAAACACAACAAAAAAAAACAAGTTATGAGTAGAATAAGGATGGTATTTAACTCACAAAGTTAGTCACAAACAAAAACCAGCATAACAAACAGCTATTAAGTTGACAAACTCATTTTTTACTTAGTAGAAATATACGTTGCATTCTGTCAAATATGTTAAATAACAGCATTTGCATCGTTATATGCAATTTTATCTGAATTTTAATGACTTGAATTGGACACACTTGAATTTTAGATTTTTAGTAGATTACTAAGTTCAAAATTATCAATTTGTACCTTCGAATTGCATGATTTCATATACACATTATAGTCAACCCTCAACCAAAAAAAAATCGTTAAGCACCAACGTAGATCAAAAACTCAACCAAAAAATCGTAAGCACCAACGTAGATCAACTCCGATTCGCGGATCATTAGTGTTTCATCTTCATCACTGTTGATTCTGCTGCTTAACCAAAAATAGAATTTTAAGTTTGAGAGGTAACTTCGAAGTACATTATGCTTTCAGCAATTTTACCCTGCCACTAATTCAAACTTTTTCCCCTAATGTATTAAGTCTTATTAATCTGCGGATCAAAACCAATCCATTCCGGCGCATACGAGCCTAAGAATATTGAAATGAGCTATTTCACAAGCGGAGTTCGTCATACCAATAAGTCACAGTGAATGCACCCGCTTAACTGTATAGTTGACATTCGTGACACATTTAAGCACGTAACACATTTTAATGCACTATAGCACTGCTAACAACGATATTAATATTCTTCGTCAGAAGGATTACTGCTAGGCTGATCACTTCTTTTGGTTGATTTTTTTTATCAGGTACTTCTACTTGCTCGTCGTCGACAAAAAGACGATGATATTCACTGTCTTGTAATTTCTGGGCAGTCTTTTGGTTTATTCGTTTTTCCGTTATAAATAATGGCATTAGAGCTTTCTTTCGCTTTTGTAGTTCTTTTTAGAAGGTGTTTGGTAGCATATACGTGAGAAGTGGTCGCTCGCTTTGCCTTCCGTTCTGCATTATAGACTTTTAAATTTCTTAAATTTTGCGTAAATTGGTATTTGTCAAACATTTTCACAAATTTTATAATTATTGGGCGAGTGTTTTTTTGTTTTTTGTTGTAAATAGGGTGCTGTGGTAATCGGTGAATATCAGCTAGAGCAATGGCATTTGGGTCGTAAATTTTTACAAGTTCATTTGGAAATTTATCAATCTCATAAATAAGGTAGTTGAACCTCTTGCTATAACGTTCACTGCTAAGCTCTTGATGTTTTGCTTTCCTTTTTACTTGTTCATTTTCGATTTTTAGGTTATCAATTTGATTTTGAAAATCAGTAACTATTTTTTGACTTTCGACATGATGTTTTTCACGTTTATCAATTCGGGTTTAATTTGTAATTATTCTTTTTTCAAAGCTCGCAAATCGCGTTTCTAGATAAACTGATGATGTCTATGAACGATTGAACCTATTTCAAGTCTTAAACGGAGCTACCAAAATAAAATCTCAAAAGAAGGATATTTCAAAAATTAGCAGCAATTTAGAATCATTAAAATTTTTTATTCAATGATTGTTTATCTAAAACTATAGCTTTTCGTGTTTTCGACCAGTAACTTAGATCATCCTCACGGCTAGCACTTAGAAGCATAAGATATTCATATATACAATTTATTATTGTAATATACAGTGTGAATGAGCTATCGCAACGCATTTCGACCTTGCTCAAGGGTCTCATCAGGCAAAAAGAATAACACATATTTAAACATGCAATGATATAAAACTGCAACTAAAAATTTGGAAACAAAAAATTAGCAGCAATTTAGAATCATTAAACTTTCAAACATGCTATGATATAAAAGTGCAATTACCAAATTTGGAAATAAACATTGCATCGATAAACACATCTGCTTTCTCTATGCTAATTTTATGATGACGTCAAATTTATGATTACGTCAATGATTCTAAATTGCTGCTAATTTTTAGTTAAGTGTTTTTTCACTAAGCAATGTGTCGCACATGCATTTAGCTTGTGCTCTCCCTGTGATTTTCATATAAACATGTCATTAGTTGTTTGACGTCATCATAAAATTTGCATAGACAAAGCAGATGTGTTTATCGATGCAATTTTTATTTCGAAATTTGGTAATTGCATTTTATATCATTGCATGTTTGAAAGTTTAATGATTCTAAATTGCTGCTAATTTTTTGTTTCCAAATTTTTAGTTGCAGTTTTATATCATTGCATGCTAAAATATGTGTTATTCTTTTTGCCTGATGAGACCCTTGAGCAAGGTCAAAACGCGTCGCAATAGCTCATTTGCTCTGTATATTACAATAATAAATTTTAAAGATGAATATCTTATGCTTCTAAGTGCTAGCCGTGAGGATGGCCTAAGTTACTGGTTGAAAACACGAAAAGCTACAGTTTTAGGTAGACAATCATTAAATAAAAAAGTTTAATGATTCTAAATTGCTGCTAATTTTTAGTTTAGTGTTTATTCACTAAGGATATTTTGGTGTCTAATTGACTGGATAGCTTTCGATTGTGGAAGGTTGCGTTAGTTCTTTTTTTGAAGATCTGTCTTAGTATACTTCAGTGATCTCAGTGGTTGTACAGTTCGTATAACAGCGATCTGTGCCATTGTAATACGGATCCCCTACAAACTTATCGCCACGTAGCCCTAATGTTAGTCGCCACTCCAGCCAGTTGGTTCACGGTCGAATGACTTAGTTCGTTGTCGCATAGTACCAGTGCAATTGCTAATCATCAACCTTTTTTTTGCAGGGTCAAAAGAATCCGATTCTCCAATTTGCCTCAAACCTGCTTTAGCACGGTCTGCCTCCAAGCGCAGGGATAATTTGGTCGCAGCAAGCAAAGAGTTTCTGAAAGGTGAAGAAGCTGTTGACACTAGCTTAACGGTAAGTTAGTTATTGTAATGATATCAGTAGATTTTTGCTTAAATTTTAACTGGTTTTCAGCAAAACGTTGAGTTGTCTGTTTAAAATGTATGATAATGTTAAGTGTTTTGGAACTAAAGTATTGCGCAAAGCAAAAGGAATTGTACCATTTTGTTTTTAAAAACGTTTCAACAAAATTTAAAGTCGTGTATATACCGCAGATAGTCCAAGTGCTTTTGAGCACTTAATACAATAATGATCTGGAAGTTCAGTTTTCGTTACACAAATTCAGAAGATACCGTAGCTGGATAAACATAAGGTCCATTGTGGTTGCTTCTGGAATGTCAGATTGGAATTGGGTTTCAGCTCTTAGATGTGCTGAGCTCGGTTTATTTTTTCGTTTATTTAACTGTCATTAACTCGCAACTTGCAGTAATGATAAAAAAAACTAAACTATTTTGGTCGAAATGACTGAAAACATTGAAAAAATTTTTGTATGCAAGCTTTATAATTTTGTTTGCAATTGCAAAAGTGACCGAAAAATTTTTACAAAATTTTGACATTTATTAAATAGTCCTGAGCGCAAAAACAAACTCAGCTTCTGTTGAGAGCTACTAAAAACATAAAACAGTGTTGCAGACTACGTCGTCAATGTCCTATGGGTCCCTGGCCATGCTAACCTTTCCGAAAATTTCATTGTTGATTCCAAGCCAAAGCGGGTGCCTCCTTGCCTGCCGATGTGGCCCCTTTTTTCCCCGTTGCTTCCAAAACCCGATACACTGTATCACAACTGGAGACGTAACGTTTCCCATTTACATCTTTGCTGTCAAATTTCTTTAGTTTCACATGAAGAATTAGTTTTCTCTCTCCCTGTACGCTGTGAACTTTCCCGTCTTTACTGCCGCTGTCACAGCCTCCTTTTCTAGGCTTAGTACACAACATCAATTTTAAGGAGAACTCTTCCTGCAGTGCCTGTGGAACTTTTTGCAGGATCTTAATTATCTCCTCGATTGTCCTTCCGCGCCGCCATCGCTTGGAAGGAATCTGGTCGCACTACCACCACCAAACAGCATTGCACAGTTCTATGCAAAAGCACCTTTATTTGTGAAATTTTGAAAGGTTTGAATAATTTCTTTGTTTAGGTTTCAGTGAAGTTTAAGAACGTACCTGCTTCGCCTCGATTTGATCGTCTCATTGGAAACGCATCATCTGACCCCGTGCGCCCAATTTTAAAGTCTCACAACAGCCAGTTTAGCCAAAGCGGCGCGGAAAAGTTTTCCGTTTCGTCCATTGACTCTGAAATCGACTCTGTCGGCTATACTCCGTCAGGACTGCAGAAAAAAACAATCAAAGACGTTACTCGCAATAATTTTGAAGCGCGTAGTGTGATTGCTTTCGATGAAGATGCCAGCAGTTTAGTAAAATCCTACTCCTTTTCAAACGAGGAAGGAAAGAATTCAAGCAAAGCTGCCAATGAATTGACCAAATCAAGCTCGAGACCTACCGCAAAACCAATTGTACCGTCCCATTTTTCGCCACTCAGACATAAAAGTTATGAAGATACGGCTGATGTAAGATTTGTGGTGAACTATAAATAACACCGTCGATAGTAATATAGAGTCAATAGAACGAGGTTAGTTAGTTTGAATATGATTGTCGACGCTATTCCAGTTTCCTTTTTTCTTAGCACTTTTTAGTGGGCTGGAAAAGGAAGTCACTTCTTGCGCATCAACAGTGGCCACATATTGGTTGATGGTGGTGCCGAATAGTAGGGAAGATATGGACTTTCTCTCCCTGGTTCTCCTGCTATCGCTGGGATTTCATAGTGTGACATTCCTTTACGCAATGTTATTTTCAATGGAAGAACCGGTTAATTTTATCGACCAAAAGGTGCACTTCTGCTAGACGGTCTGTTCAAATCGTAGTGATATTGCATCCCCAGTCCTTTGGGCGAAGTATGTTCCACGGCCAGTAACAGTGCATTAAGTGCATCGGTCTCAGCTTTATTAGTACTGGCGACCGTCCAAAGACAAATTCAACATTATTTGTCTGTTTATTTAGGAACAGTTGAATGCACTGAATGCAATTCGCCGAAGTGCCCAGAAGAAACGCGATTTAATGCGGAGCCAGCCAGACAGCGCAAAAAGCTTCAGTAACAGTTTTTCGGAATTTTCATCTGGCAGTAGGCTCTCAAACCAGCAAACGGAGAAAAGGTATTTTGGCTGCGTAAAATACTTAATTGATTGGCATTTTGTAGACTATGCCGTCAAATATTGAAACGTGTAAGTAGATGAGTAGCTAGATTGTTCAAAACAAAAATATGCAAAGGTCTAAAATTCATTAAAGGTAGATGATAGATGAGACTAGCCACAAAGCTCAAAATCGTTATCAAAAAATACGTTATTACGCATAAACCGACCCTCATTATTAAGCCATCCACGGTTTGCTTCAGTTGTAGAGCGTTAGTCCTTATTTTGATGGCCTGTGTCTTAGAAAATATTTTCGTCGTAGTTTTCCAAAAAATGTTCCTATTTTGACTTGTGTCCTTAAGTTTTGTATTATCTTAGGAGCAGAGGTTCTCATACCGGGCACTTCAGAAGAATTAATGTCTAGGGAAAAATCCCTAATTCTCCGGCGAAGACCTTTTTTTATTTTTTATTTTTGGTGATCACCATAAAATCGGCAGTAAGAATGCCTAGTTTTTTTGGTTATCACCATTCAATCAGTTGTAAAGTGCCAAGTTTTTAGGCAGAGACTTTGGTTTTGGTTCGCTGAAATGGTGGGGGCCCGGTGGAACTTTGATGGGCCTGGCATGGCTCTTGAGACGACAAGGTTGCCGACCCCTGTCCTTCCCTTCCACCCACTCCTCCCTGCTCCTTCTTGAGGCCCAACTCCCTCCTCTAAAGCTAACTCTAGAACATCAGGCTCTTTCCTCCTTCGAACGTGCTCTGCGTCTCCCCCAGACTTCTCCAGTCTTTATGTCCTGGCAACAAGAAACGTGCCCTGTCGACTAAAGAAGAAACCCTCCTGGAGATCATTCTGTTCTTCGGCCACACAACCACTCCCATCCCCACGTGAGACTCTGATAATGTGCCCCCCTTTTCCCCCATGGACTGCAACCCATTTCACTGTTTCCCCCTTCATTCCCGACTGCACAGGCAACAGTACAGCCCGACTCCAGTCTGCTTCAAACACACTATCCTCCCTCTCCCATCCTGATATCCAAGTATGGACTGACGGATCTGTCCCCTCCCTTTTTGGTCCCGGTGGTGCTGGAGTGTATGTCACATGCTCCAAATGCCACACATCCTATTCCCTGTCCTTTTCCACTGGTCCAATTGCCTTCAGCTTCAGAGCTGAAACCTTTGCCCTCAAGCAAGGTCTCGATTGGTTTACTAGCCATTTGATGACCTGCAAATTCCAGTCAGTCCTTTTCCTTACTGACTCCCAAACGGCCCTATCAATCCTTTTATCAGACCCCTCTTATCTCCTGCCTGAGTCCCTCTGGAATGTTTGATCCCTCGCCTCCTCCCTCTCCAACAACACCACCTTGAGCTTCCAATGGGTCCCCGGTCACGCTGGTCTCCGCGGTAATGAAAATGCGGATTTACTTGCAAAAGCTGGTGCCTCCCTACACACTGACGCGATCCCATGCCCTCTCCCCCAGTCATTGCCAAAGTCCATTATTTTCAGTGCCACAATTGGAGACGTCACCTCTCCCACTCCTCTATGAACTTCCAAGTCCCCGAAGTCTCTTCGGAGGAACTGCTCCTTTCTCGCCCTTTTTGCTGTGAGCTTTCCCGTCTTTGCTGCCATGGCCACAGTCTTCTTTTATCCTCATATTTTCACAGGATCAGTCGGAAGGAGAATTCTGTTTGTAGTGCCTGTGGACACCCTCTACAGGACCTCAATCATCTTCTCTTTAACTGTCCTGCCTCTGAACCCCTTTGTAAATCTATCTTTGGCTTCTCTCTCTCTATTCTTGATCTATGGTCCAGACCTTGGAGTGTGGCCTGATTGTTGGGTCTCTGTGGAGTTCCTCTGTGCCCTCATCCCTCGGAAGAGGTTGGGTAGTACCACCACCACCACCCCTGTTCTTATTTTTGGATTCATGTCGATGGCAGCCCTGGCTATTCTACCTCAGCTAGCTTCAAGGGGCATATGAATAGCATACTTTTTACAATGAAATCAGTCAAATCGCATCAACTAATGATAATGAAAGCTGTTCCCATTGTTCATAGCAATCCCAGCTATGATTTCGTTCAAAAATACTTTTTTTTATATGTTGTATAATCTAAATGCTTAGCTGAACTCGCCTCCTTGTAATACAGTAGTTTGCGCTCTATCTGGATTTTGCATCATTGCAGTAGCGTAGCCTGGGAGGGGGGCCCCCCATTGCCTTGAAAAGTATGCAAAATACCACGTTTTTAGTGCTTTTGAGGCCGATTTTTGCTCCAAAAATGAAAATAGCCCTCCCAATGGGATTGGCCATCACAAGTTGTGAAGGACTTGCTGTTATTTGGACCACAAAACTGGAGTTTTTTTTGATCTCACTTAAAGTTGGTCAGAAAAACTGACTGAGTTTGGGTGAAGACCTTTTTTATTTTTTGGAGATTACCTCATTTTGGATTAAAAAACCGTTTCGATTTTAGTGAAGATCTTTTTTTTTTGGAGATCACCTTATTTTGGACGAAAAAACCGACTCAAACTGATCAAAGATCGATTAAAATCTGGGTCAAGATCGTTTGATGGTTTTTCCAGTATCCAAAACACCCCCCTCAAAGCAAATTCTTTGCTAAGCGCCTGCATCATTGTTTTAGTTTGTGATGAGTATTGGAATATACTATCAAGACATTGCGAAGAGTTCTATTGTTATTTTATTCTATTTGTGTTTGTATTCTTTGTTGAAAGGGTATGTTTAAATGTATTGTAACAATAGCCCAGCAAAGCAGGTCGTAGCCTACCAGTTTTGTCACCTTGTTCAAGATTTTTGGTAACAATAGACGTAAGAAATCTCGTTTCATTGTCGGCGGCTCTTTTGTGATGACATTCCCTCGCTTTATCCTACAGTTAATCTTGTGTACATTTCCCTTTTTGTGGACACTGCTAAGACTAAACGCCTCTTATGCTAGCGCATTTGGACGCCTTTAAAAGATTTTGTTTATGTACGTGTCTTTATCCTTTGCCAATTTCTCTGAAGATATTCCTAAAGGATCTAGCTCAACCCCTTGTTCTATTGTTCTTTGCCGTGTTATTATAGAGGATAAATTGACAACTCGGCCTGTAAGAGCGTAACTCTGTTGGTGATAAGAGTGTACCACTTGAGTTTTCTGACGCATTCATTGTGGTTTTTAACTTCTTACGCGCCAAGTCATACAAGGCAAACTATGCTGTTGCTAATTGCCACCAGAAATAATGACATCTGTATTGTTGAAATGATGTTACTTTAAGAAATGTCATTTGTAACGTATTAACTCAACCCCTTAAAGCAGGGGCGTCCAACTTTTTTCAGTAGCAGGCCAAATTTGCTGTTCCAAAAGTTTCGCGGGCCAAAAGTTAGTCTTACTTTATCTTTTTCGCAAACTATTTGGTGGTGATCTCAAAAAAAAAAGTCTTCACTCAGATTTGATTGTTTTTTTCTGCCAAAAAGTTGGTGAAGACCAAAAAAAAAAGGTCTTCACCCAGGTTTTGATCGTTTTTTTCTGCCAAAAAGCAAGTGAAGACCAAAAAAAAAGAAGATTTTCCTAAGAGCAAGTACATGAGAAACTCAAGGAGTCGTTCCTGCAACTCACAACGTCAGCGCGGAAGCATCAATCAACCAACCTATGCAGAAACCTTTGGCGAGCCACTTTAAAACCTTTAGCAGGCCACTTGTGGCCCGCGTGGTGCATGTTGGACGCCCCTGCCTTAAAGAGTTACAAATGCAGTGTAACTACAAACAAAGATTGGAAAGCCATGCTAACAAAACCTTAACGAATTTGTGTTGTTTTTGACGTGTTTAACGTGAGACTTCTGTAATTGCCTGTTTCATTTTATTGATTTCATTTTCTATCTTTCGTAACCGTATTTGACATAACTTTGATTTACAGGTTGGGCCATAAGTAGGTATACAGTTGTCGCTCGAAAGTGTTTTAAGATTTTTTTATTGTTGGTATATACTTCATTTCCAGCCATATTTTAGTTCATAGTACTTACCATGTAATGTGAAGTGCTTTGGAATGTTTTGGTTAGAACGTAAAAAGAAATTTTAAAGAATTTATATTGTGATTGCTGTGTACTTACTTTTGACCCATTCTGTACAGTTAGTTTTATTGCTCAATGCAATTAGTTGATTTTCTGGTAATGAAGCCTTTGTTATCAAACAGAAAGTAAGAAACTACTTAAGTCGTTCATCAAGAGTAATGTTTCTTTATTGGTCCCTACCAGCAGAAACAGCACGCAATCAGAAAATATATCCAGTCAATCATACAAAAACTAAAATATAAACAAAAACAGATGAATTTAAAACTATACAAATTACAATATACGAGTATAGCGACAAGATAGCTGCGAAGGGACTGTGAGGTCAATGAGTCAGTAGCTATCTTGAAATTCCCCAATCTATGGCATAGAGTTAATTGATTTTAGCGTTGAAAACTGCTTTAAACTGGTCATAAAAGATAAACACTAAACAGTTAAACAATCTACAGTTTTTAAAAAATTCAAAGTCAAACACGTTAACCTACTAAAGCCCAACAACCATTTAATTTGAGACCACTAGTCGTTTGTGGGAAGTTTTAATAAAAAAGCTTTATACTCTTCTTTGAATTAAAAAAAAGAAAGTTCTCTTATTGGAGCGATAATCGAATTCCAAATGTTAGCATCCACGAATTTGATTAATTGCTGGCTTTGTTTAAGTTAAATCGAGATAATTTTCTGCATGAAAATGAAGCAATTTGAGTTTATGGATTATATATGCACCCTTCGAGCTTTGACACAATAATAATAATAATTTGAAGATAAATCTTGTTCAGAATGGTTGTGGACAAACTTAGCAATTTCTTGATCAGATCGAAGAGATTCGGGATATTTAGGTTCGATGCAATGGCAAAACACTGTCAAATCAGCCACTACCCGTGACAATGCCAATCGCTTTATTTTGAAGTTTGGTCAATCTCTAAAAGTGTGTTGGATACGCATGGCCCATACCTTTATGCCGTAAATTAAATGTGTATGCACTGGGCCGCGACTAAGGACTCAGGAGTATTAAAGTTAAAAAGCAAGGCTTTTTTAGGTAAACAGTATTTCAATTTCGAAAAAATGCCAACCTAGCAATGCACTTTGTTGTCTAAATTTGTCACATGCTCCCGAAAATTGGGACTTCTGCTACGCTTCGCGTTGGAAGTCCCTGTTTTTTCCTGGAAAAAATTACGAATTCGGCAACAAAAGTAAAAAAAAAACGCTATAACTTTGAAGCGGCTTAAGGTAAAAACTTGAATTTTAGAACTTAGATGGGGCACATATAAATCATTCTTCGTGCAAATTTTGGAGGCAATCGGTCACGTGATACGGGTTTCCGAGCCAAAAACTGAAACACCAATCGGAGGTTTAGACAGCCATAACTCGAAAACTAATCGCACGAGGAGAATAAAAGTTTCGAATTTAGAAGCGTCTGGAAATGTAGTTTCAGCTCCCAAAAATAATTTATGACGATTCCGACACTTTTTTTTGTTATTTATTTATTTTTTTATTTATTTATTTATTTATTAAGCAAATCACATTATGGTGACAAAAACTTCGAAACTACCAAAGCTAGAAACTTGAAATTAGGACAGATGATAAGTCTAAACATGAAGTTGCGTACCCGCAATTTTGGAGGCGTTACGTCACGTGGTTTGGGGCAGATGCACCCAAAACTTGTGATAGCAAAGTTTATTAACTGATTTTAGTCACCTTCGCGCGCGTGCTGCCATGGCCGAATGGTTAAAGGCGCCAGTACATGAAACCTACGATCTGGGTTCTATTATCTAGTTGACCATTGCTTTTATCAAACCAAGATTATATTAAATCCAGCATATTAATTTTTTTTATTAGGACAGAGTCACTTTTAATATGTTTTGTTTGACACTAGATATGATCAGAGGGTACCAGGTTTCATTCTCTGTGAATACGCTCCAAAAATCAGTTTTTTTAAACTTCAAGCTAGCGTGCTAGTTTTTTGTTGCTATCAGTAGAAATTTTAAACGCAAAACTATCTTGACATAATTTGGAGGTAGTCACTTATGCGCGCGTGCTGCCATGGCCAAATGCTTATAGGCACCAGTGCTTGAAACTTAAAAGCTGGGTTCAATTATCTAGTTGGCCATCGCTTTTATCAAACCAAGATTGTATTGAATCTAGCTTATTAATTTTTTTCGATTACTACAAAATCGCTTTTGATATGCTTTGTTTGACATTAGGTACGACAGAGGTTATTAGGTTTCATTCTCTGCGAAGACGCCCCAAAAATCACTTTCTTAACACCATAAGCTAGCGCGCTAGTTTTTCGTTGCTATCAGTAGAAATTTAAAAGACAAAAACATTTTGACATAGTTTGGGGGTACCAGCCCCCGAAATCCCAAATGGACCCCAAAAAAAAAATCAATTTTTTTGACGGCCTAAGCTAGGGTGCTACTTTTTTTAATATCAGGACATAATAAAGAGACAAATATTTTGACATAGTTTGGGGGTACCACCATCCCGGGGGCCCCCCAAATGGACATTCCAAATATCAATTTTTGAACGGCTTGATTTTGGGTGCCATTTTTTTGATATCAGTAGATATTTAAAAGAAAAATGTTTTGACGTGGTTTGGGGGGACCACCCCCAAAATGGACACCCCAAAAATCAATTTTTTGCATGGTTTAAGCTAGAGTTCTAGTCTTTTGTGATATTACAAAATACTAAAAAGATAAATACTCCGACATACTTTGAGGGTGCCAACCCCCGGAAATCCCCAAATAAACCCCACAAAAATCAATTTCTAAACGACTTAATCTAAGGCTTCAGTTTTTTTGATATCAGTTGATATTTTTTGATTTTTTTTAAATATTAGTAACGACAAAAATTTTCACATAGTTTCAGGGTACCACTCCTTCGGAACCTTTCCAAATGGACGCCCAAAATTCAATTATTTTGAACGGCTTGAACTAGAACGCTAGTTTTTTTGATATCAATAGATATTTCAGAGACAAACTTTTTTACACAGTCTGGGGATACCAAACATCTATCCAAAAAATTACTAAAAAGCTAAATTTAACGAAAACTTTGAAACCACCAAAGTTAGAAACTTGAAATTTGGAGATATGAGAAATCTACATGTGAAATTGTGAACTGCAGTTTTGGAGGTGCTTCGTCACGTGGTTTTATGCTGAGCTTGCATAATGATTAAAAGCGCCAGGGTTTGAAATTATCGTTATTGAACGGAGCTGGGTTGAAATATTTAGTCGGACATCCGTTTTGCCCAAACCACAAATTATTTAAAATCAACATTTATTTTTTTCATGGGACAAAATCACTTTGTTTGCATTGCATACGATTGAGTTTTACAGAAATATCGGTAATCTTCAAAGTATGCAGGGGAGAATGGTGGTGAAATGGAACTGGCGGAAGTCCCGTAGTATTTTCCTCCGGGAAAATGAACATCTAGTTCTTTAATGTTTTAAGTTTTGTCAGTAAGGTTTTATGTTGAACAGTATCGAAAGCCCTCCATGATTAATTTTACCAGCCAAATTTTGAGCGATACTACAGAAATGATTTAGTAAACTCTTCGCCTATATATCAGTGGTGAACAAAGTTGTTCAAATAAAGAGCCGCTTGCGGAAAACCATAAACAACAGCGAGCTGCAAAATCATTCTATACAAAATAACATAACTTATGGGGCTCCGTTCGGAAAAATCCTATTTATTTTGTTATACCGCTTTTTTGAGCTTATTTACAATGAAACTTGTCCGACATGTATGAATACGACAAAGTACATCTAAGTTGGAACAAAAAAAGCCTGGAAAGTACGAGTAAGCAGAGGTATCACGTGATTTTTGTGACATTCCCGTGAGCAAAACAAATGGCGGAAAACCTGAAGTCTTGAACACTAAGGTAAGTGCAAGCATATCAACGATGTTCTGCTGTTATGGAAGCTCTGGCAGACTTGGCATCGTTAACATACATGCATCGTTAACATTTGTGTGCAAGACTTCGGGTTTCTCGCCATTTGTTTTGCTCGCAGAATTATGTCACGAAAGTCACGTGATACCTCTGCTAGATTTACGACTTGGCTCATATGAACCATATCGAAAATTTCCGACATATTTTGTAGGCTTTTTTCCAGCTTAAAGTGCATTTTGTCGTATATACGAGGTGTGTTTGAAACGTAACGGGACTGTGCACACTGCACGAACAACTTTTGTCGCATAGAAAAAAGCATTGCTTTATATGATGTCACATTGTCTTATGGTTTCGAAAACCAAATTTCAACATTCTGTGACAACTACATTCTTTTTTGCACGTTTTTTTGTCAAGGCACTTTCTTAGTGACCGTTTTGTGAAAATTTGATAAAATTAAGAATTTTTGGCTCTTTTTTCTTTGGTTCGAAGAATGAGCGTCGAACAACGAATCAACCTAAAGTTTCGTGCTCGTCTTAGAAAAACTCCAACTGAAGCACTAAAGTTGCTTCAAGAAGTCTATGGTGATGACACGATGTCAAGAACTCGTCTTTTTGAGTGGCACAGGAGTTTCAAAGAGGGAAGAGAGGAGGTAGAAGATGATCACTGGAGTTGGAGGCCATCCACATGCAGAACAGATGAAATTGTTGAGCGTGTGAGACTAAACGTGCGGAGCGATCGCCGTCTTACTGTTAGAATGATAGCAGATGAGCTGGGTAGGAATAGTAACAGGGTATGGAGGATCATTACGGGAGATCTGGGAATGAGGAAGATCTGTGCAAAAATGGTACCAAGGTTGCTGAATGAAGGACAAAAGGAGCAGCGTGTGCAAGTGAGTCAAGACATTTTGGAGCAACTCAAAACTGAACCCAACTTGCTGAAAAGAGTTGTTACTGACAATGAGTCATGGATCTTCAGTACGATCCACTCACCAAACGGCAGAGCCTTGAATGGAAGAGCGCATTGTTACCAAGACCCATAAAGGCGAGGGTGTTCAAGTCCAAAACCAAGGTGATGCCGATCGCTTTTTTGATGTCCATGGAATTGTTAACGCAGAATTCTTGCCACAAGGCCAAACTATTAATCAGCACGTCTACAAAAACATCTTACAACGTCTGATGGGCTCAGTGAAGGAGAAATGAAGAGAACTGTGGGAAACGAGGTCATGGCTGCTTCATCATGACAATGCTCCAGCTCATAATGCCTTGGGAATTCGGGAGTTTCTTGCCAAAAATAACATTGCTGTACTGGAGCAACAGCCGTGACGAGAAAGCTGAGAGAGATCCCGGAGGAATCCTTCCAGGAGTGCGTGGAAGCGCGGCAGAAGAAATTGGAAAAGTGCATTCGAGCCCAAGGAGATTACTTTGAAGGCGACATGTTGTCTTGTCAGTTGACTCGTCAAATAAAATATTTACTTGAATGCGAATTTACTTGTCAAATAAAATAAAACATCAATAGACCCAGTCTGATTACTTTTCAAATACACTTCGTATGTATCGGAAACTTCCGATATATATGGGAAATTGACGATATATTTTAGGCTGTTTTTGTTCCAACTTAGACATATATATTGGGCAAATTTCATTGTAAAAAAGCTCTAGAAATGGCGTTTTCCAAACGATACCCCATACATAACAGCAGAAAAAACGCAATGGTTGAGCGTTGTATTTTTATTGTGACGTGACAATAAAATTATGTCGATCATGCTTTCAAAGAAAGCGGCAGTTAAAAGGGTTAAAACTTGAAATTTATAAAAAATTCCGTGTAAAATTTAAAGTTTGCGTTTTTGAAAATAATATATTGAATGCAAAATGTTTGGAAGTGCTGTAGCTCCTATGGACAAGCTGCTCGTGTTATTGCGGGCCACATAGAACAACCCCACGGGCCACAGATAGGGCACCCCTGGCCTATAAGGCAACATTCACAATTGACTGCGCTCATTGAAGTGTTTTCCAACGCCGGAAAAATTATTCTACCTTGATTCATTGAAGTGTTTATACTGCAATTTGTCATCAGAGTTGGTATAATCTTGGTTGACAACGCTATGAAAACATATACTTGTTTTATCACTCTAAAGCCGCTACGCGGGCGACTTTTTTGCGTGCGATTTTTTGATAAAAATGGATATGGCAGAGTTGCATTTACTCAACAGCGGTTTTGATCATGATAATTGGGACCTTAATGATGGAAGTAATTGTCTTAAGTTGGTTTCATACCAATATTGTTATAATTGAAAACTTTAGAAGAGAATTGGTGCTGTGATATAAAATCGCAATGAGATCAGTTCCGATTTTGTTTTAAAAAGGTTTAGAATATCACTATCGGAATGGAAACAACTTGAGACAGTCATTTTCAGCAGTAAGATAACTTTCATCACAATGAGAACCATTATTGAATAGATGCAACTTTGCCACATCCATTTTTATCAAAAAATCGCACGCAAAAAAGTCGCTTATGTAAATGCGGCTTAAAATACATCGATAAATAAAGACTGTCACGTATAATAGTTTTGAATGGTTTTATTGTGATTTTTTGCTGTGCTTTAACGTGAAATGTGAACGTGACTGCTTTACTAGTTTTGCCGTCTTTTTATTTTAGAATGTTCGAGATAATTCCTTTCTAATATGTTCTATGATCTTCCACAGGTATCGAATTATTTGGTTGTTTAGCATTCTTAATTGCTACATTTAGACTTGAAGTTTGTGATGTCATAAATATGTTGCAATTTGTAATTGTAAGTTCGCATACTTCTTCTATTGTGACGTATTAGTGATTTTTCTTGGATATTCGATAGCTTTTGCATAGTATAAATAGGAGGGTCGTTTTATTTTCAAATATTCTAATATTTTAAAAGTTGGATTGTTTTAGATATTAGTTTTGTAGGCAGTTTTGCCGAGATTGTGTATCTGTGGTTGGCTTGTGTAGCCGTATAGTGTGCGATCTGAATTGGGCAATCGCGGTAGTGTTTACGATCTGAAATGGTCGGTCGTGAGAAGTTTTAGTGGAGTGGTTTTGTTCAGTGAGAGTTGGTTTGTGTTTCAATCTTAAATAGAAGTCTTAATTCGAGATTGGTGTGCTACTTTCTGCGATTCATGAAGCTAAAGGAATTAGTAACTGCCATTTTCGATTCGTCAATTAACATCTTAGTCGTTCTCTGGTTTAAGTCGACGTGGATATTGTAGAGATTAAAGTTTATACTCTAGCCAAGTATTCAAGGATCGCGACAAAAACAATTTCAAACACGAGATAACATATTTGTAAACTAAAATCTTATTTTTTTGTAATGTTACGATTCAATAAAAGAGCCATACAATTTATGTCGGCGAGCTGCATGCGGCTCTCAAGCCGCAGTTTGCCTACCGTTGGCCTATATCAGCTGGTTCAGTAATTTTGATATAGTTTTCGTCTAGCATATAGCTTTAGTGTTAAGTTTTTGCTATGTAAGCATATTTATGATACCCCAGAATTTGTGCATGTCGTGATTTGCGTTTAAGGTTTCGCCTCTCAAGCACAACTTTTTTATCATAGCTTTTTTCAGTTGACTTGTTGCAGTATGTTTTATAGAATCGTTATTGTTAGATTAATTTACGTGGTCACATAAATAAGAATTGGAAATTTTGTTACTAAAATAATTTAAATTTGTTTAACCTGCATTGTGCTACCTTAGACGCACAAGATTAAATGTGAACTAAAGGCAAAATGAAAGGGGCTATCTAAAGTTAATCCAATCGCATAAGACTAGATTGACGTTGATTCCATCCTTCTCGACCCAGCCGTTTCGGAAATATTCTACTGCAAACACTATGTCGGGGCCTCTAATATGTTATAGATTTTAATAATTTTATTGACAACTCTGAGGTTGATAGCCTTTGCGTCGTTAGCGATGCCATCCCAGTTGTAGCCTAAAGCAACGATGCTATTAGGTTACTGCATGGAATCGTTTCGCTGCACACTAATGAGTTTGATTTTGTCAGCAGAATTGATTCGAGCTGGTAAAAAGATTAGACTATACGGTAGCCTAGGAAGCAAACGTCTAAGAACAAGCGAAAGTAATGCTGGTAGAGTTATTAAGAGTAGCAAGCCATTGTTTGCAACTTTGATGGAAAAGTTTATTCCAGAGTCACAAAATACTGTAACCAAATACAATAGGCCTCTTCAATTACCAACAGTCGTATTATCAGGTATGAATTTGTAGCTTGTAGCCTAGTAATAAAAACGTATATGCTAGGCTAGGTTATGATTTAAACTGAAATGAATCTGACGGCTTGATTTTTACTGAGATCGCTAGGCTACCAAACAGTCTACTCTTTTTACCAGCTCGGATCTGTTTTGCTGACAATATCAAACTGATTAGTGCGCAGTGAAACGACTCAATGCAGTAGTTTAATAGCGGTGTTGCTTTAGGTTGTTACCGGGATAGCGTCGCTAACGACCCTATGGCTATCAACGTCAGGGGTTGCCAATAACTATCATTAAAATTTATAACATTGTAAAGGCCCTGACGTCATGGTTGAAGTAGGATATCTCTGGAACGTCTGGGTAAAAAGCATGGAGTCAACGCCAATCTAGTCTAATACCAATCGCCTAACTTTAAATACCCCCATTGATTTTGGCTCTAGTCCGTGTTTAAGCATTGATGTCTTTAGCTCGTCTAATGAAAAGAGTTTATGCAAGTGATGGGGGCAAATTTGCTCTTTTATTTGCAAATTGTCAAGAGAACAAACAACAATTGTGCTGCTTCTCGAACAAAGAAAATTTTTATAGCGCTTCGAAACGAAACGAGTTTGAACTTTCAACTACAAGAGCTTCCTCACAGCCTGTTACATCTAACGAATTGGTGTCTTTTGCGGTTGTTGGTTCTCCTGACCCACCCCCGTTCAAATACAGTCCCAATAATGGAGTTACGTTTGGGTCGAAAAAAGTGAGTTAATTGTTAATAAAATACGTCATTTTTATTTCAAGTTTTTATGTTGATGCAGAATTTGTAAGTTAAAGTGTAAGTGGAACAGCTTTATGAAATAAGAGGAACAGTCAAGTGGTTATAAGTGGAACAGCAAAGCTTTCATTTAAATATCTTGCTTTTACTAATCTGATTCAGAGTTTACATCCCGGTATATTAGTTTTGGGATTTGCCTCTAAACACACGTCATCGAGCTTTTTGTCTGGTTCACGGCAATACACTTAGCTTTGAAGCAATATATTTTTGTACTTTTTGCAGAATTTTTTTAGAGAAAGCGTTTTTAGATCTTGTTCTGTACTGTTCCAAAATTTTACATTCTTAATTCTAAACGATTTTTTGTAGCCCAACAAGTCGGAATTTTTCGGGACGTAATACAGGGTGTCCATAAAGTGTCTTTACGATGAAAAAAAATTACTACAACGTCAAATGATGAGATAACGCAATGAGGGTTGTTTTATGTTAATCAGTATTTCATAAAGTTTTTATTGACACCAAAATTTATTGTGTTAGATAAAATTGCTATGTGTTTCAGATAAAATTTTTACAAATGTAATGATTGAGTTGTATGAACCCCCATAGAATCTGAAATGACAACTGCTCAAGAAAAAGCGGAATGTGTATCCTGGTTTATTGAGACAAAATCAGATGTTTAGACCCAGCGAGGTTAGAGCACTAAGTATGGAAGAGACCCACCATCACGCCCTTCAATTCGTTTATGGCACAAGAAATTTATGGAGACAGGGACGTAACGGCTGTCACCTCACTGAGAATCGAAGCCTTTTTCTGTTCAACCAGCTTGTGATGCAAACGCCAACGGCAACGTGAAGTTGCTTGATTAGCATCACAAGCTGGTTGAACAGAACGACGTTGTGATGCTAATTCTGTTTAATCAACTTGTGATGCCAATTACGCGACTTCGCGTAGCTATTGGCGTTTGCATAACAAGCTGGTTGAACTGGTTATTTTTATGGGTTTTTTCTTGGGAGTAGTCATTTTATGGGGGTTCATATAACTCAATCATTAAACACGTTGAAATTTTTTCTGCAACAATAAATTTTTGTGTCAATACAGACTTTATGAAATATTGGTTACCCATAAAACAACCCTCATTGTGTTATCTCTTCATTTGACGTAGTAGTAATTTTTTTAATTGTAAAGAGACTTTATGGACACCCTGTATATTAGTTAATGCTTACTTCTAATTGAGTAATGGTGCTCATAAGTTGAAGTAGTAAAATAGTTGTGAAATATATCTGGAAGTTTAGAGTTTTTAAATTATGCAGATTTAAAGCAATTTCAATTTTACACAAATTATAGATTTTCAAAATATCAAGTTGTCTGAAAGAAGGTTTGGTTCCTGCTAACCCTAGTTATAGTTTTTACTGCATTATTTTGCAGAAGTTGCAAAGCTTGCTCTGTAAGTGTGTATACCCCCATATCACGAGGCCATAGAAGAGGTGGGGCTTTATGAGAGCATTATGTAAATTTAGTAACGTTTTTGCTGGGAAAATTATACTTCGGTTCCAAGAAATTCTGGTTCTTTTGCAACTTTTTTGGCAATGTTTCGATGTGCCATTTATGGTTATGGTGTTGGTCCAAGATCGTGCCCAGATATTTTACTTTGACAATAGGTTTGAAACTGGTGTGATCAATATTTAGCTGAAGTTGTATTCGTAGATTTGTAGTAAGATTTTTAGGGATGCGATCATCCAATTCGAAACTTTATACCGTTCAGTTTTTAGTAAAGTTTGAAGTTCTTCGTTTTTTTTGTTGAATATCTTAAGCATATAATCTTGTAGTTCAATCAACCGCATAATTAATGAAAATCATTTACATAATATACAATAGTTGACGTAGAATTGATCTGTGAAGTCGGTCTACCATTTTTATGCGTGGACGATTTTGCATGAAGTTGTGTAAACTTAAATTTTATTTAATCAATATGTATAAAATTGATTTGAAAGTATGCAAAATATTGGCTATTGTATATTTTTACCCAAAAAAATGCTGATGAATTTTGATAATCACAAAATCTGATTTGGATAAAAAATATCTGCTTAATTTGATTTTTATCAACTCTGTTTTTGCTTTTTCTAGGTCAACAACATTTCTTTAAAAAAAAAAGTTGAAATTACTGAAAACCCAACCTTTTTCTCTCTTGTTTTATGATTTATTTAATTAACGATGGCAGTAGTTAGTAGTAGCTTCGATTTATTGATACTGTGACGTCACTCACACGGAGTCAGTAAACAAATATATTATTCATAAAAGTTATTCTACTCCGTTTCCAACAACGAAAAATCAACGAAACAAACATTGTTTTTACCACAAATAAGTTTCTCAATATTAGACTTATTAAGTCAAAATTGACATTCCTTAATCTTGGGAAAGATAAGATCATTTTCCACCTGCGCAATAAATCTTTATCTTATCTAGGTGGATACGAACGTGTCTGTTGTTGGCGTCCGTTATCCTAGTCAGGCTTTTATTGGTTCAAATTCGGACAGTCCTTCTGAACTAAAAAGTCAAGCGCCTTTTTCGAGCAGTGCAGGATCCATAGGCAGCAACAGTGGAGTGAATCTTATTACCAAAATATCACCTGCGCCTGGAAATAACGAAAAACAGAAACCCCACAGAGGTAAGCAGGCGAAAAATTGGCACTATGCAAAGCTTATCGAAATATTATAGATTAGGGGTCAGCTTGGATTTTACCGTAGTGCCAAAATTAATTAAGTGTTAGAATAAAAAAAAAATTGCTAAAAGTCTTATTTTTTATTCCAGCTCTGTTTAAAATGTTTGTGACGTTATGGCGGCTTGAATAGTAAACCTGATAGAAAGTGTTTGACTATGAAATCTCTTATCCAGGCGTTTTTAGTTCTCGATGCACAAATGCACATCTTAAATTGCAATTGCAATCGCAGTACAATCAGTGTATTTATGCTTATTGCATTACATTATCATGTTAATCTCAGCAGATGAGCATTACAGTAAATAATTTAGCTAGTGCATGTATAGATTTGCAATTTTTTTGAAAATGAATAGAATGTTTGCTGCTTAAGTTGGAGCTTAGATCAGCTACTTTTTAAAATTTCTCTAAATAGAAGCTATTAGGCATTAGAATAGAATCCATTGTCCAAGAAAGTTTTTTTTTTTGTACCAAACGCCTAAAAAACAGTGGACATTAGAATAGAATCCATTGTACAAGAAAGTTTTTTTTTTAATTTCATTTTTGTACCAAACGCCTAAAAAACAGTGGGCATTAGAAAAGAATCCATTGTACAAGAAAGGTTTTTCATTTTTGTGTGTGAAATATTTTTTGTTAAAGGTGCATGTTTATGACTTTGTTTCTCAACATAAAAGAGCTCTTTTTGAGTCAAAATTATAGGATTAAACTTTTATTTTTGCTTAGGTTCTGCACTAAGTATGTCAAGCAATGCTACATCCCCAGATACAACTGTAAGCCGAACATTCAATATACAAGGAAAAGGTAGTTAGTCTTCGGAGTTGCTATATAGACAACTCTCATTGTGAATATTATATGCTAAGATTGTGTAGTTTTTTAAAAATATTATTTTGCGAAGGTGAGAAAATTAGTGCGATTAAAACTGTGTTATAGTTTATAGGTAGTACGTTAATAAAGTATCACCCTTTTTACGTTGTTGACTACATTACTAAATTTAAGATCACTTTGTGGGGTCCTTATTAGGCCGCTATTCTGCAAACAATAATCTATTCCAGTTGCCCTAGTTTATTTTGATAATTTCTTTAGATCACTTCTCTCTTAGATATATAAAGTAATGTTTGTATTGTTGTCGTCGACATAATTTGTATACAAACACTCAATGACAGACTGAGACTATATAACGATTTGTTAGCTTAATTAAATTTGAAAAAGCTTTAAAATTGTAAATATATTAGCATAAAAAATTTGGATTAAAGCAAGTATAACCCAATTGTTCCTTTTTAAGGATGTTCAAATATATAGAGATAAATTTTGTTTAGAAACTTAAATATAGACTTTTGATGGTTTAGCAATGAATTGAAACGTGTGTAATTACATGCAGTAAGTCCTCGGGTTACAACGGTCCCGACTTACGCTGTTTCGAGGTTACGAACGCACTCCATAAAAATATAAATGATAATACAGTACTGTAATATCGAATACAGTGCTTTGGGCTCATTGGTTTTCGTCATTTGCATCGTAAATGACGTGAACAATTGCGAACTATTACGATTATGAACGAATAATCACTACGCTTCAGTATGTATAAGATATGTATAGAGTAATTTATGTATAATGTTCCGCCTTACACTGAAATTCGGGTTACACCGCGTCTCAAGAACGGATCAACGTCGTAAGTCGAGGACTCTCTGTATGTTCACTTTCATGTATTTTTGGTTCAAAATTAATTTTTCTTGCCAACACAAGCTTTACCTGCCAAAGCAAATGGGAGAAGACCAGCTGGACGACGTAGAACTACATGGACCAATTACATTGGGGATCTTTGATGGAATCGCTTGAAACTTCAAAGCGAAGTGATGAATGTGATGGAAGACCGTGAAGTGTGTAGGCTTAATCTCGAGCTGCTGCCCCTCAACCCTCACGGAAAACCTGGCAATGAAGAAAGAAGAACTTCTTCTTTTTTTTTTTTTTCATACTATTTGTGCGTATTGTATCGTAGCTGAAAAGAAACCCATTGATTTTTTTGAAACAACTAAAAATGTTACCTTTGTTTCATTAAATTTTTGTTATTAATGCGTTCTGCCCTTCTGGGCAATTCACAGTTAGACGATTGAAATATTGTAAATTGGTGCTCTAGGCAAATGAAAGTTTAGTATTTTTGTTTCAAGATGATTATAAAAGACTGAATGCTTCTGGTTATTTGTGTTTGGTCGTCATGGATACAGTGTGTTGGAACTGTACAGAGTTTTGAAAACAAGAATCTGAGAAAAATTTTCTAAATTTCTTCTAAAACCACTTCAGCTTCATTAACAACTATTTCAGCATTCTTTTGCAGAAAGTTATTGTTTTATCTTTGGTGCTAGTTTTGTTGATTTCTTTTAGGTGTATTCATTTCGCCATCTACTACGTCACTGGTCGCTGGAAACGAACTCAATGGCGTAGCTCTGCCATCATCAAAAGAACTTTCTCCAGTTATACCTCCGGAGGATAGAGTAAAAGAATCAAGCAAAATCTTGGGTGTGTAACTGTGCTGGGCGTAATTTTTCTGGTTGTTGCTAGAGATGACCTAAACGGAAACGAAAAATTTTCCGTTATTCTAGCAGTGCAGATCATGAAGCCGTGATGGTTCAGGCCTCTTGGGCTTCAGCGGATCGAAGCCTTATCACTTTTTATTTTCTAATTTTTATCTACGATGTTCTTGTAACTTCGACTGGAAAATGTAGCAGACACTTGGTCTTCCATTAATCACATATTTTTATTTAGCATTGTGGAATACTCGCTAAGGTGCAATACTTCAACGATTGGCCTTTTAATCTTGCTGATTGTCAGACCGATTTGTTTCTTGCCGAAATCGTTATAGGTATTTGGTAAAAAGGTCATTCATAATTTATACTGCTTATTAGTTCGAAAGGAGCTATCACCTTAACGAGATGGAAAAAGTCTATGTGCCTCAATAACCTACTGTACAGATAGGAATGGGCATTTCAGTATACCGAATTCAAAAGAATCCGAATTTCAAACTATCCGGAATCCAAATTGAAATATAAACCGGATAATTGGATCCGGTTTTAAATCAACGCAATTGCGTTCGTAAAAATTGCTTGCAGTTAATTAAAAGTGTAGCGAGCGATTTGCTATGTAATTGGGACTTCGCGTTTGTAATAGTACAGGATGTTCCAAAATGGTTGACCCCATTCTAAATACCCATATCTCGGAAACTACTTGATGGATCATAATGAAACTAAATACACTTTATGTTGAAGGTCATAAGTTTTATTGGTTAAATTTATAAAGAAAAGTACAAATATTTGTTGGTTCTATGACAGATTTTCATAAATGTTCAACAATATGAGCGCCGCCTGTGACTCTGCACACGTCAAGTCGGTATTCGAGCATGTGCCAAACTCGCTGTAGCATGTCTTCAGTAACAGTTTCCAGTGCAGCTGTAATTCTCTGTTTCAGTTCTTCAATGTTAGCTGGAAGAGGAGGTACAAAGACTAGTCCTTTCACATAACCCCAGAGGAAAAAATCACACGGAGAAAGGTCGGGTGATCGTGGTGGCCATTTCAGAAGCAAATCGTCTTCTTCGCTGCCTCGACCGATCCATCTCTCTGGCAGAACCTCATTGAGGTAGGCTCGTACAGTGAGCTTCCAGTGAGGTGGAGCCCCATCCTGCTGAAAAATCAAACTTTCGTCTTCATTTTCATGACTTGATTAATTAGCCAATTTTGAAGCATTTGAAGATAAACATCTCCGTTCACATTTCCTTCGAAGAAAAATGGCCCATAAACGTTTTTCTTGGATTTTGCACAAAACACATTAACTTTTGGAGAGTCCCTCTCGTGTTCGATTGTGCCATGAGGATTTTCTTCGCCCCAAATGCGAACATTATGTTTATTAACTTTGCCACTCGTGTGAAACATGGCTTCATCACTAAAAACTACCCAATCATCAAAATCGTCTTCTTTGAGTTTATCTTGCATTTCAATGCAATATTCTTTACGTTTTCGATTATCACCTTCCTTCAAGGCCTGAACGAGCTGCGGCTTGTAAGGTTTAAAACGCAATCGTTTCCTTAGAATCCGCCAAACTGTTATTTGTGGAATGTGGGTTTCCAAACTTGCTCTTCTAACACTCTTCTGCGGACTACGTAGGAAGGCTTCACGAACCTGCTCCACTGTCTCTGCTGATGTTGATGGCCGTCCTGGCGATTTAGGTGTGCATAAGCAGCCCTTTTCTTGAAAATTTTGGTGCCAAGTCCTAATTTGTTTTGTAGTTGGTGCCTTCTTTGCAAAATTTGTGAAGAAGGCACGCTGCACTGTCTTCGGTGACTAAGTCCGAGCATACTCTAACACGCAAATGCCTTTTCTCTTTAAGTCAACGGCATTTCTTAAACTGAAAAGATAGAAATACCAAACATTACACACAAAAACTTGAAACGTTTCTACACAAGCTGTGGAAATTTGGGTTCATTCCAACAAAAATTGTCAAAATTATTGGCCTAGAAAATGGGGTCAACCATTTTGGAACACCTTGTATACGGTATTAATTTGCTATGTAATAGTATATTAATTACCGATATTGATGAAAAATGGTTTGTGATTTTTGAGGACAGTATCAACCACCTTTCTTTTGGTTATGTTCGTTTACCCCAACTATTTTTCTTGTTTTGCATCTTTTTTCTTACTTTTTTTTTTCTTTTCTTTTGCCACTGTCTACTTTTAAACCGCTAAACGAGCTGTATTCTGAGTTCGAGCGATTGAAGATGTCAGGAAGTACTTTTTTGTGCGAAAGAAATCGGGGGTGCCTGATTGGGGGGATCTTCCTCATTTGGGTTCTCCGAAATAAGATTCGGTATTCTGGATTCGGTTTTAGCTATTCGGAATAATTCTGGAATGGCCAACTATTCTGAAATGCCCATTCCTACGTACAGAGCTGCAGTAGCTGGAGATTCAATTCTTCTGATTGGACTACCCATACCAGGTAGGTTTGATGGTAGAAGCGAGACGAAGTATAGTTCAAATCTGACAAGTTAGAAAACTTGAAACCTGGGTTGGTTATGCCCATCAGGTGTGGTAAGCATATGACCTAGGAGAAGGACAACTCTGATATTAGACCTCTTCTCTGTTAAAAGAAACTGCAAAACAAGTCATGATGAGTACAAATAATAAAAATCACGTAAACGACGTTAGTGGGTCCACCTTCACAAGTGGAACCTCGTCCGGCAGGGGAGCGCCTGGGGACTCCCAGGGGGTCATTCAGCGAAACCCCTATGGCGTTCGAGTCTTAGGCAGAGGGGCTCATTTGAAAAATAATCAACAATCTCCACCAGGCAGCCCTAATGGCAGCTCCACCAACGTGCCCGCTACACGTTTTGAGAGACGAATGGAAGCAGCGCAGAGTATTCGTACTCGAAATAATGTCGCACACTCACGGGTCAACCATCACCAACTGCTGTTGGGCAACTGGAATATCCTCATCCTCACAGGAAAAGAGCTAGAATTGGTTGAGGAAGCAAAGCGGCATCATCTCGATATATTTCTGAATTTCTTTAACCAAAAGACGTGGCTCTGGAACTGTGGATCTGGATGGCGGATGGAAACTCTTCTATTCTAATGCTTGATTCTAGTAAGTCAGCTCAATTGGTTGTGGGGATTCTCACAAGCCCCTGTTTGTCAGACTGTGTTGTCAGATTGCATTTTTTTGGATCACGGGTCTGTATGTCGAAGCTCAAGGTATTGGATCGGTCATTGTGCCTATTGCAGATATATGCCCCCAATGCTACGAGTGAATATCAGGCTTTTGTAGACAAAATAAATGATACTCTTCTCCGAGTACCACCTACTGAATCTACAGTCCTTATGGGGGGATTTTAATGTACATGTTAGAACAAACACAGATACGTGGAAAGGTGTGATCGGAAAACATGGAGTCACTGGACTGAATGAGAACGAAAGGTATTTATTGCCGCTTTGTTGTAGCAACTGGCTTCGCATCATGAATACCTTTTTCCAGCATAGAGAGGTTCACAAGTATACGCGGTATCGACCTAGTATGGATCAAAATTTTTTGGTAAATTTTTGCTTAGTTTCTTCAGATTTGTTTTCTGATGTGCTGAACGTTTGAGTAAAGTGAGGTGCTGAATTGTCAACTGATCACCATCTGGTAGTATGCTCCTTGAGATTTTTGAAACCTTGGCCGAGCAGGAAATTCAGCAGGTCGTCTGTGACTTACCGGATGAAATGGGAGGCTTTGGAGGACATTGAACTAAGGAAACAGTTTGCAATCAGTATATCGCTAAGTTCAGACAACTTCCTGATGCATCCGAGGACGGAGAAGGAATCGCTGCTGTTCAGTTCAGCGATCATTTCATCAGCTGCTGAAAGTTGTTCGCGAAAACGGTTTTTGGTGATAGAAAAGAACACTTTGTTGGAACCAAGAGGTTAAAGAAGCTATTCAAGCAAAGAAAGATGCGTTCAAAGCTTTGCTACGTGACAGACTGTCATCTAATTTGCAATCCCGGTACACTGAGGCGTGAAAAGCGGCAACTTCGGCAATAAAGAAATCCAAGGAGAAGTCATGGAAGAGTTTGGTGACCATCCGCCGTTTACATGGCAAAAGATCGAGTGTCACGTACTCTATCAAGGATTCTGCAGGTAACATTCTAACGGATGAGAATGAAATCCTTTGACGATGGAGAGAACACTTTGAAGATTTTGTGAATCCTGTAAAGGCATCACACAGGAAGTGACACATTTAAGGAAAAGGAAGTTTTCACTGCAGCAGAAGTGACTACGGCAATTAAAGGGATAAAATCTGGAAAAGTTGCTAATGAAGATGAAATCAGACCCGAGATGTTGAAAGCGCTGACTGGAGAAGGAAATCTCTGGTTAACGCGAGTGTGTCAAGTTGCGTGGAAGTATGGCAAAACTCGGAGAGATTGGCAAACAGGCGTGATTATTCCTATATTCAAGAAAGGAGATTGCTAGCAATGTACGAACTACAGAGGGATATCAATCTTTAGTTTGCCAGGGAAAGTACAATGTATGCCAAATGCTGAGAAATAGTGGAATCAAAACAGGAGAATAGGGGCGTGCGATTTTCGTCCCGGTCGCAGCACCACGGACCAAATCTTCACTCTGAAGCAAATCTTCGAGAAATCTTGGGAGTATGGCAAAGTCCTCTTTGCATGCTTTGTCGATCTTAAAAAGCATATGACCGAGTTCCTCGGGATAAACTGCGGAAGGTTTTGCGGGAGTATGACGTTAATGGTCGGTTGTTACGCGCCAGTAAGTGATTCTGCTGCCAACCAGAGATTTGTGTTCGGGTAAATGGCAAACAATCAAAGACGTTCCATGTGGGCGTTGGATTCCGGCAAGGGTGCGTTTTGTCACCTCTTTTTTTCATTGTTTACATAGATTGGATCGACAATCAGACCACGACTTTGGTGATTACTTGTTGAGTTTTACTGTTTATCTCGCTCGCAATATGTGATTAGAATGCCTTGTTTGACAATTAGTTTCATAATACTTGTAATGGGAACGCTTTGGAGAAGTTTTTTTTTTTTTTTCTTTTAAGTCATGGTTATAGTTTTGCTGGAGCTCGGCGCATTGAAGGCGATATTGCATATTGTTATTTTGAAAGGTATTTTGTTTGTACTGCTGGTATGCGCGATTTCCAAAGCTATGGTCGTAGTTTTAATGGGAAAAAACAAAAGCACAATAGTCATGTTATGAACGATGACTTAATGGTTGTGGGCATTCAGGCACAGCAAAAAATAAAATTTGACGCTCCAAATTGTTTCGACAATTAGCTGCCTCATTTTCTTCCTTTTTTAGTAAAGAGACACAATTAGTGCACCAGTATTATATTGCATCAAGCTTACATAATCAAAGATATATGTACTGTGTTAAAATTTAGTTTGTGATTATTACTTTACTGATTCTATAGCGTCACTGGGGTTTGTCTTGCTAAGGGTGAATTACGTTGTGCAATAAATCTAAAAGTAATCTCCACAAAAAAGGTATTAACAAAAATATCGTACCACCCTCATACGGGATCGAACTCGAGCTAGCCTCAGAACCAGAGTCTTATTGTTTATTTATGCATGATTTACTGCTGTAACTTTAGCCGATTCGACATCATGCTAAAACTCGCAATCTTTTCGAAAACACCTGCAGCATTTCAGCAGTACTTTGTGCCGGTTTTTGGAAATTTTAATTGCTTTGGAACCGCGACCACAAATTCAACTAATCTAATATAGCGCATTGCTGTAGCAATTTGTCTGAATCTTGATTACCTTGTGACGACAAACAAACTTACAGTTAGTAGTAACCGGAAGCTGCTTGAGATTCTTGACGTTAGTCAATTGGCTGACAATGAAGCAGGCAATTGTGATGTTGGTGATTTGACATTTAGTACACTGCTTAACAACATCGCCGAATGCAAATATTTTGACATTCCTAATACTAAAATTCTTTCTAAAACAGCAAATGGAATAACCTTTCTTCATTTAAACCTAAGATCCATAAACAACCAAGAAAACTTTGACAAGTTTTATGAATTCCTAACCTTTTTACCATCCCTACCAGATATAGTGTGTATATCAGAAACGCGGTTGAAGGGTGACCCGTTAATCAATATCCGCTGACCAAATTATACTTTTGTGCACGCCGATTCATTAACGAACGCGGGTGGGGTTGTCGTTTACGTCTCGTCTAAATTTCAATTTGAAGTAGACCCCACGCTTGAAATTAAAATTAAAGGCTGCAAAAACTTGTGGTTAAACATATCGGATGACAAAGCAAGGTATAAATTTACAATAGGTGCCATTTACCGACATCTGGATTATAGCGCTATTGAAAACTTTTCAGAGGCGTTAAGCAATTTTTTAAACTTGTTAACTGAACGTAAAGGCATGTACTATTTGCTCGGAGACAAAAACATAAATATTTCCCCCGATAAGAGGACGCCTGTAACCGAAACGTATCTTGATTGCTTGACTAGTTGCGGTGCTATTCCTATTATTTCTATACCTACTCGTGTAGCTGGTGATTCCTTGACCATTATTGATCATATAATCACTAACGACTCATCCCATTTTATCGAACCTGGCGTAATTCGTTGCGATAGGAAACTGTCTGACCACTATATAATATTTTGTAACGTGTTACGCTACCATTTTCAAAAATCAAAACAGATGCAAATCTTTACCAGAAATAAATCAAATTTGAAACTGAAACATTGTAATGATATGAACAAATTCGTCAACGAATTTTTTGAACATTTAGATGACCTAATAGAAGAAAACTTTGACAAATCTTTTGAAGTGTTTATGTCAGTAGTTCAAAAAGTTATCGATAAACATGCCCCTATTAAGCAAATGTAGTGCTAACTGCGAAAACTGCAGAGCAAGTCCTGGATCACCAAAGGTATATTTAGCTCCATTTGTACAAAAAATCGTATGTATAAATCTCGTTACATCTTAGGTGACGAAACCAAAAAACATGAATATAAGGTATATGCAAATATACAGACTAAAATTAAAACCCTAGCAAAGAAAAACTTTTATGCTGAAGAATTAGATAAAAACAAAAGAAACCCGCGAAAAACATGGGAGTTGTTACGCACGCTTCTACCTGGAAAATCTTCTAAACACGCCAAATTACCACAAAGTATTAGTTTCAATGGGAACAAAATAACTGATCAGCAAACAATTCTGGAGAAGTTTAATGAATTCCTTTGAACAATCGGTGAAAACTTAGCTAACGATTTGAATTCAAGTGATGATAGTTCTTACAAACGATTCCTTCGCTATAGAATTAAATCATCCATCTTTTTGGAACCTCCTCGCGTTAATGAAGTTATAATTGTAATTAATTCGTTAAACTCTCATAAATCTCATGGCCACGATGATATACCACCTTTTCTTCTTCAAGTAGCATCCAGCATTCTTGCTCCTGTGCTGTGCTATTTTATTGATAATGCGTTTCAATTTGGAATATTTCCACAAAGCTTCAAAATAGCAAAAATAATACCAATATATACAGCGGGTAAAACAAACAGTATGACAAATTACCGTCCTATATCCATTCTCACTTGCTTTTCCAAACTCATTGAAAAATTGATTCATAAGCGTTTGACGAATTTCTTTCAAAAAAATTCAGTTCTTTGTAATACTCAGTACGGATTTCAAAGCAACCTATCTACTACTCATGCATTACTAGACGTACTAAATAGCACATGTGATCAAATTAATGCTGGAGATTATACTAGGTTAATCTTATTAGACTTTAAAAAAACCTTCGATACAGTGTGTCATAACATACTTTTAAGAAAGCTCGAACATTACGGTATTCGTGGTCAAGCATTGAAGCTTTTTAATTCTTTCTTACATACACGTCATCAATATGTTTCTTACCAAAATAAGCTTTCAGAAACCCTAAAAAACCGATTTGGCGTGCCTCAAGGTAGCAATCTAGGCCCACTGTTATTTTTAATTTACATAAACGATTTAACCGTTGCAATAAATTCAGTACCTCGATTATTCACCGACGACACCTGTTTCTTAATTCACTCTCCTAACACCTCCACAGTAGCTAAAAACATCAATTTTGAATTAGCAAATGTACGAGAATGAACAGTGGCGAACTAAACTACTGTCAACTCTGAAAAATAATTAGCTTTAATACTACCTCCCAAAATTACTACTTCCATTCCTGACATTCAACTCAACTTTAATAATAATTCAGTCACTCTAAAAGATTCTGTAAAATGTTTAGGGATTACAATTGACTCAAGATTAAATTTCGATGTTCACATAAATACTTGACTAGGAAAGTAGCTAGATCTTTGGGTGTCATAACAAAGCTCAAGCAAATTTTACCGCGAAAAACTCTTCACAGTTTATATTACTCTGTGATACACCCATATCTTCTATATGGTATTACTATTTGGGAAAATACTTACAAAATCCATTTAAAAAGACTAAAATCTCTCCAAAACAAAGCTGTTAAAATAATTGCTGGAGGACAATACCTAGATGATTCAACAGCATACTATAAGCAGCTGAACATCTTAAAGATTGAAGACCTCTACACTTTGGAAGTGGCTAAATTAATGCATAAATTTTCCCAGAATAAACTACCACCCAACAGATTTTCCTCTTTTTTTTACTCCAATAAATGCGATACACGCATGAACCACTCGTCTGGCATCCTTCAAACCTAAATCTCTATATTCCATTGTATCGAACTGTAAAATTGCAAGGATTCTTTAAATTCCAGGGAGTTAGCATTTGGAATTCCGTACCTCAGGACATGAAATTATTGTCGTTTGACTGTTTCAAAATTCAATTTAGACAACACTTAATGTCTAATTACCAGTGATTAACTTTAAATTATTGTTTTAATATTAATTGCTATTAAAATCATATCCCTGATCTTAGGTTGATTTTATACACCGTCCACCATACCCCCTCACCATGGAAAGTTTAATACAGATAGCAGAGCACCCTGTACTCTTGATTGACTAACTAAGTAGCTGCTCGACTCGATGACTGATAGGTCCCTTCGCAGCTTTCTGTTACAATTCACTCGACTGCTCTCTTTACTGCTTGATTGTTAATGATTTTTATTTTGTTTATTTTTTCGTTGTGATAGCGTTATTGTCATTGATTATCTGGGCGATTTGAACAAATAACGTACTTACTTGCTTACTTACTTACTTAAATGCAGCCAAGCTGATAAATGTGCCACGATTAGGAATTGCAAAATCAGTCGTCTGCTATTCGCTGATGATTTGGTTCCGCTTTCTTCCGCAGAATCTGCCCTCCATCGCTCATTAAATAGCTTTGCAGATGCATGCGACACCGCTGGAATGAAAATAAGCACGGCCAAAACCGCGATATTTCATCTTTCAAGAAACCCTGATCAGTGCGTGCTTCAAATGAATGGAGCGACACTGAAGCAGGTCGAGAAGTTAGAGTATCTTGGGGTTGCATTCACGAGTGACAGAAAGCAAGACGAAGAACTGAATACCCGAATAGGCAAGGCTACTAAAATAAGGTTTTTCCGAAGAATCGAAGGCGTTACACTATTTAACAAGGTGCGTAGCTCTGAGGTTCGAAAATCGCTAAACGTCGAGTCGTTACTTGTACGAATTGAAAGATCTTAGCTTAGATGGTTTTGACATGTAAGCAGAATGCCTCAGGAAAGACTCCCAAAAAAAAATTTTACTTGCCAAAGCAAATTGGCGAAGACCAGTTGGACGACCTAGAACTAGATGGACCAATTACATTGAGGATCTTGAATGGGATTGCTTGGGGCTCCACCCAAGCGAAATGATGGAGGTGATGGAAGACCGTGAAGTGTGTTGGCCTAATCTCGAGCTGCTGCCTCCGCAACCCTCACGGAAAACTGTGCAATGAAGAAAGAGGATTTATTCAAAAGGAGTTAATGGCAATGTGCGATTATGTTTTGACATTAACAGATCAATCTTCCGGACGTTTAAGGTTAACTGCTCAGTTTGTAAATTTTAGATGCTGTGCCGGATGTTTCTCTGAAACAACCTAGCTTCTCTCCGCAGAACTTCTCCGCTCAAGTACGCTTCCCGAATGATGAACCGGTGTTGTCTGCTTCTTTGAGAGAAAGAAAAGAACGGCAAAGAGAAGTTCTTTCAAGAAACTCACAAAATCTTGCAGAAACCACTCCTTTAGGTACTTGTTTGAAGTTTCTTTGATTATGACACTTTATATAGTAATTAGTTGAAATTTAGAAAAATTTGGCGTTTGTCAAGAAAGTAAAAAATATTCTATTTTAACACTGAAATATAACTATAAAGTCACAGTAGAAGGTTAAAAGCACTATAGTTTGTTTCGTCCTATGAACTCGTCAGGTGCTACTATAATCTGTCAAAGAACTATAACACTGAAATATATTTTTATTGCTATGCTTGTTAGTTTATCGAAGTTTTTAGAGTTGTCTCTTTTTACTCTCAGAGTTTTATTTGTTAAGAGCAGAATAATTGAAAAAAGGATCTATTTTTGTTTCAATTATGTCTAAGATAGTTTTGAAAATATGTGGCGTTTTTTTCAGAGTTTAGAATATATTTATTGTTTCGCCGCAGTAGAAAAAAGCACAGACGAAACAAAAAAAAAAGTTTGTTTTATGTAGCTGCGAAGTCAGAGTGGCTGCAAAGTGACCGTGAGGTCATCTGGTCAACAGCCACTAGCAGTAAGTCATAATAAAAGTACGGCAAGCTTAATTTATCAATTTTGTGGAGATACCTAACTACTGCTGTACTCGAGTCAGAGGTGGAGTCCAGAACACAACCGTCGAGGCCAAGGCCACGGACTCGAAACAATCCAAGGCCAAGGACCGACTTTTTGAGGACAGATCCTCTCGAGGCCAAGGACAGGAATGCTTGAGGCCAAGGACCAAGGACGCAATTTTTCTAAATTATGGTCGGCAAATTTTCCTTTGTTTTTGAACACAATAGTGTTTAAGATATTGCATTTTGTTAAATTTTTGATGATAATTTGAAAATAGTAGTTTCTAAAAATAATGAATATCATTTTGAAGTTTTACAAGTTAGCAGCAATGTTGATTACGTTCCGTAGTGATATCGTAGCAATAAAACAATTAAGGCCATAACTCGTGAATTGATAATGGGAATGACTAATAACTTGGGCAACTTTTTGTTGCATTAAAATTCTGAAAAAGTTGCATTTATTTACAACAAAATTTGCTCTAAAAAATTGCATTTTTAACAAAAGATGCACAACGAGTTTAAACAACAATGATTCTGTAGCTACTCACTAGTTACCACACAGTTGTACTTATCTAATAACCTTGGTTTGGTCAAAGTAAAGGAAGAAAACACAAACCGCTTTTCTACCATCAAATCCAACCAAAAAGAAAAGCATGCATACAAGTGTTGCCATCAAACGAAATGGAAAACCATTGAACTGGAAAAGGGGCAATCGCTATAGTTTAATTTTTCAGGAGATTTATCAACATATAGTGCTAGATACTTCTAAACATTGTTTGGAGAAAAATGGCGATCGTTTGACAACAGTTTCCGCAGCATGCTGAAACTTCGCTCCACAGAGCTTGAAGATGCTTGGCAGTTTAATAATATTGCATAAAATTCGGGGCTAATGTTTGGCCGGGTCATTTCTGCAATGGCTCCGCAGCCGTGGTTCTGACACTATGGTACTAGTACTTCTACGGTTGTAGCTGAACCTCTTTGTGCAAACCAACTGTTGCGTCATAGATAGCATTGAGACGAAACCAAAACGTCACAAAGCTTGTTTTTACACGTTACAAAGACTATACCAGAATTAAACTGAAACACTGTAGTTTCAAAGCATATTTTTCAAAGCACACTTTTTACCATAGATGGGCACAAGTCCGTTAATCCGTTAATAACGAAGCTAACTTTTTCATTAACTCGTTAATCCGTTAAAAAGTTTTTTCATGTTACCGGACTAAATTAACTTCCGTTAAAGTTTTTATCGTTAATACCTTACACCATTCATTCATCGTGTCGGTACAAACCAGTTTGCACTGGTAACGCTTAATGCGTGTTAGCACAAGTTTTATGGAAGAAAAAGCGAAGAAAGGAGCTCTTTTTTGTGCCAAATAATCAGCTGCAGCCTCATAGGTCTATTAATTATCGCTGTTTGCAATTATTTCCAAAGATTTTCCGATCGCAGCTTCGTTAGTGCATTTAAACCTATGTTTATCTTGAAATTATATTAGACTGTCAAATGTAACTTCCAAAACACAAAAAGACCACCAGAGCACTAAAGTTTTTTCTTGCAACCAGCTCAACATTGTCATTATGTGTTCTAGAAGTGAGTGAATAAAAAGAAATGTAAATTACACGCAAATTGTTAACGGACTTTATTAACTTCCGTTAATTAAAGCTGAAAATAACGTATTAACGTTAACGGAGGTGTGAAGTTTGTTAACGGACTAGTGATTAACGAAGCTAACGTTTTGCATTAACTTGCCCACCTTTTACATTTTGCTAACCTTTTACATTTTGCGCAAAAATTGATAAAAGTTGTCGTAAAAAGTTGCAAGTAAAATCGAAAAAAATTGCAAAATAAAGTTTATGGAAACAGTTTAAAGCATTGTACTATCTAAAATCTGAATGTTTCGGAAGCTGTAAAAAAAAGTTGCAAAAACTTGCCCTACTAATAACTATGAATTCGCAACGTGGAAATGGCCAATTTTAAGGTCTTAATTTTGGCAGTTAGGGCCCCGGTGCAAACGTTCATTGAGTATTGATCCCCACTTTTTCAGTAGCTTCTCAAACACATATCTGATTATTTGGTTAAATGTTTTTTTTTTCACAGAAAATTTTAAATATTTTCATAGTTTTTAAATATTGTATAGCGGCAATTATATTATTATATAAAAGTATTGCAAAATGCTGTATATTTATATTTTTGAAAAGGAATGAGGTACCGTACTTGCAAGGTCAAATACTTTGAAAAACTGGGTTCTGGGTGCGAGGGCAAAGTCCCCATGCCTCCGTTGAACAATTTAAGTTTGTTTTTTTTTCAGAAAAATAGCAATTTTTGTGACTTGTAAAGGAGACCGCAAAATCCGATTTTCAAAGCAATTGAAAAAAAAATACCGTAAAAGTTAAGTTAGAAGAACTTTGATTTCCCCACATTTTTCCAGTCTTAATTTTAAGTCAATCTTTTGTTTATGCGCTTCAGTGAATGTGATGTTTCTCCATGGTGGTGCATCTAATGCCTATCAATAAGTAAATTAAGGTGGAAAGCATTGGAGACATTAGCCCCATTGCCCTCCTTTAAAAGGCACACAAACTGTAGAATCGTAAAAAATTACAGTTGTTCTTATCTCAAAGCAAATTCTTCGCAATATTCGCTCGCGCGTTTTCAGAACAACAGCTGTCGTTCTCAAGTAACATTTTGTTCTTAGTTGTATCCCGGCTATACCACATGTAACATATTTAGTATATCATAGACCATCCCTGGTAACTGTATTGTATTTCATTATCACGCACAAGTCTCACATACTCTCTCCTGATTCCACATTCATTCACATAAGCACGGTCATGCTTTGGTGTTCGCTACTCAAAATGTTTGCATCCGGATGCTCGGATCTCATGCTATGGTCCTGAATGGTTTTAAGGTTTTGCTGTTTGTACCACCCGCACTGGAAGTATTAGCGGAAGTAAAAAGAATTATCTGCACTGCGTTTTGCCCCCTCATTCTCCGATTAGAGCTTTTACACGATGTCATTAAAAATAGGATTTACTATGACTTGGCTACCACATTTTTATTTTTCAAATAACGAAAGGAAACGAATCGACATGCCAGAAGTCATAGGCGTAGCCAAGGGGGGGAGGGGGGGCATAGCCTCGTTTTCCTCCAATTTAAATGCCATCAATGATATAAAGGATGACAAAAAAAGTCTACTGTTTATTCAACTGCAGTTATTGTAAGCATTTTCGCGTACAACAGAAATTAACAATAATGTTAATGTTGACGATCAGGGGGCCCGGTCACCCTCAATTCAAATTTCTGTCAATCAATTTAAATGTATAACCTGGAGAAAATTCAAGGTTCTTGTCCTAAAACTTGCAACTTCTGGCCTTCATCTAACATTTTTACAAACCTAATGCAATAACATGCTTAGTAACCATCTATTACGCCAACTTTAAACAACAATCCACCTCCAACTCGCCAGTTTTTATGAGACAAAATATAATAAAAAAAAGCTAAGGGAAATGTTTATTGAACAAATGATTTAATTTGAATTGAGGGGCTCCTGCCCCCCTGGTCGTACGTGCAATCCTAAACCTGGCTATTTTTCTAACAGATCAAAGATCTCCAAGGCAAATCTTATAGTGAATTATTACTTACTGCTAAAAATATTGCAGAAGGCAGTGTACTGGTAGCTTGCTTCCCTTCACCCGTATTAAGTAAATTACAAAATTTATTAAAAAAAGACCAGGTTTTAAACGAAAAATGTGAGCAAATGAAGGGCTGAACAGTTTAATTTTTTCAATTGGGTTTCAAATCTTAGAAAATTAGTTCTTTCGAATGGCTCTAAAATGTGATCAAAATGGCATTGAAATAGCTATTTTTCTAAAATTTTACGAAAATTTTCAAAAAATCGCTCATAGCCTCTGGCCTCACTCCCAGACCCCCGTCTATGATACGTTTGAGTTACATTAGTTTCTTCACCCCGCCTCCACGATTTAACTCGTAGTTTGAAAACATTAACTTTTGGTTCAAGTTCTCCCCCTTTAGCAACATCCTGTTTACGCACGAACCCAGACATCTGATCTTCCATTCTAAGATCTTTTTGTCCCATGAAAAGTCCCTTTTTAAAATTCCTAATGACGTCTTATTGCATGTGATTTGCGCATTCGCCCCCCCCCCCCCCCCCCCCAATCAAAAATTCTGGCTACGCTTATTTTTTATGTTTAGTTATTTTTGTTTTCATCCAATCAAAAAACAATGCTATCCTCGAGCCTAGGACAGGGCATTTTCGAGGACTTGTTGGGTTCGATACGAAGGTCAAGGACTTGAGCTCCAAGACCAAGGCCAAGGACTTCAAAATGTGTCCTCGAGGACGTCCTCAAGACCAAGGACGTCCTCGAGGACTCCACCTCTGACTCGAGTCACTGTAACGTAAGAACAAAACAAAAAAAAACAATAACAAAAAACAGGCACTTATATAAAACAAAGACAAAGAATCAATAAATTTTTTCAGACAATTTGCAACATCAATTAAAGAACAAAAATCAGCAAAAAAGCTGGAAAATCTGATTGTTTCTCAGTCAGATCCTCCAGTACAAAGATCGCATCAACGCAGATCTATTTTTAGAAGAAATCACTGCTCGTCCTTATACCAAGCCGAAGATTGCACCAACAGAGGATCAGGCTGTATTCCTCAACAACATCGCTCGAAAAACTTTGAATGAGGCAAAAATTAAATCGTAAGAAAACTGGAGTAGCCTCTGCATCTTTTTAAAAATTTTTTGTAATGTGCTTCGGATTTTGCGGTTTTAGAAACATTTTGGCTATTTTCTACTGTAGTGATATCAATTTGCGTTTTTCATTGTAATTCTCCAAAAGTTTGTTGCTTGCGATGTGCGCTTGATTGGTAAGATATACCATAGGTGGGCACAAGTTCGTTAATTGTAAATCCGTTAACAAAGAAGCTAACTTTTTCATTAAGTAGTTAATTCGTTAAGAAGTTTTTTTACGTTAACGGACTAAATTAACTTGCGTTAAGTTTCGTTAACTTACATTAAGGTTTTTATCATTAATTTCTTGCACTTCATTCATCATACCGGTACAAACCAGTTTGCACTGGTAACACTAGCTGCGTGCTAGCCCGAGTTTTATAGAAACAGCATAGAAAGGAGCGCTTTTTTGTGGCAAATAATAAGCTGCAGCCTCGTAGGTCTAATAATTAATGCTGTTGGCAACTTCCAAAGATTTTCCGATCGCAGTTCGTTAGTGCATATGAACCTATTTTTATGTTGAAGTTAGATTAGACTGTAAAATGTAACTTCCAAAACATAAAAAGACCACCATAGTCCATAGTAATAAATTTTTCCTTAAAATCAGCTCAGCAGTGTCATAACGTGTTCTAGAAGTGAGCGAGTAAAAAGGAATGCAAATTGCGATCAAAATTTTAACGAATTAACAGACTTCATTAACTTTAACGAAGGTATGAAGTTTGCTTAACGGACTAGTGGTTAGCAAAGCTAACGTTTTACGTTAACTTGCCCTCCTATAGATAATAGGATATATTTTGTTACATGGGAACATTCACTTTTGTTTTTTGAAAACTCAGGTATGGGAAACCGTACTTGAGTTGCGTTCAACCAGAAGAAAGCGGAAGAAAATTTTGATAGGTAAATGTAAGTTACAAAAGAACTAAAAATATCGACCCGGTCTTTGTTACATTCTTTGCCGCCTGTTTTCAATAGTCCCCCGACCAATTAGCGTTCGTGTGAATTTTTTTGGACTGATTCGTGTTTTCCTGCTTTTTTCGTAACCGCCAACTTTCCGGATTGCGTTCAAATATGAAGTGTCCTTTGACATTATAGCATGGTAAAAATAACATCAAAAAAAATTTGCTCAGCGCTGTTTCGAGCTTCAAGCTCTCATCAGCAGCCCTTAGCATGTCTAACTAAAGGTATTCCCCAGTTGGACAAACCTTACTGGCCTGTACAGTGGCAGAGGGTTTCTCAGGAATAAACGATTTTTCACTTGTGGTACTTTACGAAAGAAGTGAAAAATCGCTGGACTTTTGTATTAAGGACTGTCATAGGCTATCCATAATACAAAGGCTCCCCTCTGCGTCAGACGTCAAGCTTGTTCAGTTTTAAAAAATTAATTATGTTAAGCTGAATTTTGGCACGATCACTTGTCCTGAACCTCAAAAAATATTCCCATGTTTTGGTCCTGGGACTCCCCCCATTTCCGAGCCAGGTCAACTGATTGCGACAAACTGACCGCAAACCAACGGTTTCGTTACAATGATTTGGTCACTGATTTCGACACAGTGATATTGTCACAAAGTAAGGGTTTGGGCAAGATGGCTCTGGGAATAGTAAAATATGCTTATGATCGCTCTTCTCAGCTTAACGGCATCATGTGGTTCGCGGTCAGTTTGTCGCGATCAGTTGTCGTGAACCCTTCCATTTCCGTCTTTAAAGTCTGTCACCTAGTTTCAAAAGATCCTACAGTGTCCGACAGCCAATCCAAGTGATAACGTCACCGACACTTTTGATGACGTCACAAACACTTTTAATGACGCCATCTATCACAAGTTTTGACTTTGAATTTATAAAGAATTTAGAAAGGACCACAAATTTTGATTTTGAGTATATAAAGGATTTTTCGACCAAACGAAACATCAGAGCCCAGTAAGAGTTATATTGTGAATCAAGTCAATTGAAAGTCAAAAACTCTTGCAGTTCTTATTAATCTTGCTTCTGTAAACTTTTCGAATTTCTTTGTTTTTTCGAGAGGTCAGACTATGTACAGCGAAGAAATAAGAAAAATAACAAGTAAGCAAAAAGTCGTCTCTATGCTATTGTCTTGAGTAATGGAATAAATCTTCAACATTCAGCAATGCATGATTGAAACTTTTTCACATTTCTGGAGAAAAATTTTGCATAACTGTCAGAACTTACCGGCAAAGCATATGAGGACTAGTATCGAGTGACATCTTAGTCACTTTTTTTAATCAAGTTGCTGGTTCCACGTATTGGTTACAGCTAATCATCTATTATAGGCGCGTGTAGTACTAGGCTATGCGACTGTACTGCTGAAAAGTCTCCGAGCTTGTTGCTTTGTCTATAAGTCAAGATTATGCCTATTACATTGCCTTAGCATAAACCTGCTAGTAACACGTAAAATGGCTGATCAACAGCGCCCGTATTATATTCTTCCATGAAATATTCAACTTTAACTTACTTGCAATCTCAAAACTTGGCTTTTACGGAATTCGTGAAACGCAAATCACACAATCGCGTGATCAGAGCGTCAGCCAACCAGAATCGACTTCCGTTTCACCTGATGTTTTCGGATTTCATCAAAACTATAAGGATTCGGGGGTTCATTCTTTTTGCAAAGGCCTTGGAATTTCATGGGGCATTTTATGATAATATAGCCTGGCTAAGGTAAAGTTCCCCTTTTAAGTTAATGAAAAAGAGAAAGTGCAGTTTTGCTTGAAAGAAGAATGTTTTTCAAATATACGGTCAAAGCATGTGGCAGATGACGTCACCAAAAGTGTTTGTGACGTCATCACTTTGACTTGAGTAGTTTTTTGTTTTTAAAAAACAAAAAAGCCAAGTCACACGCCCAATCTAAGCCACCAGTACGTCATTTTTGCGTAAACAAAGTATAATATTGACAATGGCGTCGCCAAGAATGATGCCATCAATTTCAAAGTAATTTCAAATCGTGGTTGAAAATCAACTAGTATTCAATATTTGAATCCTCTGCGACTTTTGGATTGGCTGTTGGACAGTGGAGGATTTTTGAAACTAAGTGGCAGACTTTAACGGCGGAAATGGGCTAGTCCCGTGTCAAAAACATAGGGATTTTTTGGTGCCTGAGAACATGGTCCTCAATCAACGTGCCGAATTTCAGCTTACTATAAATTTTTTCCCTAGTTTCAAAGTATTCACACTACTAGCGCCAAAGTCTTAAGTGTTAACATATATAAACTGATCCTTCAAGCAGGGCAGATAGACTATTTTAGTATAACGTTGACTTTTGTTTATTTAGTGAATTTGTGAAGTGAAGTTCAAATGTTAAAATACCCCGACTGAGTTCATATGAAAAAGCCATTCGATTTGACGTAAACAAAAATCATCAAAACTCCTTTTTGGAGAACAGCCTTGAATTGAGATTTCAACACTTAAAGTGTCTTCGCATGTGGGCTAATAATGTTTTAAACCTGAACAAACACTCATGTAGTAATGACTGCCGTAATATATCACGTTTTAATTTGCTTTTTATGTTCGTTTGTTATGATAGAAACAACAAGACAGCTCCTTTACCGCTCAAAGCAAAAGATTCAGCTCGTGGGACAGTAATGGAAAGTTATGGAGGTCTAGGTTCGAAACCAGGTGAGTACTTCAGTTATATTATTTTTCTGGTTACAATTAATAGAGTTCTGTAATGTTGCTCTGATAGGAAAAATTTGGCGGTTCTTAAATTTTTGCTGAAAATTTTGAAAAACAGAATTATTCAATATTTTTGAACATCTTTCATTTTGTCACTTATAATGCATAATGCAAATTTAAGTTCTCAGTTACCAAAAAACTGGTTTTGAATGGGTATAGGATTTCTTATGGAATGTATTGCTTACTTAATTCCATTCAAAATGCAGATAAAAGTTTTCCAATGTCTTGCGGAGATCGAATAGTTAATATTCTGCTTGCGACTTGTTTGAGATTTATCACGAAAAAGACTGCTCTTAAAAAAAATTTCTATGGACGAATCACGAGCGACACCCACTGGTTGCAAATAATGACTAAGCGTTGTGACGAAGCAGAATGCAAGGGCTTTTATTGATATTAGTTACAAAAGTATACAGTAATGAGACTTTTTGAGTGAGCAAGTTCATTTTTTAGGGTCTAGCGTGTTTTCGGCCCCATTGACTCCTTTGGATCACCCCGAAAAAGGTCTCAGTTACGTCATAACCTCTTTGACTGAGGCCAACTCGGAGGATTGGGAGGTGCTAACCCAAGGGATGTACACCATTCGTCGACTGGCCACCCACCATTCACAAGTACTGTCGTCACGGTTTCACGACGTCATCATACTGCTCAATAAATACGTAAGTGTGTACTGCTACAACGACATTGTTAGTTTTGCTTTTTTCATATCCCGCTTAAAAAGCTTCCCTGATTGACGTTCAGTATTAAAATGGCCGATGTGGATTGTAGCGCTTTCACCAATTGTTGTGGACAGGTGGCAGCTTGATTAGAGCATCAAAAAGTTTCGATGCTGATTTTTCTCGTTTCGGAATTGAATTCATCACAAAATGATGTAGGTTCGGAAATATCCTACAATCTGATCACTGCAGTAGTTTAGAAGCACCAAAATTTTACCATTACGAATAATATACTTTTAAAAGTTATGTAATTCAAAGATCAACTTCTCCGTTTCTGTCTGCTTTTTGTGTATCATTTCTTGATAAGCACTTGATGTTGGCTAACTGGAATCAAACCCGTTTTCGTCATCATTTTGCCTAAAGCAGCTACCGGTAGAGGATTACTAATTTGAATATCTTCGTACAGCTAAAGTAGGTATGAGACATGTGCCTCTTATCTACAGGTCCCCAGTCTACGTTCGCAGGTGTCAAAAGCAAGCGTGCAAGCGATCACTGATCTTTACACTTATCTCAAGAAACCTGTTGTCAACACAGATCTGGAAGTAAGTGATGTACTAACTCAAAGACCCTTCGAAAAAGTCTCTTTTTGCTGTGGGAAATGTTCCCCAACGAAATCATAATATGCACGAAATTAAAATTTTAGATGCGAGTTGATTATTTTGAACAGCATTTGATAGTAACATTATTTACATAACTTTATCTAAAGACCTTAAGTTTTAATTTGCTTTTTTTTGTCTCGAGAAGAGACACCAAAACTGCGACTACTTAAACTAATGATGCTGAAAAAGTTGTCTACGCTGGATTCAAACCTCCAACTTCTCGATACCGGTGCACTGTTTTACCAACGTTTTTTATGATTTGTCGTCTGCGTGGCATAGAGGGCAAAAGCATCGTTTTTATGACGACCTTAATAGCGTGATCTGGGTTCAGGCCTCACCCTAGTCACGTTGATGTGTCGTTGGATAAGACGTTTTACGTTGATTATCTCTGCTTAGTGCTTTCGAACTAACAGCAAATTCAAGGACAAGAATTCGAAGAAATCCACTGAAACATCGGATCGCCGGAAACTGCTGACGGGAACTGCAGGCAAAATTATTGGGAGTATTATCATCGCGTAAAATCATCGCGTTATCAACGTCAGGGTTGGCAATCAAAATTAAAATCAGGGAGGCCCCTACGTCGTATTTAAATAGAATATCTCTGAAACGGCTGGGTCAAAAAGGATAGAGTCAACGTCGATCTAATCTAGCGCGATTGCCCTAACTTGATAGACCGCCATTGATTTTGTCTGCAGTCTTCCTTTAAGCAGGTGCGGCCTCATCTAAGCACCTAGTGCTTATTGCAATGAACAGAGTGCGGATCATCTACTAGGTTAGGTTTGACGCTATCCTGTGACAGAATGATAAATATGGATTATGCAAGTACAACAACAGCAATTTAGGTAACCGTACGAACCCTTCTGGCTGAGCACGGCAAGCAAATGAGTTTTATTCAAAATGAGACAAGCAAAACCCTGCAAGCCATCGTCCAAGCAGCCTCTACTAACAAGATACTCGATGCGCTTCTTAGCACAGGTCTGAGGTAAGATTTCCTTGAGTTTGAAAGTTCAAAGTGCAATAGTTATTGGATTAGTTGTTATAACAGGCTTCGAACACAAACAAGTGGTTTTGAGAAAATGAAACTGGGAATGAAGTATTACTTGCTATTTTGCGAAGAAGTTGCTTTAGAGTTAATGCAGGGCTCGAAATTAATTTTTTCAACAACTTGCCCGTCGGGCAAGTGATAGCAAATGTTTACTTGCCCGGGAAGACTTCAACTTGCCCGAAACAAAGAGGCACAGTGCATTTTGATGTTTAATTTTGAAAAAAATGCGCATAAAGTACCGAATTTGCATAATATCGTATTTTGAGAAAATCCGGTTTTTGTGCGTGGTTTCTAAATTGGAGTGACGTAATAGATGCCTTTTTTCTGTGATGGCAATCGCATCGCACGCTTTCCCAAAAAGATCGCATCGAAACACGCAAAAGAATCCACATCCACTATCGCATCAGCAAATTCGCCTATAACTCTGCAATTATTGTGATTATTTCTGTTGGTTTCTTCTTTTTCTTTGGAAGTCACATTTTGGGTAAAAGTCAGAGAATTTTTTAGACAATCTCACTACGTATTTAAACTAAGTCTTCCGCTGACTGAGCTTCAGTTTACACTATTTTAGATAACGATCAACAAACTTTAGTTTCAAAATTAATAAAAACTTAGTAATCGTAAGAATAATCGCAAACCATCGGCGATCTTATGTCTTCGAAAAAATTTTAAATTATCGCAAAAAACTCACATCTACTGACGTTGTTCTTCTCTGCATCGCACCGCAGTTTTCTTGCGTAACAAATATTGCAGAAAGTCACCGATGCAATTGCCATTCCTGCTTTTGCAATCGTTTAATTTTCAAAAAATGGTTATCAATAATTCACGTGGCTTTTTTGCTACAAACGCATCTTATTTGTCAGTCGCTAATATCTCGAAAAGTGCACCAGCTATAGAGCTGAACTTTTTTGTAAAAGATAGAGGAACAAAGATTTTTAAAATACTAAACTAAAATAAAAAATTCCCTAGTTTTCGACCTTGCTTTCTTTCAGCACAGGGTAGTACTTGTGATACCCGAAAGAGCGGTAAACGCGGCAAGCATGGGAAAAGTTTTAACAAAACATTTTACGCCTAAAGAATTGCGAAGCGCGTCTGAGTCTCGAACGAATCTGCGTGCGATTAAGAAGTAGCAATTGCGATTAATGATGTGCGTGCGATTAAACGAAGCGTTATAAAGTCCCATGATTGCCCTAAAACAAAGCAAATAAAAGCTCTCTTTACTTCAGTTATTTTATTGTAGCAAAAGTGGTAACTTGCGCTTTAAATAATCTTATTTTAAGTTGCTTACTGCATGCATTTTATTGACTTCCCGTCGAGCAAGCGAAGCTAGAAAACAACTTGCCCAATGCGATTTCAGCTTGCGTCGGGCAAGCGTTAATTTCGAACCCTGTTAATGGTACACTTCTCAGTGACATTGCCCTCAGTTTCACAGCTTATTGGGATCTTTTTAAGCTTCTAGGCGACACTACGTTTCACTTCCAGCTCTAAATTTATATATCGTTTTGCAGAAACAAGAATAAAGTCATTCGTAATACTGCGGCTCGTTTTTGCTCTGAACTTGTTGGTAAAATGGGACCTGGAAAAGCTCTTGGTGGAGTCAAAGATACCACTGAACGCTTATTAGAAGCTGTAAGTCGCGTGTCAACCAGATACAGTAGATATTAGGATTTTCATTGCCACCATCTGAAGAAAAAATCTGTAGACAGATAGTGTGACTATAACATTTTGAATCATGTTGGCAACACTTCACAGAACTTAACATCTCTTCATGCTCGTCATCATTAATGCTTTCAAAATTTCGTGATATCATTTTACTCACACAAGTACTGTAGTAGATTCATACTAGAGTTCTTCAGGATAACGTTCGAGTCTCTCCATGAGTTGGAGTTACACATCACTCCAAAGTCATCCATTCTTTTCATATTTGCTGGACGAATATAGTGTCAAATTTTGTATCACAGAAAAAACGAAAAAAAAAGCGAAAATCAATGTGCACTACTACATTAACACCAATTACATTCGTCTTTTACAGAATTCCAAATTGAAAAGCTGTATTTGGCTTTGTTTGCGGGTTGTTTTTGGAAAGTCTGTTATCAAAATAAATGCTCAACTGCTTGTCTTTTTGATATATTTGGAACCGAAAATAAATTTTATTCAAAAAATTTGAGCCTATTTTATATGAATTCCATTTGGTGTAGTGCTGACTGTAATTTTTTTAATTTAAGTTACTGCTAAACTCATACTTTCTGCTTCCAAAAATCAAGAGCTTTTACCTAAGTGATGAGCTTTTGGTTAACAAAAAATCATATTTTCGGAGTATAATCGTTTCGTTTTTTTATGCAGGAAAACTTATAATCTCATATTTTCACCATTAAAGGTCGCTGTGTTCATCAACGATAGTAGCCCGGATGTTCGATACTACGGCCGGTACATTATTAGTCAGTTGATGGGGCATGACGATTTTACGCGGTGTATTGAAAGATATTTGTCGCTGGAGAATGCTCAAGAAGTAAAGACAGCTGCCAACATCATTAAACACAAGGCAAGTCAACTTCAAAAAAGTTAAAGTAGCTTCTGGCGATAATTAAATTAGAATCGAGTGAGTTATGCGTAGGCTTGCGTTATTCAGGAGATGCACATTTTTTTATGCAGAATGCTAAACTCTTATATTTTCTGTACAAACTAATTTGCGCCTTGACACTGATAGCTTGTTGGTCTAACAGCATCGGCACGTTGCAAGTAGTGTATGTGACCGTGATGCAAAACTTTTATCTCTCTAAGCATACTTTGACGAACCTTTGCCAAAATGAGTTTCAAGTTGCACTCTATTTTTATGAGAGCACAAGTCTTATGTTTGTTTAAATTTTTGAGAACAAATAAAGAACAATGCCGTTTCGGCGTATTAAAAAATAATTCAAGACACAAGCCAATACAATGCGTTATTTTGTAGCATTTGCAAGTAATGCCAAAGCCATATTTACTACGCGAGTATACGCGTATATGCAACCTTATACCAATATTACTTATTTATTTTAGCACCAATGTGAGAAAATTTATCTACCTGGTTCAATAAATAGAGCTGGGAAGAACTTTGATGTCACAATGACGTTATCGTATAATGATATCATACTGCGAAACCAAACAAAATTTTGATATATTTTTGAGGTAGAAAGTGTTATTAAGTTTGAATATTGCCAACTGTTTAAATCTTTAGACGATTATTAAGCCGCTTTTACCGAAAGTCCGTATTTACGCATACGCGTATAAAAAACGCATATCCGTTAATACGGATATGCGTATTTACGCAGGGTGATTTATTGATATGCGGAAATACGCGTATGCGTATTTCAGCGAGCGTATCTCAAAAGCATAAAATAAATGGCTTGTGAGTTTCGTATTACCTTTTATTTGATTGTTGAAATGTCGCTGATAACATCTCAATCGGAAACCGCTGACGACACAATTATTGCTTTGGGAGCCTTTATCGTCGCAAGTAGATTACGCGGCCGTAGGAGATGGGCTGTTCAACCTTTAAACCAAAGGAGAAGCAGTATGGGTGTTCTCAATTGGGACAATTAGCAGTATGGGTGTCCTTCTCAATTGGGACCCTTTGGATGCAAACCTCCTTTCCCTAAGCAACCTCGTTGCCCGTCTGAGCACTATCCTATCGGGAGCTTCAAAGCTGTAGCCTAACGTTACATGTTATAAAAGCCTAGCATAAATCTTTAATCGAATTCGCAGCCTGAAGCCCTTTGCAATAATTCCAAGGTATATTATTATTTTGGTTTTAAGCTTCTGATTTTTAAGGGTTATATGCTAGGCCCGAAGTTGGACCATGGGCCAAACTTTTTTTGGCCTTGGATTGGAATAGGCCTACCGGTATGACAAAACCTGAAACGAGCAACAGAATATCAGGAACTTTTCTTGAATAATTTCTCCTTAAACTTGCTTCATCCTAATTTCATACATCTTTTAAAAAAAAAAAACTTTTATTTTCTAAAATTCTGTAACTAATTGTAAAAAAGTTGCTGCCCTCGGTGGTGTTCGAACCTAAAAGTTTAAACCAGAACAAAAGCAATTCGCTACATAGGGACGTACACCATCGTCCACTCGGACTTCACTCAATACGAGTTCAATTGCGTCATTTAAATGTTTGCAACAGCAAAGGATATTATTTTACAAACGCATTGATAGCATCTTGTTATGAATTGTGGTTGATTTGTTTGTGGTTCGCTGAACTACTAAAACTTGGAAATGCCTAGTTAGTGATTTACCGTGAGAGCAACTACTTTATCTCAAACATCAAAACATTGACTGAGTTGCTTCCGTAGAATTCAGTTAGATCTGCAAGCAAAAATACTGTAGTAGTAGGCTACAAGTAACCTTTCATTGCCAAACAGATAGGCCCCGCTAACTTGTTTCACGCTTCGGCGTATTGCCGCGAGAACGAAAGATATGATTTGATGTGGAACTACGGTAACAATTAAAGAAAAACGTCTACTAGTCAAGTACTATAGGTCTAGTCGTAGAAACTTTGTAAAAATTTCCAAACAAAAGATCGCAAAAATGATTGAAAAAAAATCTCTTACGTTTGTGCAAAAATAAAAGTTTTGATTTTGGTGAGAACCGAACTCAGGTTAAAAGTTTCAAAGACAAGTATCATAACCACTACACTAAGCAACCTTGTGACGTCACACCGCAAAAAAATTTCTTTATAAAAGCCTGAAAAATACGCATACCGTGTCCGTACTTTATTCTTTGCCAAGCGTAAAAAAACGCATGCAGATATACGCATGCGTAAATACGCATGTTCGGTAAAAGGCAATATAAAATAAACCAACGAGAGTAAAAATTTTATACGCATAAGCGTATTTTTATACGCATATCCGTATTTTTTTACGCATATGCGTAAATACGGACTTTCGGTAAAAGCGGCTTTAGTCAGACCGCAAAAACTACTGTTTTCATAAACACAAAAACTTCAAAAAATTTTTTCTAACAAAATAATTTCATCGCCAGTGTAATTTTTGAAGATTACAGTAATTACACAATTCACAAAAATTTTAAGGAATTGTGACGTGGTCAATTGCGTACATAAATTTTCGTCAAAACGATCGGTTGTTTTCTACAACTTATCAGTGCAATTTGCCGGGATAATTAGCCTTGTGATGTCACAAGTCTTTCTGTTTTTGTTTTGTTTCATGTCTCATCGCACCAGCCAAAGTTTGAGCGTAGTGCTGGGTTCAAGTAAGTAAGTACTTAAGTAAAATTTTTGCTTAATACTTGTTGAAATAATGATTGCAATACTTAAGTAACTAGATGGAACTCGTTGCTCAAGATGCTCACACGATTCTTGGAAATCAAGACACCTATTGATAATACATTGAAAGAGCTCAATCTGGGATCAAAATGTTTGACAGAGGTTGAGGTTGCTGTTGTGAAAGATTTATCAGAATGTCTAGAAATAATTGAGGTTGGTGCAATTCCTCTTTGTCGACGTGATATCACAGTTTCAAAAAATGAGAAGGTTTTTGAATATGTTCTAAAGAAGCTGGAAGAAGAAACATGACTAAGAGATATTTCGCAAAAATTATTGGCAACTGTCACAGATAGAATTGAATCACGGAGAAATAAAGGAATTTGTAGCCTTGTAAAGTATGTAGGAGAGTCCAGACAGTTATGAGCAGGTGGTCGAATCTTCACTTTTGAGTCATCGAAAGAAACTGGAGCTTGCGAAAGTGGCAAAAGATGTTTTTTAACGTCTTTTTCCCTGTGACCTCATTGACGAGAGTGCTGAGAATCTTGAAAATGACATCACTAAAGAGCCCTTTACAAAAAAATATAAAACAGAAGAACTTAGTGACATTTTGTGCCAGCCAAGGGATCAACATTTGGATCGTATTCAAGAAAACGTATTGACACGCATCAAGAAAGAAATGACATTTTACGAAGCAACAAGGGAATGTCCCCAAAGTGTTGGCGATCATAAAGTCTAGTCTAAGTTCACTTACCCCCTCTTTTGCCGAAGCTGAAAGGTGTTTCAGTGCTGCTGGACTGTTTGTTTCAAAATTAAGACCATCTTTGAGGGATGAAGTTATTGATTGTTTGATCTTTGAACTTAGGTAGATTGGGCGCAAATAAATAAATCGTTGTGAATGAGACTGTGTGATACCGTAAATAAAGTGGTTTAAATAATTATAGTGTATTGTGTCTAATTAGCCTACTTTTTGAATTACTTAAAAATATTTCAAAAATTGCTTGTTACTTAAATCATTTTTTAAAGTTTACTTGAACCCAGCATTAAACCCAGTTTTTGTTGAACGTCTCGAGGAAATATTGCATCTAATCAACCTACGTCAGTTGAATTGCGCAGTTCTAGGTGATTTCAATATTAACCTTTTGTTTTCCGATTCTAGTGTCATCGCCTACAATAACATGTTAACTTCTAATTCCTTCTTTCATATTATTAGTGTACCAACTCGTGTGACCAAAAGTTCAGCAACGCTAATCGACCACGTACTCACAAATTCGTTAAACTGAAATATTACTCCCGGAGTGGTTCGGTACGACATCAGTGATCATTTTCCTATATATGTAATTTTTTTCCAACTTTCCAAAAAAACAAACTTCCAAAAACTTATCGCAGGGATTTTAGAAATTACAATAATGAAATCCTAGCCAATAATGTTGAGTCGTCCTTGTCTACCTTTTTTTTTAGTAGCGATTGTATTACTCGGGCAAACTATGATAAAACTTTCGAAATATTTATTGCAATAATCAAAACTGGGATTGGCAAACTTGTACCTGTCACCAAATTATCCAGAAGGAAATCCAAATTAGCTCTTAAACCTTGGATTTCAAAGAGAGTTTGGGTTTCAATTAAAAAGAAACAAAAATTGTACAAAAAAGCTTACCCAAATGGCTCACCCCTCGATATTTTTATTTACGAAAAATATAGCAATTGCCTGACGAGGGTTAAAAAAGCCGCAAAACGAATGCATTATATTAAACAATTTAAAAATTGCAAATATGATCAGTTAAAAACCTAGAAAATTATTAGAGAACTCGTGTATACTTTGAAACTTAAAAAAAAAACGACTCGTTTACTTCACTCAATATTAGCAATCAAGAAATTGATGATCCTTATACTGTATTAGAAGCATTTAACGATTTTTTTGTTGCGTTGCTGACAAGATTCAACAAACCTTGAGTAATCCCGTTAGCGAATTTCATTATAAAACCTATTTAACCAGTTCTGTACTGTTCTCCATTTATCTTGACCCACCAACTCCACATGAAATTTTGTAATACAATAGCTAATCTAAAAACAAAAAAATCAACTGAGGCTGATGAAATTCCGTCATTTTTTGTTCGTAAACTAGCTTCTGTATTATCGCCATATCTGTGTTTTTTATATTCCTTTGCATTTGAATTCGGAATTTTTTCTATATGCCTGAAAATTGCTCAAGTTACTCCAATCCACTAGGCAGGATCCAAAAAGAAGTTACAAACTACCGCCCAATACCAATACTTACCTGTTTCTCCAAAATTTTAGAAAAGCTAATCCAAAACAGACTACTGAAGTTTTGCCAAAAGAACAGTATATTTTACAATCGACAGTTTGGCTTTAGAAAAAATCACTCAACCATTCAAGCTATAAATGATATAGTTTCCCAATGTTATGATAATCTCAACTGCAAAAAACATACTTTCCTAATTCTATTAGACATTTGAAAAGCTGTCGATACCGTAAATCATAACATTCGTAAATCATCACATTTTACTAAACAAATTGAATCATTACGGTATTCGTGAGGTGGCTAATGACCTACTTCATAGCTACATTTCAAATCGCTCCCAATTTGTTGATATTTCGGAATCCATTTCTTTTGCTAGGTTAGTTGCTAACGCAGTTCCCAAAGGATCGATCCTAGGGCCAATACTTTTCTTGATTTTTGTAAATGGTCTGGCTAATGCTCTAAAAACGTCCCCCCAATTATTCGCAAATAATACTTGTCTTTTGATTAGTGGTACTAGTCTAGATGGGTTGGAACGATTCTGTAACAGTGAATTACTACTCGTATGCGAGTGGATGACTTCAAATCGTTTGGCTCTTAATCCTTATAAAACAAGCTTTGCTAATTTCTGACCGTAAAATTAATTCTAAGACTATTAGCTGGGCTATCAACAATATCCCAATTAATTTCACCCCAACAGCCAAGTATCTTGGCATAAAAATCGATTCAACTTTGTCATTCACAAATCAAATTAACAAAATTGAGGCCAAAATATCAACAGCATTGGGAATTTTATTTCGGCTTCTTCGGCTTCAACATTTTGCCCCTAAACCGGTATTGATCTCGGTTTACTGCTCTTCAGCCTTCCCTCATTTATACTATGGAATAATTGTGTGGGGCTCTACATCTGACTATCTTCTAATCAGACTTCAAGTACTGCAAAACAAATGTCTTCCGAGTTATTGAAGGTTGGCAATTTAAACAAAGAATTAAACCATTGTATGAAAAGTATGATTTACTCAATGTTAACCAAATTCATTTCTTACAGCCTGCGATATGTGATGATTACTACAGATTTGTGACTAATGTTAGTAGACATTGCTTGAGAAGTGTAAATGACGACAAACTCTTTCAAAAAGAAATCCGGTCAAAATTCAATAAAATGCAAAGGGGTTAAAATCTGGAATTCTTTACCAAAAAACATTAGAACTCTTTCCTTAGTAGATTTCAAAAAGAGCTGGCGTCAATACGTGAAAAACAACGTCGAATAAGTAATGCTTGCAAACTTTGCATAACTTGTAATCTAATTAGATGTAAAACAGTGACTTCCACAACTCTTAGTTTAGCCAATTGCACATGCCAACAGAAGTTGGTTGACCCGAAGACTGAAAAGCCCCTGGTCGCTAAGTGTTTATTTTATATTCATTTGTTGATTACGTAAATTAATTATTCGAAGTTGCGCTTTTGTGGTAAAATTAATATCTCTGACTGTCAGCACTTCTTGAGCGAGTCGACGGTTTGACGCAATACTGTATTGGTTTCAAAATGCAAACGAGTTACGCTCTTTTTACTTACAGACTCAAAATAGATTATGTTATCACTACTAGGTATTCTGAAACTGGTGAAGAATGGCTTAGTCAGAGTTTTGACGTAGATAAGTTATTTTCTCACCCCTACTTATCAGTGGCCTTCGACGCGTATTTTTAACAGCCCTCAGTCCCATACACTAATATACAGCTTTCTATAGGCCTAGTCATTAATGATTCTCTGTCTAATTTTAAGTAAATAACCAGGAAGATAACTCAGTTTCTAACCTGGTTAATTTCAATGCAGGTGGGATCTGCTCACCACCATTATAGGCTAGGCTACAGTGAAGCAGGACATCCTGATGCGACCGACCTGACGCGAGCCTTTTCACCCGGAAATTCTGACGCCATGGACATCCCGACATTTGGGTTAGGGAGAGTGTCAGGATTAGAGTTAGAGCGTCAGGATGTCCCTTGCCTCAAGAACACCGGAGTGAATTTTCTCGCGTCAGGTCGGTCGCGTCAGGATGTCGCGGACCCAGGCTACAGAGCCCCAGTAATAAATTGCCACTGCTGCAGCTATCTTAATAATAATTATTAGTATTTGTGCACATTACTGCTTTTAATATAGTCTAGGCCTGCTACATCTAGCAACTTATTTCTAACACAGAACAGCTCCTATTTTTATCCAAACAAATAATGTTTCACTGTTTATTGTTTTTGCTAAGCTTTGATTTTCACAGTAAAAAATGAAGTTTGATCGTTTTATCGCTGCATACGCTTTTTTCGAAGCCGGGTTTTGAGCGGTACAAATCGTTCTTCTGCTGGAACAGTGGTTCTCAACCTTTTTATAACCGTGGCCCATTTTCGTTTTGAAAATATTACCATAACCTTTTACCGCAAGTTTCTGCGAACGTCAAAAAAAGGTCATCGCGTCGAATTCCGCGATTTTTTACCAGTTGTCAGACCATTTCCAATGAAAAAAGGTCATCGCATCGGAATGCGCGAGTTTTTGCGCAAATGAAACTTTTTTTAACCAAAAAGCCAATTTTTCAAATAGCTCTGTGGCCCTCCGCAAAATGTTCTACTGCCCACTGGTTGAGAGCCACTGTGCTGGAATGATTTTTTATGTGAAAGTAGATTAAATTTTGTCAATTTAAATGCAAAAAAATCACTAAAAAAGGAGTTTGATAATTATTCACTTGGACTCTTAATTTCAAGTTGCAGTGTTTAAGCTTGTTCCGTCGCTTACTATTAGTATATTATAGTGTACTTTTTGGTGTTTTTCACTATACAGGGTTTTCTAGCACCATAAACCATAACGACGTCAAAACGACACATTGTTTATGAAATACTATTAAATGTAAAAAAAGAGTGCCAAAAAACTTCTGCAGCAGCAGCAGTTAAGCGCGTAGTATCGCAGCTGAAACGTTGGAGGAAAAAAGGCAATTGTGCTTCGCACGGTTGCAATTACCGCAATTTATTCAATTTTGCAACGTTCAAAACCCTTATTTCTTTTATTCTCTCACTCGCTTGTAAATAAGAGCTCCAAGAGCTACTTGACAATCCCCCATAAGTCGTCGCAATAGGTGTAAGTAGGATTACTGCTCGAAATAACATCAGTTCAAGTTCGATTTATTATTTGTCGCTATAAGATGCTATAAATGACTCACTACATAAAAGGATAGTTTACAATAGCAAAACAAAAAATAACTTCTTTCACGACCGGAGACTGCAAGGGATTTGTAGCGGTCATCTAGTAAAAACTGCCCCCGACTATGCATCTTGTTGCTCATAAGAGCTTCAGGTCTATTTGAAGTTATTGTTTTGAGGGAGTTAAAATGAGACAATTCTAGTAAAAATAACTCTGAAGCAGACTAAAATTACGAGCACGGTACTGAATAGAAAATGTTAATATTACGCAAACTTCATTTGTTTGGCGTCTACGTTTTCTGAAACCCGAAAAAGCTTGTCACAATTTTTTTAAAGGAATTTATTCTCCAAAAGTTGTGACACCAACCACAAAATAAATACTATAACATTACTCAACAGCACAAACTGCAACGAGCGAATGGCAAAATTCTTGCCATTGTTTGCAGAGACCAAGTAGAGACAACGCTTTCAAATAGCAAACCATAATGCTGTATTTTTTTCTAAACTGGAAACAAATTCCATTAGAAATGGTTGCAGTTACTTTTTAGGATTTTTTAACATGGCCGAAATGAAAGAGACAGCGTATTATTTATTTTTTATTTATTTATTTTTTTGTGTCAAGCGCAAAAGCGCTCATAGAAAACGAAAAAAAACAAACTTCCACACACACAAAAAAAGGTTTATAGTCATGCATGACTAGCTCTAGAGCGCCAGAGAAGAGCAGTAAGCTTCTCCCAAACCATTCACGGTAAGCAAATCAATAACGCGAGCAACATATTTCGAACAAAGAAATCTGCAAGAGTGAAGTAATGAGTAAACAAACACATTGCTAGACCTGTGACAACGATTCATAAAACAGAATAAAAGTTTGCAAACAAGGGCATCAAAAGTATCGACATTAGCCTCTACTTGATATTGACGGACTTTGCAATAACGCGGAATATCATGAATACTACGGTAGGAATCATTGTAAAGCCGCATTTACACGGACGACTTTTAGCTGCGAGAATCGACATTTTGCCTTGTTTCTTTCTCAAATCGCGTAGGTCACTTGCACGGCGCAAGATTCACGTGAGGTTTTGTCTATGCGATATCGCCAGACACGCCCCCAAAAAATCAAATCGCAGCAGTCACTCACACGGGAGAGATTTTAACGCGATGCTCGCATGCGATTGCAACTCGCAGAAGTCACTTACACGTTGAGAGTTGAGACTGCGTGCCAGTGATTCTCGCAAAATCGAGTCGGCGGAAGAGTCGCTATCGCAGTGGTTCACTTACACGGTGCGAGATAGTTTCAAAGCGCGGCTTGCTGGTTTTAAATTTGCCAAAGCCAACTGCTGCAAAAGCACTTGAAATGTGCCGCTTGTCAGCTTTTGCATTTGAAACAATCACGCTTCAGAATTTTGAAAAGAAATTGTATGAAGCCAATGTAAGCGTAGAACGAAATACAGGGAATACAGTTAAAGCAGCTAATTTTGTTAAAACTTGCAATGAAAATGCAAGGTGAAAGGTGACGTAGCAAGGGCGGCGTTGCTGCTCGTGCAAAATGTGTGATGCGAAAACGCTTGAAATTACTGGAAAAAGCTTATTTACTCTGTGTCATGCTGAGTTGGTTGGATGGAGCAAAGTCAAGCGGGCACTAATGGTCGTAATTTATTATAAAATTCTGTCATTTACGCTTTTGGTCTTGGTTTTTCTCTACCGCAATCCATCTCTGACTGTGTTTCTTGTTTGGTTATGAATAATATTTGGTAAAATAAAATAATAAAATTTGTCAACGTTTTTGTGCAGTTAATTCTAAAATCACTTTTGAAATAACCTTTGCTCCATATATGTGTGACTGACAAATTGATATTGTTTATTTTCTTACTAGTGCACAAGTATTTTGTAGTACATCTGTGCTGTCATTTTATACAAAATGCTAATCGCTAATAAGTTTACTTTTTGAGAGGTAATGGCTCTTTTTTAATTGAGCCATTCCAAAAATCCATATAACATTTATATGGTATGTGTTTTCATGTAATTTTGTTATGGAGCTACTAAACCACAGCTGTTACAAAGCACCAATATCATGATTTCAGAACATGCTTTCATTAGAAACGGCATTTTCATGAAATTAATTTTTAATCACAATATGCGGTGCAGTAGGTGTAGTGCTTCTCCACTTAATTGTGGTTATTTTAACCGCAAAAGATGCCAGTAGGCTACTAGCAATCTCGGGTCAGAAAAGAAAGCAAACGCCAACCGTTTTCTGCCGACAAAAACCAGTGGATGGTACTTGTATACAAGGTGCTGGACCCAACCATTGAGCCTACACTGCTAGCACTGTTACAGCATCGATGGACTATTTTTGTGTTGCCCCGCTCTGGTTTCGATTCGGCCGCTTTTTCCTTTCAGTTTGCTCAGTTTGTGCGCGTCACTTTACTTCCTGCAGCCAACGTTTTAAAAATTACACGCTTTTGGGTAATTCCTGCACACCTTTGTGTTTGGCGGAGTTACCTCTGTTTTGGCGTTCCTTTTCATTCGAGCAATTGGCAAACGTACGTTAATTTGAAGATCGCTCGTACGGCACTCTTGATTCAAAACAATAAAGCTTGAACAATTGTGAGATTATAGAGTGCTATTGCGCACTGCGCAGGTAACAAAAAAACTTTTCGGCTCTCGTTCAAACGAAAATTAGTGCTCGCTTTTTCGCTTTCCGCAATTTTACGATGCTGCAAAAGCAGCTAAAAAGGCGTTTACAAGCAGACAGATCATTAGGAATTAACAAACATGGTCGCCATAATTGATATCAATGCTTTCAAAATTTAAAAAGCAATTAAGAGCAATTAAGGCTCAACATTGACTAAAAATTAAGAACAGCCAGCTTCAACTCAATATTTACTGGCTCTTACAAAAACAAAGTGTACTTACGGTATTATAAAAGCAGAATACAATTAAGGTACTGTTACTTGTGGTTAATTTATCATACATACTATAAAGGTTTAAAGTCTTGCTTGATTGGCCTCAGCTCATGATATTTAGAATTTACATTAGAATTTACATCAGCTCATGACTGCCGTATCTGCAAAGACTGCAATAGATCAGTACCAGCATCTACAAGAAACTTATTACTTCTGCGTTTCAAACTAATATGAAGTAAATTCAGTATCGAAATCACAATTAATTACGGTAAAAGCACTACTGACTATTTTGTACTATGAACACAATATTTTATGAAGTAAATTTAAAGCTGCATTTACACGGGCGACTTTTAGCTGCGAGAATCGACATTTTGCCTTGTTTCTTTCTCAAATCGTGTAGGTCACTTGCACGGCGCAAGATTCACGTGAGGATTTGTCTGCGCGATATCGCCAGACATGCTCCCAAAAAATCAAATCGCAGCAGTCACTCACACGGGAGAGATTTTAACGCGATGCTCGCATGCGATTGCAACTCGCAGAAGTCACTTATACGTTGAGAGTTGAGACTGCGTGCCAGTGATTCTCGCAAAATCGAGTCGGCGGAAGAGTCGCTATCGCAGTGGTTCACTTACACGGTGCGAGATAGTTTCAAAGCGCGGCTTGCTGGTTTTAAATTTGCCAAAGCCAACTGCTGCAAAAGCACTTGAAATGTGCCGCTTGTCAGCTTTTGCATTTGAAACAATCACGCTTCAGAATTTTGAAAAGAAATTGTATGAAGCCAACGCAAGCGTAAAACGAAATACTGTAGAGTGAATACAATTAAGCAGCTAATGTCATTAAAACTTGCAATAAAAATGCAAGATGACAGATGAAGCAGCAAGGGCGGCGTTGCTGCTCGTGCAGTATGTGTGATACGTAAACGCTTGAAATTACTGGAAAAAGTTTGCTTACTTTGTATCATTCTGAGTTGGATGGAGCAAAGTCAAGCGGGCACTAATGGTCATAATTTATTATAAAATTCTGTCATTTACGCTTTTGGTCTTGGTTTTTCTCTACCGCAATCCATCTCTGACTGTGTTTCTTGTTTGGTTATACATAATATTTGGTAATCTAAATACCAGGCGCCTTCCGTCGCTACAGAAGTACTGGCTGTTTTTTAATTAAACCAACATTCAAAAAATCCATATAGCATTTATATAATAAGTGTTTCCGTGTAATTTTGTTATGGAGCTACTAAACCACAGCTGTTACAAAGCACCAATATCCACAATAATAAAATAAGCAGCGCATGCGTTTGCTAAACGCTAGGCAATCACAGTAAGTATAGTGCGGAGGATGAATTATTATGAGCAGTGCAAAAATACGTCAGTGACCTTAGTTCAAAACTTGCTACTGGCGTTATTCAAATGAAAAAGCGCCTTAAAACCACTTGAAATTGAGAACATGATTTAATTAGAAACAGCATTTTCATGAAATTAATGTTCAATTACAAAGTGCTATGCAGTAGGTGTTATGTTTCTCCTCTTAACTGGGGTTATTTTAAATGTTAGAGATGCCGGTAGGCTACTAGCTATCTCGGGTCAGAAAAGAAAGCAAACGCCAAAACGTTTTTAGGTACTTGTATACAAAGTGCTGGACCCAACCAGTGAGCATAGGGTATGAGCTTACACTAAGCCTTCAGAGTTTCGCTGGAGGACCTACAGTCAACAGTGTTACGGAGGGCTTCTGTAGCAAGCGCCTCTATTTCCAAACTATATTGTCCAAATGCCATTATTGTCTTAGCTATTCTCGAATTTTCAGATTTTTAACTATTGTTTTTGCTATGTCAGAATATTAGCAATAACAAAATTGATAACACTATTTTATACAAGAAAAATTTTGTAAGAACACGAGGCTCATTTTTGCTCAAAATTTAATAACAAATTAGAAACAACACCAGTCTCAGCAACAAAAAATAATATTAAGAACAACCGAGAAAGGATCAGTTTCAAATCAAAAAAGTAACTAAATTCTGTACTGATTCAAAACAATAAAGCTTGAGTGGTTTTCTGGTAGTTACGAGCAAAATTGCAACTATTTTGGGACTATAGAGTGCTGTTGCGCACTGCGCAGGTAACAAAAAAACTTTTTGACTCTCGTTCAAACCGAAAATTAATCCTTGCTTTTTCGCTTTCCGCAATTTTACGATGCTGCAAATGCAGCTAAAAAGACGTTTACAAGCAGGAAGACATCATTTGGAATTAACAAACATGGTCGCCATAATTGACATTAATGATCTCAAAATTTACGAACCAATTACGAGCAACTGAAGCTCAACAATGGTAAAAAATAATAGCCAGCCTCAAATCAAAATTTACTGGTTCTTATAAAAAAGAATGTACTTACGGTATTATAAAGCAGAATGCAATTAAGGTACTGTTACCTGTGGTTAATTTGTCATACATTCTATAAAGGTTTAAAGCCCTACTTAATTGGCTTCGCGGTTATCAGCTCATGACTGCCGTATCTGCAATAGACCAGTGCCAGCATCTACAAGAAAATTATTACTTCTGCGTTTCAAACTAATATGAAGTAAATTCAGTATCGAAATCACAATTAATTACGGTAAAAGCACTACTGACTATTTTGTACTATAAACACAATATTTTATGAAGTAAATTTAGGATAGCAAAGCATTTCGCGTTGCGCTATGCTGGGGCGACTCCTAAATTACTTTTTGCTGTTTGCACGAGCGCGACTTTGCCCTGGGACTCTCGAGACGTTGAAATCGAACTTGTGTAAGTGATCACGGGCGAGCACGATTTTTGCATCGATTCGCGCAAAATATAATCGGCATCGCAAATCGCAGGTGTTACTTACACGGCAGCGATTCTTCCCAAACGCGATCGCGGCAAGCGAGTCTTGCCTCGTGTGAGTAACCACTATGCGAGAGAGATTTTCACGCATAAAAAAAATCTTCGAATCGCGCTGCAAAAAAGTCGCCCGTGTAAATGCGACTTAAGATACTCGAAGACGTCTATAGCTTTCATAGGTATAACAACACTACAGCTGACTAACATACATTGTGCAACAATGAGCCTGAAATAACATTTTTTTGATATGAATAGAACATTTATAAAATTTACTGCGAAGTGAGCTACCTACAGTATAGCATACAAATACTTGACCGGGCGAGCGATATCACAATTAGAAATACACCCAAATATTTTACAGAATCAACAAATTTAATTATTTTTCCATCTAGAGATAGTTTAGGCTTAAAGTCCTTGCAGTATTTTACTCCTAACATCATGCCAAATGATTTACTAGCGTTGAAGACAATATTTCGAGCAGACAGCCAGTAGTTCGTTGAGCCCTGATAGAGAAGGACAAAAACAATATAAATCATCATGAGAAGGACAAAAACAATAAATGTATTCCCTCCCCCTAAGCATAATTGGCTGTGAAAAAGAGTCAACTTTTTCTTTAATTCAGATTTATGATCTAGACAAAGACAATTTTAATGGCAGCAACTATTAGCGTGCTAGATAAAAAAAATCTGCCCCCTGCAACCCATTAGCGGATTGAAATGCAGCTAAAATGCCTGGTATCGAAAGCCTTGTTGATACTCATGTTTTATTTCAATCAGACTGGTTTTAACGTTTTTTTTTAGCCCCCCCCCTTTGTGGCATATGTTGTTCTTGTCTACAATCAATTTAAAATAATGTACCACAATCTATACTCTTTTAATTATACTAGGGTCAGGTGGCAGTGGGTTTTGAAGACCATGTGGTCATTTCCACTGTCTCCTTGTGCAACAGTAGGAGTACGACTGGATTGAAGCAGGATATGACTGTGTGTTAGTTGCGACGTATATTTTAGTATGTTAACACGGTTTATGATTTGATACATGTAACATATCTATTTTTCATGTTTATGTAATAACTGAATAAATTAAATCCAATGTATTAGTATGATTGATTAACTGAAAATTGATAAATGATTATTGAACAATCACGTATTGATGAACTTCTGGAACTTCTGTAGACACCAAAATCACTCAGATCCTCAATCTCAATAAAGTGGTAACACCTCGCTTGCTCTGCTTGCTGTTGCGCTTAATTATGTTTCGTCTTTGTCTCCTTATCAGCCTCACCCCTTTGCATACTCCTCAAATTCAAACCACGTTTAAAAGTACGCATATTTGGGTTAAATTTCTGAGCGACTTTGCTAAAAGTTGGATTTCAGCCTTCTTAGCCTCTCCACCCCTTGTAGCGCCACTGACTGTTGGCTACTGATATATCGCAGTATTCATCCACATTGAAAAACCATGTGGACTGCTTATGCTCTGAAACACTTGAACTTAAAATTTTTGGTTTTAACTGATTATATGTGCGTTTGCTTGGCTTGGGCAAGGTTTTTGGTTTTTTGGAAAATCGGGACTGGAACTTGTGGCTCCGGCAAACATGCTTGGCTTGGGCTCTGCAGCCCTGAATTTAATCATTCATTTTTGCATCTTTAGGGTCTCGGAACGCTGGGTTCAATCGAGGGACGCAAGGGTGGAAGTGGACGTAGTCGCGGTGGAGCGTTTCCCGCTACGGTGGGGTCTACTTTCGGGCCTTCGGCTGGGCCAGAGAGGTTTTTGCCATCATCCAGCGCTCGCAGTCGCAGAAGAGCTGCCGGGTCGAAGGCATTCAACGAACAGGTATTACATCTTACTTGCTGCAAAAACTCTTATAGATTTGTATTACAAGAGTGAACTTGAATGTAAGTATGACTAAGCAGAAATTCAATGCTTTAGCTTGATCTTTAAGATCAAAACCTTGTACTTGTGGAGATCTTTAAGACGCGGTCCTTTTGGGAGTAAACTGGAATATTTCATTCGCTGTTTGGATTATGGTTAGGTCATCGACTTGACATTTTAATCAAACTTGAACGGTACGTAATTTTTCACACTAACGCAAGAGGTTTTGACGTGGTCAGTTTTACATGGAGAGGTTTTAAAGCACTCTCGTTTTGCTTCTAAGACAGTTTGACGCAAAAACTTAACTCAACCGCATTAAAACGTCTCGCGTCAAAAATATTGCTCTTACAGTATGGACCATGGGGTTATAGTTTTCTAAATGGAAATTATGTGCAGTGTAGTCAGGAATTTTGCTAACACCTAAAGCTAAGAACAAACCAGAGTTAATAATGGGCGATTACTTTAGGCCCGAACCCGAAAATATAAGCCTTAACCCGGTCCGAAAAACGCCTAAAGTTAAACGAGTACTGCTGGCAAAATAAATGGGGTTATCTAAAGTTTGGGCAAAGTTAAACGAGTACTGCTGGCAAAATAAATGGGGTTATCTAAAGTTTGGGCAAAGTTAAACGAGTACTGCTGGCAAAATAAATGGGATTATCTTGGGTTAGGGCAATCGTATTCGATTAGATTGATGTTGACTCCATCGTTCTTAACCTAGCCGTTCGAGAGATGTTAAACTTCAAACACGACAAAGTTGCGTGCTATATTTTAATTGGGACTTCGCGCGTGCGCGTAGTACCTTTGTTTTTGTTCGCAAATTTTGGCAGATGAGGATTGATTTTGCTTATAACTAGCAAACGGTAAAACCTAGAAAGTTGAATTTGGGCTTAACATAAGAAGTAATGAAAGCGTCGTGTGTGCCAATTTTGGGGACCCAAGGTCACGTGATCGTGAATCGAGACACAAAAAACATTAAAAAACGGCAATTTTTGGCTCGAAAACTAATTAATTCGCTTATAATTCCAAAACCACTTGACCTGCAAAGCTGAAATTTGGGCACAATGTAGGGGCTTATGAAATTAATAAATGCTTTATACAAACCGAGTTTGAGGGCGCCCGGTCTCGTGACCGAAATTTTACCGGCCGAAAATGGGTAGAAGTTGACGAGTTTGATATATCTTGATAATTACCAATGTTGATGAAAAATGGTTTGTGGTTTTTGAACACACTATCAATTACCTTTCTTATGGTCATGCTCGTTTATCCCAGCTTGAAAACTACTTTTCTTGTTTTGCATCTTTTTTTTGTTGTGTTTTTCTTCTGCCGCTATCTATTTTTAGTCTGCAAACGCACTGGATTCAAAGTTTGAGCGATTGAAGATTTCTGGGAGGATTAGTGTGCGACTGAAATCGGGGGTGCCAGGTTGGGAGGTCCCCCTCAATTAGATCCTCCAAAATCTTGAAACCGTTAGAGCTAGATGGATCAGATTTTTGGAAGGGTAGATATTAAACATAAATTAAAAGTAACAAAAATTTAGGGTGTCATGATGGGGGTTTCTCCTCCAAAATGGCCCTCCAAAATTCAAACTTTTTTAACCTTTTAAGGTAGATACATGAACTTTTTAAGGTAAGTAAATATAAAGAAAAGATAAAATTTGACAAAATTTGGGGGTACCAAAATGGGGGTCCCCCTCAGACGGGGCCGCCAAAATTCAAACTTTTTAACCACTCACACTGGACACATGAAATGTTCAGGGTAGGCAAATATGAGAAGATAAAATTTTGCAAAGTTTGGGGTATCAAAATGGGTGTCCCCCTCAAACGTGGCCGCCAAAATTAAAAAATTTTAAACCGTTGAAGTTGAATAAATCAAGTTTTCGGAATGGGTAGATATCAAAAATAAACTAAATCTAGGAAAAACTGGGGTTCCAAAATGGTTTTTTTTTCCCAAACGGGGCCCTCCAAATTCCAACTTTTTAACCTTTTAAGTTGGACAAATGAAGTTTTTAAGGTAAGGAAATGTAAAGAAAGATGAAATTTGAAACAATTTAGGGGTACCAAAACGGAGGGGTCCCCCTCAAACGGGGCTACCTAAATTCAAATCTTTTTAACCCCGCATGCTAGACACATGAAATTTTCAGGGTTGGCAAATATAAAGAAAAGATAAAATATGACAAAATTTGGGGGTACCAAAATTGTGGGGTCCCCCTCAAACGGCGCCACCAAATTTTTTAGCCACTCACTTTAGACACATGAAACTTTCAGAATAGGAAAATATGACAAAAAGATAATATTTGACAAAATTTGGGGTACCAAAATGAGAGATCCCCCTCAAACAAGGATGCCAATATTCGGACTTCAACCACTAATGCTGCTGGACTGATGAAATTTTCAGAATAGGTAAATATGGAGAAAAAATAAACTTTGACAAAATTTGGGGGTACCACAATGGGGTGTCCGCTCCAAACGAGGACGCCTAAATTCAAACTTTTTAATTGTGCAAACTTGACACATCACAATTTCAAGATACGCAAGCAAATAAGAAGGAAAGATCAAATTTGACAGAATTTCGGGCACTAAAATGGGTTTCTTCAAAATTCAAACTTTTCAACCATTCCTGCCCGACATATGAAATTTTCAGAATAGGTAAATATAAAAGAAAGATAAAATCAAAATAGCTTAATGAAATATGACTAATTGTAGGTGCCACAATTAGGGAGTCCTCCTTAAACGGGTCCTTCAAAATTTTTAACTACTCAAGCTAGACAAATGAAATTTTCAAGATAGGTAAAAATATAATATGAAAAAATTTGACGATCTCGTACTACAGGGGTCCTTCAATTGTGTTGGCAACTCTTCCCATTAATTGCAAAAACTGAACAAATTCAATTTATTGGATAGGTTAATGTGAATTAAAGATTAGAGATACCAAATTTGGTTGGCCACATTGAGGAGACCATGCCAAATCAGCTACTTAAAATTTTAAAATCTTTATTACCAAGTACTCCGGCTAGAAACATCAAATTTTTAGTGTAGCTGTGGCAATATGCTAATATAAAAAAAAGATAAACATGCCAAACTCGGCAATGCCATGTAGGACAATTCGCCCCTAGCCCTTAAATACGATGAATTCTCACAATGAATATTGGTATCACAGAAAAGTAGAAGAGTCAAACTTATTGGGTTACTCAAACATCAAGACGTTAAAGTACTTGAGCTTAATGGCTTTTGTAGATTTAAGTAGGATGGCCGAGGTTTTACTAAACTGTCACTTGTGACGTTGAAAAAATCTTCTACTAGCCTCTTCAAAGTTTTTGATAGATTTTGTTGGAAACGCTTTCGTGCTGAATAATGGATGGAATACAATATGCTGTACAATATCCAATATGGTGGCCGTTGAGTCGCACTGCTAAACAGCTTTCTCAGAACAGGAATATCTGTAAAATACGTGCATATCTCTAGCCGCGGTTAGCGTTATGTTAAGTTTGGCTGATGTAAAAAAGTCGTTGGAATTTTCAAGATTGCTCTATGTTATTTCACAATAAAGCGAAAAGCTGTTAGGAACTCCTAATAACTTTTTGATTGACGTTACTTAATTATTTTGATAGCTTTTTGAGACCTTTAAACTTCGAGAGCAAATAACCTCAAAGCTGTTAAAATGAACTAAGAAGAGCTCAATGTGCAAAAGAAACAGATAATTTTTGGTAAATAGTTGTTTGACTTTAAGTTTTCATTGTGAAGTCATCGTAAAGTTAGACTCTGCAAAATCACTTACAAATTCATCAGAATTTGTTGTTTTTTTTTTAATTTTGCTCATGTACGTGTTTTTTCCTTGTTAATTGCTGAGGTAGGCATCGTTTTGATTTAGTTCTTCAATTTTGAGAAAAATCAGAAGAAATGTTTATACATGTGCGTTGATAAAATTTTTCTTTAAAGGATATTGCAGTGGGCTGGTTGAGGGTATATATTTGATATTTAGGATAGTGTGTCAATTTTCTGGTCAAGATAATGCAAGTTACAAATCCGAAAATCATATTTGCAAAAGGTTACTGTAGTAATATTTGTTTTAACGAGGGTTTTGTTTGTAACTGCAATTTTAACAAGTGCGCTGCTAAGTAAAAATTCGACAAATTCGTTAAAACTTGAACCGAGAACCAACCAGAGCTGTAAAATTTTGAGTGTCTTTGGAACGACCGACGCTCGCATCGCGTGTTCCTCTGTTTTTACTCGGCTATTTTCCAACTAACGAGTGCGAAATTTCAGACTTTTACTTATAACTCGAGAACGGCTGGGTCTAGCAACATGAAATTTGGACAGCAGTTTGAGATTAATGAGTTGTATGTTTGTACCAAATTTCGAGGCAATAGGTCATGTGACTTCGGTTTTAGAATCCGAAAACCGCCCCGCAAGTTTGGCGTAAAAAGCGGTCTCAGTCAAAAACGGCTTAAGTACGGCAAAAAATATTTCATAGGGTTGTATGTCTCAAGATACCCTTTCATCCCAACCAACCCACTTTTGGCTGCGATGATGTTTATTTCTTTTTCCTTTTTTTTCTTCCTAATTTTTGTGCGCTCTTCTTCTCCTAAACCACAACACATTGAAATCTAATTTTTGTGTAAAATTGTTGAGCTGCAAATGCAATTTTTTCTCCCGAAATTTTTTGGGGCAACTCCACCGGGAACCCCCCCAAAATGGGGCCCCAAAAAATCCATTTTTTGAACGGCTCAAGCTAGGGTGCTAGTTGTTTTTGATATCAGTAGATATTCAACAAATATTTTGACATAGTTTGGGGGTGCCACTCCCCCGGGGACCCCCCAAAAATCAATTTTTTGAACGGCTTAACTTAGAGTGCCAGTGTTTTATGATATCAGCAGATATTTAACAGAGAAATATTTTGACATAGTTTGGGGGTTCCACCCCCCAAATCGACCCCCCAAAAATCAATTTTTTGAACGGCTCAAGCTAGAGTTCTACTTTTTTTTGATATCAGCAGATATTTAACAGACAATTACTTTGACATAGTTTGGGGATGCCACCCCCCCCCCAGAAACCCCCCAAATGGACCCCCCAAAAATTAATTTTGTGAATAGCTCAACTTAGGTGCCAGTTTAGTTTGATATCAGCAGATATTTAACAAACAATTATTTTGACATAGTTTGGAGGTGCCACCCCCCCAGGGACCCCCAAAAATCAATTTTTGAATGGCTCAAGCTAGGGTGCCAGTGTTTTATGATATTAGGAGATATTTAACTGACAAATATTTTGACTCTACTTTTCTGGAGGTTCCATAATCAGATATTTTTGAATAATTGCTGATTTTACGGTTGACAAAAAGTACTTTTGAGCGTCACAGCATTAGCTATGCGTCGGTCGTTCACTGGGTTTGCTGCAAACTCCCATCTAGTTTTATAGATACTTTTTCTATACATTTAAATTTTGAAAGCTGTTAATCACAAACCTGATCAAGTTAATGCAGCATAATGAAATTCGAAAGCGATGTATTTCAGATCTGACTATCAACAACCATAAACACGCTTAATGCAATTGTGAAGTTCTGTAGTTCAGTATAGTAGATACTTTCGCGAAGCGAATTATGGTGGTGGTGGTACTACCCGACCTCTTCCGAGGGATGGGGGCACGGAGGAACTCCACGGAGACCCAACAATCGTGCCACACCCCAAGGTCTGGACCATAGATCAAGAATAGAGAGAGAGGAGCCAAAGATAGATTTACAAAGGGGTTCAGAGGCAGGACGGTTAAAGAGGAGATGATTGAGGTCCTGTAGAGGGTGTCCACAGGCACTACAAACAGAATTCTCCTTCCGACTGATCCTGTGAAGATATGAAGACAAAAGAAGACTGTGGCCATGGCAGCGAATAGGGCGAGAAAGGAGCAGTTCCTCCGAAGAGGCTTCGGGGACTTGGCAGTTCATAGAGGAGTGGGAGAGGTGACGTCTCCAATTGTGGTACTGAAAATAATGGACTTTGGCAATGACTGGGGAAGAGGGCATGGGATCGCGTCAGTGTGTAGGGAGGCACCAGCTTTTGCAAGTAAATCCGCATTTTCATCACCGCAGAGACCAGCGTGACCGGGGACCCATTGGAAGCTCAAGGTGGTGTTGTTGGAGAGGGAGGAGGCGAGGGATCAAACATTCCAGATGGACTCAGGCAGGAGATAAGAGGGGTCTGATAAAAGGATTGATAGGGTCGATTGGGAGTCAGTAAGGAAAAGGACTGACTGGAATTTGCAGGTCATCAAATGGCTAGTAAACCAATCGAGACCTTGCTTGAGGGCAAAGGTTTCAGCTCTGAAGCTGGAGGCAATTGGACCAGTGGAAAAGGACAGGGAATAGGATGTGTGGCATTTGGAGCATGTGACATACACTCCAGCACCACCGGGACCAAGAAGGGAGGGTACAGATCCGTCAGTCCATACTTGGATATCAGGATGGGAGAGGGAGGATAGTGTGTTTGAAGCAGACTGGAGTCGGGCTGTACTGTTGCCTGTGCACTGTGCAGTCGGGAATGAAGGGGGAAACGGTGAAGTGGGTTGCAGTCCATGGGGGAAAAGAGGGGCACATGATCAGAGTCTCACGTGAGGATGGGAGGGATTGATTGGCCGAAGAACAGAATGATCTCCAGGAGGGTTTCTTCTTTAATCGACAGGGCACGTTTCTTGTTGCCAGGGCATAAAGGCTGGGTAGTCTGGGGGGAGACGCAGAGCACGTTCGAAGGAGGAAAGTGCTTGATGTTCTAGAGTTAGCTTTAGAGGAGGGAGTTGAGTCTCAAGAAGGAGCAGGGAGGAGGGGGTGGAAGAGAGACACCCAGTAATAACCCTGCATGCAGCTCTGTTTAGGACTTCCAAGTGATTGGTTGCGGTGTTGCAGAGGAATGGGAACCATTCGGGAGAGACATATGTGAGCACCGGTCGCACAAAGGCTTTGTAAAGTAGGGAGAGAGATTGTTTCACGGGACCCCAGGAGGCAGTGGCGATGGAGCAAAGGGCTTTGTGGCGTGGATAGAATTTGGAACACAGGGATTGGACGTGGGCCCCAAAGGATAGAGTCCGATCAAAGGTTACACCAAGGAATTTAGGAGTGGGATTGAACGAGAGAGGGATGCCCAGGAGGTTCAGCCGGGGCTGGAAAGTGGTTTGATGGGGATCTGTAGAGAAAAGGAGGACTCACACTTCTTTGGATTGAGAGGAAGTCTCCGTAAGTTGGACCACGTTTCTAGGACATTTAGGGAGGATTGGACAACAGAAGATGCTTTGAGCGGATCTGGGGAGGAGGACCAGATGGCCTGATTGTCAGCATACAGGAGTTATGAGCACCCCGAGGCAATTCCTTGGTGATGTCATCAACAAACAGGATGAAGAGGACTGGACCAAGTACCGAGCCCTGGGGACCCCTCGTCTGATGCGGAAGGAATGGCTGCGGGAACCACCAACCTGGACTTTAACTCTACGGTCAGGCAGGAAAGAGCATACCCAAAGAACAAAGCAAGGGGGGAGTTTGAGCGAGAGGAGTTGGTGAAACAGAGCAGAGTGCCAGACCGAGTCGAAAGCCTTGGAGAAGTCAACAGACGCCAAAATGGTTCGGTCTGGAGGCTTTTTCTTTTGGAAGCCGTCCCAGATTGATTGAGACAGAGTAAGAATTTGGTCAAGAGACGACCTACCAGGACGAAAGCCGGCCTGGTAAGTGGAAAGGAGATGATTCGATTCAAGGTGAAAAGTTAGGCGAGAAAGAATCAAGCGCTCAAAAAGCTTGGAGATGCAAGAGGTGAGGGAAATGGGGCGGAAGGAGGACAGAGAGGAAGTTGGCTTTCCAGGTTTGTGAATGGGGATGATAGTGGTAGGTTTCCAACAAGAGGGAAAGTGTGAGAGGACCAGGACCTGTTGAAAAGAGAAAGAAGGATGAGTTGTGCTGGCTCAGGCAAATGCCTTAGTAAAGGATGGGCAATATGGTCGAGGCTAGATGCATTGGAAGAGGAGAGTTTGCAGATGGCAGTGGAGAGTTCAGTCAAGGAGAAAGGGTAGCAGAATGAATTGTGGAGGGAAGAAGCATCCTCATAGCTAGCTTTCCGGAGTTCATTCATGAACTGTCAAAATCCCAGGATATAGCTTGCGATGTCATTTTCTAGTTTTTGTTGGCAACCTTGACATAACTTTATCTACTTTCATTGAATTTTGCTTGCAGTCCTCGTGTAAGCATATCCCAGGGTTGCCACATCCTAGAAAGTCCTGGATTTTTTTTCCTGTTCTGGAAAGTCCTTGAATTTTGCTTATAAGTCCTGGAAAATATTTGGAAGGTTTTCCCGTGATTTACCAAAACAGAATGTGAAGTTTTTTTTTACGATAACTAGTATCTTGTAACTGCACAAAACCATTGTTGAAATAATTTGCATTGTGAAGGCCTTTAACAAGCTTTATTTTAGTGTTAGAAGACAGAGCTTATTTGTACGCTGGCGCACAAGTAAAAAATCGCTATCCTAGCCCTAACCCAACTCTAAGTCTAACCCAAACTGTAAGCCCAGCTTTAATTCTAACGTTAATCCTAACTCAAACTTAAAATCTTCCCAAGCGCTAACGATAATGTAAAAAATAAAAGGAAGTAATTGAGCTCCCATTCTTCTGCTCTGTTCTCTCTTATTCTTTTTAAGCAATTTTTATTTGTACGCTAAAGTGCAAATACGCATTTCCTTGTTAAAATGTCGAAATTTGCTCTTTGGATTGCACAGGGTTGCCACATCCTGGAAAAGTCCTGGAAAGTCCTGGATTTTTTTTGGTGTCCTGGAAAGTCCTTGAAAGTCCTTGAATTTTGTTTTTAAGTCCTGGAAAGTCCTGGAAAATGTTTAAAAAGTTTTCCCGGAATTTACCAGGACAGAATGTGAAGTTGTTGTTTTTTATAATAACTGGTGCCTTGTAATCTGGTAATTGTACAAAGTCATTGTTGAAATAATTTGCCTTGTGAAGCTCGTTCTAAAAGCTTTATTGTATTGTTAAAAAACAGAGTTTATTTGTACGCTGTGCACAAACAAAAAGATCGCTATTCTAACCCTACCATAGCTCCAAACCTAACGTTAATACTAGCACCCATTCTTCTGCTTTAAGCTCTCTTATTCTTTTTAAGCAGTTTTTACTAGTGCGCTAGAGTGCAAATGAGAACTTCTTTCTTAAATCAAATCTTTCATTATACTCTCTATAATACGCTGAAGCATGTAACAAGTTATCAGTGCCCATCTCCGCGTCATTGCACCCAGGCACCACAGCTCCTTTCAAAGAAATGTCACAGCGGTGGTGAGTTGTTATCAACACTGTGTCTGATTTGACCGGCCCGAGATTTATACCTCATACCTCGCGTTTCAGAGACAAACGCATTGCCACTCGACCAACAAAATGCCAAAATTTACTGTGCAGTATGCATAAATTATTGAATATTATTAGGAAGAGTAAATTCAAGGATCTAGTAGCAGTATTACTGCTAGCAGCAGTAGCGTAGTTGGCTATAGGCCCCCCATTGACTCGTTGACCAAAATGCACTATAAGAAAAATACGACTTTTTTTGCACTATACTGTACTTCTGAGGCAATTTTTTGCAGTAATACGGACACTTAAGTAATTTAAAGCCACTTTTAGACCATGATTTGGGGAAGGGCTAATATTGGTTAAAAATGAAACCAGTAACAACTAACTAGAGCTCGACCGATATGACTTTTTGAGGCCGATACCGATATCAATATTTTGGAAATTTTTAGGCCGATACCAATAATATAATAACTTATTGGTTATGAAACTTTGCCATTATTTTTCAACTAACTTGACACTAAAAAAAAAGCTTCACCAATTCCCTCCAAAGAAAGACTATTGGTATTGCAAACACAAGCCACACTCCAGTATTTTTTATCAAAAAAAATCAAGCAAAAAATACAACGATTTGGCAATCAATAGTCAAAAACAGTTGTGCTTGCTCTCAAAAATAAACAGTTTAAGGAAGTTGTGCTAAGCTGATATTTTATTGGTGGTAGACACCGATACGATATATCGGCTTGGGCCAGATATCGGCCGATATATATCAGCTGGCCGATATATCGGTCGAGCTCTACAACTAACTAAAAATAGCCCAAAATTAACAATCAAATCGATCGCTTGATGCAAAATGGTTAATGTAGGCTTTGTAAAAAAATTATAAGGAGCTATTCAGTATTTAATTCTGTCAATTACCAATCAATTCTCTTAAATTTTGTTTCATTAGCTTCTCCCAAATTATATCATTATCTAGCATTATAAAATACACACAATTTGGATTAATACTTGTGAGTTTTTTTAAAGGAAGTGCCTATTTGCACTTTAGCTCGCAAATAAGCTCTGCGTAGAAAGAATAAGAGAACAAGAGTGGGTGCTCATTTGCTCTAGTACTCTTTCATTTTTTAAATTGTTATCATTGGTGGCTAGTTGGGGTTTAGATTAGAGCTAGACCGATATATCGATCAGCCGATATATATCGGCCGATATCAGGGCCAAGCCGATATATCATTTACCACCGATAAAATATCGGCTTAGCGCAATTACCTTAAACTGTTTATTTTTCTGAGCAAGCACGACCGCTCTTGACTATTGATTGCCAAATCGTTGTATTTTTGGTTTGTTTTTTATTGAATAATACCATAGAGTGACTTGTGTTTGCAATAGTCTTTTTTTGGAGGAAAATTAGTGAAGTTTTTAGTGTCAGGTTGTAATCGAAAAATAGTGACTAAATTTCATAGTTAATAAGTTAATGTATCGTTATCGATATCGGTATCACCCTAAAAATTTCCAAAATGTCGATATCGGTCGAGCTCTAGTTTGGATTTTAAGTTTAGGTTAGGATTAACGTTATGGTTAAATAGAGCTAGGGTTACAGTTTGAGTTAAGTTTAAGGTTGGGGTTAGGACTAGAGTAGCGTTTTTTTGTTTGCACAATGGCATGCAAATAAGCTGTGTATTTTTCAAATGATATGGTTTACTAGCTGAAAATAAAGCTAGGACTGAAGTTTTACCATTACCCAGCATTAGAGTGTGACCAATATATCGGCCATTCGATATATATCGGCTGATATCAGGGCCAAGCCGGTTTATCGTATTGGCTATGTACCGTCGATAAAATATTGACTTAGTGCAATTACCTTGAACTGTTTATTTTTTAGAGCAAGCACGAGCGATCTTGGGTTTTATTTGCTTAGTATGAATTATGTTTCCAATAGTATTTCTTTAGAGGAGGATTAGTGAAGCTTATTACGTCAAGTTAAGTGAAAGATAGAGACAAAATTTGGTAGTTAGTAAGTTAATATATGGGTATCGGCCTGAAAAAGTCATGTTGGTTGAGCTCTAGCTATCACCCACATACTGTAGCCCATTTGTGCAATCAGTTTAATCATGTTTTTGCAGTGCTATTTTCAATTTCACACTTTGCAAGAAATAATTTTTACCAAACTAGGCCTAAAATTAAGTTATTATTGCAAAGAAATTGCAAAATCTTCAAGGGCAATAGTTTCCAATGGTTTCTGGTCGCCAGGGGCTCTGCCCTCAACCCAAAAGCACAGCCCTCTCATTACAAATTTCTGGCTTTGCTGCATCTGGCTAGTAGTCAGTACTAGGAATGCAAATGCGTTGCATCAAATTTTTTTCTCAATCTTAAGTACAAAAAACTAGATGCATCAAAGAACAGTAGTCAAAACTGAATTTAAAAACCTGTAAAAAAAAATCTTAAACAGTCCTGGAAAAGTCCTGGAAAATGACCTAAAAAAGTCCTGGAATTTGATTTTGAAGTTTCTGTGGCAACCCTGATTGCAGTATGTATAAATTTATTGAATATTTTGTGGAAGAGTAAATTTATGGACGGTAATTTATTGCAATGCAATGCTCTAGTAGCAGTATTACTGTAAGTAGCAGTAGCGTAGCGGGCTACAGGCCCCCCATTGGCCCATTTACCAAAGTGCACCATGAGAAAAATGTGACGTTTTTCGCACTGTACTTCTGATGCAGTTTTTTGCAGTAACATAGACTTTTAAGTAATATAAAGTCACTTTTGAAACATTATTTAGGGGAGGAGCTAATATTGGTCAAAAATAAAGTCATTAATAACTAACTGAAAATGGCTAACAATAATTAACGTAGGCTTGGTAAAAATTATTGGTGGTCTATTAAGGATTTAATTCTATTGATTACCAATCACCTCTTTCAAATCTTGTTTCATTAGCCCCTCCTCCCAATTGGTGGGTGCTCATTTACTTATTTTTTTTTATTTATTGTCGTTAGTGTTTAGATTTTGAATTTTGGTTAGGATTAACGTAACGGTTAGAGCTAGGGTTAGAGTTTGGGTTCAGTTTAAGGTTGGGGTTAGGGCTAGGATAGTGTTTTTTTGTTTGAATGCTGGCGTGCAAATAAGCTCTATCTTTTTCAAATGATAGGATTTTATGGTTTACTGGATGGAAATAAAGCAAGGACTGAAGTTTCACCATTAGTCATCCCTAGAGCTTGACCGATATAACGGTCAGTCAATATGTATCCGCTTAGCGCTATCACCTTAGACTATTTATTTTTTAGAGCAAGCTCGAACGCTCTTGCGTTGTATTTGCTTAGTATGACTTGTGTTTGCAATAGTCTTTCTTTCGAGGAGGATTATTTGTGAAGCTTTAAGTGTCAAGTTAATTGAAAAATAGTGACAAAATTTTCGTAGTTATTAAGTTAATTTATTGGTTATCGGTATTGGCCTAAAAATTTCCAAACTATCGGTATCGGCCTGAAAAAGTCGAGCTCTAGCCATTACCCACATATTGTAGCCCATTTATGCAAGAAGTTTGATCATGTTTTTGCAGAGCTAATTTTTATGCCACGTTTCAAAATCAATAATCTTTATCAAACTAAGCCTAAAATTAAGTTAATATTGCAAAAAAATTGCAAAATTTTCAAGTGCTGGGAGCTTTGCCCCCAGACCCCAATGGCTTCCGGCGGCTGGGACAGCCTTTCCATTGCAAATTTTTGGTTTTGAACCTGGCTAGTACTCAGTATTACAAATGCAAATGCGTTACATCAAAATTTTTCGTTAACCACAAGTGCGAAAAAGTACTCATAGATGCAGGAAAGAGTAATAGTGAAAATTGAATTTCAAGTACAATAAAAAAAAAACTTAAACAGTCCTGGAAAAGTTGTAGAAAATGATCTAAAAAAGTCCCTAAAAGTCCTGGAATTTGATTTTGCAATTTCTGTGGCAACCCTGATATCCAAAAACGTTTACGGTTAATTGCTTCTTTCTTTTATTAACAACTTTAGTCAGCTGCAACCAAATCAAACTATTTGCTGATAATAATCATGATAAATTGTGATGAAATAATAATATAGTTGTGTAGAAATAATCATAATGGTGCTTAGATGAAGTCGTCATTTAGTTTTGCAAAGATAATTTGATTGTGTTTTTGTAGCACCTAAGACGTGTACGAGACTCGTATTAGGTCCGAGTTAAGCCAAACATTTTTTCAATCTTGAGCCCGAATCCGACCCGAAAAGTCTGGCACGACTTAAAACTTGGAACAAGCACCGCATTGGCGTTTATTTGAATACTTTCAAGCGACAATTAATAGCATACTTGATTGTTTATACTATGGATCGGTGTCAAATCTTAGAATTTGCTTCCTTATCAGGAACAAGAAGATCTGAAATCGCTCTGTGACGCTCTTAGCGGTGGAAGTTTAAACGAAAGAAAATCATCCATCATAAGTTTATTTGACAAACTGCAACACGATAGACGTTTCATTGAAGATAACGTAGTTAAGGTAAGCAACTTTGAAATCTTGTGAAGTTTTGATGCCTTTGAACGGAATGATGTTTGTGCTCGACGACTTTGTGAATACGAGTATAGAGAGATATACTTCATGAATTTTAAGGTTGACTGCGGAGATCATGTCCCATTGTCATTAAGTGGAAAATTATCTTTCCCTTTTCAAAAATATGCGTCCCATTTTGACCGAAGACGAAAAATGGGCGTTTTGTAGCAACAAAAAAATTTTGAGTGCTTCCTACTTCTAGGAAAAATCTTGGCGCTTGAGGGGAAGAGCGTTTTTGCTGATATTGAGCTTTTTGGGCTGATGATTGATGCTTGGAAAAAATTCTTTTTTGTCTTTCCACCACAAATTGGTTATGACTCAAAGTTAGTAGATTGTAATTTGTAATAATTCTTTATCTTTAAGGGCCATTATGCGGAGAAGCAGACTGCTAACATATGTATTGTGTAATTGTCGATCCCAGAAATCAACAACCCTTATACAGTCGCGGGCTATAACGAAACTGGCAAGGTCCCACCGGGGCGGCATCTATTTAGTTGAGTGATATTTTAATTACCCAAATATAGGTGAAGACCGAAATTTAGGTGAAGACCGTCAAGGTTTTCAACCTTGACAAGGTTCAAGTCAGACCGGGTCCTAAATTTAGATGAAAATCTAAAAAAAGTCTAAAGTCTTTGCTGACTACTTTCTATTCTTAGCCTGAGGTTTTTTGGCCGCAGAGTCCACGCTTTGTGAAGGGCTCGCTGGCCTAATTGATTTTCTTGGTGGGCCGTAGGTTGCCGATCACTGTTCTGTATTAGAAGCTCGTCTAAATCCTGCAACTGTTTCAGTACAGAAACAAAGAGGGAAAACAGATTTAGCACAAAATTATTTTTTAGATAATGGGAGCATACATCAAAATGTTAACAACGGCCCAAACCAAATTAAACCGCATTGCACTGGAATCCCTACCGGGTCTAATAGCCGATTTGCACCATTCTTTTCGTGACGTAGCCCCTCAACTTGTCCCTGCTCTACTCAAATTGGTGTCTTCCAAACAATACAGCGAATTGGCTCAGGAAAATATTGGTTGCCTGGTTAAATATGTCGGTAAGTTATATTTGAAGTTGTGGTTTTTTAATTTATGATAAAAAGTTTTCTCTGTTTTTCTCAGGGATTGCAATCGCGTCGATGAGTTTCTGCGATATTTGTTGCGCAAGAAAATTGCGATGCAGAGTAGAAAAATAGATTGGATTTTTTTGCGATAATATAAAATTTTTCGATACGATAAAATTGCGGCTAGTTTGCAATCATTTTTGCGATTATCAGTTTTTGGATTAATTTTGAAATTAAAAGGTAGTTGCCTAAAATTCAGTACTCCTTTTCTCAAAATAACAAAGGTTTTATTTAATCATGTTTGCAAATGTTTAACTAATGGTATTCTTTACCAAGCTTTTGGTTACAATGGATGAACTCGAATGGACTGCACAGTGGCAGAGTGTTTATCGGGAATAATCAGTTTTTCACTTGTGGTACTTCACAAAAGAACAAGAGAAAAACTGATATAAATTAAAGCCTTGTAATTTAAAGCCGTATATCTAAAAAACAGCACCTAGTTGCAACCGAAGACAATTCAATTCTATTTGTAGAAAGTTTTGCGGGAGGTTCCCCAATGGGCATCACGAGATCTTTTCATTACAATGACTACTTCGTGGTTGGAGGAATCCGCTGGTTGGAGTTTCCAGTAATCCAATGTTCCTGTGGATTTCTTTGAATTCTTGTGCACTGAATTTACTGCTTGTTCGAAGCCTCAATCAGAGATAATCATCATCGTAAAGAGTCTTATCCAAGGGCGCAACAACGTGACCAGGGTAGGAGTTAAACCCACCCAGATCATGCGGTCGGGGTCGTCGTAAAAACGACGCTTTTGCCCTCTCGGCCACGCTGCCGACATGTATGTTTCACTTTAAATTGCAATTGAATGATATCAATCGCAGTGAATGAATTTCCAGTCTCACTGAATGTGAAGCCGAGTTTGATTTTTGCCACAACACCACAACACTAGTTGCTATTAGACAGAATGGCATTCGAAATTCCAGGTGTTGCAATCCTACATAAAAAATTTATGAACAACACGTTGTCGAGTGTTTGGCGTGTCGTCGCATTGTGGCGATGTCTCACAGGTAATATTTTGCTTGCAATGAAGTACGATTTTTTAATCATACACTGTTGTACCTAGTCTACACATCTTTGTAGGTTCTCGTAGATTACTGCAACCTTCTCAAACACAGGTTTAACATTACTGTGGTTTTCGCGTGTTTCGCCTTGTTAAAGTAGGCCACAAATAATGCAAAATTTTCAACGAATTAAGATTAAAATGTAACCTAAAAGATAAAAAAAATTTTTTCAACACTGGGTTATGAAAATACTAAACGAAGACCAAAGAATTTTAATCGACATTTGTATTTATTCTTAATTTGCAAGTCTACACCTCCTTTAACTACTTTGAAGTAACATCATTTCGTGACCATGCCTTCACCTGCCAAACAATTAATTGAAAAATGCCACTTGTGCGAACAAAACGTGCTTATTTAAACAAAAAAAAATTTCGTGATTGTTTATTATCAAGCCTGCGGAAAGGTGCGATTGTTTATTAGTTTTAAACTTTTCAAAAATATTTTTTAATCAAAAAGCAATCTACGACTATGTTTTACCACCTTCACAAACGTACGATTTTATTAGACAATACACCTGGAAATTGAATTTAAAACAAACAAGCACAACTGCAGATTATCGCAGGTTAGTTGTCGAACCTTGTTGCAAGCAAGTTATCGCCAGTGGGACACCACATTTAGGAAACCGCGTTTGGGTTTAGATAAAAAAAAGGAAAAAAGAACAACGACAAAAATGATAAAAGAATCTCATTTTAATGTGGATTTATTGCTAAATTGAAAAATCTTCAAAATTTTGTTTCAGAGCCACTGTGGATTATTCAGCACTTTGCCAATTCGGCTATGTATGGGAATGCCAAAACAAAGCCAACTGCCTTAAACATTCTAACAAGTTAGTAAAATATTCCTTAAATTACAATTCTTACTGCTTCTTGAAATTGTGTGACTTTGGTATTTCACTTTTAGCTTTGCTCGTCTGATATCCGCCTATTTTGATTTCATAAATAATTCAAGAGCCAAATTTCGTGATTTTTTGGAGCTTTGATTCAGTCAGTGTTCAAATTTGCTGCATTCAATTCCAGGTTATTGTTTGTTACATGGTATGCATTTTGATCGAGTGAGATGTCCGAAGGTTTAAATGCTTTTGAATTAAAACAGTCTTAAAAATCATTGGGGTAGCCTTAAAAAAGGAATTGGTTGCCTTCAAAATTTCATCATACTTTTTTGTCAGTTTACGCCAGTCTTACTGCTGAGTTCTGGAATTAAAACGAACCCGAATTCAGGCAGTGCTTTAAAATTCTTTAGCTTAACTTTTTCGTTTTGCTTGATGGATTCAATTTGCATATTCCCGTGGACAGTTGGTTGGAGGGCCTACTAATAGTGTTGAATCGTATGTTTTGAGGAACTAGGTTTGTACCATCTATTTTTTATTCTTGAACATCTTTTAACCTTTTTATTTTATGCAGAATTGACTGAAATTATTTCGCGCAAGAAGCCACAAGTGATAGATCGACAAGTTTTGCCAGTTTTATGGAATTTTTTGTCGGCTCGTAGCGTACCCAGCGACGCCCAATTGCGAAAGGAATCATCCGCGTTCTCTAGCGCTCTCTACGATATATATGGGGAGCGTTTATATGAACTAGCAGAATCAAAGAGCTTAACTTCAAAACTCAAGGAGGTGCTCGAGACGTAGGGTTTTTGTAATACGAGATATTCGATTTTGGGTCGACACTGTGAATCAAAGTGACCGAAATGGAGTGCAAAGTGCCTAGACGGAATATATTGTGCTTTTTGTCTTTTTTTATTCTTTAATTTTTGCTACGAATTCTTTAGGGGTATGTTTCACTGTAGTTTTTGTTGTGATCGAACGTTTTTCTTGTACTCTTAAGTACAATTTAATTTTTTTTATATTGTCGGGAAGTGCTTTTATGTGCCAAACAGTTTAGGTGTTTTCGAAATCTAAATTCATACATCGGTATAGTATTTGCAAACGACAAAATTTTGAAGAAAAATTGCGTTTTTTTACCGATCACGCGTTTTATTCGCAGAAATACTCGCGATGGTTATGCAAAAAAGGCAAAATGCAATGCAATTTGGGATGTTCAGTGCACTTTTTTCACTTTTCTCTCTGATCGCTTAGTTTATATGATTTTGAGGGGACAAATCGACCCCAAACATCAACCCAAAACATTTTTTTCAAAAATTTGTCGTCTCGATACTTTGCAAAGGGGGAAAAGATTTCTCGGGGAGGATGGGCGGGGGGCGAAAGCCCAAATTTTTTATATCTCGAAAAGTATAGCACTTTGAATCAAAATTTTTTCACCTATCAATTCAGCAACCCCAGTTTCCTATTTGTCTGCAATACGTTATGTGGCGTTAACTCCTTTATTTTTTGAGGTATTTAGCAAAACCATAATACACGTACTCCATGCCCATTGCCCAATCATGTACATTATCCATTGCACGCACCAAAATTGCGTTTGTCAGAACCAGTGCACGCTCTAGCTGCATGGTATTGCTGTAATATCACAGTGCTCCCCAATTTCGCGCTTCAGTTGTCAGGGATTGGGCCTGTTAGAGAAAGTGTGAGAAGTGGAGTTTCATTGAAAAGTAGGAGCGTGAATGATCAGGCAATAGACGAGTGCAAATTTGCAGCAGAAATGAAAAGTAATGTTTTGCCAACAGTAGACGATGTAATCGGGCAGTATTTCTTCGTCCGAAACAGTCTGATGTACAGTACAGACAAATATTTTGCATAAAAGACCGGAGTTCAATGTATGTAAGGATGAGGTAGTCGACAAAATCGAAGCCATATGGGAAAAAAGTAGTCTTCCAACAATAGAAAGAAAATCAATGTAAACTAAGTTAAGAAACTGAAGTTAGGAGATGAAGACGTTAGCCTATACCGATAGCTTGGTTATTCAAATTTACCGGTTGAGTTAGCCTAATTCAGGGATCAAAATTCTTTGCATTGTGTCGACTCCTCTTCACACTAATGATGAAGTCAGTTGACTTCGAAACACGGGAATGCTCCCGCGATAGGGGGCTCCGCCTCACCTGCGTCACTAGGGGTTGAAATGAATACCCATTTCGACGCGGAGACAGCATTAAGGTGTTGTCAAATGAAGTAGGATTGTAAGACGTGATGTCTCTGTGAACTATTAAATTAGTTCTGCCTATTTCACTTTAGGAATAATTTAACTTGTAAAGTTAAGAAATGTTTTTAAAAAATACGCTGTCATGAAAGCAAAAAGGACGGAGTCTGACAAAGTGCAGTTTGAAAATATCTTTGATGTGAGCGCCTGCAAATGCAATCCATGTTGAAATGGTGTTGCAGAATGGAAAAGTGTACGGCAATTGCCCACGCCAAAGTTCCGTTCAAGCTAAGATGTGTTTATGAACAAAGCGAGTAAAATCACATTAATGGTTTCAAATGTAATGGGAAATCGTTTAATTTGGGCCTCGGCGGTTCTTCACCTGAATATGAAGCACTAAACCACGGAAGAGGTCCGGTATCAATTCGGAGGGTGTTAGGGCTTTCGTAATGTGACTGACTGTTCACGAGGTATAAAAAACTCACGAAGCCCCTACAACGGGTCCCTGGTTTAAATACATAAAAGAGCCTTTGGAGAAGTGATGTTTAGCAAACTTAAGTTAAAACAATCTAAGCAATTCATAACGGGATATAATACATCATATGAGGGAGGGGCAAAATAAAAGGGAACATAATAAGATCATGGACGGGTCTATGTTCGCATCTGTAAAAGTTATAGATTTTTGATATTGCGTCGTACAATATTAGGATAGTTCCTAACGCAAGTTTCATTTCCAGAGTACCTGTTTCTGTTGGATCAACGGAAAGACAAATGTATATTATACATATCAGCGCAATATCAAAAACTTATAACTTACATATACAAACATAGACCCGTCCATGATCTTATTATGTTCCCTTTTATTTCGCCCCTCCCCCATATGCTGTATTATATCCCGTTATGAATTGCTTAGATTGTTTCAACTTAAGTTTCCTAAACATCTCTTTCCAAAGGCTCTCTTATGTACTTAAACCCGTTGTTGGGGCTTCGTGAATTTTTTATACCTCGTGAACAGTCTCAGTCACATTACGAAAGCCCTAACACCCTCCGAATTGGACCTCGTCCGTGGTTTAGTGCTTCATATTCAGGTGAAGAACCGCCGAGGCCCAATTTAAACGATTTCCCATTGCATTTGAAGCCATTAATGTGATTTTACTCGCTTTGTTCATAAACACATCTTAGCTTGAACGGAACTTTGGCTTTGGCGTGGGCAATTGCCGTACACTTTTCCATTCTGCAACACCATTTCAACATGGATTGCATTTGCAGGCGCTCACATTAAAGATATTTTCAAACTGCACTTTGTCAGACTCCGTCCTTTTTGCTTTCATGACAGCGTATTTTTTAAAAACATTTCTTAACTTAGTTTCCATTGATTTTCTTCCTATTGTTGTAAGACTACTTTTTTCCCATATGGCTTCGATTTTGTCGACTACCTCATCCTTACATACATTGAACTCCGGTCTTTTATGCAAAATATTTGTCTGTACTGTGCATCAGACTGTTTCGGACGAAGAAATACTGCCCGATTACATCGTTTACTGTTGGCAAAACATTACTTTTCATTTCTGCTGCAAATTTGCACTCGTCTATTGCCTGATCATTCACGCTCCTACTTTTCAATGAAACTCCACTTCTCACACTTTCTCTAACAGGCCCAATCCCTGACAACTGAAGCGCGAAATTGGGACAGTGGGGGGCACTGTGATGTCACAGCAAAGTGTCAAGACGACAAAATTTTGAAAAAATGTTTTGCGTTGATGTTTGGTGTCGATTTGTCCCCTCAAAATCATATGTACTAAGGGACAGAGAAAAAAGTGCACACCCTAAAATGCATGCAACCAATTGACATGCGTAATTTGCGCGATCGGACAAGCGACATTTAAATCGCCTTTGAAGTCCAGTAGTGTTAAAGAGAAAATAACAAATTTGATTCCCTATGGTTTTAATTAACCAAGTTATCGAGCATTTATTATGCGTTGTTGTCAAAGAAAATTGATTCAGGTTGTGTTATTTGGCAATGAAATTTACATTTGTTCGATTTCAGCTTACGATGTTCAGTCGGCAATGTTACTGAACACAGGGTATTATAATACACTCGTTTGCATTTTGATTAATGCATGATGTTGTAGCACTGACAGTTCACTAAACCAATAGGATTTGTTGAAATTTAAATTAAAAAATTAAGTTTTGCAGTCGTCGCAAAGTGTTTTGCATTTGTTAACGACAAAATATTGGTATTCAGTATCAGGGTTGCAGAGTCGAAGCAAAATCAGTTCGAATCCGACTCTGACTCCCGGGCTTTATTTCCATTCGACTCTTACTCCCAACTCGTTAAAATGGTAAAATTTCGACTCCGACTCCCTGAAAGTTGAACAAAGTTTGTTTTTTTTGGTTTGGGATAAACTGATTACTGCAAAGCATTTTTCTCGCTTGAAGAGGGCACCCTGTGTATGTTTACCACTCCACACATTGCACCTTTTCAGGTTAGCTCTATTTGCAGTGACCACAGTTACGTTAACACAGGCCGTAGCTTACATTTTAATCAGATTTTTGTGCAACAGTGGGAGTCGGGAATCGAGTATATATTTTTCGACTCTGTGTCCAACTCCCTATCCCGGCAAAATCCATTTTTCGACTCCTACTCTCCTTGAAAACCTTCGACTTCGAGTCTGCAACACTATTCAGTATTCATTTCACTAATAAAGTACCCACATTGTTGGTGGACAAGTACTCACGTTAGTATTCGCACACTGTGTAGTATTTACACTTTTCAATTTTTATTTGATCGAAAATAAATAAAATCTTACCAAAGACTGTTATCGTGTTAGATGTGCTTTCGAGACAAAAACAGAATTTTTATCGGGTAATTTCCACTGTATGTGAGATTATAAACTTTTTGTAGATAAAAAAAGATGTTAAATTTTGATAAAACACAATTTTTTTATTACATCTAAGTTTATAAGTAGCCATGGGAATACGCACTATAGCCTTCAGCGGTTTCAAATTTACGTGGAATACTTTACACCAGGGCTGTAGTCGAGACCGGAAAATTTTTCCAAAGATCGAGAAAGGCATTTTTCAAGACCGGAAAAATAACGTCATCATTGGCTTTGATTTTTGAAAAAAAAATTAAATAGGTTTTAGTATTATAGTTGAGGAGATCACTAATTGCTTAATGATTGCGTCATCAAAACATTTCATGAGGTCATTTTACCTAGCTTTTCGTTGAAATTATTTTTGAAAGTATGCCTTCAACCAAATTTGAAATGCTTCTTATTCGATCGTTATGAACCAGACACTCTGCGTCCGTCTAACCACGTCAATGCACAGCACTTTTTTGGATTTTGTTTGCAAGTCTTTCGTCAGGTTAGGCCACCACAACAGGTAGATCAATGATCAGTGGTCACTTTCATTTTTTCATCAATTACAGAAAGCTCATTGTATAGTGTGTATTTGAAGTACTGTATACGCAGCTGAACAGTTTGCCTCTTCCCACTATTTTTTCTTTTTTAAGTGTAACAGAAGGTTACTTGCTAGGAGTAATTCGCTTTCACAGTACGAGTAAATCACTTGTCATAATTTTGCAACTCAATATTGCCATATTAAGTTTCTGTTGTTATTCTTGTAAAAAAAGTACTGTAACCAAATTGCTAAGTGGTTGTCGCTTCAGCTCAAAAATTATAGTTCTGTGTTCTTCAAGTTTTCCATATTTGACGCCAGAAATTTTCACATTATTTAAATACATATTAAGAAAGCCAAACTGATGCTCATAATTTTGAATAAATTATCAATAACTTATCATACCAGAATACAGAGGTGAGCACTTGCGCAGCAACTATTTTACTTGCGATAGCGCTTGCGCTGAAACTAATTTTAAACGGTTGCGCTGACGCTTGCGCCGCAAGTATTTAACAATTTTGAGCGCAAGCGCAATTCAAATACGATTAGGAATGATTTTTTTTCAATTAAGTGTTATTAAAGTTCCGAAAAACTTTGACGAGGTACATTCATAAATGGCTCGTTATGGGAAATTGCATTCGTCTAGTGCTTGCAAAACTTCTGTATTGAATTTTACAGCAGAGGTCTTCTTTCGCTTAAACTTTTTCTCCATAATATTTAGACGATTTTTCAAAAAAAAATTTCAATTGAATATTTCAAAAATGTTTGTAAAATAAAATTTTTTACTGATAAATTATTTTTGTAATTATCTTACGCTACTCGTTTCTAAAAAATTTAGAAAATTGCTATGGGCATTAAACCTACTCGCAACATTCTTTTTTTTACCGTAAATTAAAAACAAAAACTATTAATTAACTTACAACTTTTTTGCTAGTGTTACAGCACCGATCTGTTTTATTTGCCCCACTAAATTTTCGAACTCGGCTCTTTTATTTGGTTCTTATTTTTGCTGTGTTAGTCTGCGCGTCATTGTGTTTTTTAATTTTCGCACGTTTCGTTCAACGCCTAATTTCCGGCACACCGCTCAGCTCTTTTGCTTTTTTGCCGAGTTCTAGCGTTTGGTCTTTTATTTCATTTTGGGATTTGAAGCAAACGGACGTTTTATTTTTGTAAGTTTAGTCACACGGCATCGTTACTTTTATTTTGTTTCCTGGGTTAATTTTCAAATATTTTATTGCCGTGCCGTGTAGCTTTTTAATTTATTATAATTTTCTCAATGTACCTCTATCTGCTGGAATTTGACTTCAATTTGTGGAAACAGCACTGACGGTGACGGCCCCAGTCTCGAATCGCTGGGGCAACCAAAAAATCTATCTTTACGCTATAGTTACAGAGGGCATCTGTAACATAGAAAGATAAAATATTTGTCTCAACCCAGAAGAATTTTGGAAAAGTTGGATATCGTCATGGTCTGTTGGAAATTCATCTACTGCTCGCCTTGGTTTTGCATCGCCATGTTTTGCCGGGTTTCAAGTTGGTTCATCATCGGCTTCGATCGCTCTTGACTTCATTCGAGCGACTTTCATTTCTTGAAGAATTTATTCTCAGCGGTGGAACTTCTCTCTTTGGCATCGGTGGAAGCTTCAACTCTTTGGTTGGTGCCAGTGCACTTTTATTTCTCGAAGCCACATCGTTGCTGCTGCGGAAGACGCTATTCAAGCTCTCCGCCACGTCGAAAGATCGTCTCTACTGCTGTCAATTCGAGCGTCGTTCTCAAAGCTGTGGTGAAACAATTTGTTTCATTCAATTTTTACACAGCCTTGTCTATCGAGAAGGTATTTGTGGTATTTTCTATTTTTGTGGTGTGATTGTGAGTACTGTAGATAATGTCTGATTTACGTAAATTTTCGGGCCGATCATGCTCGAATTCTAGTCAACCTCGACCTGATGAGTGTCAACTTAGTGTCGATCAAATCGATGACCCATTTGTTAGTAATACTCAGTGTCTGACTACTGCTGCTGAACCCAAAACTTGGAATGATATTTTTTCTAATTTATCCAAGGGTAATGAAAATGGTTCTAGCGCTTCTGGGAGGGAATCAAACCCCACGGGCCCCGTTCCTTCGGTTAATATCCGAAGAAAAATTTTGACTATGCGCCGAAAGCTGCTATTAGATTTAAAACGTTTGCATAGTGCACTCACTGACTGTACAATTGTACATCCCCTGATCATTTTTTTGAGCACGAATTACCGTATTTCGGTTTCGTGGAAGAATCCTATAAAAATCTTTTGCGCACGTTAGACAGCTTCAATGACGTTGAATTTAAAAAGGAAATGTTTGAAGGTATCGTTGACTCCTTTGAACAATGTTCAAAATTATTCGAAAACTGTCAAACACGTTTTTTAAAACCCATTAATAAACGTGCAGAAACTAACTTTGATAAAGAAGAGGAAGATGAAATTAAAGCTTCTGATAGTGCTTCTCAAACTGGTGTCAGAACATCAATTGTTTCTAAAAAATCTGATTTTGCGCAGCAAATAGAATTTGAACGTAAACGTACTGAAATTGAAAGTACAGAGGAAATCGCTAAAGCCCGTAAGACTCGTCTGCTTGCTGAGGCTGAAGCTTGTGAGGTTGAGGCTCATGCCCAGGCTCGTAAAGCTCGTTTGCTAGCTGAGGCCGAAGAAGCAGAATCGTTAGCTAAATTACGTCTTGAAAAAGCTAATCTTGAGGCGGAAGAAAAACTTGCTGCTTTTGAGGGGAGCTCAATACTTTCCACTTCGACTACAATCAAATCTTTTTCTAGTTTACGTTCTCGTGCGAGACGTAATATTTCTAATCTTCGCGTAAAGAGCGAAAATGCTGCTAAATCGGAACATTGCGCTGAACAAAGAATTGAAACAGAACCTATGCCTGTAAAACCTAAAGTTCCTATTGTTCGTAAAAGGCTGGTTAAAACCACCGAGTTAAAACCCCACGAGGTAATGAATCGTTTCAATGATCTTTGCTTAAATGATATGGTACCTGAAAATGTACAAATGTTCGGATCTCGCGATTGGCAGACGACTGCCTCTCGACAAGTTTTTAATGTTAATGTTAACAGAGGTGGAGTCGAGGACACAAGGCTCGAGGCCAAGGCCAAGGACACAAAAAAAATCAGAGGCCAAGGCCAAGGCCAAGGACAGCCTTTCCGAGGACAGACACTCTCGAGGCCAAGGACAGGAATGCTCGAGGCCAAGGACCAAGGACACAAAGCGCAAGTGCTCTCCAAAAAAAAAAAAAAAAAAAAAAGGTCTTCACAAAAATTTTTCAAGCGGTCTTCACTAAAAAACGTTTTCCAAAAATTTTTCAACCGCTCCACAAAATTTTAACATTCCAAAAAATCGTGCTGTCCTCGAGCCGAGGACAGGCCAATTTTCGAGGACTTGAGGCCTCGAGGCCAAGGCCAAGGCCAAGGACTTGACCTTCGAGGCCAAGGCCAAGGCCAAGGACTTCAAAATCTGTCCTCGAGGACGTCCTCGAGGCCAAGGACGTCCTCGAGGACTCCACCTCTGAATGTTAACCCTTTTAATCAGTTAAATGAAAACTGTGAAAACGTAAATGAGAAAACCTCAAGCCCTGTAAAAAATTACATGGCAAGTCGCATGAAAGTTAAAAGCGAGTCTGGGTCGCACGAATTGCCCCAACGACCGCAAGTAAACGAAGTTTCTAATAACAATGACTTGATACTACGCACCTACCTCGACAGGCGAGGACGTAATGAATATATTACTTTGGCTTCGCAAATTGGCTATGACGGAAGTAATATCGCCTTCGTCTTTTATGAAAATCAGATCCGGTGATTAATGAGCGAGAGCCCCTTTGAGGAGCGGAGACTCGAGGTATTGAGAGCTTCATGTGTGGGCCAGCCGCGTGAGATGGTTAATCTGTTCTGCGTCCCCATGAAAAATATGAGCACGTCTCGACGCATTGAAAAAGCGCTGGCTCGCTTGCGTCAGAGATATGGCGTTTCAGGGGGACTCACATCAGAATCTAAAGTTATGGCGGTGCGCAATGGTCCCAAGGTCTCATTTACCTCGACCTCTTTAAAACTATTTAATGAGGATCTAAATACCCTGGAAGTTTTTGCGTACGCTCACGATGAAGTTGAAAAGCTCTCTGGGCAACTTCTGATTGACACTGCTAATCGTTTGCCAAGTTAGCTGAAAAGAAGATACTTAGACTATCTAAATAAACGGAATTTAAACTTGAACTCTCCCGGTTTCGACTCGCTGCGTGATTTTGTCGTTCACGAGCTTAATACTGTGACATCGGACTACGCTCAAGCGTTTTTTAAATCGGACGAAAAAGATGGGTCCCGCGAGTCCACGGGTGGGACTAAGAACGTATGGGTTCGACAGGTTGCTTATGGGAGACAAAATGATCCCCAGGCTGTGACCGGGCCCCGCTCTAGGTTTTTTGACATGGATAAACGCGAGTCAAGTTCTTCCAGTGTACCACGTGGTGAATACGGTCGTTTGAACAAGCCTACCCCGATTTGTTTCTTTTGTAGTAATCTTGATCAAAGACATTTCTTAGCTGAATGTGAAAAGTTCACGGCACTTAATCCCAGAGCTAAAAGGCAAACAGTTACGGATGCTAAAAGGTGCTTAAATTGTTTGTCACTTGACCATTTTGTGCGTAATTGTGCGTTTCCTTCTAAATGTCGGATCTGTGGGCCGCAATGTCGCAACAAACACGCTGCTGCCCTACATGAATGTTATGATGGGGTTAATCTCGGGGCCGCTGACAGGGTAGACCAAGTTTCCCGTCCTATTCCCGCCCCTAGAACTAATTGCCGGGAAAGCCAGGACTATACTTGCCGTAAACTTAATTCTGTTGACAATGGGGTGATCCTACTTCGCACGAGTGCAGTCAGAGTCATTAACCCTAACACGGGCAAATCGACTTTGGCTTACGCTCAACACGATACAGCTTACAGGTGACATACAGCATACAGCTTACAGGTGACGCTTATATCTGATGCTTTAAAAACTGAACTGGGGCTAGAGACTAACTCCGACCCGAATGTAAAAATTCGCACTTTATCGGATGAAACTGTGGACTGTAAAGGTCGCACCGCCTTTAAACTCGAATCGCTTCATACAGGTGAAAAATTCGTACTCGAAAATGCGTTGGTTGTGCCACAGTTTTCAGATGACGATAGCACTTTGCCACACTCCGTGGATGTTACTGAATTAAAACACTTTCAAGGTACTCAAGGTACGCATGTCCCGGTTGCTCCGGAACGTAACCGCATTGACGTTCTGATTGGACAGTCTGATCAGCTGCTTCTGGCTGTCCTTGAGGAACGTGAAGGCGCGAGTCCGGAGGAACCAAACTACGTACTCACTCGTCTTGGGCCCATTGCTAGTAGTGGTCGAGTTTCTGCCTCCTCGGGTTCCCTGTCTGCCTTGAGAGTTCAGGTTGAGTCTTATGAAGATGCTGCTTGTGAATGTGTTAAATTGAGACATGAGGTTTCTTCTCTCAGGGAGACTGTGAGGGAATACGAGAAGCAGGACGAGGCTCTGCAGCCATCGCTTGATGACGAACGTGCTAGAAATCTTGTTGAAACACGCATTAAAGTCGCAAATGGGCGTTACGAAATGCCAGTACCCTTTAATTCGGAAGCTCTTGAAGCGCTTCCAAATAATTACGAGAGCGCTCTAAAACGCACCTTGTCTTTGCGCCGTAACGTCGCTAAAAACCCTAAACTTAAACAAATTTTACTGGACACTTTTGCGGAGTTGCTGCGTGAGGAGTGGTTGGTTGCTGTTGAAAGTAATTCGCTTGATGTTCAAGCGTGGTACTTGCCGTTTTTTGTTACTAAATCTGCTAAACCAAGAGTGGTCTACGACGGTGCGGCAGTTGCGGAGGGTAATCAGGCTGTATTGGCAGGTGAAAATTTGCTAAATGGTTTGGTAGAGGTTTTAATTCGTTTTCGCTTGGGTAGATATGCTTGTGTCGCTGACATCAGCAAGTGTTTTTTCCAGGTAGGGATTCCTTGTGACCAGCAGGATTGGTTTAGAATTGTTTGGTATGAAAATAATGATTTGGATCTCGGAAGCCACAGGTGTTTCGTTTTACCAGGCATGTCTGGGGATCAATTCAAGCCCCTTTGTGGCATTGCTTGCTCATAATCGTTTAGTTGAGGAGAACCCGAGTAATGCTTCCAAGTTAACATTAAATGCAATTGAAAATAATCGCTACATAGATGATATTTTGCTTGCTAGTGACTCTTTATCTGATCTTGAAATTGTTGCTAAAGAAAGCATAGACCTTATGGAAAGCCGTGGATTTAAATTGCGTAAGTGGGTTTCCAACTGTCATGATAAATCAATTTTGTTGAAAGTCCCGCGTTGTGATCTTGCGTCTTCAGTGAGTGAAATTGATCTGGGATCGCAACCTCTTCCTAATTCTAAGGCGTTGGGATTAGTTTGGAATACTGAGAAGGACATACTTTTGATAAACTTGCGTGAGTTTTGTGAGGCGTCTACTCGTCAGGAGATGGCGAGCCAGCTTGCGAGTCAGTTTGATCCCTTGGGAATGGCGTCACCGTTCATCCTTGGGGCTAGACTGATTTTGCAAAAGGTCTCGATCTCCGGTGCTGACTGGGACGACGTTTTACCGTTGGATGTTAAGGATAAGTGGAAAAAGTGGCTTTTATCGTTGAATAAGTTAAATGACTTTTCTATTTCACGTAATTGTTTTGATGATTCTGGTAAGACGGTAAATACTGCTGTTTACCAGTTACATGGCTTTTGCGAGGCGTCCAATTTGGCCTTTAGTTGTGTTGTTTATTTGCGAAGAGTGGTGAATGGTGAATCACAAGTCGCCTTTGTTTTGGGTAAATCTAGATTGGTTTTGACACATCAGGCTAATTGGGTTATCGCGCGCAAGGAGTTAGAAGCGGCGAAGCTTTGTTGTGAACTTACTTCGAAAGCTGCGGCGGCGTTGAGTCATTTGAATTGCAGCGTCCATTTGTGGACTGATTCGCAGGTGATTTTGAAATGGATAACTAACCCTGATTTGCACCTTGTTTGCTTTGTTAAGCGCAGAGTTAATAAGATCTTGGCCTTTTTTGCGCCGAACGCGTGGAGGTATGTGAATACGTCCGCAAATCCTGCTGATGTTGGAACCCGCGAGAATGCTTGCAAAAATTCTGAGTCAATTAAATTGTGGATTGAGGGACCTACCTTCCTCGTGGAGGGACAGGAGGACGTAAAATCGCTTAGTCCTCCTCCAGTTGTTCGTTTGGCTTTGTGTAAGGAGAATACGTTCTTTGAGACTGATGACAAAATTCTTAAACTGATGCAAACTTCGCGTGACCTTTATGCGCTAAAAAAGCGGTTTGCCTACTTGCTCGCCTTTGTGGAGTTAGTAAAAGCTAAATTTAGACGTAAACCATTTCGTAAGCCAGAGTTCGATGCTGCTTCTCTGGACCGAGCCTTTGTTGAGGCTATTGGGTACGTTCAGAGACAGTGCTTTGGACCTGCACTTCAGGAGTTGGACAACGGTTCCGCGGATGACTTTGAAATATTTATTAAACGCTTCCGCAACCTTGCTGTTAATTCTGAACAAACCCGGTAGGTTAATGAGTTAAAAACGCTGCGTAACTTGCGACCTTGTTTGGAACCGGATTCGATTTTGCGTGTGGAGGGTCGTCTTGAAAACGCCGACCTCCCCACGGATACTAAACACCCTATAATTTTGCCCAGCAGACATGCTTTGACACGTCTAGTTGTACTTTATGAACACTCGGACGCGGGACATGCTGGTCCTTCGTATACTCTTATGAAGACTCGGCAACGGTTTTGGATAATCCTTGGAATTTCTAGTGTTAAGCGCTATCAAGCGGATTGTGCTAAATGCTCCCCTAAAAAGGAAAAACCGATTCGACAGCTGATGGCAGATTTGCCATCTTTTCGCGTTACTGCTGTGAATAAACCGTTTAAGTTCTGCGGAACTGATTATTTTGGCCCTATCTTGTTTAAACAAAACAAAAGCCAGTGTAAAGCTTGGGGCCTTTTATTTACCTGCCTGTGCACTCCTTGTATGCACGTGGAGGCTGTCACGGGATTGGTCCTTGTAGGCGATGCAAAAGATTGGGGGGCCTACCGGTTGGGTCGAATTCACCGTCTTCATCCACAGTTGCGTGCTGGTAAAGAAATAGTTCGCAGGGCAACTGTCGCTGTTCCAAAGAAAAATGCAGCAGCTGGCGAAATCGAGTATATCCTTAAGGATATTTCCAAGATAGCTCCTGTATAGAGTGTTTTCTTTTGTTTACCTTTGTTGTTGCGTTTAAGTGTAGGCCTAAATATTGTTCAGAGCTGGACAGCGCTGTTTCGAGCTTATAGCTCTCATCGGCAGCCCTCAGCTTCTCTAACAAAGTTATTCCCCAGCTGTAATTTTTTATTACATAATGACGACAAACAAACACAACATGTCACAATTGTTTTCAAATTGTTCTCAATGTTAATCAATTTTAATCTTTTTATTCTTTTGTTGAAGGTATTCCCCAGCTGGACAAGACTCTTGGCCGAACTGGACCAACCTTAAGGGCTTGTACAGCGGCAGAGGCTTTGTAGGGAATAAACGATTTTTCACTTGTGGTACTTAAAAAAAACAAGTGAAAAAATCGCTGAACCCATGTAGTAAGGACAGCCATAGGCTATCCCTACTAGAAGGGTCTGGCCACCTAACTGCCAGTGGAAGTCGCTATGATTTCCCAGGAGTCGACCACGAAGGACGTCAAACTTGTCGGTTATGATTTCCGTGGTCACACAAGGGGAACCCTTCTAGTAGGGATAGCCTATGGCTGTCCTTACTACATGGGTTCAGCGATTTTTTCACTTGTTTATTTTAAGTACCACACGTGAAAAATTGTTTATTCCCTACAAAGCCTCTGCCGCTGTACAAGCCCTTAAGGTTTGTCCAGTTCGGCCAAGAGTCTTGTCCAGCTGGGGAATAACTTTGCTAGAGAAGCTGAGGGCTGCCGATGAGAGCTAAAAGCTCGAAACAGCGCTGTCCAGCTCTGTGCATCTTATGACTCGAGCTGCTTTGTAGCTGCAGGGTTGGTGGTTGATCTGGCCACCTAACTGCCAGTGGAAGTCGCTATGATTTCCCAGGAGTCGACCACGAAGGACGTCAAACTTGTCGGATAAATACAGTATTGTTGTTGATTTTAAACTGTGCTAGACTGTGCTCTTTTTCTTGTGTTGTCCGTATCGCTCGAAATATATCCCGAAATATAAAGTCCTTTGCCGTATTGCTTCCCCTCCGTCACTGGAATCATTATTTGTTTTATTTATGTCACTGCATATTTTAAAAGTAAATTTTTTGTTACTGCTCACGTTCATCATAATTTAAAAAAAAAACCTTTTTACTTATTGTTTGCACGTATCGGTGGTTTCATTTGTGTTTTGTGTTGAAACTTCATTGTCGATTCATTTTCAAGGGGCCGCTATGTTACAGCACCGATCTGTTTTATTTGCCCCACTAAATTTTCGAACTCGGCTCTTTTATTTGGTTCTTATTTTTGCTGTGTTAGTCTGTGCGTCATTGTGTTTTTTAATTTTCGCACGTTTCGTTCAACGCCTAATTTCCGGCACAACGCGCAGCTCTTTTGCTTTTTTGCCGAGTTCTAGCGTTTGGTCTTTTATTTCATTTTGGGATTTGAAGCAAACGGACGTTTTATTTTTGTAAGTTTAGTCACACGGCATCGTTACTTTTATTTTGTTTCCTGGGTTAATTTTCAAATATTTTATTGCCGTGCCGTGTAGCTTTTTAATTTATTATAATTTTCTCAATGTACCTCTATCTGCTGGAATTTGACTTCAATTTGTGGAAACAGCACGCTCGGTGACGGCCCCAGTCTCGAATCGCTGGGGCAACCAAAAAAATCTATCTTTACGCTATAGTTACAGAGGGCATCTGTAACAGCTAGTCCGAAAAAATTAAAATGATATTGGAAACAGGAGTGACAGCATCGGTAGCTCTTAATTAATACTTAGATGGTTCAATTTCCTTAAACAAAAAACATGATATTTTTAGCGTGCTCCTTTCGTCAGAGAATGATGCTAATTGCTCCAGAAGCACAAATGCATTAAAACCTAATAGAAGCAGAATCTGTTTATTTGCCACCAGTTATATCGAGAAACAATAAAACATCAACACTAACAGTATACTGTAATCCTTAGAAAGAAAATGTCCAACGACAAATTGGGATTATTAATAATTTAGTTGTGATGTTGTGACGTTTGCCGGCCAGAGCGTTTAATATTTAATCGTTTGCGTGCTATCTGGCCTAACGGCTACCAGCGCGGAAACCCAGGAAAGAGTCACCAGAACGGCGACTACTTAAAACAAGCAATGCGAAAAATTGTCTTCCCGCAGGAATTGAACCTGCAGCCTTTGGATTACCGGTCCACTGCTCTACCACTTGAGCTAGAGAAGATGTTTCCTCGCACGCTTAATTTTGCCTATTTACAACAAGCAACTTAATGCTTGTTCTCTGATGTTAATAATAATTTAGTTGTGATGTTTTGACGTTTGCTGGCCAGAGATTTTAATATTTAATTGTTTGCGTGTTATCGGGCCTAAAGGCTACCAGTGCGAAAGCTTAGGGAAGAGTCACCAGAACGGCGAAGGGCGACTACTTGTCGTCTACTTGTCTTCGCCGTTCTGGTGACTCTTCCCTTGGCTTCCGCGCTGGTAGCCTTTGGCCAGATAGCACGCAAACGATTAGACAAATTGGTAGCTGGGAGGCAGGGAAATGATACTTGGATCTTCGAGTCTGCTGCCACCCAGAGAGTGTTGTATATATCAGAAACGCACAAACAAAACAAATGCTTAAAAACATTATTTACGATTTAAGTAAGACAGATTTGAATGACATTGTTAACAAAAAATAAAATACGGAATATTAAAGACTAGAAAAGCTTCAACGCAACACTATAGTTATATATAGTTTGATCATTTTCAACCGCAAGCAAGTACTCATTTCTAATTCGTGTAACCAGCAACCTATCTAATAGCATACAGTAGCATACATCTTCCTTCAGTAGCATACATCCTCAGCATACATGAAGTAGCATACATCTTCCTTCTATCTAACAACAGGAAATAAGAGTGAAATAAATCGGATCGTTGATTAATTTGCAAGTGCGCAGTTCGAGTATGCTTTCATCAAAAAACATTTTGGTTTTCTATTGAAGATTTTTGGTGATTAAACTGTTTTATGGAAGTCTCTATGGAGTTCAAAACCTTCGGTCAATGAAATTTTATTAATTTTGCAATTTGTTAGTTCGGTGATAAGGTAAGAAAAAGTTATCTAGACTGGAACTTCTGGTATTTTTTCTGTGGATATTACATGCAGCTTCAAAATAGTTCTTAAGGGTGCCTTGAAGTTTGTTGGATTTGAAATTAAATACAAAAGTTGCTTTAAGAAGTTGGACTAAATCAGAGAGTTTAAGAATATTTAAATTCGCATAAAAAAGAGTTGCCTTGTCATTTCACTTTCCATCACCCACGATTTTAACTGCTTTATTTTGTAGGATGTTGATTTTGTTTCAATATGACTTGTAATTAGCAGTCCATGCTAATAAACCATACTGAATGTGAGAATGAAACAGAGTATACTATAAGTTAAGTAATGTAGTCTTATTTAGAAATGATTGGAGTTTGCACAGAATGCCAACTGCCCTGGATAATTTTTTAGTTAACATGTCAATGTGTGCATTGAAAGATAATTGATTGTCAAGTATAATTCCTAGATATTTAGTGCATTTAACGGTGGTTAAGCATGGAGTAATATGAGTGATTGGAAGAGTTAGTTTTTGATTATTGTTACGACTATTCAGTATTCGGTTCAACCACAATTAGGCTACGTTAGATTTTGTTAAATTTAATGTTAGTTTGGTAGCTGCCTTCCAATTGCTGACAGACGAAATTTCAGCACTTACTTTTTTGTGAAGGGTGTTTAAACCTTTGTCTTGTAGCATTAGGCATGTATCGTCAGCAAATAATCTTGGACTATTAGTTGCACTGCTACTAATGTCATTAATGTACAAAGTAAACAGTAGTGGTCCAAGAACTGAACCCTGTGGTACCCCACAATCGCATTTTTTGAAAGATGATAGTTTATTTTCTACACTTACATATTAAAGTCTTTTGGACAAAAAGGAAGAGAAAAGATCACGAGCTGCTTACTCCTTTTATGCCATAACACTCCAGTTTGGGTAATAGAATATCATGGTTGACAGTGTCGAAAGCTTTTTTAAGATCTAAGAATACTAAGGCTGTATAATAGTCAGAGGTGGAGTCCTCGAAGACACATTTTCAAGTTCTTGGCCTAGGCCTCGAAGCTTCAAGTCCTCGAAAATTGCCCCGTCCTCGGCTAAAGGACAGCATTATTTTTTGAACTGTTGTAATTTTGTTGGAAAACGCCAGAAACCTCGCGGCAAATTTGCGAAGACCTTCTTCTGTTTTCCTCTATTGGAGATCGCCGGAAAAAAATTTTTGAAGACCTTTTTTGGCTGAAAAATATTTTTCAAAACCTTTTTTTTTGAGATCGCATGAAAAAAAATTTTGAAGACCTTTTATCTTTTTTTTTTTTGAACAACAATAGCGCCGGTGTCCTTGGCCTCGAAATTTTTTTGTGTCCTTGGCCTCTAGCCTTGTGTCTTCGACTCCACCTCTGATAATAGTTATCATATATATTGTCGAAAGATGAAGTTGTAACATCCAATAGTATATGCGTGGTTGAATGATCGGCTCGAAATCCGACTTCCTTGACGAATGATTAGAAAAAAACAGTGACTCCGAAGTCGTTCGCTAACAGCACATGAAGACTTTATTAGTGGAATTTTTTAACACCCCGATTTCTTAAAGTGCGAAACTTTTATTAAGTCTAATCGAGTCTTTTTTTAAGTATAAACAGGTTCTTCGCCGAAAGGGGTAAAGCAATGCGAGGTTAAGCGATGCGCATTTTCAAAAGCTTGGATTTTTTTTAAAGGAAATCAATAATTTTTTTGTTCACTAATTTGGTAGTGTGCATATTTAATTTGTTTTGAATATTGGTTTCGTACCGTAACGTAGTGAGGTTTAAGCAGTGAATCAATTAGAATAAGTAATTTGCAAAACATCACACTTGCACGCGCGCCTGCGACGCAACTGTTATGACTTGGGCTGCTCATCTTTGCTTGAGTATGAAATATTGTTTTTAACAGAATTTGCGGTTTCTCGACATTTAAATTGATTGGTATTGCGAAAGATAAAGCGAAACCTATTCACTGAGCGTTATCCCCTTTATGCTCTTAAATTTTTTCCCACCTTCTAACTGCTTTCTTATTCCTTATTTAAAATTTAACTGTTGATCCTTCATCTAATTTTTGTTTGTTCATCTTTCGATACAGCAGAATGTTTGGAATCAAACATTAAGGCTGGAGATACTTAGTTATAGCTGATGTTCTTGTCCACTTTTTTAGTCCTTATTTCATTCAACAGCACGTAGTATGTATTTCATAAGGATAGATGTTTATAACGCATGATTAAGTTATTAAAAAAATGCAGTTTTCACTGGTTAAATGTGCTTTTTGACAGTCTCGGTTTGGTACAGAGCATATCCATTTAGTTATTGAGGATTGGTTGCTGGCGTCTGGTTCGGTTCACAAACCTGCAATGCGTTGTAATGTCTTTGGGGAAAGGCACTTCACACTTATTTCCCATTGAGGCCGAGCAGTCTATTCGTCGCCCAGCCTGACAAAAAGATTTGCTAACAAAACCCTAAAAAGTGCTCTGCGTTGGTGTAGTTAGACAAGCGCAGAGTGCTTAGTTCATACGAACGAAACAAACCAGTTATTATTGCAAACACAAGATAGTTTGCTTTTTCGCACTTTTGTCCAGCGAGATATTTTTGCCGAACTATACAGATTTTCGTCGAAAGATTTTCAAAGAACAATTACGAAATTTACAGATTGTTTGAAAACTAAACTATGGAGATTTAAAGTATCAACGTAATCGAGAAAATGCTTATCTTATCCTCTTAGCAAAGCTATTTAACTGACAAAAAATAATCCGGTCTCGAGACCAATTTTACGCCAAGATAGACCGGAGACCGCAAAAAATTCGGTCTCCAGAGTTACAGCTGCACTTTATATGATACAATATTGCTAGATTTAGCAAAAATAAGGAATAAAATAAAATAAAAACTACAGGTTTACGACGGCTAAATCGTGAATCACAAAATAGACAGACTAAAAACTAACTTAGTTGAAACAATTAGCGTTATGTGTATTCTGGAGGTCCCGCTTAAAATAGCAGACAGCGTGGTGTATGTAGCTCGACGTATTCAAAGACCGCTAGATCTTTTCGCTCTTTGGGTGTTGCAGCTTAAAAAAGTTTCAAGTGCACAATGTTTTTCATAATCTACAGTGCAAAACAGCTATTTACAAGAAATTTAAAACTAACTGTAAGCTGGGTGGTTAAACGTAAAATGGGTGTATTGTATAGAGAAAGCAATCTAAATTTACATACGTCGAAATCACTAGCTTGGAACAATTAGTTCGCTGCTTTAGTTTTTACAGCAATCACTGCTTCCGAACTTCGATTCAAAATCAAAGACAAGTTGAACTTATTATAATGGAGATCCAAAGCTTCCTAAAAGATATTTGACAACAAAGAGTTGCTTCATTTCGATTTTTTACCGAAATTTTTCCGCTTCACGCAAACCCTGATAAACATGACGTCGTCTCTGACGTAATCACGAGTTTGAAGAAGATCGAGCGATGCAAAACGCTGGATCCCAAATGCAGGATTGCTTTCTGCTGTTGGTTTTCCAAGAAAAGGAAGATTGTCCTGTAAAACAGAAAGAATTTTTTTAGTTTAATTTGCAACTCGTTTAGCAAAGAACATCAGATTAGCCTCATTTCACATACAAAACCTGCTAGACTTTTATCTAAATTTTAATCAACAATGCCATCATTTATTCTCAGTTAAACGATTCTAAACAAATAAGATACTTTTTAAGACAAAATGAACCAATTAATTTTTTTTTGTGCAAACGCTTAAAAATGACTGAGTTCTGGAACCATATAAAATCATATTTGACAATCTACCAAAGAGGCAAAAACCTACCTTGCAAGTATTAGGTCGAATACTTTGCGTAAAATCTGATCTTCCTCTTGGATCCTGACTTTGATCGACAATAATCAAATCAATTTCTAATGAAAAAGGCCACGGTACCAGAGTATCGTATTCACCTTTGCAAATACGCACATACAGGGAGATGTATCTTCCTTTCACTGCCAAAAATACTGTAACTTTAGCACGCGAAATCAAATGCTGTTATACTTTTTCTTTTACAACAACCAGTAAATTTTTAGTCGAGGCTGACTGTTCTTAAATTTTCACGACTTTTCTGCTGATTTGTTCTTAACTTTATTGGAAAATAAAGTGACACAAATCAATTCTTGCTTAGTTAAAAGTTGTCTTTGGGGTAAAGTTCATGATTCCTGTTGAACAAACCAATAATAGCAATATAGAAAAAGCCAAGAAAACTCTGTTGGTTACTTGTAAATTCATTGATTAAACTTTTGTTCTTAATATTTTTTCTTGTTGAGAGGCTGGCATTGTTCTTAACTTTTAAATTCTGAGCAAAAACGAGCCTCGTGTTTTTCTAAAATTGTTCACATAAAAAAATCTTTTTCACTACATGTCATGGATTTGAATGAAACAAGACAGTCTATTAGATCAATCGGAGTATCAAAAGTTAGGCCAATCGATTAGATTGGCGTTGACTCCATCCTTCTTAACAAATGTTCTACTTTTCAGAGATGCTCTGTTTCAAACACTACGGAGGAGCCTACCTAAGTATGATTTTTATTGGCAACCCTGACGTTTCAATGTTGTAGTCTAGCCCAACAGGCCTATATCAACCGATATTGGTTAAAAGACTTCTGTGGCTTAACCCAATTACAGCGTTGACTTAGGGTAAAACTAAAATGCGTCGCCGATGTTATCATGGTCATGGTTGCCAATAAAAATCCTTAATCCTGTTTGATACTGGGGAAAAAGGGGCAAAAATGCCTTTTTTCGTTTCTTTGTGATAAATTTCATCAGAAATAAACCTTTTATTTAAAAAAAATCAAATTTCTCAAATAACTCTTAAAATTTAACGTCGATCACTTAGGATTTCCATTTTTTAATTTACCAGAGCCACTTCACTTAATTTAGACATTTTGGCTCATTTCTTCAGCAACATTTCCGGACGTTTTTGTGACGTAATCACGTTATCTTCAGTATTGTATGATTCAGATTCAAAACTATGTGTAAAATTTGAGCCGCCTATGACATGAGTTTTGCGAACACTTGGCCGTGATGTCCATTTGATGATGTTATCAATTAAGACCAAATTTGCAAAAAACATGTAGGGGCAGTACTAAACTACATTCGAAATTTAGTGCTACAATGACTTCCGGTTTGGAATTATTCGAGGGCATTTTTGTCCCAGCTATGCATCGTATAAAGTGCGTTGGAAAACAATCTTCTGAAAGAAATTTCGCAAAGATATTGTAATTGTAATTACATTGTATTCACCCGTAGCGTAGCCGGGGGGGGGGGGGGGGGGCTATAGCCCCTCTCCCCATTGGCATGTCGACCAAAATGCAGAACAAAGAAAATACCACTTTTTTAGAACTTTTGAAACTGTTTTATGCTCTGGAATGGATTATATGCATCTTTTGAAACATATATTCAGAAGGGGGGGGGGCTAATTTGTCAAAAATAAAACTCACAAATACTTGAAAACTTTGAAAAATGCCCAAAAATAAGCAGTCAAATTCGATTGCTAGTGTAAAAATGCTATAAACATATGTAAAAACATATGTGTCATCAACAAACATACTATAAACTTCAAAATAGGGGGGGGGGCTATTTAGTATTAGTTAATTACCAATCATTTTTCTCAAATCTCTTTTCATTAGCCCCGCCTCCCCAATTATTTTTTTCTATAAACTGTGGACAAAACAGATTACTCCATGTGAGTTTTAGTGGACTATATGATTTTATAATTTTTCTGCATCTAAATACGAGAACTAAAATTTTACCATTAGCCACCTCCCAAATAGCCCATTTATGCAACCAGTTTAATCATGCTTGCACTGCCAATTTCTAAATCACGTTTTAAAGCATTATATCTTTTATCAAAATAGACCTAAAATTAAGTTATTTTTGCAAAAAAAATGCAAAATTTTTGAGATCGGGGGGCTCCGCCCCCAGACCCCCAAATCAGCCCCCCCCATTGCGAATTTCTGGCTACGCGCCTGGTATTCACCAAGTTGTCTAGGCCGAGAGACAGCGAAGGGACCTTTCGGTTTTCGAGTCAAGCTGCCACCTGCTCACCTGTCTACCACACGAGGTGGAGGCTTCACACTGTCCCTTTAATTGCTGAACGTCAAACAGGGAAGCTGTGAATACCAATTTTTGTAGTCTTTGGTTTGACCCGATCGGAAATCGAACCCGAGTGTACCGTTTCAATAGCAGACGCTGTATTAGAGTCTCCTGTACGACTGACCTGCTTTATCGCCATTAGGAAATAAAGTCAATGCCAATTTGTACTGATGTTTTCCTGTGTAGAAAGGAACACTGTGCAAAATTGTTCGCTTGCCCGATTTTGCCTCAGCAGTTTTAGAGCTCCAGTTCTCTATCTTCCATAACAGCTGGGTTTCGCTCTCTCGGTTAAGAATTGCTAGCTAGCAAAATAAGAATGATTAGTGATTTTTTAAATTTACAATGTTTGCAATTTCAATTCTTTACCCTGCAGTCTTTCAGAACATTACGTTTTGTACTTTTATTAGACGTTAAAGTCAGAGGTGGAGTCCTCGAGGACACATTTTGAAGTCCTTGTCTGCGAAGGTCAATTTATTATCCTTAACCTCGAAGCCTCAAGTCCTCGAAAATTGCCCAGTCCTCGGCTCTGAAATTTTGTTGGAAAACGCCAGAAACCTCGCGGAAAATTTGCAAAAACCTTTTTTTGTGTTCCTCTATTGGAGATCGCCTGAAAAACTTTTTGTCTTTGATTTTTTTTTGGAGATCGCATAAAAAAATTTTTTGAAGACCTTTTTTCTTTTTTTTGGAGAACAAGTTTCACATTTATTACATAGCACTGCACAAGACAAAAAAAAAACTTTGCGGGTAAAATTAAACTAAACAAATATCAACAAGATGATATCGACAAGAGCAACACTTGCGCCTGTGTCTTTGGTCCTTAGCCTCGAGCATTCCTGTCCTTGGCCTTGAGAGGGTCTGTACTCAAAAGCGCTGCCCTTAGCCTTGGCCTCGGATTCTTTGTGTCCTTGGCCTCGAACGTTGTGTCCTTGACTCCACCTCTGGTTAAAGTACTTGTGTCTCTCTATTCTACCGGACAGTTGGTTAAGCGGTTGCGCTTTCGTCTCTGAAGCGGAAGGTCTTAGGTTCAAATTTCGGGCCTGTCGAATCGAACATAGTGTTGCCAACGACTCACCACCGCTGCAACATTTCTCTGAAAGAAGCTGTGCTGCCTGGGCGCAATGACGCGGACAAGGGTGTGATAAGTCGTTACACGCTTCGGCGTAATACAGCGAGTATAATGAAAGATTTGACTTGATTTACAATTTCAGTTCAATTCTTTCAGAACATAACGTTTTTGCTTTTGTTAGACATTACAGTACTTGACTCTGCATTCTGGTACTGGCAGGTTTAGCAGCACTATTCTTTTAATCCTTTTAGAATCGATCAGGCTTGAAGTTATTCTTAAATCTATTGATTTGTTAGAAGTAAAAAAATACAGAACTAAGGTCGGCGAGAATGAGGTTGGACGTAAATAAGTAAACAACTCCAGTTTCAATTCTTATAAAGAGGTTTCATCGAGTATATAGTTAATAAAAATGCTCAATGGCATCAACAACTTTTTCTTGATGGTCGTTAATAGTTTCAGTGTTTCGCTTCAGTCTTTCATCTTGTTGAGAAAGCAGATCACCGTGCTTTATCACACCTTCGCATAGCATGGTTATATGCTCATTCAAAAACGATTCCACGTGATTAACCAAACCAGGTTTGCTTCCCTGTAAAATAAAATACAAATCTTTGAGTTTTGCTGGGCTGCAACAAAACGTTATATTAAGCCATGAGCCTGTAGCAACCAGAAGCTAAATTCTAAACAAGTTCCGAATTTTAGGAATATTCATTCATTCAATCTTTTTTTATTCTTGACCACCACAACAATAGCAAATGCGTGGTAACACAATAATAACACGTAGAGTCAGGAAAAGGAAGTCGCGACACAACGGCAGACGTTAAGACATGCAGAGGATACTGAAGACAAAAAATCGATTTTCATTTGCATGGTTGTTACACCTGCCACACCAGCTTAAGTACATTGTAGGCCTAATCAATCACACTCATCAACATACACGCAGGCACACAAGATGGAAATAAAACTAACGGCTGGAGTAGTTGTTCATATATGATTGATAAAGAGAAAAGAGAGGGACAGTGACAGTGCAAGGCCAGGCACGGTTACGTAGGGGGTTAATGGGTGGCGCAACCGGCCCAAAACTATATTTAGCTCAACGGAGCAAGGTGAGGAAAGAAAAACCACCCTGAAAATGAAACCTCACCGGGTCCGGAAACCCTTTCAAGTAGCAGCTGGCGATAGCATCAAGACAATAACATTTTTGCAATCGATACATATGCATCAAAATAATTATACACAACATAGAGCAATATGAGTCACACCATTCACATTGCGTCTAAATAAATAGCTGGTACAAAGTACCATAACTTGTGATTTCTCCGATATCTAAGTCAGAACGAAGTTATAACCATGAGAGGAACTAAATTTGTGTCTATGCAATGTTGATGATGTGTATCTAACACCAGTTAAGGTAGAGTCCGGTTATACTCAACTTAAACGGCAATGGCTTCAGTTACTTTGCGATGCGATGTACTGGAATTCACCGGCAAGCAGTTAATTGCCTATATTTATCATGAAAGCAGTTTTAAGTTCTAATAAATCATTACCAAGTCATCAGGTTTTGTACTAGGTTTTAGCACCCCAGGACTCTACCAAAGCGTTCAAGCAATAGTCAGAAATAGTAACGTAATAACAAAAACAAAAAAACACAGTCAGAAAAAAAAGTAAGTTACAACAAAAGATAGATAACGAAAACAAACAAGGACAACAGATGCTATTTTTATAGGGGGAGCAATAAGATTATGGTAAGAAATAGATCAGTGACAATCGTTTCACTAAGTATAATTGAACATGCCGAATAGTTTCTTGACAGAGTGTGTAGAGTTTTTTCAAAATTGTGCTGCTTTTAAATTATCGAGTATGATTTTAGGGGAAAGAACAGTGCCACGCTACGGGGAGGCAGGGGGGATTGCCCCACAATGGCTGCTTGTGCCCTTCCCATTCAAAACCATTTAAAACCTTGCATATATATTTTAAAATCATTTATATCAATTTAAAACCATGAACTTTTGCATCATAATTAATTCAAAGTATTCCAAGCCCAAAGCCATTGTTTTTCAAACCATGGTTCGCGACGCACATCTGGATCAAAACCGGTAAGCCTTTACGAATGCGTAGCGAAGTAGAGATCTAGGAAAACAGCATTGTTACTTCGTTAGTGATTATGACCGGAAATGCGAAAAAAAAATACGTGAAAACAAAAAATACGAAAAAAATACGTGAAAAAAAGGCGGAAAAAATACATTTCATTTTGTCGGAAAACATTTTTTGTTAAAAAGGTTAGCCGTTTTTGTTTTTTTAGAGCACACATATGGATGTTTAAGTCGCATTCATTGATGCATGTAGATTTGTCAAGTGATTATGGGCTGCGGACGATTAGAGCATAGAACTAAGAAACGCTGCCGACCTTACATGTCACTTTTTCAAACATAACTACAGATTTTTTAAAATAGCGGATAATTTGTGGCTGTAGAAGGCGAGTTTTTGTGTGAAAAATTCAGTCTATTTTAGAGTCCCTACACTTCCGCCTAGTGCCCCTCATTTCGTTTGCTCTGGCGACGGTGATGCGGAAGAATATTGGACTTCCAGCAAGCCGAAATTGCAATCTAAAATAAGTTCCTGGGGCTACACTGCTGCGCTGTTTCAGAATGTTGTTTCTCATTAGTAACTCTGAAGGACACGAATTATAACCAGTACTTAAATTGTAGAAGGGACGCGTCCCCCCATCGAGAGTTAGCGTCCCCCCATCGAGATTGAGCGTCCCCCCATCGAGATTTAGGTGTCCCCCTATTGAGATTTGAGTGCTGGATAATCAAAGGAAAAAGACCAACAAATTCCGGTCGAATATTGTAATTGTGATCGTAATTACAATTGTAATTGTAATTACTTAAATAGAATATAGCACCAAATTCAGTGATTCAGAAAGAGAAACACTTCAATCGTGGGCGAAGACTTTTTTTTGGTCTTCACCTAATTTTGGCAAAAAAGCACTTCGATTTTCGGCGAAGACCTTTTTCTTTTTTGGTCTTCATTCAATTTCGTCGACGGAATTACGTAATCTTCACTATAAGGTTTGGTCAAGGCTGCAAAAGCGTCCCTCCATGCAAAATTTTACAATTGAAGTTCTGATTATAACCAAGCTGTATATTGAGGGCCTGTCTACACTATGCTTAAAATTGTGAGCATAGGAGCGTAGACCTATCCATATTTTGACCAACCAGTAGCTTGTACGTAATTAAACTAATTTCACTGCGGTCATGGAATTTCACTGCTGTCATCAATTTCACTGCTGTCATGTTTTGCCAAAATTTTTGAAAAATTGCTATACAAAAGACTCGATATTTTTATACGTACGCACTCAATAATAGCTCCTACCCAGTATGGCTTTAGACCAGGACTTTCCACCATGCATGCTGTAACTGATGTGTTAACTTTAGTTTATGATAGCATCCATGAGAAAAAATATTCTGGATTAATATTTCTTGACATCCAAAAAGCTTTTGACACAGTAGACCATAATATACTGATTGCAAAGCTTGAATATTATGGTATCAGAGGCATTGCTAAAAATCTGTTTGAATCCTACTTACAAAATAGACAGCAATTTGTTACTTTGAATGACGAATCAAGACTATATACAACTGACTGGGGAGTTTCTCAAGGATCAACTTTAGGCCCTTTACTATTTCTAATTTACATCAATGACTTAATCAATTGCACAGCAGTAACACCTCGATTGTTTGCAGATGATACTTGTCTGTGCTTTAGGTCGCCAAAACCTGAAAACTTGCAAGAGATAATTAACTCTGCCTTAAAAATTGTTTCTGAATGGATAACTGCTAACAAATTGCGCATTAATGCTCAAAAATCTTCAGCCTTGGTAATATCGCCAAAAAGCAATGATAAAGCTTCTTACCAAAACTTGACCATTCTCTTTGACGGCTTCAAAATTAATCTTTCTAAATCTGTTAAATATCTTGGTGTACAAATAGACGACAACCTTACATTCAAAACTCATATCAACTTCCTCTATTCTAAGCTTTCCAGAAACTTAGGTGTAATGTTTAAAGTCAAACACTATCTACCAAAAACTTATCTTTTTCTTTTGTGCAATACGCTCTTTCACCCGCATCTAATTTACTGAATCTCTGCCTGGTCTTCTACATTTTTTACTTACCTAAATCCTTTACAAACACTTCAAAATAAAGCAATAAAATTAATCGAAGGCTTAAACCATTGGCAGAGCAGTACTACAGCATATAAGAAACTAAAAATCCTCAAAATAAACGAATTAGTCAAGTTTGAAATAGGTAAATTTCTTCATCGACACTTCAATAGCAAACTTCTTTTGAACTTCCAAAATTATTTTGTTGGTTTGAATCAAATCCACGCAATAGACACCAGAAGACGACTGACTGGTTGCAATTATCGCATTCCTCTTCATAAAACATCCCGAATGCAACGTTCAATCAAATATAAAGGCGTTATTATTTGGAACAATATTCCTTCCGATGTAATGAAAAATACTTTCCTAAAATTCAAATCTAACTACAAAGACCAGCTAATTGCAAATTACTAAAATTAAAATGCAAAAATTTTGGTTGAAATGTTGATGTAAAGCAACACTAGTTGCAAGAGACATCCAAATACTATTAGCTTTTATTCGAATTTTATTGACAAATTGCCTACCAATATAGGGTGGCTGCTTGACTCAAAGACCTAATAACGGTCCCTTCGCAGTCTCCCTGTCCTTCCCTTGTTAATTTTATACATGAATCGATATGTGATTTGTATTATTTAAGTATAAGTGAGTTGGATGCAATAAATTCTTAGTTGAGTTGAGTACGTTGGTAAAGCCGGTCGTGCCAAATTTCTCTTTAAAATAAACTAAAAGTACAGCTCGTACGCTCGCAATTTTGATCCCCAGAGTGGACTGGGCAAAAACTTCAATTTTTTTTAAAGTGCAGAGGCAAGAAATTATAGTATTGTGAAGCTTTAGACCTTAATTTTATTCATACCACTTGATTTTTATACTGTTTATAGACCATGACGAATTTTTGATTTGTCGTTTTTATATACAGAATTGCTGGACTCCTGTGATCAAGACAACACGGCACTATAATTTTTAGCACGGGGCTGCCCAATCCGTGGGCCGTGAGTTTGGTTTACGCAGTAGCATAGTCGGAGGGGGGGCTTAGTCCCCCATTGGCGTGCTGAGTATGCAAAATAACCTGTTTTTAGTACTTTTAAAACCAATTTTTGCACTACGAGCAAAAAGGGCCCTCCCCATTAGCATTGGCAAGAAGAAAGTGACTACTTTGACTCTGTACTTAAGAAAGTTCGGTCGCAAAAAATCGATCTTAACCTGGGCGAAGACCTTTTTTTATTGGTCTTCACCTAATTTCAGGTACAACACCGGTCCAAATCCAAGTAAGACCTTTTTTTTTGATCTTCACCAAATTTCAAACAAAAACCGTTCATAGGCGTAGCCAGAATTTTTCATTGGGGGGGAGCAAACCACAAGTCACATGTAATGACGTCATCAAACATTTTCGAAAGAGTTTTTATGGGAAAAAGATATCGTAAAACGGAAGATAAGAAGCCGTGGACTGGTTTTTTACGTAACCAGTATTTTGATGGAGAGAGAAGGCTTAAACCAATAATAAAAATGTCTGATTTGGAAGACGCGTTGAATAAACTGGCTAGTGCTCCTAAAACGTATCAGTGTATCACAGACGGGGGTCCGGGAGCGGAGCCCCCAGCCGCCGGAGGCTATGGGGGTCTGGGGGCTAAGCCCCCAACCGCTGAGTATTTTTTGTATTTTTTGGAAAAAATAGCTATTTCAATGCCATTAAATTATATTTTGCACGTTTTTAGAGAAATTTGAAAGAACTAGATTTTTAACATTTGAAAGTCAATTGAAAGAATTAAATTGTTCAGTTCTCCTTCTACCTACAATTTAAGTCCAAAACAAGTTTAAATTCTTTCACCCGGTCTATACATTGGAATTAAATTTTGCGAGTGATTTGGCCCAGGTAGTGCATTGCCTCGTGCAATATTTTATCAGTAAATAATAATCCACTCTAAGATTTGCTTTAAAGATTTATGTTTTGTAATGAAAATAACCAGTTATTGGAGCACATGTATGGCCAGGGGACCCAGGCAGGGCCGCAACTAAGGGGGGCCAGGGGGTGGCCTTTTTCCCAAACAAAAATTTCGCCTCCCCAAACTGCCCATAATAGCGCAAACTATGCGAAATTTTTTCCTTTGCGGCAGTTTGAAGATGTTGGCTCGATGACTTTTTTTTATTGTTAAAGACCGACAGAAAACTCAAAGAAAAATAGGCCAATTTGGTGCGATAACCTTTTAGTTGTTTTCTTTTGGAGACCGACAGAAAACTACGAGAAAAGCAGGCCAATTTGGCGCGATGGCCTTTTTTGCTTTGTTTTGGAGATCAGGATCAACTTGCTGATTAAGATAAGCAATTCATGTTTTACGAAAAGGCACAAATTTGTTGCTCCACCTGCAAAAAATTTTGCCCCCCTCCCCCGCTAGGACAACGCTCTACTTGCGGCATTCGGTCCAGGCTCTCTTAATTGAAATTCAATAATTTGTTCGATGACTTTCCACTCGCTAATTTTGTTCAAAAGTATTTTGTCGCGTAAAAACTGTAGAGGTGGAGGTGAGCTGTTATTGAAAAATGATACAATGGATGGTCTCGCCTACTAACCATGTTATTGCCCGGAACGGCTTTACATTGCGCGGGGCCGGAGCCCCTGGCACTTTGAGGATTTTTGCAACATCTTCCTGCCAAATATAGGCAAAAGCAAAAAAAGAGTCTTACCATCTGAGCGCGGGGCCCCTGGAACTGTGTCATACGGCAAATCCGACGTTGGTTATAGCATTACGTTCATAGAAAGGTTAGATGAGCACCTGAGGTAGCAACTTTTAGTACAAAAACCCTCAATTTCACCGGGGCTGTACATTTAAATTAGTTGGAAAATTGAATTGAGGGGGCTCGGGTCTCCTGGTCGTCAATATTATTGTTAATTATCGCTGTACGCGTGTACTGTTGTACACGAAGATGCTAAAAGAAACTAAAACTAAAGAAACAATATACTTTTTTGTCACATTGTTGTCATTGGTGACATTTCAATTGGGGGCGGGGGGCGGCCCCCTAGCTACGCCTATGAAACTGTTCCAATTCCAAGTACAAACTGTTTTAGTTTGGTTCTACACCTCCAAACACAGCCCCTCATTGCAAATTCCTGGCTAGGCACCCGGTTTTATGTGACCCGCAGTCGCACGAGCGGCTTGTCCACAGCATCCAATATGACTTTTATTTTCCACTCAGCAAACTTTTTAATTTATCTAGAATTTTCTACATAAATTTCAAGTTTTAACCCTTCCAACTGCCGCTTTCTTTGAAAGTATGATCAACAAAGTATAATTGTCACGTCACTATACTAAAACAACGTTTAATCGTTCAAGTTTGCTCGAAGAGGTTGTAGCTGCAAACTGAGGTTACTAACTGGAAAAAAGTCAAGTAGATACGCAACCAGTGCCGTTGTCAGAGCAAATGGAGTGGGGGGCACTAGCCGAAAGTGAGAGGGCACTAAAATAGATTGAATTTTTGCTCACCAAAACTCATGTTGTACGGTTACAAATTATGCAATTTTTAAAATTCTGTTTTCATGTCTGAAAAACGACCTATTGGGCCAGCAGCGTTTCTTAGCTCTTTTTGTCTGCACCCCATATTCGCTTGATAAATCCATCCGTAGCAGTGACTGCGACTTAAACAATCTTGAGTGTGCTTTAAAAAAACAAAAACAGCTGGTCTTTTAACTAAAAAAAGTTGGATTTTACCAAACGGAGAGGGGAGGGAACGGGTTGAACCAAGTTTCAGTTAGGTGGCTAACTGAACAAACTGATGCAACTTAATTGTATCTTAGATGGGATCTGTGGGCATAGCCTTCAGCCGCTTGGCAATGTTTACAATTTTTTTTGCAAAAAATAGCGTTTTCAAAAACTTTTTGATTACATTTTGAACGTTTTCAGAGCAATTTTAAGGAACTAAATTGCTGAAATCCGAAAATCATTCAAAAGAATTAAATTTTGCATCCCCTTCAGCCCCCTTACTTACAGATCAAGTCCAAAACATTCTTAAACGCTAGTATTTGAGGGTTAATTAGCCTTCCCCAGGTTGCACCTCTGTTAGCGTATTAGTTACTTCATCTGATGTCATTATCACTAAACAAGAAACGATTTTCTAGGCCAACATCTCTATTCCGCGGCACATCCGTAAACCCTTAGCGACCCAGATGTCCGTCGTCACCCATGGTTTGAGAAGCACTTAATGACTATCTAATAAGCAAAAATGAAAACCTGTGCAGTAGTGTGCACCGTGATAATACAAATAAGACGGATTATAGCATCAAAATTATGTTGAGGCAGTTGGTTGCCAGCAATTTAGCAAAAGATCGAGAAAACGTCGGACAAGAATTACATTTGAACGTTATTATTTCTTTTTACATCATTGGCTGCTGTCTTGAAGCTACGTGATGTTCCAAAAAAGTGTTTTGAGTATATCGAAATGGGGGGCACAAGTAGCCGTTAGGGGAGGCTTAGGCCCCCAGGCCCCCCCGTAGCGACGGCACTGTTGGCAACTAGAGCCTGCAGGTGTAGCAAAGGCGAGAGGTTTGTTTAGGTTCTTAGTTTCACTTCAAGCTAATCTGAAACTTTTTGTTCAGCAGCTTGGCAACAAAATTCTGAGTCATTTTCCAGTAATGGCTTACAGGGATTGCGCAAAGTACGCAACAAATTTTCAAAACTGCGTTTCGGAATTGCAAGACACGTTTAATGAGCACTTTCGTGACTTTCGTTTGCAGGAGGAAAACATTGTTTTTGCTACACAACCTTTTTCTGCTTATTCTAAAGATGCACCAGCAGAGCTTCAGCTGGAGCTAATCGACTTGCAATGGGACGAATTCATCAAAAAAAAAGTTTGATAAACTTACAGCAGATAAATCCTATTGCAAATGTCTGCCTTCGGATAAGTTTCCCAAGTTGAAAAACAATGCAGCACAAATAATCTCTCTACTTGGTAGCACAAGATGTCTCTAGTGAACACATGTTTTCTCGAATGAAACTCGTAAAAAAAAAGAATAGATCTTTTATCACTAATTATCATCTGAAGCAGCGCATGTGCTTGACTACTACAATCAGAGGTGGAGTCGAGAACACAAGGTTCGAGGCCAAGACCAAGGACACAAAAAAAATCCGAGGCCAAGGCCAAGGACAGCCTTTCCGAGGACAGACCCTCTCGAGGCCAAGGACAGGAATGCTCGAAGCCAAGAACCAAGGACACAGCCGCAAGTGTTCTTCAAAAAAAAAGGTATTCAAAAAAGTTTTTCTGGCGATCTCCACTTCATAGGCGTACCCAGGATTTTTGATTGGGGGAGGCCTAAACCACAAATCACATGCAATGACGTCATCAAAAATTTTCAAAAGAGGAAGTTTTTGTAGGACAAAGATATCGTATGATGGAAGATCTGAAATCGTTGCCTCTTGGCACTTAACCTGAATTTTGCAAAGAGAGAGGGCTTAAACTGATAGTTGAAAAGTACAAGTGTCTAACTTTGGAAACGTGTTGAGAAAGCTAGCGGAACTCAAACGTATCACAGACGGGAGTCTGGGGGCGCGGCCCCCAGCCGCCGGAGGCTTTGGGGGTCTACGGGCAAAGCCACCAGCCGTTGGGCGATTTTTTGTAATTTTTTGGAAAAAAACGCTATTTTAATGCCATTGAATCACAATTCGCAAGTGTTCAGAGCCATTTAAAAGCACTAGATCTTTGACATTATTGAAAGCCAATAGAAAAAATGAAGTTGTTTAATTCTCCTTTTACTGGCAATTTAAGTCCTAAACACGTTTAACATGTTGCGTTCTGGAGTTAAATTTTAATTGTAAGCGAGTTGGTCCAGGTGGGGGAAAGTAAGGTGCATTGTCTCTTGCAACATTTTAGCAGTAAATAATAATCCACTCAAAGGTTTTCCTTAGAGATTTTTGTTTTGTCATGAAAGTAACGAGTTATAGGAATATATCTTTGGCCAGTGGGCCCAGGCCCCCTTAGTTGAAGTTTAATGATTTGTTCAATCAGCATTTTCCATGGCAAATTTTTTTTTAAGTATTTTGTGCGTAAAAGCCGGCAAGGTAGAGGTGAATTGCTGAATTTTTATCGAAAAATGGTATAATAGATGGTTACGCCTCCTAACCATGTTATTGCCGGGCCAAATTTACATCGCGCTGAGCCCCTGGCACTTTGGAGATTATTGCAACATCTTTCTGCCAAATATAGATAAAGACCAAAAAAAGTCTTAAATTTGAGCGCGGGGCCCCTAGCTGGTACTGCATTATATTACGGTAAATCCGGCCCTGGTTAATCTATTACGTTCATAAAAAGATTAGATGTAGGCATGAGATAGCAACTTTTAGGACAAAAACTCTCCATTTCTTCCGGGTTATACGTTTAAATTGGTAGGTACAAAATTGAATTGAATGGGCCCGTGGTAGGGGTGTTCAGATTTTGGACTTTTTTAAAAAGTTCATGTTTTCGAAGCTTATATGGTGCACTGGACCTAAAAAACAACTACTGTGCAAAAAAAATTCGAAAATTTTATCTCTTAGCTATCGCTCATGGAGGTTAAAAAAGTCTTCCATAATTGCTCCAAGGGGAATCCCCTTATGACGTCATATTATCTAAAAACTAACGTAACTTTAGTTCTAGAGCAGATAGAAGTGCAAACTCAAGTAATTTCTCTTCCATTAAATGGTTGCTTTATTTTGAGCATAAAAAAGATGACGTCACTTAAGTGATGACGTCATAATTGCAACATAATTGTTAGATAACATAAGTAACCTAATTTCGGATGACATGTATTTAATTTATAAACGAATTTTCGCAGATGCAATATTTAGGCTACTATAATAGTTTATGAAGCAGTATTAGAGCAATGTCAGAGCCTGCTCGAAAGAAAATCAAAACCCGTGCTTCAGCTGAATACTTCTTAATTGGACGAAGTGAAGATCACATTAGTGGAAACAAACTGCCCTTATTAGGGCAAATCCTTCGATATGTTTTGCATTTGAAGGAAGTATCATCTATCACTACCCCAGTGAGAAAGCATTTATCTGATGCTATTGATGGAGTTTTATTGATTTGGTCCAGAGCCGGAATCAAAACAATGACAAAAATTAATGCATTAAAAAGGTTAACTAAAGACTATGATACTTGGCTACAGCTTTGCAAAAATAAAACGCGTGCATCTGATCCTGGAAGAAAACGAGAAAAGTTTGCTCAAGCTCTATCTATTCTATGGGATATTGGGGCTCCAGATGCTGTTGAAACCATACAAAAAAACAAAATGTTGTCTTCGGAAAAAAAAGAAGATATATGCTTCTATGAAGACCAGCGAAATGCAAGAAAAGGCGCCATCGGAGGAAAAGATGCATTATTCCAGAAAAGCCTTCGCAAACGCCAAGAAAGAAGAGCTCACTTAACTGTTGCCCCAGTTTCCAGCAGTGATGAAAGTGAACGAGATATTGATTTATGCAGTCAAGTAAGCTCTTCTAGTTCACATTCTATTTCAAGTGCGGGCTATGAGTCAAACGAAAATGCTTCTCCGAGTTCTCAAAGCAATTTTGTAACACTAAATGTACCCAAGAATCTCATCAACAACCCTGAAATTACGGAAGTTTTGGATAGGCTTAAAATTTCGGACAACGCTGCTACTATGTTAGTAGCTTCGTTTATTAAAGCTTGCCAGGGAAATATTGACGACTTTTGTCTCTCACGCTCATCTACCCACAGAGCTCGCATAGCAAACAGACTGCAAATTTCCAATGAGATTACTACCGACATAACGGAAGCTCCTTCAGATTTTCTGGCACTTCATTGGGATGCAAAATTAACTAAGGACCGTTACGGTGATAAGCACGAAGTACTTTCTGTGCTGGTTTCAGGGATTTCTAATTATAAAGAAGGCAAACTTTTGGGAGTGCAGAAGCTAGACAGTGGAAGTGGAAAAGCTCAAGCGAAGGCAAGTTATGATTTTCTCGAGCAACTAAATTTGAAGCAAGAAGTGAAATCTTTAGTTTTTGACACTACAGCAAGCAATTCTGGTTGGAAAAATGGAGCCGCCAAAATTTTGGAAAATCGTTTAGATCGCAAACTCTTCTATAATGCCTGTCGTCATCACATTTATGAACTTGTTATTGGATCTGTGTACACTTGCTTGTTTGGCGATTCATCTGCTCCAGAAGATGCCCATTTCAAATCTTTTAAAATTAATTGGCCTAACATTGACGGGACTCAAAATTATCAAACTTTAAACATATCGTCAGATTGGCTGAAAGATCGTTCAAAACTTGTAATATGTGAATTGCAAGAGATTATTAGTAAAAAGAAAACTACCAAAGAAGTCTTCATAAGAGGTGACTACAAGCAATGTGCAGAAAATGCCCTGGCACTGCTAGGAGCTGCTCCCGGCAATTTTTTTTATCATCAGCCTGGATCAACTTCAAGCGCAAGATGGATGGGCCAAGTTTTGTATTGTCAAAAAATGTTTATGTGGGCCGATCAATTGTCTTAAGACAGCGATTTTTTGGCAAAACTTCATCGGATTAATCTTTTTATCGCGCTCTTTTATGTACCTGCATGGCTGAAATGCAGTATTGGTTTGGATGCTCCATAAATGAACGATTTAACTTTTTTGCAAGATATGATCAGCTATAAAGAGGAAGACCCGGCTGTAGCTGACGCTGCTTTCAACAAGCTTTCTTCCCATCAATGGTATTTGACGGAAGAAATAGTGGCATTCTCGTTTTTTAGCCAGCATTCTTCGTTAACAAATGAAATTAGAGAGTCTATGGCATTGCGATTGCTTTCAATAGTACCGCCACAAAAGTATCGCCGAGGTGTTCCTCTTTTCAAAAGAAACATCGACAAGCATTCTCAACTTTTAGACTTTATTGGCCCAGAGACCTGGTTTATTTTCGAGACCCTAAAATTAGACACAGCTTGGCTTTATGATTTACCCGAGTTATGGCCCACTTACGATTCTTTCGTAAAAGGTCAAAAGTTTGCAGCTAATGTTAAAGTTGTAAACGATGTAGCAGAAAGAGGAGTCAAATTGTATTCAGATTATGCTGCCATATTAACTGATAATGAAGTACAACGAGAAAGTCTTTTGTAAGTGGTAGAAAAACACCGAAAACAATTTGCTGACTTTAAAAAATCGACTTTAGCTCATTCTTTCTCCTCCTCGTAACTTGCAATACCGATGCGACTTGTGGTATTCACAATGCACTCGGGCAGAACATTGGTAGTTTGGGGCTTTCGTTCAATAGTAAAACTTCACCTAAAATGTGTTTGCATATAATTCGTTTCGCTTGAAGAGCCTTCGTAATGTCGTGCTACTGTGCGCTTTTAAAATGGGCAGGCAGCTTTTAGTTCAATATGATTCAATTCATTGATTGCACTGTACAGTACTTCCTCGATTATCCGTACCTCGTTTATCCGGCATTCGAATATCCGTCCATTGGGTCAGATAATAATTTATGATATAACTAACACTTTTCCAGTTAATGTGGGGCAATAGATAGCCCTACTGTAATTTTAACGATCATGCAAATTTACATTGCTTTCAATAAAAAAGTACTGAGATCCCTCAATGCGGTACATTATTTGATGTTGAACCTCGTTTAAGTTTTGGTGCATTCGAATCTGCTTCTTGCTGCGTTGTTTTGGTTTAAATAAAGAAATTCAATTATGCGGTTTTTTTACTTATCCGTTCAGGTTTTGAAGAAATGCTGTCCCGACTAGACCGGATAATCGAGGAAGTACTGTACTTCCACGTGTATTAGGCTAACATTCTTAATAGTTTCATCGATACCACACAACACCATGATTCTTGTCCCAATCACAATAACCAATATTTGAATCGTAACTCACTATACATTGCAACGTTATTACTGGTAATCTGATGCAAAAATATGTCACCACAAGTAATACATGTAAACACTAATTAATGATTTGCAAGCGAATCAGTTCCTAGAAATAGCTCAAAATTAATTATGACGTCATCAAACTTAAGTGACGTAGGCTACTGGGTTTAAAATTTCCACAATTATTTTAAAGTATCATTGCAGCAGTAGCCTATCTAAATAATTCAATGTAGCAAATTATCTTGTTTACCACATTTGTTTAGACCTACTTACTTTAAATTGTGTGTTTTGCAATTATGACGTCATCACTTAAGTGACGTCATCTTTTTTATGCTCAAAATAAAGCAACCATTTAATGGAAGAGAAATTACTTGAGTTTGCACTTCTATCTGCTCTAGAACTAAAGTTACGTTAGTTTTTAGATAATATGACGTCATAAGGGGATTCCCCTTGGAGCAATTATGGAAGACTTTTTTAACCTCCATGAGCGATAGCTAAGAGATAAAATTTTCGAATTTTTTTTGCACAGTAGTTGTTTTTTAGGTCCAGTGCACCATATAAGCTTCGAAAACATGAACTTTTTAAAAAGTCCAAAATCTGAACACCCCTAGCCCGTGGTCTTCAATATTGTTGTTAGTTACTGTTGTAAGCGAAAAATGCTAAAAAGAAACTGAAACTGAAGAAATAATAGAATTTTTTGTCACATTTTTGTCATTGGTGAAATTTCAATTGGGGGGCGGGCCCCCTGGGCTCCCCCCCCCTTGGCTAAGCCTATGCTCCAATAATTAATCGAAAACAAAAAAGGTATTCGCAAATTTTCCGCGAAGTTTCTGCCGTTTTCCAACAAAATTTCAACTGTTTAAAAAATAGTGCTGTCCTCGAACCGAGGACCGGGCAATTTTCGAAGACTTAAGGCTTCGAGGCCAAGGCCAAGGACTTGACCTTTGAGGTCAAGGCCAAGGACTTTAAAATGTGTCCTCGAGGCCAAGGACCAGAGATGGAAACCGGTCGGGTCGACCGGCCGGTCGGGTTGCGGGTCGGGTCGAGATTCTTTGACCAGCCGGTCAAGCCGGTTGAAAAACCGGTCAAATTCTCCTTTTTTGGAACTAAAAAACATCTCAGCACCAACCAAAATATACTTATATATTTTATCATAAATAAAACTTTTTATAAAAAATCAGTATGAACAAGCCCCATTTTTCGAAAACTCTTGTTGAAAGGTTTCAAGCTTTGACCATAAAGACATGCACATCCAGGGGCGTATTTAGGATGGGAGTATTGTGCCTAGCCCCCCCACTTTGGGCCACAGCACAAAGCAAAAAAATGCAAAGTACACGTTAAAATCGCGTAATCAGATTCTAATAAAGCATGCATGTGGAAGAGGCTTTTGCTACCTGGCATTTTAGCATCACTTTAATCAGCTTAAGAGTAGAAGTGGCGCTAATTACAGATCTTTAATACATGCTAAAATCATGCCGCTTTGAAAAGCTTTTTTCGACTTAAATTTACCACACTCTACACTGGGCAAGAAAGACATAGCTCTTATTTTTTTTATATCTAACTAGCCAGGGCTTGTTCTGAAGCAGCAGCATTTCTACAAGCTGCTGGGGCACATCATATTTCGAATGTTTTCTAGCCAATGTCATAACAGTTTTGTGTTTTCAACGAAAATAACGGACGCGTTGCGTTCATCGGGATAGTTATTCATAACCACTTCGTACTACCGATGAGTTTATTTATTGGTTTGACGTTTCGCCTCCCAAACCGGGAAGCTTCTTCAGAACAACTTGCAGTGCTGCCTTTGCAGTTACAAAAAGATAAATGAGAAAAAAACAACAGCAGAAGATAGGTAACAGTAAAAACATTCGAGCATCAAAATACTTGTGCTATTATACCCAAAAACACTGAAATGATGGAGCAATAACATTATATAATATTGAAAATTATGCACAGAGCTGGACAGCGCTGTTTCGAGCTTTTAGCTCTCATTGGCAGCCCTCAGCTTCTCTAGCAAAGTTATTCCCCAGCTGAACAAGACTCTTGGCCGAACTGGACAAACCTTAAGGGCTTGCACAGCGGCGGAGGCTTTGTAGGGAATAAACGTCCTTACTACAAGGGTTCAGCGACTTTTTCACTTGTTTTTTTAAGTACCACAAGTGAAAAATCGTTTTTTCCCTACAAACCCTCTGCCGCTGTGCAAGCCCTTAAGGTTTGTCCAGTTCGGCCAAAGAGTCTTGTCCAGCTGGGGAATAACTTTGTTACAGAAGCTGAGGGCTGCCGATGAGAGCTAAAAGCTCGAAACAGCGCTGTCCAGCTCTGTGCATCTTATGACTCGAGCTGCAGGGTTGGTGGTTGATCTGGCCACCTAACTGCCAGTGGAAGTCCTTATGATTTCCCAGGAGTCGACCACGAAGGACGTCAAACTTGTCGGTAATTGAAAATTATGTCACTAACAACGTGAAAAAAAAGAATATAGAAAAATTATGTCACTAACAACGTGAAAAAAGGAATACTCAAAAATTATGTCACTAACAGCGTGAAAGAAATTAATAATATTCATAACAACTAGGCAGCTTCACTAACAGTTTGAGAAAGTATGAAAAGGATTTATTGCAAAACATTATGTACTGGAAAAGGTTTTTAGCTGCACAGAGATGTATATTAATTGTTCTGTCCGTATATAAATCTCTGTGGAGCTAAAAACCTTTTCCGGTATATAATGTTTTGCAATAGATCCTTTTCATTCTTTCTCAAACTGTTAGTGAAGCTGCCTAGTTGTTATGAATATTATTAATTTTTTTTCACGCTGCTATTGACATAATTTTTGAGTATTCCTTTTTTCACGCTGTTAGTGGCATAATTTTTCAATATTATATAATGTTATTGCTCCAACATTTTAATGTTTTTGGGTATAATAGTACAATATTGTGAAGTTCGTATGTTTTTACTGTTACCTATCTTCTGCTGTTGTTTTTTTCTCACTTATCTTTTTGTAACTGCAAAAGCAGCACTACCGAAAAAAAGTTTAGTGTTTGCTGCTCGGCAAATTGCAAATAATCTGTCACAAATAGCTAAAAATTTGTAACTTCATTTTTTGGCCTTCGCATAATATCATTAGAAAGAACGTCTAATAATTTAGCTTGTGCCCTCCAGTGGTTTTTATGCTTATTTTGTGCACGTTTTGCGCTGCTCAAAACAAGTCTTTCAAACTGAAACTTAAATAAAAAAGGTCTTAAAATTGAGTCATTTTTGCAAAAAAAAAACTTTTTTTGCGTTTTTTTCTGAGACCCCCGTTTAAAGTCACAAATTTTAACACCTCACCCATGCCCCCCCCCCGCTTTTGAAAATTTTTCATTTGATACATTAAACAGTGAACAAAAACCTTCGGTAAAAAAACCGGTTGACCGGGCCGGTCAGAAACCGGTCGACCGGCCGGTCAACCGGCGATGATTTTGAAATTTACCGGTCGGGTCGGGTCGAGAAAATCTTGATCGGTTCCATCTCTGCCAAGGACGTCCTCGAGGACTCCACCTCTGACTACAATGTTAGAAGCCGACATAGATTTTTTAGTTCGACAAAAACTAAGCAAAGTGAGTAGCTGACTGAACTGATTGATTTAGATTGATATTTTCGAAATAAACTTGCAATTACTTGTGGCTTAATTTTGGTAAAAATGCGTGGCCAGCAATAACTTTTCTCCAGTAAAAGTGGCCCGTAACAGTTAAAAGGTTGGGCAGGCCTGCTTTAGCACAACGTAAATCAACTTGGCTTTGAATGGATAGCTATCATCCTGCTTCAAATTCAAGCGTCCAACAAACCTTAACTACCTAAAGACCTTACAAGTTCTATAAAGTCTAAACGGTTACTGGTTGAGTTGTCAATACCACTTGGAAATAATTGTTCGCTTAACAGCAGCCTTGATGCTTTAAGTTCTAGACTGTAATTATTACCACTCCAAAACAGCGCTTGATTACTGGACTATATAGGCTGCATTAGTAGAATCTAAAGAAAAAATTCTGTCCTCTATCTGTTAGAGAAGTTGGCTTAATTTCCCTTCAATACAGACGACAGCGTTATTGAGGTATTTATTCGATCGAGCAAATAATATTTACCTTGAAAGAGCATCCTAAGTGTTGGTAGGGACAAGAAAACTCCGCCAATTGGCATTCTGTAGTTAGATGATGATTCAGTAGCTCTCTGGGGATATCCTGAAAAACATATCTTTAATTCATTGTTGGTTGAGGTAGAGCATAGTTGGGTCGAGTAATGATAGACTTTGTAGGTAGCATACTGTAGTTAACATGATCAATTTGGCGAACAATAGTACCTACAAACTGAAAGTAGAAATCATGCATCGCAGAGCTGGAACCACATATTGGGGCCACATACGACGGTCTTTGGAAAAACACGAATATTCGAGTTCCGGAAGTCATTCGGGTTTCAAATGTTTATTAGGAATAGATTTTAACGAACATTTTTTGAAAGTTTGAAACAATTTTTCTTCATTAAATTATAACTTTATTTTCTTCGAGATCAATATCTCGTTGAAAAAACGTAACAACTAAAAAATCTTCGTATTCGGATATTCAATATTTAGTTTCCAAAACAAAGTTGAAACTTCAAAAATCTTCGTAAAAATTCTTGAATGAATTCCGACCAAAAATCATCGTTTTCGTGCTCGTAAAAACAATTCGCATTACTTTTTCGTTTAAACACGAATAAAAAACTTCATTAAATATGTCACAATCATTAAGTAATTTACTGCTATTGAGTATTGACAATAAACAACAATTAATTGTCACCTCTTTCGCTCTGTGTACGTATTACAATTTGGTTAAAATGATTAAACTTAATGTAACGTCGCGTATGTTTATCTTGTTTATACCTCTTTTCTGCATTTAGCTTTTCGCGTATATTTGACTGCTAAGGTTTTCCAACGATGTCATGTAACACAACGCACGTGATGACAATTGATCAAGCGATTTTTCGCACCTTTTCTACTGCATGCAAATAAACTGGTGCGGAATCGTTCGAAACTGTTTTCTTGAATTTTTGTGGTATAACTCGTTTGTTAAGGGTCAGTCAAAATTGGTTGTAGTCGAGGAAGAACGTTAAATTTCAACTCTATGAATTACCAAAAATTTTTGAAATTTGAAATCGTTAAGAATCAGATTGTATTCAGAAATTAGCAAGTTTATTCGGATATTTACAGAATCACAGTCCTTCTTCGAGACCTCAAGCTTGCCATGGGTGGGTCCCATCTTATTTATATTTTGGACTTTTGTCCCCTGAGGTGTTGCTCAACTTTAGGAATAATTTTTACTGGACTATTGTCCACCTTTTCAGTTTGCTTTTGTACTGTTTCCCGGGGGCTCACTTTAAAGCTTGCGTTCTTAGAAGACGTCGACATTGGAGTTACAGCTTACAGTCTGCCTGAAGACAAAACCATCGGTGAGTTCGATTATTTATTGCAATTATTTTGATTGGTATTCTCAAGTCTGATTCTCAATTCGTAATTATACTGTAGTTGTTACTTTCTATATGGATATTTGACGAACTGTTTGTTTTCAAATTGTGTGTGATACCGTATTTCTTTGAATATAAACCGCCCTTGATTAGTAGCTGCCCTCGATTAGAAGCCGCACAAAGAGCAGGTGCCAGTTGGTAGGCGTAGAAACTAATAGTTATCCGGTTAAAAACGCACTTAAAAGCGCCATGTGCAAACGCATCTGTTAATGAGTACGGAATCCACACCTCAGGAAACCAATTACAGTGTTTTAAGTCGCTACAGTAGGGTATTTACAGGCAGTAGCAAACTTTAAATATTTTTGTCTGGAAGAAGTTTGTTTAGTTCTTTTAATAGTATGACGGCAAAAAATAATACAAGCCGCTCTTGAATAAAAGCCGCCCTTGAATAGAAACCGCTCAAAATGACCGCAAAAATAAATAGAAACCACGGTTTATATTCAAAGAATTACGGTATTTGGCGCAGCGCAGTAATATTTACGTTCGTTTTTGACATCTGAATTTGCTAATTGGCTTACTTTTCTACAGAAACCGTTGACAATATAAATCTTCAAAGACAAGTTAACGCGTGTAGAGATGTACGATATGGCAGACAGGAAGAGACTTCGCATCGTCTACACTTAAATTTGGCTGTTTTAAATTTTTCATTGAATTATTTACGCAAATTAAATCAAAAATGAGTCACAGGTTTATAACTCAAGAAGTGAATCTTGTGAGCTTAAGGAGAATTTACGCAGTATCCGTTTATTTTACGTTTTTGCTTCTTAAAGTGACTCTGAACCCAAGCAAAAAAAAATTTAGTTTTTAAGTTTTTGGCTGTTAATGCAATGTCATAGCAGCATACATTCACGAACTAGTTTATTTTTTGGTACTGGGTTTGGTTTTTGCTTGAAATTATCGATTTAGTGTTTAGGTATAAATCAAAATCACTCCGTTATTTTTCCGCAAAACAAAACCAAGCAGGTAATGCTAAGAGGTAAAATTGATCTATAATGTAACAATAGATAATTGTGGCCATTGTGATTTTTGTAAGTTGCGGCATAATAGGAAAATATTTTGCCGGTTAGGTCAACATTGGATGCAAGCAGCACTGAACTGTAAACTATTGCATGCAAAAACGCTTTCGTAGTCGTGACCGGACGCATTCGGAATTTGGTGCAATTTGGTAAAAAGCTTGCTCCAAATTCACGTGAAAACCAAAAACGGTCTTCACCGCAATTTGATGGAATATTCGGCCGGAAATTGACATTTTATCAGCAATTTTTTCGTCTATACGTCCATGACGCTTTCTTTTAGTAGGGAACGCTGAATTTCCATAAGGGAACGCTAAATCTCCATGGGGGGACGCATCCTCCCTACAATTTACGTACTGGATAAGCGGTAGGCTACCGGTACGTAAAACGTCCAGAAATTGTAGCTAGCCTGCAGTTAACACTAGCATCAGACTTATATTGTGGAACTGGATTTCACAATAAGCGGCTATTGCTTGCTTGGGCCCAGCATTGGCACGTAGTTTCATTGGTTTAATGGAATAGCTATGTTTTCCAACTAGAGCGCACTGCTTCTCTTATAAATTATACAATTAAAAAGTAAAAAAAAAATTTATTGCAAAGATACAGGCAGTAAGATAAATGCAAGAAAAACTACAGGCGTAAAATTCGCCAACTAAAAATTCCAAATAGATTCTTGAGCAACAGATTCTTGAGCAAAGTATGCGCTTTTTCGTCCCTATGTTTATAATTTCATTTCCGCACTAAGTAGGCTGTTTTATTGATAAAAATTTTGTTCAAAAAGCGATATTTCTGAACAGAGCTGTGCTGTACCTCTCCACAAAAAATGTTTTCGGAAAACTTTTGTCTAATATATGAGTAATATGACAGCTTGACTAGTGCGGATATATCCATATAAAAATGTGGACGAAAAAAACATACTTTTTATGGAGAAAAAAGAAAAAACGGATACAGTGTAAATCCGCCTTTAGTTAGTCAGAATTATGACTATCTACCTGCAAGACGAAATGCATGGTGGATCAAAAATGGAAGTAGATCGCAGATTCCATCGATGGGAGAGATGACAAATCATTTTCAGTAGAAAAAATTAAATTGAATTGGTTCGATTTGAAATTCAATTGTAAAGAAAACGGTGAATGTTACAATAAAGAGCTATCAAGGATGGGCGGTGGACCATGCAAAGTGGTAAATTCTGCTAACTCATGATTAGTTTCGCCCTCTAATAAACTATTAGGTCTTCTTCATCCCAAAATTTTTCTCGTCATTCATAAAATCATACAAAAAAAATATCATAAAACAAACAATAATGTGTAGTACACTTTTTTTCCTCTATTACCTGCAACAACCGGCGAAACAAGCGCAATTGCCAGCAAAAAATATTCGGAAAATTTACGCGTGGTTCAAAGCATTTGTGAATTTATCCGAAGATTCGGGCTAATTCACTAACATTTTGAGCCATTTTCAGTTTTTGTTAGTACAAACAAACAATTTTAGTAACAAACAAAAAAATCTTCGGAAAAAAATCCAAAATCTTCGTAAAAATTTCCGAATAAGAAAAATCTTCGGTCGAAGATTTTTTTGTTCGTGAAATATTTAGGAATATTCGGAAAAAATGAAAATGTTGGAAACGAAGATTCCAAAATAGCTTCTAATAGCGTCGGAGCTAACATTTCCACTCTTTGAAAAATGGGTAGCCTTGACAAAAGCTGTTTTCGATTGAACGTTTTCGTCCAGCTCTTTTCATGAATCTACGCTGGAATTTAAAAAAAAACTAAAACGAAGTGGTGTATGTAGAGGTTGACTTAATTGAAATGACAATGAGTTGCTATTGTGACGTAAAATGCAGCAAGAAGAGAGTTGGACAAAAACGTTCAATCTAAAACAGCCTTTTTCAAGGCTAACCATATTTCAAACAGTGGAAATGATAGCTACGACACTATTGAAAGCTATTTTGAAATTTTGTACCACTAGCAAGCTTTTCAAACGAAGATTCGAAAATTTTGTTCGTAGCGAAGACCACAGTATGCCAATTTCACGAAACGCGAACGTTCGTGTTTTTCCAGAGACGGTAGTATGTGGCCTCGTGGTCTTCGGAAAAACAAGAATATTCATGTTTCGGAAGGTCTATCGGGTTTTAAATTTTCATTTGGAATAGTTTTTCACGAGGATTTTTCGAAAGTTTGAAATAATTTTTCTTCGTAAAATTATAACTTCATTTTCTTCGTGATCGACATTTCGTTGAAAAAACTGTCGGATATTCGTAATTCAGTTTTCGAAACAAAATTGTAACTTTAAAAATCTTCGTAAAAAGTTATTGGATGAATTACGGAAAAAAAATCATCGTTTTCGTGTTTGTAAAAGCAATTTGCTTTGTTTCTGCTTTCAAACACAAATAAAAAACGTCATTAAATATGTAACAATTGTTAAATAATTGACTATTATTGACAATAGACACAAGTAATTGTCAGATCTGAGAACAATGTACTGAGAAAATTAATAAATCAATATTAATTTAGGCAAAGAGGTGGATTGCAGTACCATATAAAGCAATAAGCAGCAACTTCGCTGGATTTAACATTTTTCATATACAGTAAAACTTATCAAACGTTTTCGACTTAAAACATTATTATTAACAAATATTATAACCTTCATCAGGATATTAATAAACATTATAACACATGAATACTTGCAAAGAAAAATAGAAGGATTACGGTAACATAATTTACGTATAACTGACTACATTATATGAGGAAATACTTAAAATTATTAATTTTCTAACGAAATGAAAATGCCATTCCAGTTTTGGAGCAGAGCAATCATATTAAAACAACAGTCAAGCAAGCAACAGCATAAAGTTTTTAGAGTGAAATTAACCAATTCAGTTCGAATAACTACATTAATGGATTCGTCAAGGTGCAATAAAAAAGAAAAAATCAAGTCAAATCACGTAAGAACTAATTTTATGATATTACGACGTAACAAAAAATTTAGCAACTTAGAGAATACTACGTAAAAAAGAAGCACCTTCAGCATGAAGTTGCTTATTTTACTTAGGAATTAGTTTTTTAATCAAAAGTGCTTCTTGGATTTTAGTTTATCCAAAAAAAATCAAAAAAAATTAAAAAATAAAATGCCAATTTCACGAAACACGAAGGTTCGTGGTTTTCCGAAGACCATAGTATGTGGCCCCATGTTCGAGTATGAATTAATCGGCCCGTTTATATCTCTCAGTAGTACATCTACATACATCATTCAACAAAAGTCCTCAATGATACAAGTCTCAGAACTGCATGGTAAAGCTAGGTTTGTCATATTTTTGAACCAGAAAAATGGTACAGATTTAGAATGCGGCAATTTACTCGGTTATTTTGGTGAAGACAAAAAACATCACTTTCAGGTAGCCAAGATTTTGTTTTTGCGGTTAAAGACCAAACAACGGCGAGCCAAAGTTTTGCATAGTTTCAATTAGGACAATCAAAAATTTCAAATTATGGAACACTTTCGTAAACCTAGACAAATTTGTTGACCGGACAGCACACCGGAACAAGGCTTTAAACGCGGGATTGCTTCGGCAAAAACGAGACGTATAGCAGCCCTATGTAAAAAAAAACAAACTCAACACGTCATAATTATTTTTATATCAAAAAAGCTGGGAAGACGTAAACTTCGCAAGTGGAGGAAACAAATCATGACCAGCATATTCACCGCTGGGGTTTAATATAGACAATTACAATTTTATTTTTGTGGTTTATGGAATATCAGTACAGTTTAAAAATACTAGACTCGTTTGTTGGAGACAGCATGACAGCTAATAAAGCAAAGATTCTAGAGCGAAATGACAAACGTGTATCGAAATTGCACAACTAACGTAACTGCACTTGCATATAAAAGCGCAATCACAAACATACAGTATTTGACAAAATTAGGTTTATATGGAAACTACATTAACGCTTTATAACTTCTTAAATTCATAAGCTACGATCTATTTGTATAAGATACCCTCCTGACGAGTCGAAAGACGAAACAGGATGTAGGGGGTTTTTAGATTACTTTTAGTTTTTACTTTTTATGGTCTGTATTTGATTATTTTGGTTATTGCTCTGAGATATCATCGAGCACTTTCTGAAAGCACCGACCTATCTTACACTAAGCTACGATCTGTGATAACGTTTAGAAAACGTTATATGAAAGGCGCTATAACTTACCACGTTTCCACAAGATTTTGGGCAAGCGATGGGTAGTTTCGGACAATCTTTCAAATGCTCAATCTCGCTCTTAGCGCTAAGAATCCGTTGGCAGAAATCACATTGTATTGTCCGGAGAGGACAATCGGAGTTGATGTGATCCTCCAAAAGTCTTTTGGTGGTGCGATGATTACAGCCGTTGGGGCAGGAAACTGCTGTGTGGGAGCACGATTCGTAGTGGTCCTGAAATATCGCGTTAAACCCCAAACAAAATTAATTATAATAAAATTTTTGAAAAAGCCAAACTGTGCAAATAATGTCAGAAGCTATCTGAAAGTACTTTAGTTGGGTCGAATTTAGGAAATGACACTTCCTCTTAAAATTTTTGACTGCATAAAAATAAAATAAATATTTACTGCTATTTATTTTTGTTATCGTTTTCAAGGTTAAGAATTTACCGTCTTGATTCATAGCCAGCCTCGCAAAATTGCTACTTGATCAAAATTGTTTTGGTTGTCAAATGTAATCCAGCATCCCCTTACAATATCACGAAATTCCTTAACCGGCCAGTTGGTCATGCATTAACGCCTATGTCACTGGAGCGGGAGGTATGAAGTTTGAGTCTTGACTAGTCAACTCGACATAGTGTTGCAACGCCTCGCCACCGGTTAAATCGACATTTCTTTGAAAGGGGCTGGGTTGCCAGGGCGCAATGACGTGGAGATGAGCCCCGCAAACTCGTCACACGTTTCGACGTAGTACAGCAAACACAATGAAAGAGTTCTGCTTCACAAGAGTCCTGGCTGCATTGCATAAGTTATTATTTCCTGGTCTTATTGTTTCAATACTGTTTATTGCGCCTGAAAGAAAGAAAAAACGAAATTTCCTAAAAATCTAGTCTCAATGAACTCACTCTGTAACTTTTCAAAATTCCAATCCAAGTGCACCCGCAATTTTTATGAGGACATTCCAATTCTAATGCGTTTAATTGTTTCTCAACCACGTCATCGGCCATACACTAAAAAATATTAATTCAGATTGATTGGAGATGATAAATTAAAGGTTAAAACTGTTCTATAGAAAGACGATCAGGAGTTAAAGTTAAGTTCAATTTCGATTTATTATTTGTCGCTATAAGATACCATAAATGGCATACTACATAAAAATACCGAGCTAGCCTAGTTGAGGAGAGGTGATATCCCTTAAAACAGCAGCTGTACTAGGTTGCAGTATTTTGTGGGTAGGCTATCATGAGAGACAATTGGTGTAACTCATGGGAAGGTTCATTTCTTTTTCTTACTTCTTTACATAAAAATATGTCACAATTGCAAACCAAAAGGAACTTCATTTACGATCGGAGACTGTAAGGGACTTGTTGCAGTCATCTAGTCAAACATTGAGTATTTTATGTTGGTAGGGAGTTGAATCATTACAGTAGCGTAGCCAGCGGGGAGGGGGCTCGAGCTCCCCCTCCATTGGCCTGAAACGTATGCAAAATAGCTCGTTTTTGGTGCTTTTGAAGCCGATTTTTTCTCCAAAAATGAAAACAGCCCCCCCATCAGAATTTGGGAGCAGAAGTTGTAATTGTAATTACATTTACCAAGTTGCCTTGGCCAGGAGACAGCGAAGGGACCTTTCGGTCTTCGAGTCAAGCTGCCACCTGCCCATCTGTCTACCACACACGATGGAGGCTTCACGCTGTTCCTTTAATTGCTGAACGTCAAGCAGGGAAGCTGTGAATACCAATTTTTATAGTCTTTGGTTTGACTCGACCGGGAATCGAACCCGTGTCTACCGCTTCAGTAGCAGACGCTCTATCCACTCGACCACTGACCTTTTTGTAAAGGACTTACCGTTCTTTGGACGAGAATAGAGGAGTTTTTTAGTTCTGGAGTTCACCCAAGGTCGGTGAAGACCTTTTTTCTTTTTTTTTTTTGAGATTACCTGATTTCGGCCGGAAAAACCCTTTGAATTTTGGTGAAGACCTTTTTTTTTTGAGATCACCTAATTTTGACAGAAAAACCACCTCAATCTAATTCAAGACCACCAAAATTTGGGTCAAGTTCGTTTACGGTTGTATCAAACCTCCAAAAAAAGCTTCCCCCTTGCGAAATCATGGCTACGCGACTGGATCATTATTTTTGCTCGAGCTAACAGGTCCTATCAAGACATAGATCTTACTAGATCTATGATTAAGAGCAGACAATACCGGCAAGCGCTAAAAATGGCAGCAGTAAATTAAGAATTCAATTAAAAGGTGGTTGATCTGGCCACCTAACTGCCAGTGAAAGTCGTTATGATTTCCCAGGAGTCGACCACGAAGGACGTCAAACTTGTCGGTTATGATTTCCGTGGTCACACAAGGGGAACCCTTGTAGTAGGGATAGCCTATGGCTATCCTTACTGCAAGGGTTCAGGGATTTTTTTACTTGTTTATTTTAAGTACCACAAGTAAAAAATCGTTTATTCCCTAGAAAGTCTCTGCCGCTGTGCAAGCCCTTAAGGTTAGTCCAGTTCGGCCAAGAGTCTTATTCAGCTGGGGAATACCTTCAATTAAAGAATAAAGAGATTGAAATTGATTAACATTGAAAACAATTGTGACATGTTGTGTTCTGTTTGTTTGTCGTAAATTTGTAATAAAAAAAACACAACAGCTGGGGAATAACTTTGTTAGAAAAGCTGAGGGTTGCTGATGAGAGCTAACAGCTCTGTGCATCAATTAAAATGGTTCTCATTTTGCTAAATCTGATTTGCTATCAGTGCACTGTAAGAGAGCAAAAAGCCTTTGGATTCTCTGGCATTCTGCTGTGCCGTCGCTACGGGGGGGGGGGGGGGCAGGGGGGCCGTGCCCTCCATAACGACTGCTTGTGCCCCCCAATTGGGTTTAATCAAAATACGTTTTTGGAACATCACGAAACGACCAGATAACAGACAATAATACAAAAAGGAAAAAAAACGTTCAAACATAAACTCGTATCTTTTCTTTTTTTCACTACTGTGAGGTAGCACTTCCTCACATATCTGTTATCCCATTAGGCTAGTTTTTTATCAGCATCTGAATTTACACATAGCCTATTCTGCCAGCCCACCCGAACCCAAACCATACAGAAACTGCCCTCGTGTGCGGTTTGAAGGTTCGGATGGGCTGCCAGGACAGGCTATGTGTGAATTCAGATGCTGATGAAACACTAGCCTGATGCTGAAGAGATAGCAGATATGTGAGGAAGAGCTACCTCACAGTAGCGAAAAAAAAAAGTTTAAGATTTAAATCTGCTATGTAACTTCTGAATTTTCAAAGCACATACAAGTAAATGAAAATTTATTCGTATGGGCGTTGACTGGCGTTGTATATAGCAATTTGCTTTACTAACAAGTAAGTTAATTTTGGCTTTTGGGGTTCAAAATTTGCAGTAAGCATTTACTCAGTTATGTACGCCTGATGATAACAAACAAGTTTGAAATATGCATATAGCGTATATTGTGGTAAATTCTAATGTGATGTCATATATGGTGTCCATGCTTAGTGATGCTAGTGCAATGCGGTTGAGCTAAGCGGAGTGCCAGTGTGATACTGGTCGAGAATCATCTTTCTGGTGACCTTGTTGTCAGACTTTGATCAGAGTAATCTGAAAAGAGGGTACGATGGCAAGTGCAGAAATTGCCTTCGTGGGTGATTTAAAGGTTCGGGTGGGCTGCCAGGATAGACTATGTGTGATTTCAGATGCTGATGGAACACTAGCCTAATGGGATAGCAGATATGTGAGGAAGTGCTACCTCACAGTAGTGAAAAAATAAGTTTAAGCTTTAAACCTGCTATGTAACTTCTGAATTCTCGTTTCGTTTGACGTTTTCTCGATTCTTTGCGAAATTGCTGGCAACCAACTACTGAGTATAAATGTCGCGGAATAATCTGTCTTATTAACACGCCTTTACGGATGTGTCGCGGAAGATAGATGTAAGCCTACCAAATCGTTGCCGGTACCGGTACTTCGTAAGTGAATATATCCAGTACTTAAATTGTAAAATTTTGCATGGAGGGATGCTTTTGCAGCCTTGATCAAACCTTAGTGAAAATTACGTAATTCCGTCGACGAAATTGAATGAAGACCAAAAAAGAAAAAGGTCTTCGCCGAAAATCGAAGTGCTTTTTCGCCAAAATAAGTGAAGACCAAAAAGAAAAGGTCTTCGCCCGGTTGAAGTGTTTACCTTTCTGAATCACTGAATTTGGTGCTATATTCGAGCGGAATTTGTAGGTCTTTTCCTCTGATCATCAAGCGCTCAAATCTCGATAGGGGGACACCTAAATCTCGACGGGGGGACGCGTCCCCCCTGCAATTTAAGTACTGATTACGAGTATAACCTGAAACAATACGTGAAAACATTTTTTTAAGAGCCAGCTGTTTTTGTTTTTTTAGAGCACACTCAAGATTTTTTTAGGTTGCAGTCAGTGGTGCAACCAGGGAAAAGGGGCTAAAAGGGCTTCAGCCCCCTTTAGCAAGTCATTTAGAAGATTAAACCCCAAATTACAAGCGTTTAAACGAGTTTTAGACTTTATCTGAAGTATAAGGAGGGCAAAAAGGCGGAGCAATTTAAGCCTTTGAAACGTTTCAAAGACTTCGGAATTTTAGCAATTTACTGTAGCTAATCATACCGTTTTAAAAAGGTGCAAAATGTGTTTGAAATGGCTTAAAGTTGCTATTCTTGCCGCAAAATTACAAAAATCGGCAAGCGGCTGGAGATTTTGCCCCCCCCCCCACAGACCTCTCTGTGATACGCTTGAATTGTATCAGTTTGTTCAGCATGGGGCCTAAATTAGACAATTTTTGTGCAAAAAATTTTGCTTTTGGTTCAGGCCCTCTCCCTCTTAGCAAAATCCTGTTTGCGCTTCAGTTCGTATTCGCTGTTGCAAACAAATTTTTTAAGCGAGTATATGGGCCGGATACGAAACGAGCTTAGAAACGCTGCCGGCCTTATATGTCTCTTTTTTTCAGACATGAATAACTTATAAAATTTGTTAAAAATAGCGCATAATTTGTAGCCGTAAAATATCACTTTTTGGTGCAAAAGTTTAGTATGTTTTAGTGCCCCCCTCACTTTCGGGTAGTGCCCCCTCACTTTGGTTACTCTGGCGACGGCACTGCATTCAGACGAAATGGAATAATGAGTGCTATCTTACCTCTTCTCTATTAAATCGCTTTTTATCTATAGGACAAGTACGTTTGTTGTTCCGGCAAAGATCTCCAAGGCACCCACTACAAACATGATGGCTGCAACCCGACAGCGACACTGGGTGTTGTAAAACTCGTAAACAGCGCGCGCACAAGTAGCTGCGAATAATTTAATTAGTTGCTATTAAAATAAGAGTCTAAAATTGTGGTAAATTTTTGATTTATTAGTACGTTTAATTTTGCAAAAAGTCGATCAGATTGAGACCATGATGACGTTATCAACTCAAACATATTTTGTAGAAAATTAAGAGAAGACCATCCAACGTCATACCAAATTTGATGTTTCAACAGAAACGAAGTTAGAAGTTAATATACGAGAATGTAGGTAAAGATAGCCATAATTGGTAGATGCGTGGAAAATCTTTGGACGTCGTTCTGCTAATTAAAGCAAATTTTCTCACCGGTTTTCCAGTGGCTTTGTAAATAACTTGGCAGTCAGATAGACTTTCCAGTCTTCTTCGTCGGTTTGAGAAAGATCCGGTGTCGGAATCGCACTTGGTAACGATTCGATACTCGCTTCACTCGATCGGCGACTCATAGTATCCGAGAGCCTATAAGAGGCGCGAGAATCAGAAGTCTCAAAAACTGTGGAAGCACTAACGGTCCACACAGCGCTCATTTTTATTGAGATTCTAGAATTATAGACTAACAAAATTTTACATCTACAATCACCTCTAAGTGACAAATTTTGATTTTTTTTTACAAATTGAATGAACCAATGCCAGTAAATTTCTTATTACCGTAAGTTTAAGTCAGGGTGTCGAACCGTTTCAAATAACGGTTCGGGTTCAGGTTTAGCTCCTGCTCAAAATATTTCAGCGGTTCAGGTTTGGTTCGGGTTCACTTGAGCACCATTTCCGAGGTTCAGGTTTGGTTCAGGTTCATTCAAGTAAAATATTACTGGTTCAGGTTCGGTTCGGGTTCATTGACTTAAAATTTAATTGTCGTTTCTCGTTTCGTCCAGAAAAAAAAAGGAGAAATTGCTGATCCTGTTGATGATCACCACTGCTCTTATTGTGCGTGTACCAGCGCCAGCGGCATCCGGATATGAAAAATATATTCTTACTTTTGTTAAGGGTTCAGGTTCGGTTTGGGTTCACTTGAGCACAATTTTGAGGGTTCAGGTTCACTGAAGTAAAATTTTGCTGGTTCAGGTTCGGTTCGGGTTCACCAAAATGAAACGGTTCATTCGGGTTTACGGTTCGGTTCGACACCCTGGTTTAAGCACTAAAACTGAACGGTGGTCAAGTGGATTAATAGTCTGCTTTTGAAACGGTAGACTGGGTTCGCTTCTCGGTCGGGTCAAATCAACCACTACAAAAATTGGTATTCACAGTTTTCCTGCTTGATGTTCACGATTAAATGGGACAGTGTGAGCCTCCACAGCAAGTAATAGACAGGTGATGGCTTGACTCAAAACGCCGTAACGTCACTTTACTGTCTTCTGGTCGCGACAACTTTTAAATGACCTCATGCAAGTAAGCCATTACAATTCCACTTACTGCATATTAAAAGCAGGGCTGCGAATTTGGTCGATTTTTATTGGAGTTCAAGTTCGAGTTCAGCCTACTTCAGCAAGTTTGAGTTGTCATTTATTTTTTTTTGAGTTCAAGTTCAACAAAGATATCAAGTTATTCGAGTTCGAGTTCAGGCTGACAAAAATATTAAGTATATTTTGTTCACTGCCGGTGCTCATTGCAAATGAAAAAATAAAACTATTTCGCTTATGCTGTAGCGGCTTGATCAACAAATCATGTTTCTTCCCGATAACTTTTTAATTGTTAAAATGTCTTTTTAATAACCTCGAACAGTTTTATTCGAGTCCAGAATTTTTTTTTTTCATGTTCAAGTTCGAGTTCGGCAAAACGAGCGATTTTTTCAAGTTGGAGTTTGAGTTCTCACTTTGCAACTCTGATTACAAGTACGCAATTAATTATAACAACAAAACGTTTAAGGACGCCAATCCAGCAAACTATTTCACTCTGCTGGAGCTGACAGCAGGCTTTCATTCATGCGGAAAAAATATGCACTCTGCATCTGCCGAACTACGCCAACGCTAATTAAGTGATGGGTTTTGTTTTCAAGTCTTTCTGCAAGCCGAGCCACAGCAACGGGTAGACTGCTCGGGTAGACTTGCAATCATGCGATCTCTAGTTCAGTCTCTGGTTCAGCGGGAAGAGATTCAATTAAACTAACAAATTCGTTATAAAGGCTTCTTTTTTCCTCTTTTGCTGCTTGCAATAAACTACGAGTATTATGGTTCCTGATGGAACCCAAATGTCTGATCTTACTCGCTTTGAAACCTTCAACTTAATCTACTGATATTAAAAAATAATTTCAACTAGCTGTTTGTTTAATATATAAACTATTTTTTCATGAATTATTGATGAGATCTTTGTTACCTTTTGATAAACCTGCGTCACCACAGCTCAAAGAAACAGTATTGTTAAAACCAGAAATTAATATGAGTAACGGGTTGTTCCAGCTTGTTTGTCGGTTTGATCAGACATTATGACAAAAAGAACTAAACTCGTTATGTCGTATTTTTCATGATGGTTGATTTTGGGCCGATAAATTTTATTTTTCGTCTGAAATGGTTGCCAACAATTGTCACAACAAATAATAATGTTTAATTATCCACACTTCGTGTATGCGTGTGGGCAACTGGACATAGAATCGCAAATCGATAACGGCTGACGTAATCGACTGATTACCCCATTAGCGGGGGCAGCAATGTCGTGATGGGTTGCTCAATGCTTACTCTTCGAGCTGCGTGGAAATGACTACTTCTCTCTCCCGGATTCTCCAACACAGCTGGAGCTCAAAACTGTTGTGCAGCATTTCCGCGAAACGGTGCTTTCTTCCACAGGAAAGAGCCATACAGCTACAACCAACCAAATCCACTGCGGCGTCTCTCAAACACTTATGCAGGTACGTGCAACTCTACTTAGCCTAACTATAAGTAGTAGATTCACCAGGGCCCACATGACAGAAATTTCCTCGTTCGCTTTAATTATCGAGTTTTTTTTAAGAGGCGCTTCCGACCGAAATACTCGCTGAACGTAAGAGGTCATTTTTGTACGTGTATGTAAAGCCTTGCGAAATCCGTTACGTCATTCTTTCTCGCTAACTTGCTTTGAGCGATTGCGGAAAGCAGTTCGAGTAAAAAAACGTCACATTTTCCTCGCCAACTTAAAGAGAGGATCTTGAAGCACTCTTTCAGCGTGCGAGAAATCTTTTTGGTTCAGAAATTTAATGGCAAAATGTTGAAAACTTCTAACCAAAGCGAATTTTTGCTGAAATTAATTAAAATCGTCGCCATGTTTGCTATCAAGACTGCTAAAAAAAAGCGAATTGCATAGAGAACCACTTGCTGTTTCGACTGATACAGAAATGTTAAGTAGTGCAAGTTGACAAAAATTGCAATACACTCCTTTTTTAAGAACGATTTTCTAAAACACGAGGCTCATTTTCGCTCAAAATTTTAGAACAAATTAAAAACAATGCCAGCCTCGGCAGCAAAACAAACCAAAAAAAATTCAAACCAATCAAAGAAACTAAAATTCGTGCTGATTTAAAACGATAAAATTTCAGTGATTTTCTTATATTTGCAAGCAAAATTGCAACTATTCAAGATTATAAAGCTCTGTTGCTCTGCGCAAGCAATTGAGACATTTTTTCGGCAGTTGTTCAACTTGAAAAAAACTTGCTTTTTCGCTTTTGCAGTTTTACGAAGCTGCAAAACCAAGAAAAAATCCTTCACTTAAGCAGACAGAGCAATAGGAATTAAAAAGTGTTGCAAACATGCCCGCTAAAATTGACATCGATGCTCTCAAAATTTTTTAAAAATCAAGAACAAATGAGACTGAATATCGGCAAAAAATTAAAAACAGCCAGTCTAAACTCAAGATTTACCGGTTCTAAAAAGGAAGAGTGTACTTCGACTTGCTCACTTTTCTAAAAATTTTGAAACCTAAAGACTTAGAGTAACTGTTTAACATATGAGTTTACCCACCAACAACCTCAAAGGCGCTTTATGTCATTTAAAAAAATTATAGTATAAAAAAAGTTGTTCTTATTGATCCAAAACTATAATAAAATTCTGTCGTTCATTTACTAATTATCATCAGTTGAGGAATTTGCTTGCATAGGATAATAACGCATAGGTTATGGTATCTTTTTCAATAACAATGTAGTACATACAGAACACTTGAACGCATTATTTTGAAGTAGAAATGCATCTGACATCACAATGTGAGTATTTATTACGTACTAACACAAGTAACGAACATCTCGTAAAGAAATTCGAGCGAACTGTTTTAACGTGTGTTGGGCGAGACGGCTCAGAAATTGCAGTTTATCTACGAAGATTTTTTGTTCGTTAGCGTTTTTAGCGAGCGAGAATGGCCTTTACGAGCTCGCTAGCACGTTCTGTCATGTCCCCCCAGGTCTTCGTTGTGTTGCAGTGCAACGGCAAATTCACTCCGACTTTGTCGACAATTGATGTATTGATTTCAACAAATGATCGGCTTGAAGTCGCCATTGATTTTTTAAAAAATTGCCATCTTACTCAGCGATTTGCCGATAAGTCAAGGTTGAATTAAAGAGATACTGTTCGAGATCGGTTTTATTGAAGCAATGAGAACTGCTTGAGGTACTAAAAGAGGTTCCCCAAACTTTGTTCTACTATTCCCTTTATCAGCGAAAATTGATTCAATCCATTTGACTTCGTACCATCGCCAATCCTGCTGCGTTTCTAAATTTCGTGACATCAGAAAAGGATAACTTTCAAAAGCTTCTTGCAGAATAAGCAACGCGACGTTCGATGATCGAGCAATTCAAATTGCATATGCATCGAACATTACTTTGCTTAATCTGTAAGAAATTTTGCAAAGATCGTTAATTGCAAAGAACGTTGTGGTACATAGAAAAGTACTGGAATACCGTACTCATAAAAAGTATTGGAACAATAACATTATCCCGTCCATATGGATTCTTGACGTAGAAAATAGAAATACCAAGCTGTGTTAACCTGGCTTTAGTTACTGCTTAGGAAAAAAACACTGTAGATTTGAGCATGAGGCGCCTTGGAAAATTTTAGTGCATCATTTTGCGAATGGTGACGTAGAAAATAGAAATACCAAGCTCAAGCCGTGTTAACCTGGCTTTAGTTACTGCTTAAAAAAAAAACACTGTAGATTTGAGCATGAGGCGCCATGGAAGATTTTAGTGCATCATTTTGCGAATGGTGCCTAGGTAAAAATGTACGATAAACGAGTGTACTGTTTGAATCAGGGTTGCAAGTAATTTAACATAACTTTTCGGGTCGGGTTTGATACATGAGATTGACAAAATATTGGGGTTAAATCGGGCTTGATTTGTGTCTTATTATTTTAGTGCTATACAAACACAATCAAAATTCCTTTGTAAAACTGAATAATAACTTGATTGAAGCATCATTACGATTATTTGTACACAATTACGTATATTATTATTGCATCACAATTTCTACCAATAACAGTTTTATTTTCATGAAGTTTCTATTAGAGATGGCGCGGATGACAAAAAATGCATCCGCATGCTGCGCTGTGTCCGCAAACCTTGTCCGCATGCTGCACCGCATCGCACCGCATCCAAACACAACTAAGTTAACGCTGCACCGCGCCGCACCGCAAGTTATATACCCTTTAAATTTTTCTAACATCAGAAAAAAAATTAGCTCTTAGCTGACAACATATAAAAAATTGTTTCTAGGGGATTTATTTTGGAGGGTTTTCAGAAGGGTGGCCCTCTCAAACCATGTCAAAATATTTGTCTTTTAAACATCTGCTGATAAAAAAAAACTAAAGCCCTAGCTTGAGCTGTTAAAAAGTTGATTTCTGGGGGGTCCATTTGGAGGCCCCTGGGCGGGTGGTACCCCTAAACTATGTCAAAATGTTTGTCGCTTAAATATCTACAGATAAAAAAAACACTATCGCCTTAGCTTGAGCAATTAAAAGAAATTAAGTTTTTGGGGCCCCATTTTGGGGGGTTTTGAGGGAGAGGCCTGTTATAGATTGAAGGCTGTGTCCTAGGCGGAATGCCTAGGTCTTCACTGTCTGGTCTTGCGTTCAAGAGACTAACAAAGGATATTTCAAAACAAACTTGTATTTATAAAAAGGCAAATAAAAAAGACCAGTCCAGCAAAAATTTATCGAAGATTACCCGGCTGGGCGGTAAACACTTAAAACTGAAAACTTATTTAACAGCATAAAATAAAAAACCTCTTGACGCTACTGTTCAAAAATAAAACCAATTTAACTACAGTGCTAAATTAAAACGTTGCTACAAAAAGGTGATCAGCAAACGGCAAAACGGCGCGTCTTTCAGACAACTTTGCAGAGTTTCTACCGAGCAAATAATGAAAGACGCGCGACACAAAGTAATATGCAAATAAGGTAATGGACGTGTTAACGACAGAACATAAAAACCTAGGTTCGAATCCAACTATAAACGGTCGTGCTGTAACAAGGCCCAAAAAATTTTCAGGAGACAAAATTGCATTGGCAGCTTAACAAACTTACACAAAAATTATATTTTGATGTTTTGTGGTTTAGGAGAAAAGCGCACAAAATTTAGAAAAAAAAAGAAAAAAAAAACTCAACGAGGCCAAAAGTCTAACGTGTAGGTAGGGATGAAAGGGTATCTTAACTTGAGACATATAACCATTTGAAATATTTTTTGCTGTATCTAAGCCCTTTTTTAATAAGACGGCTTTCTACACCAAACTTTTGGGGTGGTTTTTGGGTCCTAAAACAAATGTCACGCAACTCATTGCCTTGAAATTTGACACAAACATATAACTTATAAATTTCAAACTGCTGTCAAAATTTCATATAGCTAGACCAAATCATTCTCGAGTTATAAGTAAAAGTCTGAAACTTCGCACTCGTTAGCTTTGAAAATGGCCGAGTAAAAACTAAGAAACTTGCGACGCGAGGTCAGTCGTTCTAAATATAGCCCTACAGGTTTTATCTGCCTGGTGTGTGTTTTCTATCAGTTTTTCTGCACCATGTTTCAGCAATCAAAAACAATCTACCAGTCTACCTGATCATTCCATGCAACTACAGTACTAATCCTGAACCAGTAGTTCAAATAATGAAATATATCACGTGCTCTGCATGCTATCACAAGCTACTACATTTGTATGTAACTGTCTAACTTGATGAAAAACAACTTTGCTGCCTCCCAACGTAATTCTACATATGGGTATTCAATATTGAGTAAACCAGCTAACTTATCAGCGTATCCGTAGAACAGCTTCAAGAATTTTGTTCGTACTAAGTTGCTATTTTATCCTATTGGCTGTGTTTCCTGCAATAAAAAATTCGTTATCGTTATCTCACAAGCTCACTAACTAGCCCATTTCAACAAAGCAAATTATTTTGTATTTGTCATCGATGTATTAGACCAAGCCTAGTCTTACTGTTACCTAGCCTTGGGCTGGTACCATAGGTGGGCAAGTTAATGCAAAACGTTAGCTTCGTTAACCCCTATAGTCCGTTAACAAACTTTACACCTCCGTTACCGTTAATCCGTTATTTTCAGCTTTAATTAACGGAAGTTAATAAAGTCCGTTAATTCGTTAACATTTAGCGAGTAATTTACATTTCTTTTTACTCCCTCGCTTCTAGAACACGAATTGACGCTGTTTAGCTGATTGTAAGGAAATATTTATTTTAATCGTTTTGCGTGCTTCTGGCCTAACGGCTACCAGCTCGGAAGCCTAGGGAAGAGCCACCAGAACGGCGACTACTTAAAACAAGCAATGCGAAAAATTGTCTTCCCACAGGAATCGAACCTGCAGCCTTTGGATTACCAGTCCACTGCTCTACCACTTGAGCTGGAGAAGACGCCTCCTCGCATGCTTAATTTTGGCTATTTAAACCCAGCAACTTACTTGTTGTATGATTGTAATAATAAGTCAATTAAGATTTTCAATAAGTCAATTAAGTTCGATTCCTGTGGGAAGACAATTTTTCGCATTGCTTGTTTTAAGTAGTCGCCGTTCTGGTGGCTCTTCCCTAAGCTTCCGAGCTGGTAGCCTTTAGGCCAGAAGCACGCAAAACGATTAAAATATTAAAACTCTGGCCTGCAAACGTCAAAAAAAAAGAAGAAATATTTATTGTTGTGGTGGTCTTTTTGTGTTTTGGAAGTTACATTTTACAGTCTAATCTAATTTCAAGATAAAAATAAGTTCAAATGCACTAACGAAACTGCGATCGGAAAATCTTTGGAAATTGTTAACAGCGATAATTAATAGACCTATCAGGCTGCGGCTTATTATTTGCCACAAAAAAGATCTCCTTTCTTCGCTTTCTTCTATAAAACTCGTGCTAATGCGCAACAAGTGTTACCAGTGCAAACTGGTTTGTACCGGTACGATGATGGAATGGTGCTAGATATTAGCGATAAAAACCTTAACGGAAGTTAACAGAACTTAACGGAAGTTAATTTAGTCCATTAACATGAAAAAGCTTTCTAACGGATTAACGAGTTAATGAAAAAGTTAGCTTCGTTATCAACGGATTAACGATTAATGGACTTGTGCCCACCTATAGCTTGTACCAATACCACAGCCCTATTGCATATATTGTAGGGTGGTTTTGTGGTAAGGCTTTGTTTTGTGCCTCTGCTCTGATGATTGTTTTCCACAAACCTGTTTCATCTACATTTGTCTGCCTTTGCATCATCTTCGCACTGAACGTCTAAACCTTTCCTAGTCTAGCCTATCAAAATCTTTTTGTTGGTGTCAAGAGATATGTTCAGCCGATTAAAACTACGTTTGTTGTAGCCAGGGTTGGAAGGCGATGCTGTTTAAAAGCAAAGACGAATCGATAGTTCACGCAAAAAGCAAAGAGTAAACTAAAGAAACAAAAAGCAAAGATATCAGAAAAAAAGCAAAGATTAGTAATCGATGCCGAAATGCGAACAAAAATTTTTATTCTATTTTTCATGAGGATGCACTAAAATTTTTGCCGTATTGACAATTGAATGAACCTTTTGAGTAGAAAAACTATTATTACCGGTACTATCCAGAATAAAAAAATACACTTTTAGGATAATATTTTAAAGAGCAATATAGCATAAGAGAAACGAAACGATGTTAGCTTAGGCAGACTCCAACAAGAACAAAAGTAAAGTTTAAAGACTCTACCAATCGATAAAATGTAAGCAAAAAGCATAGAAAAGGCGATAATCGATAGAAAAGATTAAAAGCAAAGCATTTGCGATAATTGATAGCAGAAAAGCAAAGAATCAAGTATCGATTACAAATCGATATTTCCAACCCTGGTTGTAGCCAAAATAGCCTATTTTAGGATGCTCCTAATTCTGAAAAAATAAAGGTGAACCGAAGGCACCTTTTACTGTTTTACTATGAGTACAGGGGCGTATTTAAAGGGGGGCCATTGTGCCATGGCCCCCCATTTGGGTCGTCAGGATTGTAAAATTTCATAGAAAAGTAAGCGAAATTGAGGCATGCCCCCCCCCCCCCCCCTTTGCAAGTTGGCCATAAGGTTTGATCACACAAAGGGCATGTTCTGTACGTTTCTTCTAGGCTTTGGGCTAAAAATCGGACTAAATTGAGTGAAGACCTTTTTTTTTATGCTCTATACCTGATTTTGGGCGGAAAATTGGACTAAATTTGAGTGAAGACCTTTTATTGTTTTGTTTTTGCTCTTCACCTGATTTTGGGCGGAAAATCGGACTAAATTTGAGTGTAGACCTTTTTTTTTTGCTCTTCACCTGATTTCGGGAGAAAAATCGGACTAAATTTGGGAGGAACAATTTCTGATTCAGATGTTTGTTCTAACCAAATTTTCTGAAATTTTTGGCCCCCCCCCTTTTTAAAAATCCTGCGCACGCTACTGAACGAGTATTAACCACAGGTGGGCACAAGTCCGTTAATCGTTAATCCGTAAATAACGAAGCTAACTTTTTCATTAACTCGTTAATCCATTAAAAAGTTTTTTCATGTTAACGGACTAAATTAACTTCCGCTAAGTGCTGTTAACGGACTAAAGTAACTTCCGTTAAGTTCTGTTAACTTCCGTTAAGGTTTTTATCGTTAATATCATGCAGCTTCGTTGTGCATTTGAACTTGTTTTTATCTTGAAATTAGACTAGACTGTAAAATGTAATTTCCGAAACACAAAAAGACCAACATAGCAATAAATATTTCCTTACAATCAGCTCAACATCGTCAATACGTGTTCTAGAAGCGAGTGAATAAAACGAAATGTAAATTACACGCAAAATGTTAACGGATTAACGGACTTTATTAACTTCCGTTAATTAAAGCTGAAAATAACGGATTAACGGTAAAGGAAATGTGAAGTTTGTTAACGGACTAATGGTTAACGAAGCTAACGTTTTGCATTAACATACCCACCTATGGTATTAATTACGCAACAAGCAGCTATGGGCAAAGGTAAACGATATAGTACTCGAGATAGCCTATCTTTTGCTGAAGAGATACCAAAGAAATCTGTAAAAGAACTAATCAATGAGGCTGTGGCTCTTCTAAGGTCAGGGCCCGCATGCAGAGATCTCACTAGTAGCACGATCTAAAAAGTCGTTCTACTTGCTAATAGTCGCACTAGAAGTAGCTTGAACTCTAGTCGTATTCAGAGATCATGCTAACATCTATACTAACTCTAGTGAGACTACCTAGTGCGATCTTTGAATTGTAGTGACCTTTGCATTGCTTTACGACCGAACTGCAACTTTAAAGTGAAACTCAACAGGATTTTGTACGTAAAAACTCGTTACGTTGCACTAGAAACCGCAAAAGAAAGGAGAAAGGCGTCAAAAAAATGTTACCTCGACATGTGTTATTGTAAGTTATTTTGATTACGAGCGTTAGGTTGGGATTACACGATCAGGTTTTTTGCACAATTTGTTTGCATAAAGAATTTTGGACCTATCACACCTAGACGCTATTTTCTTGAAAAACTTCTTGCCAGACGGAAGAATCTGGTTTTTTCGTCAAAAAATTGTTGAAGGTGTCACATGTATTTTTTCGCTGTTAAAGCATTTGCTAGGTTGTTAAGCAATTTCTTTGAAATTTGCCGCTGCGGCGGTTGTAGTATTATACGCTTCGTTGATTCATTGTTATTTTTCGTTCGCTAAATGCTACGAGCAAGTTCACAAAGGCGAAAAGCTGCAGCTTTTAGTACTAAATAGCTACACGAGTGAAATTTTTTTGGACCTGCAATGAAATGCAATAGAAAAATGGAAAATGTCAAAATACCTTTGCTTGTGTGGGACTCTTTAGCGTATAGCGTAGCTTTTTTCGTGCTATATCATCTATCACCAATAAAATCTGCATAATATTGCATGATTGATCAAATTATATTAAACCAGGTATGTTCTTTTCGGTACTTGCAGTTGCAGAGGCCTCAATAATTGGATGTCAGGGCAAATTAAAAGTTAATTATTTTTAAATAAGAGCGTTTTTGTTTGGTTTGTTATAAAATAAGCGAGAAATAGCTGAAAACTATCTACTGAAATTTACCTTAAAGGGACGGGGAACTCAAAATCAATGTTTTTTGAGTTTTGAATCGTGTTAATAGTACTTGCAACACTTTATAGAGATGATCCGGTGATATTTTTATAACTTTTTTCAAAACTGAGCTTTTTTGGTTTCTTCTCAAGTAGCTGTAAACATAGTAACATTTTCAATCGAGGTATCTATGACGTCATAATGACCTGTGACGCATGGTTCATTCATAATTATCCAGTGGACTAATCGCGTACGCGTAATAACGTTGCACCATTTCGGTCTGTTTTGAAGGAAAAAAGCACCGTCTTGCTGGAAAAGCAAGCGTGCTTTTTTGCTAATTCAATAGAACGGGTCTAGTGCAGTATTGCTTAGTGTACGAATGGAAAAGCTGAATGCAAACAATCGCTGATTTCGAGAGAACCTGCATTTTACGCGCTTGCAGAAAGTGCTCAATGTATAAAAACAGAGCTAAAATAAAACGTAAAACCAGATCTAAAGCTTTTAGATCTGGTTTTACGTTTTATTTTAGCTCTGTTTTTATACATTGAACCTGCATTTTATGTTGTCAGCGAAAATCATGACCACCGTAAAAATGGCGCTTGACCACACTGCCGACCATGTTAGTCGTAGCAAATACATTCATGCATTCTGTTATGCATTGTGCGCATTATCTACAACAAAAATCGGCAAGATGGCCGAGCGGTAACGAGCTCGACTCTGGTACGGTAGGTCTAGGTTCAAATCCTGGATCGGTCAAATTGGAGAGTTGCCAACGGCTCGCCACTGCTGCAACTTTTCTTCGAAAGGAGCTGTGTTGTCCAGGCGCAATGTCGCGGCAATGGGCCCCGCAAACTCGTTTCACGCTTCGGCGTAATACAGCGCGTGTAATGAAAATTTGATTTTTTGAACATATCTACAACTAAATTAGAGAATAAGAGCGGTTGTTATCACCAGGTCTACCGGGGATGGTAATCAATAATAGGTTAGCCCAGCCTCACTGCTCTTCCGGTAGAGGTTTTAAAGAAAGAATGAACAACGCTATTTATTCAACCTAACTTTTCGCTCGGCTGGAATACGCTCTGAAACCAAACTACGTACAGTAGTTTTACCGTAGCAGCGGACCTGGTTGCTACCGCAAAACTATGGCAATCACCAATCAAAATTGTCAGAATTGACCACCAATTGACGCAAAATAAAAGTTGATACCAGAGCGTATATGGCCGAGCATCTTCAGAGGGGAGATAACGGAGTGCCACGCACCCTCCACTACAAGCAAAAACAGTGCATACTTATACTTTACAATCGGCCTACTATACAAAATTTTATTCTTGTTTTCTGACTGTTTTTGCTAGAAGTAGATGGGTGCCTGACACTCCTTTACCTCACCTAGGTTGTCTATTAAAATCAGCAATTACAGTATTTGCATTCAGCTTTTCCGCTGAAACGTACACTAGGCTACATACAGCTGTGCTATACCGTCCTATAACTATACTATCGAATTAGCAAAAAAGCAGGCTTGCTTTCTAGCAAAACAGCGTTTCAATTTTCTTCAAACTTTTAAACTTGTATGCTATGACTACCATCTACACTTCTACACTACAAGGACTTGCTTACTGCTTCTAATCACTGAGGTCTCGAAGCACAAAAAAATGAAATCTGCACTAGACTTAGATGATGGCTTTTCGAAAAAGCAGCAGCAGAAATCGCAGCACAGGTTTTGGCTGACAACATAGGCCTACTGTGTTATGCAGTTTTTCTCTCGAAATCGTGTGAACACTGATGCTGTATATTTGTGCATTCAGCTTTTCCATTAAACCGTACATTACACTGTACTGCACTAGACCCGTTCTATTGAATTAGCAAAAAAGCACGCTTGCTTTTCAGCAAGACGGTGCTTTTTTTCTTCAAAACAGACCGAAATGGTGCAACGTTATTACGCGTACGCGATTAGTCCACTGGATAATTATGAATGAACCATGCGTCACAGTCCATTGTGACGTCATAGATACCTCGATTGAAAATGTTACTATGTTTACAGCTACTTGAGAAAAAACTAAATAAAACTCAGTTACGAAAAAAAAATTTAAACTATCACCGGATCAGCTTAGTAAGGTGTTACAAGTACTATTTAAATGACTAAACCTCGATAAGAATTACAGTTGTGTTCCCTGTCCCTTTAACTGCTAAAAAATGCAACAAGTTCTTTTGCCATTGGACACGTCAAATTTCAACAAAAAAATATTAAAATCATCAAAAACGTATCACTAATAGCATAAATTCGGCGCTAGCGTATACTGGGACGGAAACTTTTTTGCGATCAGGAAATTTTCAATATTTTAATTAAAATCACAAGCGCTGGCTTTCTTCGATTTCGCTAATTAAAAGTTCAATTTCATGAGGTGACGACGATGGCAAGTTAATTAACTATACTGCAGTTCTGGTTGGTAACTTCAGAATGAATTTGGAAAAGCCCTAGCACAAGTTTGATTTAGGAAAAATTGGATATCCGATACTCGAAAGTAAACAAAGCAGCGGGCAACACATTTACGTCTTTAAAGAAAAATGAGAAAACAGCAGGCACAATGTTAAAATACGTCATTGTCGATTAAAACAAATGAGGCAAAATTTCTTTTTGCACTTTTGCTAGGTAATCGTGAAGCATTCTTTTTCTGCCCTGACATCGGCACATTTTTTTGTATTCTGCGGCTCAATGTTTTCAAAGGCACGGCTAAAAGCTCAATTTTCTTCGTTGAGAACGGCGGCGCTTTGAAAACTTGCTGGGAAAATAGACCTCGGTTCTATGTCTCCGCAAAAAGTCAGCAAAACTTTCTAGCGTCTGATTTTTCCTTTTCACACGGGCTATTCAATGTAATTGACGATAGGTGCCCGCAATAGTGAGTCATGGACTTGCACGACGTTTCATACGATTGATGCCAGAAAATTGTGCAAAAAACGTGATCGTGTGATCCCGGCCTAAGAGTTAACAGGTTACTACAAAAAATCCCGGACATGTTTCGATATGCAGTAATTAAATGCTGTAGATTTCAATAACCAAAACAAAATACGTAATTTGACAACTCCCGCACTAAAAATTCCAATCAAAACTGGGGCGACATGACAGAACGTGCTAGCGAGCTCGTAAAGGCCATTCTCGCTCGCTAAAAACGCTAACGAACAAAAAATCTTCGTCGACTAACTGCCATTTCTGAGCCGTCTCGCCCAACACGCGTTAAAACGGCTCGCTCGAATTTCTTCGCGAGATGTTTGTAACTTGTGTTAGTACGTAATAAATACTCACATTGTGATGTCAGATGCATTTCTACTTCAAAATAATGCGTTCAAGCGTATTGTATGTACTACATTGTTATGGAAAAAGATACTTTAAGCTATGCGTGATTATTCTACGCAAGCAAATTCCTCAACTGATAATAATTAGTAAATGAACGACAGAATTTTATTATAGTTTTGGATCAATGTAAAATAAGAACAACTTTTCCATGCTATAAATTTTTAAATGAAGTAAAGCGCCTTTGAGGTTGTTGGTGGGTAAACTCATACGTTAACAGTAACTTTAGGTCTTTAGGTTTCAAAATTTTTCAAAAGTGAAGAAGTCGAAGTACACTCTTCCTTTTTAGAACCGGTAAATCTTGAGTTTAGACTGGCTGTTTTTAATTTTTTGCCGATATTCAGTCTCATTTGTTCTTGATTTTTTAAAAATTTTGAGAGCATTAATGTCAATTTCAGTGGGCATGTTTGAAACACTGTTTAATTCCTATAGCTCTGTCTGCTTAAGACTTAAGTGAAGGATTTTTTCTTGGTTTTGCAGCTTCGTAAAATTGCAAAAGCGAAAAAGCAAGCTTTTTTCAAGTTGAACAACTGCCGAAAAAATGTCTCAATTGCTTGCGCAGAGCAACAGAGCTTTATAATCTTGAATAGTTGCAATTTTGCTTGCAAACACAAGAAAATCACTGAAATTTTATCGTTTTGAATCAGCACGAATTTTAGTTTCTTTGATTAGTTTGAATTTTTTTTGTTTGTTTTTGGTTTGTTTTGCTGCCGAGGCTGGCATTGTTTTTAATTTGTTCTAAAATTTTGAGCAAAAATGAGCCTCGTGCTTTAGAAAATCGTTCTTATAAAAGGAGTGTGTAACTGTTTTTGTCAACTTGCACTACTTAGCATTTGTTTATCAATCGAAACAGCAAATGGTTCTCAATGCAATTCACTTTTTTTTGCAGTCTAATAGCAAACATGGCGACAATTTGAATTGATTTTCAGCAAAAATTCGCACAAGTTAGAAGTTTTCAACATTTCGCCATTAAATTTCTGAACCAAAAAGATTTCTCGCACGCTTAAAGAGTGCTTCAAGATCCTCTTTAAGTTGGCGAGGAAAATGTGACGTTTTTTTACTCGAACTGCTTTCCGAAATCGCTCGAAAAAATTTAGCGAGAAAGAATGACGTAACGGATTTCGCAAGGCTTTACATACACGTGCAAAAATGACCTCTTACGTTTAGCGAGTATTTCGTTCGTTAGCGCCTCTTTAAAAAAAACTCGATAATTAAAGCGAACGAGGAAATTTTTGTCATGTGCCCCCTGATCTGGATTTGAATTTGATTAAAAATTAAATTGTAAAATTATTATTCCTTAAATATCGTCACAAATGAACGGTGTTTCTAATTGTGCTAATGCTGCGAAGGGTTCTTTGGCTCATAGTCAAGTAGCTCTAACCAATAACATAACTAATTGTTCATCTGAAACAAGTAATTGTGATTCCAATAATTTAGACGTAACCGATGAGATATTTAGTCATTATTCCAAAATGTAGAAACTTGTCAACATATGAGCATCATTACCGTGTAATGATGTAATCATTATCGTGTGATTTTAATGACTCATTATTACCGTGTAATTTTAATGACAGCAAACTGTTTTTATTGCATCTGAACATAAAATCATTAGGTAAAAATTATGACAACTTAATTGAATTTTTGACAAATGTTCCTTTACGACCCCACATTATTTCATTAACTGAAACAAAAAAATAAAATAAAAGACAAGCCACTTGTAAATATTACCATTCCCGGATACACCTTTTTGCATGTTAACTCCGTCTCGAATGCTGGAGGCGTGGGCGTTTATGTCTCTGATTTATTACAGTTTAAGAAATTATCATTTGAGGCATCTTTTTCTGGCTCCGAAAGTATATCGATAAATTTAATTTATCCTGGAACTGATATTAATTACGTAGTTGGAACTGTTTATCGTCATCCGAATTCTACTGCATACATAGGTAGGCACGGTACTTTGCAAAAGTACCGCGGTACCGGTACTCGGTACTTTGCTAAAATTAGTACCGCGGTATCGGTACCGGTACTTTCAAATTAAAAGTACCGCGGTAGTACCGCGGTACTTTTGCGGTACTTTTTTAAAAAATTAAAAGAAAAAAAATTGGACTGATTAACCTCGTTTACTGGATTGTAAATCATCACTTTTAGCAATTTGGTTCGTTTCCGCGACTAGTGCGAACTCCGTAGACCTACAGTACGTTTTAGAGAAAGTTTGCCGTAGAATAGTAAGCAGTTGCAGTATTAGTATTACTACAATAGTGAGTACAGTACTAGCTAGTGATGAAATTGACTCGATAAAGTATCTAACTTATACGAACTACGGTCACCGGGCTACTTATTGTTCTAGACTTAGAGTATCTTGTGCCCAATAATAACCAAACAGCAGTCATCTCTAAAGCATCACGTACGTAAGTTGACACTGAAGGATACTCTGACGATCATCAGCTCCCAATTATTGCACAAGTGACATTTACACAAAACTTAGAAATTGGGGGATGAACTGCACTTTTGGAAAAGTGTACTGTTTTGATTTGTTTTTAGTCGATTCGTTCGACGCATGTTAATGGTGACTTCTAAAAAATTCTTTTGTTTCCCCGTAATGAGAACAATTTCAAAATTACAGCATTTTTTGTTGCTGTTGTATAGCATATTTATTCTCTTGTCACAACACAGCGTTAGACGCTAATTATTGCACAATCCACACACTTTCATTGTGATATTTACTTCGTGCCTGGAGGAATTTGCACCTGCTTAAGAGTTTCTAGTTTTCCAATGTCCCGTGAATTTCGATTTCTTACCACTGAATTTCTGGCTAGTTCGAAGCCACAGGCAGAGATAATCATCGTAAAGCGCTCAATCCAAGGACGCAACAACGTAACCAGTGTGTGGATTGAACACAGATTACGCATTTTATGCAATTAGAGTTGTCGCAAAAAAGCTTTAGCACTTTTGGCCATGCTTTTGGGGGACTTTCAAGAAGATTTTTTGTCTCTTCTGATTATAAAAAGAATTAGCTTTTTGGCTAAAGCCGTTAAAATACAGAGTGAGCCAAAAGTAGGTGGACAGTAAAAAAAAATTAAGTGTAACATAGTAATAGAAAACAGGTAAAATTAAAACAAATTTTAGTACTAAAATTGTAATTATATACTACAAATAACATAGTTGTAACAAAGTTAAAATGAACAATTCAATTAAAGTAACTGAGGCATAAATCTATTCCATATGCCGTCCACCTACTTTTGGCTCACCCTGTATTTATTTTTTGTTATGTTCAATTTCGGGTGTTCTAAAAGAGGTGCAATCATAAAAATTGATTTTTTGGAGATTAATTTGTGCGGTTTCAGGGGAGGTGGCACCCAAAAATTTCCAGAGACAAAACCGTGTTTTTTACTCGACAATTTTGCACAAAAATTAGATTACGTTGTTTTGCCCTGTAGAACTTATTAGAAGAGCGTACAATAATTAGGAAGAAAAAAACCTCATCGCGGCCAAAGCCAAAGTGGGGTTGGTGCAGATGAAAGGATTTTTGAGATAATTTTTCTGTATAAGTATTACCGGGTGAAATACTTTTGGCCGTATTATACACCGTTTGTGAATGAGAACATCTTCTTCGCCAAACGTTCCAGGCATATTTAAAGTCAAAAGCTAATATAAATGGATGCCGGCAGTAACGTGCAGTAAATTTTTCTTCAAGCATGCCCATAACCAAAAATTTGCAATGGGGAGGGGGAGACGTTGCGGGGGTCTGGGGGCGGATCCCCCCAACCACCGGAGGCAATTGGGGTTTGGGGCAAGGCTCCCAGCCACCGGAGGCATAGGGTGTAGGGGCGGATCCCCCAGCTCTCGAAAATTTTTTATTTTTTTGGCAAAAATAACTTAATTTTGGGCCTATTTTGATAAAAATCAATGCTATTAATACGTGGCATAAAATTAGCAGTGCAAAAAATCACTATACCGTACTAGTTGCATAAATGGTTTATGTGGGAGGTAGCTAAACTAGCTTTTGCTAGAATTTCAGTTCTCGTATTTACAAGTTGGTAAATCATAAAATCCTATTTCGGTAGTTTAGTAAACCTCGCAAGAAGTAATCTATTTCAGCTAAATTTTATAGTGAAAGATGTACGCATATATGGGGGCCAATCGAAGGAAGGTCGAGAAAAGTTGTTGAGCATGTTTCAAAAAGCGATCAAATTTGATTACCAATTTTAAATATGCTTTAAATAATTTTTTGAATCTATTCTAGAACAAAAGACAGTATCAGAAGTGCTAACAACGTAGTATTTTTCTTATTCTGCATTTTGGTCGGCAGGCCAATGTATTCACCCCGCGCCCCCTGGCTACGCTATTGTATTCACGCCTGATGTGATGAGTATTCATTGCGTAAGTCGTCTCTTACAATTTTTTCTTAGCGATTTTGCTTTTGTTTCGCCGGCCATGAATAGCCTACTGGTAATGCATTATTTTGCCATTGTAAGAAAACGTCAATTTTTCAAATAGGCCAGCAAACTGCAAACGCTAAGTCCCTGCTGTGGTAGTAGCGAGTAAGACCAACAGTTAAACACTAAATTAAGAAAAAAGATTGGTTGTTTATCCAATTTATTTGCAGGCATTTTCACAACGTTTCAAGTTTTTAATGGTACGTTCTTAAAATCCGTACTAAAAAATAAAAAAAAACTAAAGTACCGGTACGGTACCGCGGTACTTTGCTATTTTTTGGCGGTACCGGTACCACAAAAGTACCGACGGTGCCGGTACCAAAAAATGATGTTATGGAATTCTTGCATATGATGCTTGCATCTTGCATATACCACAAAACTGCCCACCTATGACTGCATATGATGTTATGGAATTCTTAAATAATATTCTCACTGAATTGAATCTAGATCATAAGCGTTTTTTTGTCCTTGGTAACATGAATATTAATACATCCAAACGAACAAACTGTAGCAAAGACTATCTAAACCTATTGAGTTCTAATTGTGCCACTAACATTATTGATGTACCAATTAGAGAGACAACTAGTTCTGCTACTGTACTGGATCACATAATCACTAATGAGAATAAGCATCAAATCTTTCCTGCGGTGGTCGATTATGACATCACTGACCATTATCCCGTCATGGCTTTAGTGAATAATAAATTAAACCACAAAAATGTTCAACCTGAAATTGCCAGATCATTTGCAAACTTTAATAGAGACAGCTTTAACAATGATCTTCAAAAAAGAATAAATAGCTTTATGCCTAAAATTCTCACCATTTCGGAAAACAATGTTGACGATATACTCAATGAGTTCTACTTGTTGACAACATCAACCATCGACACCTATGCCCCTCTTAAAAAACTTTCAAGAAAACAGAGACGTTTAAGAAGCAAACCCTGGATCACAAAAGGCCTTCTTATTTCAATCAAAAAGAAGCAAAAGCTGCATAAAACAAACTACATCTTTGGTTCAATTAATGAAAAACTGTATTATAAAAGATACTCGAATCTGCTGACTAAAGTTAAAAATCTTGCAAAAAAAACTTTACTACTATCAAAAACTGGACGACTACAGCAACAATTCTAAAAAAACATGGGAAATTTCGCGCACATTATTGCCTTCTAAATCTAACTCAACAGCGCCGAACTCTATATTAGTTAATAATTCTTGTTTAAATGATCCTACAGATATTGCAGAAGAATTTAATAATCATTTTGCCACTATTGGAAAATCTTTAGCGACCAGCATTAGTGATGATAACAACAATGATGAATTCCTTAATTATTTAAAAAATCTATGCTCATCTTCCATATATTTACAATCTACATCTCCACAAGAAGTAATAAATTTAACTAACTCTTGAAATCAAATAAGGCAGGTGGGCATGACGATATTCTTCCCTATTTTCTGAAAATTTCAGGTTATATTATAGCCTTGCCCCTTTCACTAATACTAAATTGTTGTATTACTTCAGGCACATTCCCAGGTAAACTAAAATTAGCTAAAGTCGTTCCTGTTTACAAGAAACGGCCAACTGATCAATTAACAAACTATCGACCAATCTCGCTATTATCGTCTTTAAGTAACATTTTTGAACGTATAATTTGCAACGGACTACTCTCCTTTTTTACCTTTATGAATACAATTGTACAAACCCAGTATGGTTTTAGACATAATCGCTCTACGATTCACGCCACGCTAGATCTTATAACAACGTGTTATGACAACTTAAACTGTAAAAAATTTTCTGCATTAATATTCTTAGATATCCAAAAAGCATTTGATTCAGTTTCAATCAAAAGCTAGTTAAAAAGTTAGAATATTATGGCATTCGTGGCGTTGCCAACTCACTAATTTGTTCATATTTGCGTAATCGAAAACGGTATGTTTCAATTTATAACAAGAGATCCTCTGAGAAATTGGTCGCATATGGAATACCTCAAGGTTTTATATTAGGCCCCCTTCTATTTTTAATTTATGTAAATGACTTTCCCTCGGCTATGCAAACTGTACCTAGATTCTTTGCTGATGACACTGCTCTTTTGACAACTGAAAACAATGTTGATAATTTACAACACTTGACTAATTCAGAATTGTCAAGAGTGTCAAATTGGATGTTGGCAAATAATCTAGTGGTTAATAAAGCTAAAACTGTTGCTTTACTTGTCTTTCCCCAAACAAGAAAATCAACAACCTCGCTTACTTTAAACTTTGATAATCAAATTGTACGACCTTCGGAATTAGCAAAATGCTTGGAAATTTTTGTTGATGAACACTTATCCTTTAAGCCTCATATTATATTTTTGGAAAAGACGATTGCACGTTCTGTTGGAGTTCTTGCTAAACGGAGCTACTATCTTCCATGCAATACGTTAATGATTTTGTACTATTCTCTCGTACATACTCATTTGCATATTATGCGTTGCCATTGTGGGGTGCAACATATAAAAGCTATTTAATAAAGTTAAAAAGGTTACAAAAGAAAGCCTTAAGAATTATTTGTAAAACTAAAATTAGAGGTAGAATAACGCCACAATATTATAAATATGAAATTTTAAAACTTGAAGACTTGTACAACTTTGAAATTGCAAAATTAATGTATCAGTTTACTCATAGCAAATTACCTCTCAATTTTAAACATTATTTTGCCTATTCATCTGATGTTTCATCCTATTCTACCCGCCACACCTCTAGCAATGACATTTTTTTACCGCGATTTATGAGTTCAAAAACCCAACAGTCCATAAAATACATTGGAGCTAAGGTATGGAACAACATTCCATCTGATCTTAAAAATAAAGTTTTAAGAGTCTTATAAAAAGTTTCTCCTTAGTAAATACAAGAACTAAATTTACTATTGCGTATTATAACAGTCTGCTGTCATTTTTTTTCATTACCAAATATTTAGTTATACAAATTAATATTTTACTGTAATATTTTGAACTTAATTAAGATATTTGCCTGTGTTGCTGCTTGACTTGAAGACCATTTGTCCCTTCGCAGCCTCCCGTTGCTGTTTATCATTGTGCAATTCTGTGTTATTTTGGTATTTTTATTGGCAACAAAAATAAAGTGTTTTGTTCTGTTCTATTGTCTTCACTTGACTAACCATTGTTGTTTATAAAGAGACAATCACCAGTAATAATTGCAAAAAAAAAATGTAAAAAATTATTGTACGCGGTGCTGTGTTGATGCTGTTACGTCAAGCAGATTTTAGTTGCCACGCTGCGTGGCGCGGTGCACCAACAGCAGCGCGCGGCCGTGTACGCTGCGCTGTTGCCATCTCTAACCAGTAGAGATGGCGGATAACAAAAAATGCATGTGCATGCGGCGCTGTGTCCGCAAACCTTGTCTGCATGCTGCACTGCACCGCATCCAAGCACAACTAAGTTCCTGCCACACCGCACCGCGCCACAAGTTATCGATTCTTAAAATTTCCACAAACATCAGAAAAAAAATTAGCTCTCTAGCTTACGTCATATAAAAAAATTGATTTTTGGGGTATCATTTTGGACGGTTTTCGAAGGGGCGGCCCTCTCAAACGACGTCAAAATTTTTGTCGTTTAAACTTTTGCTGATACGAAAAAAAAAACTATTGCTCCAACTTGAACCACTCAAAAAATATATTTTTGGAAGGTCCATTTTGGGGCCCCTGGAGGGGGGTGGTACCCCCAAACTATGTCAAAACATTTTTGCTTAAATATGTACTGATATAAAAAAAAACAATTGCCCTAGCTTGAGCAATCACAAAAATTAATTTTTTGGGCCTCATATTGGGGGGTTTCTGGAGGAGTGGCCACAAAAAATTTTGGGAGACAAAATTGCGTTTGCAGCTTAACAACTTTACATAAAAAGTAGATTCCGATGGGTTGTGGTTTAGGGGAAGAAGAGCGCACAAGATTTAGAAAGTAAAAAGAAAAAAAAACTCATCGTGGCCAAAAGTGGGTTGGTAGGGATGAAATGGTATCTTAAGACATATAATAACCTTGTGAAATATTTTTTGCCGTATTTATGCCGTTTTTGAACGAGACCATTTTTTACATCAAAGTTTCGAGTTGGTTTTCGGCTCCTAAAATTGAAGTCACGAGACTCATTGCCTCTAAATTTGGCACAAACATAAAACTTATTAACCTTAAACTGCTGTTAAAATTTCATACAGCTAGACCTAACTGTTCTCGAGTTATAAGTAAAAGTCTGAAACTTCGCACTCGTTAGCTTTGAAAATGGCCGAGTCAAAACAAAGGAACACGCAACTCGAGGTCCGTCGTTCTAAATATACTGCTTTTATCTGCCTTGTGTGTGTTTTCTATCAGGTTTTCTGAACCCTGTTTTGGCAATCGAAAACAATCTACCAGTCTACCTGATGATTTATGAAACTACTGTACTAATCCTGAACCAATAGCCCAAATACTGGTATGTCATGTGCTCTGCATGCTGTCATAAGTTACTGCACTCATATTTAATCGTCTAACTTGATAAGAACAACGTTGCTGCCTCCCAACGTAAGCCAATATATGGGTATTCAATATTACCGGTAGGTAAACTATCGATAACTTACGTACTTATCCATGAACCTGGAACCCTCTAATCACCTGCTATTACGTAGGCTATTCTGTCATTGCAACTTTGTATAGCCTAGTCTTCCAACTCTACCACATACCAGATAGTTTACAGACATATAGGATAGATGCCATGATCTGTTGACGAATAGGCTACACTGAACTAACTCTGTCACTCTGAAATGCAAGCGCATAGAAACTGTTATCTAGCCTTGGGCTTGTACCATTAGGACCACAGGCCTACTGCATACAGGGTAGGCAGTAGCGTAGCCAGGGGGGGCGGGGGGCTATAGCCCTCCCATTGGCCTGTCACCTAAAATGCAGAATAAGAAAAATTCCACGTTTTTAGCTCTTCTGAGACTGTTTTTTGCGCTGAAATGGACTAAAAACTGATTTAAAGCGTCTTTTGAAACATACATTCAGGGGGGAGGGCTAATTTTTCAAAAAGTAAAGTCACAAATCAATGAAAATTTTGTAAAATGCCCAAACATAAACAATCCAATTTGATCGCTAGTGTAAAAACGCCAAACATAGTTTCCATCAATAAATATGTTATACTCTCAGGAATAAGGGGGGGGGGGGGGCTATTTAGTGATAGTTATTTACCAATCACTTCTCTCAAATATCTTTCCATTAGCACCCCCCCACAAATATTTTTCTTTATAAAATATAGACGAAATAGATTACTCCGTGTGAGTTTTATTGAATTATAGAATTTTATGATTTACCAGCATGTAAACAAGAGAACTGCAATGTTATCATTAGCCACTTCCAACATAGCCCATTAATGCAATCAGTTGAATTAAGTTGCGCAGCCAATTTCTATGCCACGTTTTAAAAGCATTTTTTTTATTAAAATAGCTCTAAAATTAAGCTATTGTTGCAAAAAAATGCAAAAATTTTTGAGCGCTGGGGGCTCTGCCCCCACACCTCCATTGCGAATTTCTGGCTACGCGCCTGAGGGTAGGTATGTGGCTAGGCCATAGGTGGTCACAAGTCCGTTAATCGTTAATAACGAAGCTAACTTTTTCATTAACTCGTTAATCCGTTAAAAAGTTTTTTCATGTTAAGGGACTAAATTAACTTCCGTGAAGTTCTGTTAACGGACTTAATTAACTTCCGTCAAGTTCTGTTAACTTCCGTTTAGGTTTTTATCGTTAATATCTTGCACCATTCATTCATCGTACCGGTACAAACCAATTTGCACTGGTAACACGTGTTGCGTATTAGCACGAGTTTTACGGAAGAAAGCGAAGAAAGGAACTCTTTTGTGGCAAATAATAACCTGCAGCCTATTAATTATCGCTGTTTACAATTTCCAAATATTTTCCAATCGCAGCTTTGTTAGTGCATTTGAGCTTATTTTTATCTTGAAATTAGATTAAACTGTAAAATGTAACTTCCAAAACACAAAAAGACCACCATAGCAATAAACATTTCCTTACAATCAGCTCAACAGCGTCAATACGTGTTCTAGAAGCGAGAAAATAAAAAGAAATGTAAATTACACGAAAAATATTAACGGACTCTATTAACTTCCGTTAATTAAAGCTGAAAATAACGGATTAACAGTAACGGAGGTGTGAAGTTTGTTAACGGACTAGTGGTTAACGAAGCTAACGTTTTGCGTTAACTTGTCCACCTATGAGCTAGGCTATTGCCTTTACTCTGATGATTGATTCCCAAAAACCTGTTTTATCTACATTTTTTTTGTCTGCCTTTGTTTCATTTTATCACCAAACGTCCAAAACTTTTCCCAGCCAAGCCGACCAAAACCAAAATCTTTTTGTTGATGTCAAAAAACATGATCAGCCAATCAAAACTAAGTTTGTTGAAGCCAAATAGCCTATTTTGGGAAGCTCCGAATTCTGAAAAAATAAACTTCAACCGAAGGCACCTTTTACTGTTTTAGTAGCCTAACCCTATGTATTGTCGCAAAATGGTATTGTTACTGTCTTCAATTCATATTGCAGTTAAATCATGACTAACCATTGTTGCACATAAAGAAATAATTCATCAGCAATAATTGTAAAAAAAATGTAAAAATTATCAGAGGTGGAGTCGAGGACACAAGGCTCGAGGCCAAGGACACAAAAAATTCGAGGCCAAGGCCAAGGACAGCCTTTCCGAGGACAGACCCTCTTGAGACCTAGGACAGGAATGCTCGAGGCCAAGGACCAAAGACACAGGCGCAAGCGTTCTCGAAAAAAAAAAGGTCTTCAAAAATTTTTTTCAGGCGATCTCCAATTCATTGGCGTACCCAGAATTTTTGATTGGGGGAGGCCTAAACCGCAAATCACATGCAATGACGTCATCAAAATTTTTCCAAAGAGGAAGTTTTTGTGGGACAAAGATATCGTATGATGGAAGATTTGAAATCGTTGTTGCCTGTTTGCACGTAACCAGGATTTTGCAAAGAAAGAGGGCTTAAATTGATAGTTGAAAAATGCCAATATCTAACTTTGGGAACGTGTTGAGAAAGCTTTTGTAACTCAAATGTATCACAGACTGGGGTTTGGGGGCGGGGCCCCCAGCCGCCGGAGGCTTTGGGAGACTGGAGGCGAAGCCCCCAGCCGTTCAGCGATTTTTTGTAATTTTTTGGAAAAAAACGCTATTTTAATGCCATTGGATCACATTTCGCAAGTGTTCAGAGCCATTCGAAAGCACTAGATTTTTGATATATGAAAGCCAATTGAAAAACTCAAATTGTTTAATCCTCTTTTTACTTGCAACTTAAGTCCAAAGCACGTTTAACATTAACATTTTTGAGTTAAATTTTAATTGTAAGTGATTTGGTCCAGGTAGGTGGAAGTAAGATGCATTGTCCCTGGCTACGTTTTAGCAGTAAATAATAATCCACTCGAAGATTTTCCTTAGAAATTTTTGTTGTGTCATGAATATAACCAGTTATTGGAGAACACGTTTGCCAGGCGACCCAGGCCCCCTCAATTGAAGTTCAATGATTCGTTCAATCAGCATTTTCCATGGCTAATTTTTTTAAAAAGTATTTTGAGCGTAAAAACCGGTGAGGTTGGAAGTGAATTACTGAATTGTTTTTGAAAAATGGTACAATAGATGGTTACGTCTACTAACCATGTTATTGCCTGGCCGTATTTACATCGCGCTAGGCCCCTGGCACTTTGGAGATTTTCGCATCATCTTTCTGCCAAATACAGGTGAAGACCAAAAAAATCATACGATTTCAGCTCGGGGCCGCTAGCTGGTACTGCGTCATATTATGGTAAATTGGCCCTGATTAATGAATTACGTTCACAAAAAGGCTAGACGTGGGCCTGAGATAGCAACTTTTAGGACGAAAACTCTCCATTTCTTCCGGGTTATACGTTTAAATTGGCTGGCAAAAATTAAATTGAGGGGGACCCGGTGCCCTTGGTCTTCAATATTGTTAATTAGTTATACTGTTGTCAGCGAAAAATACTAAAAAGAAACTGAAGAAACAATAGGCTTTGTTGTCACATTTTTGTCATTGGTGAAATTTCAATTGCGGGGGAGGGAGCCTGCCCCCTTCCCCATGCCTACGCCTTTGCTCCAAGTGACGAAAACAAAAAAGGTGCTCGCAAATTTTCCGTGAGGTTTCTGGCGTTTTCCAACGAAATTTCAACTGTTCAAAGAATAGTGCTGTCCTAGAGCAATTTTCGAGGACTTGAGGCTTCGAGGCCAAGGCAAAGGACTTCAAAATGTGTCCTCGAGGCCAAGAACGTTCTTGAGGACTCCACCTCTGAAAATTATAGTACGCGGCGCTGCGCTGACGCTGTGACGTAATACAGATTTAGGTTGCCACGCTGCGCGGCGCACCAACAACAGCGCGCGGCCGCGTATGCTGCGCTGTTGCCATCTCTAGTTTATATCCTATCATTTGGTTGTTTCTTCGATTTTAACACTTGTGACTGAGCAGATTACTACCTACCACGTCTTTTCGAGGAAGTGATGTTTGTGATCCCCCATTTTGTGGCTGATCACATGTATTCTTGATGAATTTTTAGATCTATCCACTACTTGTTTTGATGTTTGGGAGTTGGTTCTTGAGAATTGCCTGTTGGCCTGATTTCCTGCTTTTCTCCTTTCAGCTTTAGGTCTAAAATTTTGTTTGGTTTCGGTGCCCAGCAAAGTCTTCCATTTTCTGAGCCAAATTTTGCTTCTAAAAAAATTTTTTTGGCGCAAAACTCATGACCTATATCAAAGCCTAATTTGCACATATCTTTGTCGGCTCACTTAAACTCGAGACCGATTTCAACGTTTCATTTGCATTTTGATCGCTGGCAAAATGATAATTTTGACTTGGAAGCTTATGGCTGGCTTTGCCTTTTTGCTTTTTTGTTTTGGCCTTCTATTTTTTTGGCTCGGCCTGTTTGGACTACTTGAAATTCTATCAATAGTGAGAAAATTTTTTGGTCTTTTACTCGTTTTGATTCATGCCAGCTCAGCTGCAAAACTTACTCTTGCAAAAATATGATTTAGAAACATAAAGCTATATTATTTATTTATTTTTTTATCTGTGTTTTAATTTTTTAATTTAACGATATGAGGTCCCTGCTTCTTCCCTTTCTCCTTTTTCTTTTCCCCCTCTCTGCTGCTATTGCTTGCTAGTGTGTTCTCAAAATTGGGGTTACTGAACAAAATTTTTAAACGGGGACTAAAGGCAAAATCAATAGCGGTATCGAAAGTTAGGCCAATCGCATAAGACTAGATTAGCGTTGACTCTATCCTTTTTGACCCATCCGTTGCAGAGATATTCTACTTCAAACACGACGTCGATGACTCCAATGTTATAAATTTTAATAATTTTCATTGGCAACCCTGTCGTTGATAAGCATTAAGGTGCGTTTAGACTGGACGCAAAGCAACGCGAAGCGACGCAAAGCAACCAAAATTTGACGTCATCGACAGCTCGCGAAAGGTTGCGACCGCTCGCAACCTTCGCGAGCAGTTGCGCAACAGCGCTTGCTAGCAGGCTGTAGTAAGATAACCAACTAATTCACTGATTGGATTTTTACGATCGCAGTTTGCTAGAAAATAATGTATATGGTTTATTTGTATGGTTTAGCGCCTATTTATCAGTCCAAAGAGTAGGTTGTTGGCAAAGTTAGATTCGCGATAGCCCTAGGCTAGCCAAGTTAATTTGGATCTAGACAGCTAAGGCTGTAAATCCTAGAGTGATTTTTCATAGCTTTGCTGGATCTCAGAGCTTCATTATAATGAATACACCAAAGCAGTAGGCCTAGCCCCACGACATCTAGCTTTTAAAACAAACCTTTTATTCTGTGCAACATAGCAGAAGCTATTGTATCAGTCCAGTGGTTCTTTTGGCTGAGCAGCTTTTGCTTTTTTATCTTAAAGTAAACTTAAACTAACATGATGTTGTTGTTTTTTTCAGAATATAATATAACCCACCAACAGGCTAGTTTTGAGTGTGTTGATAGTGTTTTTACCCATTGTTTGTTAGCTTGTTGTTTTTAAAGTAACCACAATTGAACAATTCCTTGAATACTGGAAAACTCGCAAAACTTTTTTCACTGCCTTCTTGACCAAGCCAACTTGGTGAATAAAACTGTATTTAGAATTGGTTTCAAGCTAAACTGCTACATACAAGAGCTAGATAGATACAAAAAATCAAAAAATTCCTATGAACTTTTGGATTGGCCTAATTAGTAGTCACTTCTTTGAATAGCTACAAATATGGACTTTTTTTTTGAATGTCCTCTTAAAAGTCTTCTTGTTTCTAAAGGTTCGTGACCGTGATCAAGTTGAACTGGAAGCAATAGTTCTGGACTACCCCAAGTTTTATAATCATGAATATTGTAGTCTGGTAGTGATTTTTCACTCCAGTCCTAATTGATTAAAATAGAAATGTCAAGTGTGTTAAATATTCATTTACTGTGTCTTTGTGTAATATCTGAATTTAGTTGTTTGTGAATTTCAAAACATTTTTACTGCCTATTTTGAATTAGAGTTATTTTATTTTTACTGTCTCTTAAAATTTTTACTGCTTTACATGGTGAATAAAGTGACAAAGTAAACAATTTTAAGTCTGAAGTTCAATCATTGCAATTGTAGTCAGTGTATTTAGATAAACTAGAAAGCCAATATATATCTAACCAGTAGAAAGTGAGTTCTGTTTTTTTGCTGAGGTTACTATTATTGGTAGAGAAGTACCCGCCAAGCAAGTTCATTACTATTGTTCCATTCTCTAAACTAAACAAAAAACTTGATACAGCATTTATAATAAAAATAATTGGGCTGGGGAAGGAAGCGTCAGTTACATGAAAATGTGAGAACTAACAACACTTTTATTCAGATGCTTGAGTAACAATTTTCACATGAAAAAAACTAAATGTTTTTTTATCAAGGGCATAACCAAAAACTTGCTAAGAGGGGGCTTGATCTTACTCCTATAAATTTGTCAGTATCTTACAAACGGTGGTTTAGAGCGAAGCGCTTTGAGGTAAACGCAACGTAGCCTACTGGTACCGCAAGAAAATGCAAACTAATAAAATGCTTTCGATAGCATTTAACTTCGCACTAAACATCGATAAGCGCTCCGCTAGCGAATAAAACACCAAACTTAGTTTTAGAAGCTGACTTTTCCTCAAAGCAACTGCTGGTATCAGGTATCACTGTGCTAAATTCTTGTCCTTCGATGATAGTGTCAAATCATGCAAAAACTGCAATGTTTTTTTGCTTTCTCCAGCAAATCAACACAGCAATCCATTGCACAATAAGCAAAAAATCCACTGCATAACTGATGACAAATCCAGCTTTCAGTTTCACTCATAGCGTTAACATTGGGAGTCTTCATAAACAGCACTAAATAACACATACAAGAAACTGTTTAAGCTTACTACAGGTATCATAACATGCTTGTCTGAAAAAGAAAAATCACATCAAAAAAACAACATAGTCAATGATTTAAATGTACCTGTAGACTAGCCTATTGGTTTACACTCTATAAGATACCGGTAGATCTACCACTACCATAAAGAGACATGGATGGTGAAAGCGTTTAAGGATTTGTTAACTGAGTAAACACCTAAAGAGAACTTTTGACATCTGCTTTCAGCTTTTTGCGTTTCTGCATTAAAACCCAGAACTGTCTTCGTCAAAACAGATTAGGGCAAGTTTTCAGTGGAAGGATCTAAACAAATCATTGATAGCTAGTAAATAGGCTAAGTACTACTACGTTTTTGAAGAAATGACTTGTCTTTTCATTTCCAAATTCGATCTACTGTACTTCGTTTTTCACTTAAACTTTACAAATTTTTTTCTCAAGATTGTTTTGTTACCTGAGCTATTACTTTAGACTCTTCCTCTCGGTTATTGCGTGATAACATAATATAAACTCCATCTTCGTTTTACCAGTAATTCCAGCGAGCTATGACGAAACAGAACCTGTGTCCTGTGATTACTATAATAGCGCTTCAATAATAACGTACACAAAGCTTTCTGCTCATTGAATACATTTTAAAAGTAAGTTATTAAAATTAGCCTATGAAGCGACCAGTCGCGAAGATTAGCAACCACTCGCGAAGGTTGGCAACCTTCGAGAGTGACGTAATCGACCACTCGCGAAGGTTGGCGAAGGTCGTCAACCTTCGCTTCGCGTTGCTTCGCGTCCAGTCTAAACGCACCTTTAGCGTCCAGTGGTGGCCTTACGAAAGGGGGGGCCCTGTGCAAATTAAATGGGGGGGCCTTTTCTTTACACACCACTTTACCATGACTTATCTGCACCTGCAATTAAGCGCAACAATCTATTTCACAAATAACAAGACCAGAAGACCAATGCTATTGCAGCCCTAATTAAATCAAATGTTTGTTCATAAGTTCCTCTCATCTAGATTATCAACTCTATTAATTGCAATAAATTAACGTAAACTATCAGCAATTGCTTTCAGTATACTAGTGTTATAACAGAATATGTTTGAGTACTTAGCAATAATGTTTGAATGCTTTATACTGCTCAGCATATGATATACTGCATATACGTTTGTCAAAAACCTATTACTGCCAGTTGCTGAAAGCAGTTGAAAAAAAAAAACAAGTGGAAAAACGACTACCTGAGTCATAGGCGTATAGCCAGGAGTTTTGATTGGGAGGGGGGGAGCCAAACCACAAATTACATGCAATAACGTCATCAGAAACTTCGAAAGAGGAATTTTTTGGTGGGGCAAAGATATCGTCGAATGGAAGATCAGAAGTCGTGGCCTGGTGTTGGCATGTAACTAGGAACTCGTTCAAGGAGAGAGCTTAAACCAATAGCCTAGTTAAAATGCGAAATTGTGTAAATTGGGAGACGTGCTTAAGTAAAGAAGTGTACTGTAATTCAAACGTATCACAGACGGGGGTCTGGGGGCTAAGCCCCCAGCCGCTGGACGATTTTTCGTAATTTTTTGGAAAAAAAAGTAGTTTTAATACCATTGGATCACATTTTGCACATTTTCAGAGCCATTTGAAAGTACTAGATTTTTAACATATGAAAGCCAATTGAAAAAACTAAGTTGTTCAGTCCTCCTTTTGCTTGCAATTTAAGTCCAAAACACATTTAAAATCTTGCATTTTGTGGGTAAATTTTATTAGTGATTTGGCCATGGTAGGGGGAAGTAAAGTACAATCCCTCCAGCAATATTTTAGCAGTATAGCAATTCAGTCGATTATTTTCGTTATAGATTATTGTTTTATCTTGAAAACAACCAGTTATAGGAGTACATATACGGCCAGGGGCCCAGGCTCTCTCAATTCAAAAATTTGTTTAATGAGCATTCCCCTTACTGAAGCTAATTTTTTTCAAAAGTATTTTGTTGCATAAAAACTGGCGAAGTGGAGGTGAATTGTAATTGAAAAATATACAATAGATAGTTACGCCTACAAACCATGTTATTGCCCGAGCGGATTTATTTTGAGTTGGGCCCCTGGCACTTTGAGATTTTTGCAATATTTTCGTGCCAAATACAGGCGAAGACCAAAAAAAGTCTTATCTGAGCGCGGGGCCCCTGGCACTGTGCCATGTGGTAAATCCGTCCCTGGTTATTGCATTACGTTCATAAAAAGGTTAGATGAGAACCCCAGTTAGCAACTTTTAGGATAAAAACGCTTAATTTCACTCGGGTTATACGTTTAAATTGGTTGGTAACATTAAATTGAAGGAGCCCTGGCCCCCTGAAACAGTATTATTGTTGGGGGACCATTTAAATTAGAGGGCCATATAAATATTCTTGTAGGGGCCCCATTTAAATTGATTGGCAAAAATTAAATTAAGGGGCCCTGGCCCCCTGGATCAATATTGTTGTTGGGGGCCCATATAATTATTATTGTTGGGGGGCCATTTTAATTGGTTGATAAAAATTAAATTGAGAGGGCCCGGGCCCCCTGGCTCAATACAATTGTTAATTACTGTTGTACGAGTGTACTGTTGTATGCGAAGATGCTAAAAGAAACTGAAGCTGAAGCAACAACAGTCCTTTTTGTGACATTTTTATCATGGGTAGCATTTCAATTGGGGGGGCCCCTGGCCCCCCCCCCCCCCCTGGTTACGCATATGACCTGAGTAGCCTAACAGTAGCAAGCAAAAAAAAAAAGAGTAGTAAGTTGACTTTACCAGTAAATTTTTATTATTTGTTTACTAAATCTCATTTAAAAGTTAAAAGTAATATTGTCTTGGAAAGGGGTATATGTGTAATAACGTTTGGAACAAGTGCATCTGGAGGGAGGGGGTACATATGTAATGACACTTAAAACAAATGTATAAACTTTTTATCATAATTTGCTACAGTTTTTCATAATCAATTTTTTTCTGCGCGTGGTAGGTCAAATGGTGGGGCCCCCAGAAGTGGGGGGGCCCCTGTGCATTTGCACACTTTGTACATTCCTAAGGCCGCTACTGTTAGCGTCTTAGAGACACCTTCGCAGTTCTATCCTAAAGCAACACTTAGGCTAGAACGCTTGCATTGAGTCGTATCGCTGCGCACTAATCAGTTTGATCTTATTAGCACAACAGATTTGAGTTGGTGAAAGAAAAGAGCAGACTTTTCGGTAGCCTAGCAATTTCCGTAAAAATCAAGCTGGCAGATACATTTCAATCTAAATCCTACCCTAAACCAGCAATAAGGTTTTCATTACAAGGCTACCCACAGGGATTACAAATTCATACCGGATAAAAAGACTATCAATACTTGAGTAGGCCTATTGTCAGAGGTGGAGTCCTCGAGGACGTCCTTGGCCTCGAAGACGTCCACGAGGACACATTTTGAAGTCCTTGGCCTCGAAGCCTCTAATCCTCGAAAATTGCCCTGTCCTCGGCTCGAGGACAGCTCTATTTTTTGAATGGTTAAAATTTTGTAGATCGGCTGAAAAATGTTTTTCTAGATCGTTTTTTTGTTGGAGAACGACGGAAAAAAAATTTTTAAAACCTTTTTTTGTAGAAAAACACTTGCATTTGTGTCCTTGGTCTTGGCCTCGAGCATTCCTGTCCTTGGCCTCCGATTTTTTGTGTCTTTGGCCATGGCCTCGAGCCTTGTGTCCTCGACTCCACCTCTGCCTATTGTATTTGCTTACTGTATGTTGTGATCCTAGAATAAACTTTTCCATCTAAGTTGAAAAGAATGGCGTATACTAGCCTACTCTAATAACTCTACTAGACTTACTTTCGTTTGTTCTTAGACGTTTGTTACCGAGGCTGTCGTACAGTCTACTCTTTTTTCCAGCTCGGTTCTATTCTGCTGACCCGATCAAACTGATTACTACGCAGCGAAACGACTAAAATGCAGTAGCCTAATTATGGACTCTTTATTAGTGTAGACTAGAAACTGACGCGCGAAGAAAAAACAAAGAGAATTGAAGAGAAAAAGGCTCCTCCCGCTGCGAAGTTTTTTTAGCCATGCGTGAATTATTCGACACGATAAGGTTTTTCGCAGTAAGTTCAAATGCACAGTACAAGCAGAAGCATAAGAAAACTTGGGCAATTCGAAGCTTACAACTGCAGCCATGAAGCTAGATCAGCCAACTGAAAAAGCCAAAAGAAGTTTCCAGTTGAATTAATAAATCAGCACGAAAAAAGATAGATACAGAGGTGGTCAAAGTAGCCGAAAAACAAAAGTATTGCTACTTAGGGTGCGTTTAGACTGGACGCGAAGCAACGCGAAGCAACGCGAAGCGACGCAAAGCAACCAAAATTTGACGTCATCGACAGCTCGCGAAAGGTTGCGACCGCTCGCAACCTTCGCGAGCAGTTGCGTAACAGCGCTTGCTTGCAGGCTGTAGTAAGATAACCAACTAATTCACTGATTTGATTTTTACGATCGCGGTTTGCTAGAAAATAATATAAATAGTTTATTTATATGGTTTAGCGCCTATTTATCAGTCCAAAGAGTAGGCCTAGGTTGTTGGCAAAGTGAGATTCGCGATAGCCCTAGGCTAGCCAAGTTAATTTGGATCTAGACAGCTAAGGCTGTAAATCCTAGAGTGATTTTTCATAGCTATGCTGGATCTCAAAGCTTCATTATAATGAATGCAGCAAAGCAATAGGCCTAGCCCCACGACATCTAGCTTTTAAACCAAAACTTTTTATTCTATGCAGCATAGCAGAAGACCAGTCCAGTGGTTCTTTTGGCTGAGCAGCTTTTGCTTTTTTGTCTTAAAGTAAACTTTAACTAACATGATGTTTTTTTTCAGAATATAAAATAACCCTACCAGCAGGCTAGTTTTGAGTGTGTTGATAGTGTTTTTACCCATTGTTTGTTAGCTTGTTGTTTTTAAAGTAACCACAATTGAACAATTCCTTGAATACTGGAAAACTCGCAAAACTTTTTTCACTGCCTTTTTGACCAAGCCAACTTGGTGAATAAAACTGTATTTAGAATTGGTTTCAAGCTACACTGCTACATACAAGAGCTAGATAGATACAAAAAATCGAAAAATTCCAATGAACTTTTGGATTGGCCTAATTAGTAGTCACTTCTTTGAATAGCTACAAACATGGAACTTTTTCTTCTGAATTCTTAAAAGTCTTCTTGTTTCTGAAGGTTTGTGACCGTGATCAAGTTGAACTGGAAGCAATGGTCTTGGACTACCCCAAGTTTTATAATCATGAATATTGTAGTCTGGTAGTGATTTTTCACTCCAGTCCTAATTGATTAAAATAGAAATGTCAAGTGTGTTAAATATTCATTTACTGTGTCTTTGTGTAATATCTGAATTTAGTTGTTTGTGAATTTCAAAACATTTTTACTGTCTCTTAAAATTTTTACTGCTTTACATGGTGAATAAAGTGACAAAGTAAACAATTTTAAGTCTGAAGTTCAATCATTGCAATTGTAGTCAGTGTATTTAGATAAACTAGAAAGCCAATATATATCTAACCAGTAGAAAGTGAGTTCTGTTTTTTTGCTGAGGTTACTATTATTGGTAGAGAAGTACCCGCCAAGCAAGTTCATTACTATTGTTCCATTCTCTAAACTAAACAAAAAACTTGATACAGCATTTATAATAAAAATAATTGGGCTGGGGAAGGAAGCGTCAGTTACATGAAAATGTGAGAACTAACAACACTTTTATTCAGATGCTTGAGTAACAATTTTCACATGAAAAAAACTAAATGTTTTTTTATCAAGGGCATAACCAAAAACTTGCTAAGAGGGGGCTTGATCTTACTCCTATAAATTTGTCAGTATCTTACAAACGGTGGTTTAGAGCGAAGCGCTTTGAGGTAAACGCAACGTAGCCTACTGGTACCGCAAGAAAATGCAAACTAATAAAATGCTTTCGATAGCATTTAACTTCGCACTAAACATCGATAAGCGCTCCGCTAGCGAATAAAACACCAAACTTAGTTTTAGAAGCTGACTTTTCCTCAAAGCAACTGCTGGTATCAGGTATCACTGTGCTAAATTCTTGTCCTTCGATGATAGTGTCAAATCATGCAAAAACTGCAATGTTTTTTTGCTTTCTCCAGCAAATCAACACAGCAATCCATTGCACAATAAGCAAAAAATCCACTGCATAACTGATGACAAATCCAGCTTTCAGTTTCACTCATAGCGTTAACATTGGGAGTCTTCATAAACAGCACTAAATAACACATACAAGAAACTGTTTAAGCTTACTACAGGTATCATAACATGCTTGTCTGAAAAAGAAAAATCACATCAAAAAAACAACATAGTCAATGATTTAAATGTACCTGTAGACTAGCCTATTGGTTTACACTCTATAAGATACCGGTAGATCTACCACTACCATAAAGAGACATGGATGGTGAAAGCGTTTAAGGATTTGTTAACTGAGTAAACACCTAAAGAGAACTTTTGACATCTGCTTTCAGCTTTTTGCGTTTCTGCATTAAAACCCAGAACTGTCTTCGTCAAAACAGATTAGGGCAAGTTTTCAGTGGAAGGATCTAAACAAATCATTGATAGCTAGTAAATAGGCCAAGTACTACTACGTTTTTGAAGAAATGACTTGTCTTTTCATTTCCAAATTCGATCTACTGTACTTCGTTTTTCACTTAAACTTTACAAATTTTTTTCTCAAGATTGTTTTGTTACCTGAGCTATTACTTTAGACTCTTCCTCTCGGTTATTGCGTGATAACATAATATAAACTCCATCTTCGTTTTACCGGTAATTCCAGCACGCTATGACGAAACAGAACCTGTGATTACTATAATAGCGCTTCAATAATAACGTACACAAAGCTTTCTGCTCATTGAATACATTTTAAAAGTAAGTTATTAAAATTAGCCTATGAAGCGACCAGTCGCGAAGATTAGCAACCACTCGCGAAGACTCGCGAAGGTTGGCAACCTTCGCGAGTGACGTAATCGACCACTCGCGAAGGTCGCCAACCTTCGCTTCGCGTTGCTTCGCGTCCAGTCTAAACGCACCTTTACTCTGAAATCCACTTCAAGTGAAAATAGAAGTACGGCGAATTATTTTCACTTAAGTGAAAGTAGTCCAAATTAATTCTCTGTAATGAAAGTAGTTTCACAGTATAAAACTGTCTCAATTGCTAATGCTTGTACCCACCAAAAACAACAAATTTTTGAAATAACTCGCCATATCTCAAGATTTTATCTATAGTACAAATTTCACGTTCGAGACCTATACAAACATATTTTCAATAAGCAGTTTTGCCCGATAGAATGAGAATAATTTTTTTTTTTACGTCAGGTCGTAGTAAAATCATGGTAAACTCACCAAATAAAACAACTTCGTTACTGACTACTTCTGGATATGTACTATAAAAGAACCTCTTCATTAAGGTAACTGAAAAATCGAAATCCAATTGAGTGTCAAATTTGACAAAACATGAATTGTGCCATGGCCCAAAAACGGGGGGGTCATGGCACAACATCCCCTCTATCTGTGCTACTCACTGTACATGCGGTTGCAGGATTTTGTGCCCACATAAACTCGAAACTTGACCATAGCAAGTTAGAGTATAATCAGGGCCGTAGCAGACGGGTTATTTAGCGGGGCTCAACGTGTTCGTATTTGCCATTTACGGAAGTACAGTAATATGAAAACAATTGCACTAGGGCGTTCCCATATCAGAAAGATTTATTCAGTTTTAGAAAAAGTACTTATAAATGGAGTTGAATCTTATGTAACAAAAAAGAGGTGGCAAAATTGGATAGATATTTTTTACCGCAAGTTGCGGCTCTGTTTAAAACATTTACAAAACACCAAAGATTTACGTACCGGTAGTAGACTATAATAGGCTTCCCCTTTCCTGTATAAGGTCTGTAGAATGTTAGTCGAGGTTCCGAGATTCTAAACTCGAAGCTTTTCAGGGGTCATTATAGTCTGTTTTTAGAGTAAAGACGTTTTAGCCGAGACGCATGAACCTAACTCAAGTGTCATTGATGTGGGTCGTGCGTTTCAAAACTTTACTGCAATTTACAGCACCTTACGTCTTTCTGAGATCTAAGGGTTTTTATTCTTTTCTTTTTTTTAAAGATTTCTATCTCTCGCTTGTAGGGAGCTGCTATCGTTAAAAAAGGATACCACTTAATTGCTAGCATCACGCTTCTCCCGTTCGATCTGCTCTAACACTATTTGCAACAAAGTGTATTTTAACCTAGCCTACCGTACATCGTTTATATGAAGTCTATAAGCCATAGCATTAACCTAATCGAGTCTATGGTCTATAAACATTTTGCTACTTAGGATAGCTTATGACTGATTGTAAAGAGTCTATGGTGCAACCAAAGCAGACAGAAACTGAGACTTTGATAGCAATATCGAGTCAGTGAACCGTGAAGAAAAAAAAGACAAAACCATCAATTTCTGGTCTACTAATAAAGAGTCCATGGCCTAATCGTTGCTTTAGGATAGAGTTGGGAAGGAGTCGCTAAGACGCTAATGTTTATCAGCGACAGGATTGCCAGTAAAAACTATTAAAATTTATAACATTGGAGTCATCGACGTCGTCTTTGAAGTAGAATATCTTGGCTCTAGATGGGTCAAAAAGGATGGAGTCAACGCTAATCTAGTCTTATGCGATTGGCCTAACTTTCGATACCCCTATTGATTTTGCCTTTAGTCCTCGTTTAAGTAAAGCTTTCATAGCAATAGGTGGCTACAGACACGAAGACAAAATCAGTCCTTTTGCAGTCTTCTTGTGTCTGTTTGGTTATAATTTTTAACTAGGATTACTTTATGCTGAATGTGCTTAATGTACTTTTTTTTGCATTACTTTGTGCTGTTTATCTGTAACAGGTAACAAAATAAATTTCAGTTCAGTTCGGTTGGCATATTGACCGAAACAGCGCTATCCTGAGCAATGGCATGGAGGGTTATTATCAGAGGTGGAGTAGAGGACACAAGGCTCGAGGCCAAGGCCAAGGACACAAAAAAATCCGAGGCCAAGGCCAAGGGCAGCCTTTCCGAGGACAGACCCTCTCGAGGCCAAGGACAGGAATGCTCGAGGCCAAGGACCAAGGACACAGCTGCAAGTGTTCTCAAAAAAAAAAAAAAAAGGCCTTAAAAAAAGTTTTTCAGGCAATCTCCAATTTATCGGCGTACCCAGAATTTTTGATTGGGGAGGCCTAAAGCAAAAATCACATGCAATGACGTCATCAAAAATTTGCCTGTTGGCACTTAACCAGGATTTTGCAAAGGAAGAGGGCTTGAACTAATATAGCTGAAAAGTGCAAACACGTACCTTTCGAGACGTTTTGAGAAAGCCAGTGTAACTCAAACGTATCACAAAAGGGGGGTCTGGGGGCGGGGCCCCCAGCTGCCAGAGGCTTTGGGAGACTGGGGGCAAAGCCCCCAGCCGTTGGGCGATTTTTTGTAATTTTTTGGTACAAAAAGCTATTTTAATGCCATCAAAGACCTTCTATTGAATCACATTTCGCACATGTTTAGAGCCATTTAAAAGCACTAGATTTTTGACATTTGAAGGCCAATTAAAAAAATTAAGTTGTTTAATTCTCCTTCTAGTTGCAATTTAGGTCCAAAACACGTTTAACATCTTGCATTTTGGTGTTAAAGCACGCACGAAAGGCAAGTCTTTGCTATTTATCAAAATTAGCCTGATATTTTGCAAGATGAACATGGTCATTATATGTGTTGACCTCTTGTTTGACACAATACCGGTTGAAAATCACCATAAAAAACTTCAACACAATGTCAGAAATATTGTATCAGTAACCAAAAGCATTGAAGTCATTACCTTATTTTTATATCTTTTTAACTCACCATTTGAGAACTCAATTAGACATAAGAAATAGCTAGTCTTTGAAAAAAAGCTAATAAGCTCACAATTAACGCTGCAAAATTTAGTGCATAAAACTGCCACACAAAAACCAAAAACCTTTCGTGATGGTCATCCAATAGCTGTAAATAGTGATGTCAAGTACTTTGTACTATAGATTGACTACAACCTTAACTTTGACATTCACCTAAAATTTGTTGAACGTAAAATCGCCTACGCAGTAGATACACTCAATAAATTGAAATGCTATTTCCCAAAGAAAACTCTTTTGCAACTCTATCATTTATTATTTTATCTTTATTTTCTCTATGCGATTCCCATTTGGGGTTTTACCTACAAATCTTATCTTCACAATGTTTCAGTTCTCCAAAACAAAGCGCTTAAAATTGTTACCCAGACCAGAGATGGAACCGGTCAGGATTTTCTCGACCCGACCGGTAAATTTCAAAATCATCGCCGGTTGACCGGCCGGTCGACCGGTTTCTGACTGGCCCGGTCGACCGGTTCTTTTACAGAAGGTTTTTCTTCACTATTCAATATATTTAATGAAAACTTTTCAAAAGGTGGGGAGGCATGGGTGAGGTGTTAAAATTTGTGACTTTAGACAAGGGTTTCAGAAAAAAAAACGCAAAAAAATTTTTGCGTTTTTTGCAAAAATGACTCAATTTTATGACCTGTTTTGGTTAAGTTTCGGTTTGAAAGACCTGTTTTGAGTAGCGCAAAACGTGCACAAAATAAATATAAAAAGTACTGGAGAGCACAAGCTAAACTATTAAACGTTCTTTCTGATGATATATTGCGAAAGGCCAAAAATACAATTTTTTTAGCTCTTGGTAACAGATTATTTGCCGAGCAGCAAACACTAAACTTTTTTTCGGCAGTGCTGCCTTTGCAGTTACCAAAAGATAAATGAGAAAAAAATAACAACAGAAGATTGGTAACAGTAAAAACATATGAACATCACAATACTTATACTTTTATACCCAAAAACATTAAATGATGGAGAAATAGTATTATCTAATATTAAAAATTATGTCACTAACAGCGTCACTAACAGCGTGAAAAAAAGGAACATTGAAAAATTATGTCAGTAACAGCGTAAAAAAGGAATACTGAAAAATTATGTCAGTAACAGCGTGAAAAAAATTAACAACTACAAAAATAATATTCATAACAACTAGGCTACTTCACTAACAGTTTGAGAAAGTATGAAAAGGATCTATTGCAAAACATTATGTACTGGAAAAGGTTTTTAGCTCCACATAGATTTATATTACTTGTTCCGTCCGTATATAAATCTCTGTTGAGCTAAAAACCTTTTCCAGTACATAATGTTTTGCAATAGAGCCTTTTTATGCTTTCTCAAACTGTTAGTGAAGCAGCTTAGTTGTTATGAATATTTTAAATTTTTTTCACGCTGTAAGTGACATAGTTTTTCAGTGTTCCTTTTTTCACGCTGGTAGTGACATAATTTTCAATATTATATACTGTTATTGCTCCATCATTTTAATGTTTTTGGGTATAATAGTACAAGTATTGTGATGTTCGTATGTTTTTACTGTTGCCTATCTTCTGCTGTTGTTTTTTTCTCATTTATCTTTTTGTAACTGTAAAGGCAGCACTGTCTAAAATTGTTCCGAAGAAGCTTCCCGGTTTGGGAGGCGAAACGTCAAACCAATAAATAAACTCATCGGTAGTACGAAGTGGTTATGAATAACTATCCCGATGAACGCAACGCGTCCGTTATTTTCATTGAAAACACCAAACTGTTATGACATTGGCTAGAAAACATTCGAAATATAATGTGCTCCAGCAGCTTGTAGAAATGCTGCTGCTTCAGAACAAGCCCTGGCTAGTTAGATGTAAAAAAATAAGAGCTATGTCTTTCTTGCCCAGTGTAGAGTGTGGTAAATTTAAGTTGAAAAAAGCTTTTCCAAGCGGCAAGATTTTAGCATGTACTAAAAAATCTGTAATCTGCTCCACTTCTACTCTTAAGCTGATTAAAGTTTAATTGTACGTGATTTGGTCCAGGTAGGTGGAAGTAAGGTGCATTGCCTCGTGCAACATTTTAGCAGTAAATGAAAACCCAATCAAAGATTTTCCTGATTAGAGATTTTTGTTTTGTCATGAAAATAACCAGTTATAGAAGTGCAGGTTAGGCCTGGGGGGCCAGGCGCCCTCAATTGAAGTGCAACGATTTGTTCAATTAGCATTTTCCATGGCTAATTTTTTAAAAGTATTTCGTGCGTAAAAACTGGCGAGGTGGAGGTGAATTAATGAATTGTTGTTGAAAAATAGTACAATAGATGGTTACGCTTACTAACCATGTTATTGCCGAGCCGGATTTACATCGCGCTGGGGCCCTGGCTTTTAGGAGATTTTCGCAACATCTTTCTGCCAAATGTAGGTGAAGACCATAAAAAGTCTTAAGATTTGAGCGCAGGGCCCGTAGTTGGTACTGCGCCATATTGTGGTAAATCCGGCCTTGGTTAATGCATTACGTTCATAAAAAGGCTAGATGTGATCCTGAGATAGCAACTTTTAGGATGAAAACTATCCATTTCTTTCAGGTATACGTTTAAATTGGCTGGCAAAAATTGATTTGAGGGGGTCCCCGGGCCCCTGGTCTTCAATATTGTTGTTCACTACTGGTGTAAGCGAAAAATGCTAAAAAGAAACTAAAACTGAAGAAACAATAGGATTTTTTGTCACATTTTTGTGATTGGTGAAATTTCAATTGGGGTGGGGGAGGCCCGCTTGGCTAAGCTTATGCTCCAAGTGACGAAAACAAAAAAGGTATTCGCAAATTTTCCGCGAGGTTTCTGGCGTTTTCCAACAAAATTTCAACGGTTCAAAAAATAGTGCTGTCTTCGAGCCGAGGACAGGGCAATTTTCGAGGACGTAAGGCTTCGAGGCCAAGGCCAAGGACTTGAGGCTTCGAGGACAAGGCCAAGAACTTGAAAATGTGTCCTCGAGGACGTCCTCGAGGCCAAGGACGTCCTCGAGGACTTCACCTCTGGTTATTATACTACCAAAGTGCATTTTCCTTGAAAAAAAAAATCTTTTTCCCACACGACTGTTTTGCTAGGTGGTAGTTTGGTCAAGAAATTGACTGAGCTCTATCTTTCTTCTTCTTTCTTCATTGTCCGCTTTTCCGCGAAGGTTGCGGGGCAGCTGCACCTCGAGATTAAGCCGCCACCCTTCACGATTTTCCATCACCTCAATCATTTCGCTTGGGTGAAGTCCCAAGCAATTCAATCCAAAATTCTCAATGTAATTGGCAGAGCTGGGCAAGTCCGCAAGTTAGTCTGCAAGTCCGCAAATACGCAATTGCGGACTAACGAAAAAAGTTGCGGACTTGCGAACTTTGGCAGTTTAAATTGTCGACTTGCAGTTGCGGACTATTTTTAATTTTAATCCGCAATTCCGCAAGTTTTATACAAATATTGAAATTTCTTACTATTTTTGTAAAATATTTATGTTTTTACCCAGTCAAACATAAGAAATCAATTTAATTTTTTCGAGTTCAAGTTCGGCAAAAATATCAAGTTTTTCGAGTTCAGGCTGACAAAAATACTAAGTCTGCTTTTCGACTTAATCGCTTTCTTGTTGTTGACCTGCTGTTTTTTCGAGTTCGGCACAACAACCGACTTTTTTCGAGTTTAAGTTCGATTTGGCAGCCCTTGTTCAAAATAGGGCTTTGTTGTTTTTTACCGTGAATTTACAAAATTTTAGTCACTGTTGTATCATTTTTTGTACTGGTAGCCAGTGCCGTCGCTACGATGGGGATCAGGGGTGCCGTACCCCCCCTAACGACTGCTTGTGCCCCCCATTTCGGTTTACTCAAAATGCTTTTTTGGAGCATCACGTAACGACAACACAACAGGCAACAATGGAAAAAGGAATAATAATTTTCAAACGTAATTTTTGTTTGAAGTTTTCTCGATTGTTTGCAAAATTGCTGGCCACCAACTGCTTTACACAAATGTGACCCAATAATCCGTCTTATTAACAAGCCTTTACGAATGTGTCGCGGAATAGTATTGTATGCTTACAAAAGCGTTACCGCTTTTTCGTTAGTGATTATGACCTAAAACAGTACGTGAAAAAATTTTTTAAAACACCAGCTGTTTTTGTTTTTTTTTTAGAGCGCACTCAAGATTTATTTTAGGTCGCAGTCAGTCGCGCAACCAGGGGGAAGGGGCTTAGGGGGCATCGGCCCCATTTAGCTAAGTCATTTAGAAAATATAACCAAAAAAAGCAGCGTTTAAACGTGTTTTGGACTTGACGTGAAGTATACGGGGATCAAGAGGCTAGATAATTTTAATCTTTTAATGACTTCTAAATTGTAGCAATTTACTGTAATTATTGATATGGTTTTAAAACGTGCGAAATGTGATTTAAATGGCGTTAAAATCGCTATTTTTGCCGAAAAATCGCGAAAATTACCCAGCAGCTGGGGGCTCTACCTCCTCTGTGCACACTTGAGTTGCAACGGTTTGTTCAGCACGGGGCCTAAATCAGACAAGTTTTGTGCAAAATACAATTATTTTTGGTTCAAGCCCCTCCCTTATAGCAAAACCCTGGTTGCGCTTCTGGTCGCATTTACTCTTCCAGACAGATTTTTCGAGCAATTGTACCGTCCGCATACGAAACGAGCAAATAAACGCTGCCGGGCTTATGTGTGTCTTTTTTCAAAATTGAATACAAAATAGTAGCTTTAAAATATCAGTTTGTATGTAAAAAAGTTCAGTCTATTTTTATAGTGCCCATCCGTTTTCGGCTTGGACCCCCTCACTTCATTTGGTCTGGCGACAGCACTGCTGGTAGCGTGTGGTTATCTCGTTCCTACAGTATTTATAGAAACTAGGGACTGAAAATTTAGTTATACAATTAGTGATATGAATGTTTTTTACCTACTACTACGTTTGCCTTTTCCTGCCTTGAGAAAAAAATGTTTTTTAGAATATCTTGTTGTAAGTGGAAATGCGGATTGTGCTTTGCTATTTGATGGCTTCTCACTGTAATCCAATGGCTTTTAATCTTCGGATCCCTAGCTTCATTGTAGCATTTTTAAGGTTTCGTCGGTGAATTGTGCATTATGCTTCCATGCAGTTTAGGCACCTACTGTATAAGCATAAGCGCAACCAGGAGGGCCTGGGCCACAGCCCCCCTAAGCCAAGTCACTTAAAAACTTTAACCAAAAATACAAGCGTTTAAATCTGTTTTGAGTTGGACCTGAGAGTAAGAGGGGTTGGGCAATTCTTAAGTTTGCCATCCAAAACAGCAGCTCAATAACAAGTCATGCTGTGGTACATTTACTGCAATCAACGATTGTGAGTAATTTTTTTTTATTGCGTGGAATGTATCCACCATACGCTCGCTATACTTCCCACCAGTCACAACTTTTGACTTATGTTTACTAATTAACTATGAGTAGATCGGTTCGGGACATGGCTGATTGCAAAACTTTTCTACTCGGTTCATAAAAAGTTGTGGACTTGCGGTGCGGACTTCGAGATTTACGAAGTTGCGGACTTGCGGTTGCGGACTTCAAGAATTACAAAGTTGCGGACTTGCGGTTGGGGATTCAAGAATCCTGAAAAGTCGTTGCGGACTTGCGGTTGCGGACTAAGGTTTTAAACGTGCAATTGCGGACTTGCGGTTGCGGATTAAGAAAATTGAAATTCGGTTGCGGATTTGCGGACTGCGGACTTAAAAAAAAAACTTGCGGTGCCCAGCACTGGTAATTGGTCCATCTAGTTGTAGGTCGTCCAATAGGTCTTTTCCCATTTATTTTGGCAAAGTGAAGCTGGTTTGGGGAAACATCCCTAAGGCATTCTGCTTAATCGAAATTTTCTAATTGCTATTGATATTTACTGTAGATGTTCTTGAACTCTAGTGCTCAGTTGTCCTGAAGACATACCGATGTATGTCTTGTTCGTGTTACACGAACATGTGAATTGATAAACAACTTTTGAGCACAGAGCCACAGAAGTTCGGGATTTTAATTCAAAATAAGATTTGACTTTGAATGATTTGTAGATCGGGATAATCTCAATAACCACTTGAATCTTGATTGTTTTTGAAAACTCATCAACGAATCGCCGTGAATCAAGCCAAATACGGAATATCAAGCGGATCAGACCCGGCGCCACGGGGGGGGACATTCCGGGGCCGTGCCCCCCAAATGACTGCTTGTGCCCCCCAAACGACTCCTCGTGCCCCCCAAGCGAGGACTGTTCCCCGAAGAAATTAATAGGCTCGGGGCTACAGGAGTGCAAATCGAGGCCTGAGACTCGCATAATAGTGCTTATTGCTCTAGAATTCGTGAGCAAGAACTGTTTATTAGTAATTTTTAGGTGGACTCACACCGAGTTTCATGAAACATCACGTATATTTTGGAAAGAAGACCTTTTTTTTATTTTGGTCTTCACCTTAGGATTTGTGGACAATCGGACAATTTTTGAGATGAAAACCAGAATTTGTTGACATTTTTTTGATGAAGACTTTTTTTTATTTAATCTTCACCTTTTTCGTTTGATCCACACTCGTAAATTCACATAAATTCCCCCCAAAATTTATTTCTGCCCCCCCCCCAGTCACGCTATCATGGCCCCGGGCCTGAAGTGGATATTCATGGGTAGACTTAATTTTTGGTCGGTATCAACGGAAGACTGATAACTACCATTATGGCTGTGAAACTGTTGCACCAGTTTGTCAAAGAACCTGCTGGGATAACCAGTAGCCTTAAACATAGCTTTCATGCTTTCTACTTCATTTCGAAATAGTGTGTTGTTGGAGCATATTTTTTGGCGCGATTCAAAAGACATAGAATCAAACCAGATTTCCCTTTGAGTGGGCAAAATGTATCGAAATTTGCAACAAATTGGCATTACTTGGTTTCTTCCAAAATCCACGTGTCCATGCCTGTCATTTAATTTCAACGTTCAAAAAAGAGATGGTTTCAGAAACATGCTCTACAGCGAATTGGATATTTTGATGCTGGGAATTGAGAAGGTCTAAAAATTTTGAGAAAGGGGTATCATCATGAAAAACCGCAACAATGTCGTATACATAGCAAAGACATAACTTTGGCAGAAAGTCTAAATTCGAATTGAGCAAATTATTCTCCATGTATGCAAATAAAAAATTGGCAAAAGTTGGACTTACAGTAAACAGGAGCCCATTTTGACTCCGTCAAGCTGTTCATAGAATTTATTCTTGTACATAAATGTTCTTTTGGTAACTAGCCTTAACTCTTTCTTTACATTGGCTAGTTCTGGCTCGATTGGTTTGAATATGTTGTATCAGTTATAATTTGGATCGTTTTTCCTCTAAATTGGACGTTCGTGAATAAGGATGAGACGTCGAAACTGCGTAATTTATGAGCAGGATCAAATTCTCCTTGCACACACGGAGCATAAATTGCTCAATTCGAATTTAGTCTTTCCACCAAAATTATATCTTCGCTATATGAATGACATTTTTGCTGTTTTTAATGATGATACTTCTTGCTCAGAATTTTTGTACCTTCTGAATTCCAAGCATCAGATCAAATTAAATCTTTCATTGTACTCGGTGTATTATGCTGAAGTGTGTTACGAGTTGGCGGGGCACATATCCGCGTCATCGCGCCCGGGCAGCACAGCTCCTTTCGAATAAATGCTAGAAACACGTGGATTTGTAAGAAACCAAGTGATGCAAAATTTATTCCTCAATTTCATTGCATTTTGCCCACTCAAATGGAAATCTGGTTTGATTCTACGCCGTTTAAATATGGTTTGATTCTATATCTTTTAAATCGTGTCAAAAGAATAGGCTCCAACTCATAGGCGTAGCCAGGATTTTTGATTGGGGGGGGCCCAAACCACAAATCACATGCAATGACGTCATCAGAAACTTCAAAAGAGGATTTTTTTGTGGGGGCAAAGATATCGCAGAATGGAAGATCAGAAGCCGTGGCCTGGTGTTGGCTCGTAACTAGGAACTCGTTCAAGGTAGAGGGCTTTAAATCTAAAGTTTAAGTGTGAAATTGTCTAAATTTGGAGACGTGGTTGAGTAAAGAAGTTTACTGTAATTGAAACATATCACAGACGGGGGTCTGGGGGCGGAGCCCCCAGCCGCCGGAGACTAGGCGGGTCTGGGGGCAAAGCCCCCTGCAGCCTGGCGATTTTTCGTAATTTTTTGGGAAAAAAAGCTATTTTAATACCATTGGATTACATTTTGCACGTATTCAGAGCCATTTGAAAGAACTAGATTTTTAACATTTGAAAGCCCATTGAAAAAATTAAGTTGTCCAGTCCACCTTTTGCTTGCAATTTAATTCCAAAACATGTTTATAATCTTGTATATTGGGGTTAAATTTTGTAAGCGCTTTGGCCCAGGTAGGGGGAAGTAAAGTACATTGCCTCCTGCAATATTTTTGCAGTAAACAACAATCCAGTCGAATATTTTCCTTAGAGATTATTGTTTTGTCATGAAAACTACCAGTTGTAGGAGTACATATACAGCCAGGGGGCCCAGGCCCTTTCAATTCAATAATTTGTTCAACGAGCATTCCCTTTTCTGTAGCTAAGTTTTTTCGAAAGTGTTTTGTTGCATAAAAACTGGCGAGCTGGAGGTGAATTGTCATCGTAAAATGTACAATAGACAGTTACGCCTACAAACCATGTTACTGCCCGGGCCGGATTTACATTGAGTTGGGCCCCTGGCACTTTGGGATTTTTGCAATATTTTCCTACCAAATACAGGTGGAGACCAAAAAAAGCCTTATCTGAGCGCAGGGCCCCTGGCACTGTGCCATATGTTAATTCTGTCCTTGGTTATTGCATTACGTTCATAAAAAGGTTAGATGAGGACCTCAGTTAACAACTTTTAGAATAAAAACTTTATTTCACTCGGGTTATACGTTTAAATTGGTTGGCAAAAATTAAATAGAGAGGGCCCGGGCCCCCTGGATCAATATTATTGTTGGGGGCCCATTTAAGTTCTGGACCATTTAAATATTGTTGTAAGGGACCCATTTAAATTGGTTCGAAAAAGTTAAATTCAGGGGGCCAAGGCCCCCCTGGATCAATATTAATGTTAATTACTGTGGTACGTGTGTACAGTTGCGTGCAAAGATGCTAAAAGAAACTGAAACTGAAGAAGCAAAAGTATTTTGTGACATTTTTATCATTGGTAGCATTTCAATCGGGAGGGCTCGGACCCCCTGGGCCCTCCTCCCTTAGCTACGCCTATGCTCCAACTACACATTATTCTAAAATGAAGTAGAAAATATGAAAGCTATGTTTAAGGCTACCGGTCATCCCAGCAGGTTCTTTGACAAACTGGTGCAACAGTTTCATAGCCATAATGGTAGTAATCAGTCTTCCGTTGATACCGACCAAAACTTCTGGTAAGTCTACCCATGAATATCCGCTTGATATTCCGCGTTTGGCAAAGATTCACGGCGATTCGTTAATGAGTTTTCAAAAATAATCAGGATTCAATTGGTTATTGAGATTGCTGATTATCCCGATCTACAAATCATTCAAAGTCAAATCTTATTTTGAATTAAAATCCCGAACTTCTGTGGCTCTGTGCTCAAAAGTTGTTTATCAATTCACATGTTCGAGTGACAAAAACAAGACATACATTGGCAGCATGTTCTCATCACAACTGAGCTCTAAAGTTCAAGAACATCTATATACATAGGTGGGCACAAGTCCGTTAATCCGTTAATAACGAAGCTAACTTTTTCATTAACTCGTTAATCCGTTAAAAAGTTTTTTCATGTTAACGGACTAAATTAACTTCCGCTAAGTGCTGTTAACGGACTAAAGTAACTTCTGTTAAGTTCTGTTAACTTCCATTAAGGTTTTTATCGTTAATATCATGCAGCTTCGTTGTGCATTTGAACTTGTTTTTATCTTGAAATTAGATAGGACTGTAAAATGTAACTTTCAAAACACAAAAAGACGACCATAGCAATAAATATTTCCTTACAATCAGGTCAACATCGTCAATACGTGTTCTAGAAGCGAGTGAATAAAACGAAATGTAAATTACACGCAAAACGTTAACAGATTAACGGACTTTGTTAACTTCCATTAATTAAAGCTGAAAATAACGGATTAATGTTAACGGAGGTGTGAAGTTTGTTAACGGACTAGTGGTTAACGAAGCTAACGTTTTGCGTTAACTTGCTCACCTATGTCTAAATATTAATAGCAACCAGAAAAGTTCAATTAAAGACCTATAACGTCCTGCATTCTGTTTACATGGCCAAACCATCTAAGCTGAAATCTTTCAATTCGGAGAAGCAGCGCCTCGATCTTTAGAGATTTTCGAACCTCAGAGCTACGCAGTCGCGTAGCCTGAAATTCGAAATGGGGGGCTGCTTGGGGGGTCTTGGGGCGGAGCCCCCCGTGCTCGAAAATTTTGCGTTTTTTTGCAAAAACAACTTCATTTTAGGGCTATTTTGATTAAAAAATTATGCTTTTAAAACGTGGCTTAGAAATTGGCAGTGCAAACAAGATTAAACTGGTGGCATAAATCGGCTATTTGAGAGGTAGCTAATGGTAAAATGTTAGTTCTCTTGTTTAGATGCTGGTAAATTATAAAATGGAATAGTTCAATAAAGCTCACACAGAGTAATCTATTTCGTATACAGTTTATAGAGAAATATAATTGGGGGGCTAATGAAAAGAGATTTGAGAGAAATGATTGGTAATTAACTAATACTGAATAGCCCCCCCCCCCTATTCCTTAGTTTATAGTATATTTGTTGATGACTCCTATGTTTAGCATTTTTACACTTGCGATCAAATTTGATTGCATATTTCTTACCATTTTCCAAAGTTTTCATTTATTTGTTGGTTTTATTTTTGACAAATTAGCCCCCCCTGGATAATTGTTTCAAAAGATGTTTTAAACCACTATTTAGTCCAATCCAGAGCATAAAACAGTCTCAAAAGTGCGAAAAACGTAATGTTTTTCCGATTCTGCATTTTGGTCGACATGTCAATGCGGGGGGCTATAGCCCCCCCCCCCCCAGCTACGCTACTGAAGCTACGCACCTTGTTAAATAGTGTAACATTACTCCTTGGATACTTGGACGCTTGCACTTGTGATCGCTTTCTAAGTCATTACTCATGATTCTCGACCATAGATGAGAATGGGGACAAAACTGTTTTGAAAATTGAGAGCTTTGCCTGTTTTTGACAATTCTCATTTTACTGAGCTCTGTGTCTAAACAAAATAGTTATGATTTGGGCTTTGCTGGTACCGTTATCAATCAATTTTCCGAGCCTGCCTCTGCAAATGTTGTAATTACGATGACTCAGGGCCGGCGCCAGGATAGCGTGACTGGGGGGGGGGGGAGCCGAAATAAATTTTGGGGGGCACGAAAAGTTTGCGTATGTGAATTTTAGAAGGGCACGGAGGCACGAGAAATTTATTCCGGTGTGGATCAAATGAACAACGTGAAGGTCAAAAAAAAAGGTCTTCAGTTCAAAAATTTCTACAAATTCTGATTATCGTCTCAAAATTCTTGCGATTTTCCACGAATTCTTTAGTGAAGACAAAAAAAAAGGTCTTCGTTCTAAAAGTTTTATGAAATCGGGTGTGAGTCTACAAAAATTACGAAGTCCTAGGCCTCGATTTGCACTCCTGTAGTCCCGAGCCTGTTAATTTCTTCGGGGCACACTCCTCGCATGGAGGGGGGGGCACAATTTTCGTTTGGGGGGGCACAAGCAATCATTTGGGGCGGCACGGCCCCGGAATGTCCCCCCGTGGCGCCGGGCCTGCGATAACTTAATTGTGGTCCTCGGTTTGCAGTGAATTTTAGTGGAGTTTCAAGCCTTTCATTTCGTTGTTTCTTCGATTTTAGCACTTGCGACTGAGCAGATTAACGCCTCCCACGTGTTTTAGATGGAATTGATGGTTGTGATCCCTAATTTTGTGGCTGATCCCATGTATTCTTGATGAATTCTTAGATTTATGCAGAGCTGGGCGCCCGCTACTTGAACTGCCGCTATTTGGCAAAAAAAGCAGCAGCGCTACAGCTTATCGCTACTCAAATAAAAAAGTAGCGCCGCTGCCGGTACTTGCATGCAAAACAGCGGCCGCTGCCGCTTGTCGCTGCCGCTACTTTAAAAAAATAAATATCAAAAAGAGCGATAGCATTCAAATACCGTATCTAATGGTGATATTTTTCATGCTTTTAAATTTTTACTTTATTTACGAAAGTTAATTACTCGAGCTTTTAAAGTATTGGTACAAGTTACAATCGGCATAAGCAGGCTTAAAGGGTAGACAAGTTAGCAAATCATCATTTAATTAGTTGTTGGCATACTCCTTTCAAAAAAACAAGCATTTCAAAATGCTGGTTGGTCAAACCAGCGCTTTGAAAATTACTTAGGAAGTTACCCTAGAAAGTTACACCAGGAAGTTACATTCCTTATCGCATTTTCTACACAAACAAAAGGCAATAAGAAATAGTTTAAATCACTATCGACCCAAATAAGTCAAGGTTTCACTAAAGTATGGTGACATACAGTGTTCAGCTTCTATGCAATTCTGTCCCGGCTCTTATAGCTCTAAAGTAGGGGATCTGTTTATCACACGCTCGGTCCTCAACCACTAAAATAATTCCTCGTGTAGAGATCTGACAGGAAAATTTATCAATCGACCTAGTTATAAAACATTTCTTGGAGTTTTGTAGAAATGGTAGGTGAATTACATCCCTGCGATGATTTCGTTCAAACTTTGACACAAAAGTAGATCGAGCGTTTAAGAACAGGTGTTTACGAAGTTGAAGGAGGTACGTAAATGACGTGTTCTATAGCGCTGGCAACATGCTACGCGCGTCGCTGCTATATAGAGTAGACGCATGTTAAAGGCGGTGATTCATCCAGCCAATTACGGTGGTTTATAATAGCTAAAATTGAATTATAATTTTTGATATTTTTTGTTTTAATTTTGAGGCTGCGGTTGCTAAGATATTCAACAAATACAAAAAGATATCCCCCGAAAAAAGCTTTTGGAAACTCTGAGTTTTGTTCTTCCCGCCTAAACCACAGTTCTCTGAACTACTAGGCCTACTGTGGTTTAGGCGGAAAGAACAAAACTCAGAGTTTCCAAAAGCTTTTTTCGGGGGATATCTTTTTGTATTTGTTGAATATCTTAGCAGCCGCAGCCTCAAAATTAAAACAAAAAATATCAAAAATTATAATTCAATTTTAGCTATTATAAACCACCGTAATTGGCTGTATGATTCACCGCCTTTAAGCAAATGATGCTCAATTCGATTCACGTTACACTAAGTATTTTTTCTTCGAGTATAACTTCATCCCTAAATTGTCTTTGAAGCTTGTTTATTACCCCGTTCGATGTGTTAGTTCAATTCTCAGCGCACTATAAATTCAATTCTCAGTTCTGCTGTTCACTGTTGTAACAAATTTTTTTTTACTATGCACTGATGTAACTACCCGGCCCGGCGGCACGGGGGCATAGGCGTAGCCAGTGATAAAATTGAAATGCGACCAATGTTCTCCCTCAATTGAAATGCCTCAATTGAAATGCGATTGAAAATGATTAATTTCGCTCAATTGAAATGCGACCAATGATAAAACTGTGACAAAAAAGCCTATTGTTTCGTCAGCTTCAGTTTCTTTTCGCAATTTTTGCGTACAACAGTACACGCATACAACAGTAATTAACAATCATATTGACAACCAGGGGGGGCCTTCTCAATTCAATTTTTGCCAACCAATGAAAATGTATAACCTGGCTGAAACTAAGAGTATTTATCTTAAAAGTTGCTACCTTGGGCTTTCATCAAACCTTTTTAAAAACTTAATGCATTAACCAGGGCGAAATTTAACACATGGCACAGTGCCAGCGGCCATGCGCTCAGATGGAAAGACTTTATTTTTGGGCTGCACTTATGTTTGGAAGAAAGATGCTGCGAAAATCTCCAAATTGCCAGGGGCCCCGCGCAATGTATATCCGGCCCGGGCAATAACATGGTAAGTTGGCGGAACCATCTATTGAACAGTTTCCAATTACAAATTCACCTCCACCTCGCCAGTTTTTACGCGAAAAAATACTTTTGAAAAAAATTAGCTAGGAGAAATGCTCCTTGAACGAGTTATAGAATTTGAATTGAGGATGGTGGAGCCCTTTGACCGTACATGCTCTCCTACAACTGGTTATTTTTATGTCAAAACAAAAATCTCTAAGGAAAACCTTCGGGTGGATTATTATTTGCTACTAAAATACTTACAAAATTTAACCCCAAAATGCAAAATTATCAAAGTATTTTGGACTAAATTATAAGTAAAAGGAAAATTGAAACAATTTTAATTTTTTTAATTGGCTTTCAAATGTTAAAAATCTAGTTCTTTCAAATGGTTCTAAACTCATGCGAAATGTGATCCAATGGCATTAAAATAGCTTTTTTCCAAAAAATTACAAACAATTAGGCTTCGCCCCCAGATCCCGTCTGTGATACGTTTGAGTTAGGCCTACACTAGTTTACTTACACACGTCTCCCAATTTAGATATTTTCATTTTTTAATTTTGGTTTAAGCCCTCTCCCTCCAGAAAACTCTTGGTTAAGTGCCAAACTAGGCCACGGCTTCTGATCTTTCATCATACGATATCTTTGTACCACAAAAAGTTCCTCCTTCAAAAAGTTTTGATGACGTCATTGCATGTGATTTTTGGTTTGGTTCCGCAATCAAAACTCCTGGCTACGCCTATGCACGGGGGGAAGAGGGCGGCATTTCTGGCAGTGCCCCCTCAATTCACTGCTTGTGTCCCTCAAGCGAGAGTTAACTTTTTTACAAGCACAAGAAGACCAGCAAACTTTTGCCCAAAAACAGATCACCACAAACGCTTTTCTATGAAACAGCAAGACAGGTCGAGGGAACGTGATCAAGTTGCCTAAGATTTTACGATGAAATCATTTTTTTATTTTTTTGGTATTCTCCAAATTAAAGGGAAAAATCTATACCAAAGGAGGATAACATTGAATTTGTAGCAAAATATTTTCAAGATTGCTGCCGCATTTCGAATGCGTCTAGTCTCGGCTGCGTAAGGCTCTCCCCCAAAAGTTTTGTGCCCTGCGAAACACACCACTCTGGCGCCGGGCCAGTTATTACAGGATACTGTTTTACTTGTAGTGCACGAACTATACTGTGGTCTGTGACCAGATAACCATCAAATCATCTTCATTTGTCCTACGAAATGCTAACATTTTGAAAAACATCGCGTAAAACCATCTTTGCTATCGGCAAGTTTTTAGCAATTTATCGAACCGTAATTATCGCATTTTCGTTAGATACTGCTCAATATCGGCTTTATTGAAATCGGTTTTATCACTTAAAATTGGCCGGCTACTAGATCACATTATTCGTTTAATTTTGGTTCGGAAAAAATAGGAACACGTACGATAAAACTCGCCTATACATATTCGATCTACAACAAAACGTCACAAAGGTAACCTTATTGTATGTTGTACTAAACTAAAACAACGTGATAACAGAGCCGAGTGAAAACAAGCGGAGAGTAAAGACTCCAAACGGTAACGTGTGAAAATGTGAATCGAAAAAGTCTCGGAGGAGTTTATTATGAGTAGCGGCAGCGGCAGAATACTTGCTCAAAAAAAAGCGCTAAAGCGCTGCCGCTTTTTCGGCTACAAAAACAGCGGCGCTGCCGCTTGTCGCTGGTGACGAAAAAAAGGAGCGGCGCTGCCGCTACCGCTGCCGCTACCGCTGCCGAAAAAGTAGCGGCGCTAGTAGCGCCGTTGGTGAACAGCGTCGTTGTGCCCATCACTGGATTTATCCACTAATAATTTAGTTACAGCCGACTAAAGTTATTTTGGAAGAAAGAAGCAATTAACCGCAAACGTTTTTTCGACCTAACTTAACGTTCTGACTTTTTCGGACCTGGTTTAGGCTTCAAAATCATTTTAGCTTTTATTTTCGGGTTCGGACCTGACCAGTAGTCGGCCAGTTTACAACTCTAGTTCGAATAATGAGCATTAGATTCCATCATTGATGGAGGTTATTAAATTTAGCGAAATTAAAAAATTGCTTTCGTAATAATGAATAATTTACAACTTGGCGGTGACAGAAACTTATAATTTTTACAATGGCACGCCCATCCAATTACACAAACTATTGATTATCCCAATATTGGGGTTTATTGAAAACAGTTAAAAAAAGAATGACGAACAATAGCATTATTATTTCAATAGACCAGATATTCCGAGTCAAACTATTGACCATATATTCTACGTAGCCATTAGATACTGTTTAACAATAAGGATTACGAGTAGAATCCTCTTCAAGATTCGACTGTAATGCTACACAGTAGATAAAAACAATGCGAGCGACTGCTTCACCAAAAATTTTTAATTTGAAAAGAAAAAATAGACAAATGGTAAATATTGAATATGCATTATTTTTTATATTTCGTTTGCATTTTTCAGGGTAAATAAGTCAAGTCTGAGCCTAAAGAGAACGTTGTCCTCTATTAAATTATGTTGCTACGATTCATTTTAACCCAGTCTCTTATACGGACGTCTCCTGTAGCGCTTTTCCTTCCAACTTTACAAAACTACAGCGCTTCAAAATACAGCTCTACGAATTATATCTATTATCTCAACTACAGAGACTTATTAATACCAGTTCATCATAAACTTCTCTTATTGACGGTCTCTGAGAGATAACTGAGTCATATCTCGCCTCTATTACCTCTATTTTTAATAATTATACCGAAAAAATGGCCTTTCTTTGCATTTACAGTTGTTAAATACTGCGAGATATTTTTTTCTTTCTCTTTTTCTTCCTTTTTGGCAACATTTGCAGGAACGTATGTGATCTCAAGTCTCAAATATTATAATATTTTCGTTAATCATGTTGTGTTAGTTTAATTATGAGAGGCTGCAGACTCGACGGCATTACCAGTCTTTTTGGATTAGTATTTTTTGGTCTTTTGCAGATTTCGTTAAAAAACAGTTTCAAGACTCGCACACACTTACAGTAGCCTACTTTTCTCTTTTATCCTGTTGGCAGTATTTCCTGCCATAAAAAGTATTTGTTGTCGTTATTTTGTTTTTGCAATTTTTTTTCAAAAAGTGAACTTGATACACAACCGTAATAGCTGAACTAACTCACAAACGTAGGCGTAGCCAGGAAGAGGGGGCAGGGGGCCCGGACTCACCGCAATTGAAATGTCACCAATGACAAAAAATGTGACAAAAAAGCATATTGTTGCTTTAGTTTCAGTTTTTTGAGCACCTTTGTGTACAACACAGTACACGTGTACAACAGAAATAAACAATATTGACGACCAGGGGGCCCGGGCCCCTCAATTAAATTTTTCCAACCAATTTAAATGTATAGCCCGGGTGATATTAAGAGTTTTTGTCCAAAAGTTGCTACCTCAGGTTCTCATCTAATCTTTCTATGAATGTAATGCAATAACCAGGAACGGATTTACCGTATGGCTCAGTTCCAAGGGTCTCGCGCTTAGATGGTGAGACTTTTTTTTAGTTATCACCTATATTCGGCAGGAAGATGTTGCAAAAACTCCCAAAGTTCCAGGGGCCCATGGCCCGCGCAAATCCGGCCTGGGGAATAACATGGTTAGTAGGCGTATCCATGTATTGTACCATTTTTCAATAACTCGTCTCCACCTTGTCAGTTTTTACGAGGCAAAATACTTTTGAGAAAAAATTATCGAGTGGAAATATTCATTGAACAAATTATTGAAATTGATTTAAGGGGATTTGGGCCCCCTGGCTGTACATGTGCTCATATAACTGGTTATTTTCATGACAAAACAAAAATCTTTAATGCAAATTTTTGAGTGGATTATTATTTACTGCTAAAATATTGCACGAAGCAATGTACCTTACTTCCCCCTACCTTACCTTCCCCCTACATATCTTTGTCCCACAAAAATTTCCTCTTAAAAATTTCTTATGACGTTATAGCATTTGATTTGCGGTTTGCCCCCCCCACCCCCATCAAAAATCCTCTCAACGCCTATGCTCAGAAACTATGCTCAGTCTACTAAATTTTCTGCGTACTCAGAGGTCAATCAAATACTAAGAAACAAAAATATGTAACTTGATTGTCGATTTCAATAGATCTAATCTAATATCACAGTAACTCTTCGTTATCGAGCACTTTTTGAAACCCAGATAACAACCTCAGACTGATCTAATCAAATAAATTAACCGTTCAATCAATCCAAAACAATTTTCAGGAATCAGTTTACAGAAGGTTACAGCATAATTATCTTAAAACAGGTAAACCTTTTTTTGAACAATATATTGTTTTCTTAAGCTAGAATAGTATAATATAATAGAATGCTTGATGCAAAGACATTTTTCTAGAGGTCACTTTGCAGTTTCTGGTCGAGATTGCTAATGATATGCTATATTTTTGTGTTTGGTATTGCTTTTCTTTGGTCTTTAAAAATGAATTTTGATTAATAGTCCGGTAGAATTACGACAAAATACATTGAAATCCGGAAAAAATTTATAATTAGCTGAAATTTGGTACGATGATTCAGAACCATGTCCTGAGCCACAAAAAAATCCCCATGTTTTGGACATGGGACTTCCCCCTTTTTCGGCCTTTAAAGTCAGTAATCTAGTGTCAAAAAGCCTGTACTGTACAACAGCCAATCCAAAAATTGTAGAAGAGCAAAATTTTGAATAGTAATTGATTTTCAAGTGCAGGTATAAAAAAATTTACTTTGAAATTAATGACGTCATTGTTGGTGACGTCATTTCCAAATTTTTGTTTTTGAAAAATGACGATTGATGACTCTAATTGTAAATGAGAGTTAGGTTTTCGGCTCCAAACCAAAAATTTGCTTAAATCAAAATGATGACGTCACAAGCGTTTTTGATGATGTCATCTGTCAAGAGTTTTGATCGTAAATTTCAAAAAGGGTGTTTGACCAAACGAATCATTGCAACGCTTTGGGAATATCAGCATCATCATCATTCGAGTTTCGAAGGCATCTTCGAGTCCTTGGTCGAGGTCTTGCCTCATCCTCCTATACGCAATGATTCTAAAAAATAATAACTAGTGTAATTATATGTAAATTGATTCGAATATGTGCCGAGCACGGTAATATCGTTACGACTATGGTTGAAGTTAATCTGCAATTTTAGTTTAAGATGCAAGCTTGAGGAACGATAAAAATAATCATTAAGGCGGCAAATTGTCAAATATTAGCGTGGTTATTATAGATTAAGATAATAATATTGTCAGACATTGCAATAATATCACAAATACGCAAAATAATACCTGATAATAATATTGTGGGACATTATTTTGCGTAAGATAATAATATTATCAGACATTGCAAAGCATTTGAAATTTTGTTCGTATCGGATATATTACCACTGGCTACTCCGCTGCCAGGCATTTCCACCAGGCTTGCAGTTACAGACTACGCTTCTAAGTCACTAGGATTTGGTAATATCGCACACAATTAACAAAAATACCTGCCATACCAAGCCTCAACACCTGACAGGCCTAGCATCACTCTTGAATCGGTGAAAATGTCATGGATAATCTACCTTCTGCATGCTTTCTAATGGCAAAGCCTGTTGCTATAGGACTCCAACACTAGATGGCGGTGCAAACAACATTCACGTGATTATTGGTTTAGCTGCCAGACTACTAATGTAACGACTATGCTTCAACTGCGCGCGGGAGCTTTTCGATAAACATTCAAGGGCTTTCTTGATTAAGCTGCAAAATGCATTATTTTATTTTAATCTGTTATTGGCAGTGGTGGGTAAATTACTGTATAAAAGTAATGACATTACGTCACCAAAAATTACTGTAGGAAAAGTAATAAAATTACCGTATTCGTTACTTCTTGGAAAAAGTAGTCAGTAATTGTCGTTACAAATGAAAAATTCAGCCAAAATGACAATAATCTACTCTACATCACTATTTCTAATGGCGCTAAGCAAAAAAAAACCAACTTGATTTCGTTTGAGATCCAAGTATCATTATCAAGTTATAGCTTTCATTATGCTACCTCTTCGATATGGCTCAGTGCTCACCAATATTATTTTGATTACTGTATTACGTCTGAGCGTCGATCCCTTGGTCTGAGTGAATACAGAATTGTTTTAAAACTAAGCGGATTCCGAATTTCGGGTCTTTTGTTTCTGCGGTCAAGGTTATATAACATGCCGGCTACTGTGACTCCTGGTGCGCTGACGCCAGATCACGCTTACGTTATGGTTCAAGAAGCAAAATCGAGCAATAAAAATTTAATGCTGCAATTAACTCCAAATTTATTGCACTTCCTCAGGTTTTGATGAATAATTTCACATAAGTTGCTAAATATACGCTTATAATTTAAATAACACCTTAAGGCAATTTTCACATAAAAGTGCTATCAAGATAAAAAATGACTATGTGATTGATCTATTTGTTGGTCGAGCGGTAACGCGTTTGTCTCTGGAGCGGGAGATCTAAGGTTCGAATCTCGGGCCGGTCAAATCAGGCACAGTGTTGCCAACGAACGGTACGCCACCGTTGCGACATTTCTTCAAAGTAAGCTGCGCTGCCCGGGCGCAACAACGTGAAGATGAGCCCCGCCAACTCGTTACACGCTTTGGCATAATACAGCGAGTATAATGAAATATTTTTGATCTATTACATTCCAGAAGTATTTTTTCATTCTATTATCTTAATAGTTCTTACCAGCGGTTACGAGTTTACCGTGTGGCAAAATGGCACCATATTAGTAAACTGGAAACTAACAGCTTGTCTTTTTTCTTCATGGTTTATTTGTTTTAGAATATGCCGGTTAGTCCAATCAGCGTGACTTTTTTCTTCACGGTTCACTTGTTCTACGAATATGTCCAATCAATTTAGTCGAATACGCGTGACAGCCAAAAAATTCCAACAAGAGCAAACTTTTTTCTTCAATGCTCTTGTCTTTTTCTCCGTTCGTTTGTATCTGGTCTACTAATGAAGAATCGATGATGGCACTGTGCCTGAAGCAATATGGCGACCCGTGGGTGGCGAAGACTTTTTTTAGGTTGTTTTTGCTCTAGTTTCGACGGAAAATGCGACTCCTAAGCGGTGGAAAACTTTTTTTTTCGGTCAACTAATTTTGTTGGCTGAAAATGTGGTAAAGGGTCCGGCGTAGTATAAATTTGATCTTGCCTACTGGTATCATTTCTCTTTAGTTACTAAAAATATTATAAAAGCTTATAAAGAGGTGGTTTGTGATTTTATTCGCTTTTTGCAAATTTATCTTTGTTATTGAGCGTTTATTTTTTTCTTTGACATTCTCTGGAAAGACTCCGTAGTTTTCAGCTTTTGCCCTAAAATTTATTTTGCACAAAATGTTTAAAAATATTAACTGTTTTGGACAAAATACTGTTGTTTTTTTTTGTATTGATGTAGTATAGCTATTACAAAAATTTTACCCATTGGCGTATGAATGAATATGGTATTGCAATACCAATCTTCGGTTTTTGCACAACATCAAAATTTGATGCTACGCGAAAGAAGATGATAAAACAAAACTTTCCTGAATAAAGCCTGGGTATGTTTATAATTAAGCAAACAGACAAAATACCGCCACCGAAGTCTCCTCCTTGAAACCAGCGGAATTAATAAATTTGACAGTATATTTTCTATTGCTATTGCGCTTTTGTTGCATCCCTATGCAGAGTTGGAAACAGGTAGACTAGTTCAGGCCCGAACCCAAAAATATAAGCCGAATGCGCAAACTAATTTAAAGCCAAAATTATGCCCGAAAAAACAACAACAAAAGTTAACCAAGATCTTAAAAATTTAGCAATGCTGCCAAGCTATTTTAATCATGTTTTTGTGCACCTAAGACAAAAAGCACGTCTCAGGCCCGAATAAATCCCGAAATTTTTGTCAAGTTTAGGCCCAAACCCGGCCCGACTAACAACTCTGTACCTATGAGCTCTATCAATGATCGATTGTCTTATATGAAACTAGCACTGCATGTGTATAAACCATTTTTTTTAACCGATCAGTGGTCGAGTGGATAGAGCGTCTGCTACTGAAACGGTAGACTCGGGTTCGATTCCCGGTCGGGTCATACCAAAAACTATAAAAATTGGTATTCACAGCTTCCCTACTTGACGTTCAGCAAATAAAGGGACAGTATGAAGCCTCCGCCGTGTGTGGTAGACAGGTGGCAGCTTGACTCGAAGACCGAAAGGTCCTTTCGCTGTCTCCTGGCCAAGGCAACTTGGTGAATAAAATGTAATTACAATTACAATTCTAGCGCGCAAAGACATACGGCCAGTACTTAAATGGTAAATTTTGCGTGGGGGGACGCTTTTGCAGCCTTGACCAAACTTCAGTGGAAATTATGTAATACCGTCCCCGCAAGTAAAGTGTTTTTTCCCCGAAACCAGGTGAAGACCAAAAAAAAAGGTCTTCGCCGAAAATTGAAGTGTTTTTTACCTGAAATCAAGTGAGAACCAAAAAAAGGTCTTCGCCGCAATTTGGGACTATATTCGGCCGGAATTTGTGGGAATTATTCGTGCTAGCTGGCTCTTGATCGTTTCATTATCCAGCGCTCAAATTTAGATGGGTGGACGTCTAAATCTCGATGGGGAGACGCTAAATCTCGATGGTGGGACGCTAACTCTCGATGGGGGGACGCATCCCCCTACAATTTAAGTACTGCATACGGCCCATGGTACGACCACGCGTCATCCCAGTACCACAATTGGAGACGTCACATCTCCCACTCCCATCTGAACTTCAAGTCCCCGAAGTCTCTTCGGAGGAACTGCTCCTTTCTCGCCCTATTCGCTGTGAGCTTTCCCATCTTCGCTGCCATGGCCACAATCTTCTTTTATCCTCATATCTTCACATGATCAGTCGGAAGGAGAATTCTGCTTGCAGTGCCTGTGGATACCCTCTACAGGACCTCAATCATCTCCTCCTCGACTGTCCTGCCTCTGAACCCCTTCGTATATCTATCTTTAGCTCCTCTCTCTCTATTCTTGATCTATGGCCAAGACCTTGGGATGTGGCCCGATTGTTGGGTCTCGGCGGAGTTCCTCCGTGCCCCCATCCCTCGAAAAGGGTCGAGTAGTAACACCACCACCCTGCGTCATTCTCAACAGAAACAACTTTTTGATTGGCCGGATGTATAAAATAAGAAGCCAGTCAAGCGTTTCTACTGGATGGTAATATTTACAAAGTAGCCTAATTTGTAATTAATAATTTTAATACCTCTAAAAAATTATTAAATTACCAGAAGTTACTTTTTTAAAAAGTAGTGTCATTACAGTAAAAATTACTAAAAACTAATTGTTATTGCCACCATTGCCTATTTGGAGGTCTAAATTTTATCTGCTTGATTGCTACCCCAGACTCCAGAGTTTTACTGACAACACAGCTTTTGACGTTTAATCGACTAAATTCACAATATAATTCCCCCAAGTTTAAAACTAATTAAAAAAAAACTCAGCAATGTTTCGTTTCGTCAAACGCTCTTTCAAATTTACAGTCAAAACTCGTTACAGATGACGTCATCAAAAATGTTTGTGAAGTCATCACTTTGATTTTAGCAAATTTTTTTTGGAATCAAAAACCTAACTCACCTTTACTATTCGAGCCATCAATACGTCATTAAAAAAAAACTTTGGCAATGACGTCACCAACAATGACGTCATTAATTTCAAAGTAAATTATTTTATACCTGCGCTTGAAAACCAACTATTGCTCGAAACTTGGCACTTCTACAACTTTTGGATTGAAGGCCGAAAAAGGGGGAAGTCCCACGTCCAAAACATGGGGATTTTTTTTGGTGGCTCAGGACATGGTCCTGACTCCTGAGTCATGATTTCAAATTTCTGCTTATTATAAATTTTTTCAGGGTAAAAGCTATCTCTACCGAACTATAATAATCTACGCGGTAAGTACTTGAATTGGTAATTAGGTTAAACAACACTCTGCATATTTTTTGGTGAAACTGAAGGGATTTGAAAAATTACGTAATTTTTCATAATTTACTGTTTTCCTCAACAATGGGCAATCTTTCTCATTTACGCGTGTTATCTTGTCTTGCATAACGTAACATCAAAACGTACATCAAATAAGCAACAAAAAAATGTCCTCGAAATAGCTGATCAAACAAAAAATTTACTTTAAAACCACGTTCAATCTATACTGCTAAAAGATGTCGCTCCATGCAGGGGTGACTGCATTGTTTCGAAGAAAACTCTGAGCTACAGCTCGAATTCCGAGATTTAAAAACCTTTATTTTTATTACAATTGTGGATACTAGTGCTTTATAATAACAGCGGTGGTTTAGTACAACCATAACAAAATTAAATGAAAAACACAGATATACGTTTCACTTATCACATGCGTTTTGAAAATGAGTAATCTAAAGCTTCGTTTGACACAAACGCACGAGCCGACAAAATGCTTCAACGGAAAAAATACTACGTATTGGAATAAGGCGATCTAAATCTTTACACACAAATATTGCGCTCGAATCCCAACAATGACACCAGTTTTGGGACAAAAAAGCACAATGCTAGCAGCGAATAGACTGTAGTAGTTTTCTGCGTATTTTTGATAACGAAAAAATCATAACTAGAAATCCAAAATTTACGAAAGGTTTTGTTCATGTTCCCAATTCCTCTTAAGAAATAAAGATTAAAGAAATTCTACGGATACTAATAATAAGACTATATAATTCCTCCCCCAAAAATGTTGTTTTTATGGAAATTGATGTAACCAAATTACACCAAATTGTTCACAATTGTACAACCATTCTAATGGTTAAAAACAAATGGTTAGAATAATTGACCATCCGTTTGATCGAATGGCTAATACAAATTCTCTAGGATCGGAATCAAACAAGGTTGTCACTTGTTGGTGACTTTTGAAAAGCTGTGTTATGTAGAAGAAATGACGCGAAGTCAGGGCCGGGCGGCACTTTGGCACAATAACAAGAACCCCCGCGCCTAAGGCATAAAAATGCTAACCCTATTATTTCTTTGTTCGCATCATTGTTCGTAAGCTTGCAAAAATATTCTTCAAGCTGCAGGTGCAGTGTTGCTACCCATCTTAATCATTTAATTCTGCTCATAAAACGTTTATCGTCATTATATCATAATAGCAAATCTCGCAACCAGTGACTTTTGATTTAAACATTTTTTTATAAGAACCAGTCAAATTTTGGGTTGAGGCTGGCTGTTCTTAATGTTTTCCCCAAATTTTCAGCAAAATTTTTCCTAGTCTATTTAACTTTACTGCACTTTTTGAACTATCACCTTAACGTGGCGGAAAAGTTTGCGTGGCTCCATGACCAATAGGGCTGAACTAGCAAGAGATTTAATTCTCATGATAGGATTAACCATACCAAAGAGGCCTTAAGGTAGAACCAGATAAAGATGGAAAATTTTAAACCCGGGATGATTATGCCGAGGAAACTATATAACCCAAGAAAACCACTCTGATACAACACCTCTTCACAGTTACAGCAGATCAAACTGAAAAAAAAATCACGATGAGCACACATGATGAAAATACGTGAACGATGTTAATGGGTTCACCTTTACAGCAGAAGGGCGTTCGGCAAGGGAGTGCGTAGACATCCACGTCATTTACGGAAACCCCTTAGGCAGAGGGGCTCGTTCGCAAAATAAGCGACAATCTTCACAAGCCAGTCAGCCTAGTGGCAGCTCTACCAATATTCTCGCTACACGTTTGGAGAAGCAAATGGAGGCAGCGTAGAGTATTCGTACTCGAGATAACACATTCACGGTGAATCATCGCAAACTGTAGTTGGCAATTAGAATATCTTCACCCTCACAGGAAACGAGTTGGAATTCGTTAAGGAAGCACAATGTACGCAATTTTTTAAATGTTTTTAGCGTATGTTATCAGCATTAGTAGAAAATATGAGTGGTAGAATCCGAAATACTGGAAGAACGAAGAAAAAATGCATTTGACAATCCCTCTACGTATACAAAACGGCGCCTGTAGCTATTCGGCCACGCGCAGTTACTCTAATACGCAATTCTAGCATATTTTCTTTCCGAACAAAACCGTATTTTCTTGACGATATGACCTTGAAAGATCTCTTTTGAAAATATTCTTGCCGTACAAAACGAGTTGCTATAATACTGTATGTACGATCTTTTTTCTTTGTAAGTAAAGGGGGAAGAGCGCCAAGGGTCTGCGCAATGTAAATTTAGCCCTGTGCGGAGTAATATTGTAATTACCTCTATTTACCAAGTTGTCATCAACAGCTAACAGCGAAAGAACTTTTGGTTTAGGAGTAAAGCTTCCATCTGCCAATCTGTTTACTACACTCAGAGCACACTTCATTTTGTCACAAAAGTTTTCTAAAATTGTCAAGTCAGACATTTTCAGCTTGTTCTTAAATCATGCAAGCTTTTTTTACGCAGGTTGAAACACAAAAAATACTGACAAACGATACAAAAAGTATGGATTGAACAAAGCTAAAGGAAAAACAATGCCAAATGTTTGAAGGCACTTCTAATAACTACACGGCAAGTGTTTTTGACTGTTCGTGACAATCACTAAATGGCGTTGGTCATTTTCAATCGCTGAATGTCCACAGTGCTTTTCAGAATTTCACTCATTGCTGAAAATTTTTATAAAACTCTCCACAGAGCACTATTAATTGATTGCAGTAGCTAAAATAGTTCAAGTGTCTTAATTTACCGAGAAAAATTTAATTTTAATTTTCACTACATAACCAATTTTGTCTTGCCTTGCTAGCTTCAACAATGTAGGCTACTTTCTTGCGGAGAGCCATATTGGCAATGTTCCTTTGTACCATAATTTCTCGTAGTTTTTGCTCAATATTGCTTGGGCGATGGCGACCTTGATCTTCTATAATGCCTTTTCGGACCTGTATTTTCAACGTCTCTCGCCATATGAGGGGGTGAAGGTGCATGATATCGCGAAGGAGAAGGGGGCCGAAATGACGCACCCTCATAACCCGCCCTGAAAGGGTAATTCATGGCGGATAGAGAACTGTCCAACGCGGCGGAAGCAGCTGCGCCTATGTGTTGATTTCGTTTCAGTTTCTCAAGCCGTGAAATGACTTCATAATCAGGAATAGCCATCATAGAAATGTTAAGGCCAAGCACCCGCGCTACCATTGCTCGAAAATCGACAAGCTGAAAAACAGAAAACTTAACAACATTGATGCACGAAGTAAAGAGAAATTCAGCATATTTGCACAATTGAAAAGCAAAACTGCAGCAGTGCATTTTACAAATGGGGATAAAAGCCTATTTGTAGCGAATATAAGTTCTATAGCCGAAAACGGGACTTCCACAAACTCACGAAGTAGGGTTCGAGATCTCAAACGGCCATCTCTCGACCCTCGTCGGTAGACGGAGACTCGGCTTCTTCCCTTCTTTACATTCAGCAAAGGATTCCCAAAGTCTTGATCTTCAGCAAGAAACAGGGTAAAACTGTAAGCTTCCACGATGATTATTTGACAGGTTGGTCATGGCCAGCATGAATCGATAACCAAAAGGTCCCTTAGCTGTCTTTAGATCAAGAAAACAGGTAAATAGAGACGTAAATACAGGAATTTCGTACAATGCTCGTTGAGTACAGCAGAATTATTACGAGTTCAAGAATTGTCATAGATGCTTACGAATTCTCTTGCAAATTGCATTTACTTTGTCAAGTGTCAAATATTGGAATTTTGCTCTTAACGCAAATCAGTTAAATAAAATTGCATGTTAAAAACCAATTGAGAGCCTACGTACAGTTGATAATGTCCATACGCTATGAGGCATGATAAGTAGGGCAAGTTTTTGCAACTTTTTTTACAGCTTTCGATAGCTTCCGCAACACTCAGACTTTAGTGGTACAATGTTTTAAACTGTTTCCATACATTTTAGTTTGTAACTTTTTTCGATTTTACGCGCAACTTTTACTAATTTTTGCGCAAAATGTAAAAACGTGATTTGAAACTACGGTATTCGAGTTTAATTCTATTATTCTATTTGAATTATACACAACGAGCTTTGTGACGGATTGGCTGCGTCTCAATGTTGTTTATGATGCAACAGTTGGTTCGCTTAATAGAAGTTCAGCTACAAACCTACAGTACTAGTACCGTTGTAGTGTTAGAACCAGGGCTGGGGAGCAGAACTAGTAAGTAGCTACAAAATCAATGTTGATTAAACACGTTGTGCATAGGACTTTTTACAGCAACTTTCGTTAAAAATAATAGCAAATTTTTGATAATTTTAATTTGTTTAAGTAAAAACTTGTCCTAATGATAAGGCTAAATGCTATTCTATGAATGCTACGTAGAAAACAATACTAACCTGTTTTTCTCTGCGGGATACTTCTTCTAGTGCTATTTTCGTATTTCTAAGGTCAGTAGTTACAGCTTCTAAATTAGCATGAAGTCGTGAACTCTTTTCATCGGCGCTAAATTCCGAAGCTGATAAATTTCGCTTTAAACTAGTTAATTTTAGACGCTGTCTCTCTTTCGCCGACGACAGCCTTCCAACGTTGTTCACAAGTTCGTCAATTTTACGTCGTTGCTCTAAAGTGACCGCCTGAAATAAATAATACAATTTTTAATTGAAACTTGTACAACTTTTATAACGATTAAATGCGTGAAAAGAAATCGAAATATAAATTACACCACCCCACGAGGTACAAGACATATCTGTCATAACACATGACAACTTACTCACAAAAATAGCCGACCAATACAGCTGATTTTTGAGAACTATCACCTCTCATCAGCTACGCTAGCTAGGTAGGCATATCAACCTTCAAATGACTGTTGTGCCACATTTTAGTAGCTTGCAACAATCAAAGGAGTCAATCAAAATAAAATTTTCCACTTGGCAATTGGCCGGGTTATGGGCCTGTCATCTTGGAAAACTGAATGCATGTTAGACGTATCGAAATAACTTATTTTAGCTTCAGATATTGTGTTCTTGAAAGACCATATTTCTGAGTTGTATTTGATGAGCGCTTCAGGGGCTAAGTAGGCTAGTGACAGCGAAAGCTCTATGAGGACAAAATATTACAACCAGGCCCCCCAAAAAATTGTGCACGGCATAATCGAGGGCAGCTCGACTCGGTATCTATCAATTTTCAAAACGTTAAGGCCAATAAACATGCTACGTAAGAATGGACACTCTCCCATAAAACACAAAATTGAGAAAAGATATTTCCCAAAAATTCAATTCATCTAACAACCTATTGAACACATATTTGAAAAGTAGAACAAATTTGTCTGAATAGAGTAAAAATCGAGTCAAGTAATCCTAAGTTAGACATTCTTTGGATGAACGTTCATGATGCAACTGTCCACTAAGAAAAACGTCATTCTGGAAATTTCCCAATCAGAAAACCCTTTTCTTGGGAAAATGCAATACTGTGATCCGTTTTAATCAAACCTACCTTTAGTTGATTGATTTCCGCCAACTCCGCCCGTAGATGACCAACTTTGACCCTCTCGTCTCCAAGTGCGTGCTGCAATCGCTCAACCTTGCGATGTAATCGTTGAACCGTGACGATTGCGTCATCACGGTCAAGGGCAAGGTTGTTGCGAGTTTTATCTCTCTCGTCTAACTGGCTGATTTTTTTTCGCAAAAGCTCCATGTGCATCTCTTTGTTCCTCAGATCTTCTTTCATGCTCTTGATCTGAAATAGCATAAGTTGATGTTCGTGAATATTTGGTACCTGCAGCAACGTTATAATCTCTGTCTCTTTTTAAGCCCCATTTTCTGACACTGTCTGATTTCTTTCATATCATTGATACAAGCCAAAAAAAACTATATTTCGACTGTTTCAGCAAAAGCAACCTTAATTTTTCGGTATTTTGGATTTTTTTTATATTTTGATTAGTAATTTCCAACTATTCTAACCTTTAATTCTAATTTTTGCTTTGAAACAACCCTTAATTATTTGACCTCGAACTTTAACTTAAACAACCGAGGTGGGCAGCAGCGTGGTATTAAAGTAGCAGTAGCGGTAGCAGCTACGCGACTTAAATTAAATTAAAGTAGCGGTGTAGCGCCTCTTTAAAACAAATATGAAAAGTAGAGATAATGTTTCAAAAAGATACTATCATTGAAGAAGAGTGTTGTAACTTGTTAGGATTAAAACTAGAACATAGGAAAAGCAACAAGCACTTCGAAAAGCTGTCTTTTTGAAAAATGTGTTTAAACTAAATTTCAAAAGATATTTTCGACTATGATCTTATCAAAACTATAATAGTTAGAGATTCAGAAAAGCAGGGGTCGGACACTTACGGATCGCCAAGGAAAACCATCCAATCCGCAAACCTCTTCGCAAATTGTGGCAATTATTGTAGCAAATGAAATTAGTTGTGCTACAGTGCAAGTGCAGCTATGAGTTAAAAGCAAAGTGTTACTGCTTGACTATAATAAAAATCCTTTAAATGAAAGCAATCGTGATAAAAATAAGACCTAAATGTTTGGCAGCACTTACGCGAGCAACAGTAGTTTTTGCCAATCATTAAAGTCACCAAGAGCAAACTAAGAACTTAGTGATGTACGATGTTATGCTTCTACTGGTAACTTCCAATTTACCACCGAAACTTAATAAAGTTTCAAGCCAAAACAACATGAAGTAACGCTTAAATGTGGTGACCTACTGGGAGGGGCATAAGAACATCTAGTATCTCACAATAAAGGGACCTTGGGACTCCTTTGAAGAAATCTTAATCGTGAACAATAAAAATGATGAAGATCACTCATTTCTCAAGACGTCAAAATTGTTTGAGGGAGCTTTATCCCCGCCTTGTGCTGCAGGGAATTGTTTAATCTGCATTTATTCTCCACTAACGAGGCAGCGGCAGTGACGCTTATATTTTAAATATTTGCTCTCGTTTTTAAATAGTGCGAGGCACTTGTCTCAATTTCCAAATAATTTCAGACATTGTTGAAATAATGAGAATAAACCAAAAACATTTTCATAAATTTGTGCGAACGAGTTTAAATCGACTCTGAAAACGTTACCGAGCCTGCAGTAAAGAATCAAAATCAAGAACATTTTTCATTCAGAAAATCTTCTCTTTCAAACCCCGTTAGTGAATATAGTTTTAATATACTCGAATTGTTTCGGATATTTTGTTCTTTAAGTAGTAAGAAATGTTGTTATGCAGTGTTGATTAATTTTTATTTACGTTAGTTTTTGAGTGGGAACTGGAATTCAGGTGATTCAAAAACGTGCTCGACAGCGTTAGCCAAAGTGAATATCAAAACACAGTACACGTCACTTGTCAAGTTTCTTGTTTGAACCTTGACAAGTGACGTGTACTGTGCTATGATACGTTTGTAAAAAAAAAACATACATACGTATGTTAGAGCGTTTTTAAAACCATTCGAACCCCGTAGAAATTGAGAACTAAGCAAACAGTTTAGGGTAACATAAAGCAAAGGGTAAAGTTATATAAAATAATATACTTTTCTTTGCAAGTTGTAATTCGAGGTCGTTTTTTCAACCAGAGCATCAGCTTCCAACTTGGCCAGTTGATGAGCTCGTGCTACAAGTACATCTGTGTTAAAATCGTAGCCCAAATCAACAGCAATTTCATCCATTTTCATCGCTTCGGCCATTTGTTGCAAAAATGCTAGATACTATAAAAAGAAGTTGAATTAACTGCTAAAATCTAAGCAATTGAAGAAAATATGAAAAATTATTTTGGAAAGTTCTTAATGCAAAAACGTTTTGCAAAAAAAAAAAAAAAAAAAAAAAAAAAAAAAAAACAACGTTATAGATAAGAACAAACAAACAGGATAAGTTTGAACGTATCCAACAAGATCAATGCAGTGCTAAAAAAAAGTCTAAAGTAGTGGGCAATGTCTTGCACGTTATAAATAAAAACGATAAAATACCTCATTTAATTCAAACTAGGAGCCACTTATCCAATGCACTCCTGCTGATTTTACCTTTGTTTTATCTTTTCTTAAATTGTCTCTGATGACGTCACCGGTCGCAAGTTCGTCTTCGAGATCATTCAGACGATCTTCTTTCTGAAACACGATTTTTTCCGCCCTCACAGTCCTTCTAACGCTGCTCTGGTTTGCATCCCGTTGTTTATCCAGTTCAGTGGAAAGTTCTCGAACTTTTGCCTCCAATTGATCAAAATTCTACAGATGTACAAGTACATTGCACAAAGCACATTCTTAACAAGGGAGTCACAACCAAAGCCAAAATTATGTCACAAGAAAAATAGCTTACATAAGTCGTTAAGCATTCAGTTAAATGGAATGATATTTACCGATCTTTTGTCTTTTTCTTCCAATGCTATTTCCTGTATTCTCTGTTTAATGGCATCCGTTTGAGAAGGAACTTCCACAAAAGGATTGCTCAAAATCTAGGAAATGTAAGTTTGTGTTATTTACCTCTGCATAAGATATTATTTAAAAACTCTTGACGATTGAATGAACAATATCATTCAAATTTACAACAGTAATATGGCGAGCAGAAGTCTGCTTTTAAACAAGGACTAATAAGTGAAATAACTCCTTACAAAAAAAAAAAAAATAGCAGACTCCGGTTTCGAATAAATTTGATAAACTCAACTAAATGAACCAGATATCGTCTAGCAAAAACTACAATGTGACAAAGCAAGCGACATCCGGGGACTTCGCAACAGTACCCAACTTTACTGAACTATAGAACTTTGCTGTACTACAAAATAGCGTCCCTTTGCATTTTAAAAGCGGGTTTATGGTTGTTGATAGTAAGATACCTAAATAAAATTCGAAAGCTGTCCATTATACTGTAGATACGAGTCAGATCTATAGTGCAATAGATAGCTTTCGAATTTTGTCATGTTTCACTAACTTTAACAGGTTTTTGGTTAACGGCTTCAAAATCTAAACATCTAGAAGAAGCTTCAATAAAATAATATCAATCAAAGTTTACAACTCTTAGATGCTCAGATCTTACTTTCAATAAGTTTTTAGCAATTCTCACTTTACATTAAGATAGTTAAAATTGCGGCATCTTTCAGCAGTACTATACTGTGTAGTATGTACATACTGCACAGTGTAAAAAACTAACTAGACCAGGGGTCGGTAACCTGTGACTCCGGAACCGCATGCGGCTCTTTGATCATTATGTTGCGGCTCTTCGTGACTATTAGAAAATAAAGGGTAATTTACTTTTAAGTGTATAACTATCAAAACTTTAATTACTGCTGTAGCGAGTGCATAATTAAGTTTGTGATTTATTCATTCTGCTTAGTGGCGCAACCACAGGGGCTAAGGGGGCTTCATCCCCTCCCCGTTAGCCAAGTCACTTAGAATATTTACCCACAAATACAAGCGTTTATTGAACATGTTTCCGACTTCACCTGTAACTGTAAGTAAGAGGAAATTGAAGGGGCTGGACAATTCATTCCTTCATATGATTTTCAAAGTTTAGCAATTCAGTGTTTTCATATTGCTGTACAATCGTGCGAAATGTCATCCAAACGGCACTAAACTGGCTACTTTTTTTGCTGAAAAATCACAAAAATCGCTCAGCAGCTGGGGGCTTCGTCCCCAAACCTCCATTTATGATATGCTTGAGTTGAACCGATTTGCTCAGCACTCCACGCAAATGAGATATTTTTCGAGCAAGTTCAAGCCCCATCCACCCCTAAGCAAAATTCTGGTTGAGCGGCTTGTTCAGCTGTTTTAGATTATGTTTTACCTTGAAGAGTTAGCCCTCAGAAGGCCAATTTTTCTCAGGGTTACAATTGGAGTAGAATTGATGACATCTCAAAACCGACCCAATTGATTTTCGAAACACGAAATGCTCTCCTTTAAACTTTGTTAAGTTCTTACATATTTGTAAATTCCTATAAATCGTAATTTGTAAAATCGTATCTAAATTCTTAAATAGTTGTAAGTAATAATGCAGAGTCTAATTGAGCGATTAAAAATATTAAAATTTGAAAGGCCGATTTCGGGAACCCACAGCCACCACCCTATACCAATACATTGTCACGTTTTATTGTCTATTTACATCAACCCATCCATAAAATTTCATTTATTTGCCTCACTTAGTTAAAAGTTCAAATTTTGAAGGACTCGTTTTTTTTTCTTTCTTGAGGGTAGTGCTGCTAACGTGATACTCAATTTTTTTCCTGTTTCATACTGTTTTATAATTCACCCAAGTCCCAAGCTGAAAATTTTAATTGCCTAGCTCGAGGTAAAAAAATTCATTAATTTTCTTGGGCCCATTTCGGGGGATACCCCACATCTAAGAACCTCCAAATTTTGCTATGCTTCATCTTTCTTATCTACCTATCTCTAAAATATTATTTGCTTAATTCAAGCGATTAAAAATCATAATTTAAAACGACCCATTTTAGGAGTCCTCCTCAACGTGGCACTCCCAAATTTTGTCATATATTATCACTTTTACTTATTTGCCTATCCTAAAATTTTCAGCTTTTTAGATCAAGCATTTAAAAAGCTTTGATTTGGAACGGCCCATTTATGGGGTACCCCCCAATACCAACGTGGCACCCCCAAATTTTGTCATGTTTCATCTTTGCCTATCCTGAAACATTTAGCTTTTTTAGCTCAAGCAGTAAAAAAGTTTGAATTTTGGAGGGCCCATTTGAGGAGGACCTAAAGTTTGTGATGTTTTTTTTTTCATACCTACTTATCCTGAGAATTTTACCCATCTAGCTCAAAAGCTCTAAAATTTGAGGTTTCAATTCTCTGCGTCTTTTAGTTATAAGCAAGTCATTAAAGTTTCGATGCTTATTGCTCACAAAACTAAATAGCAGCATAAAAACAAAATGCCCTACGTATGCAAGGTCCGAGCGCGAAGTCTCAATAAGAAAAGCAAAATAAACTTTTCAAAATTAGTTTTTACGAGTTCTATTCATAACCATTAGGGTTGGTTCTAGCTGACCGCTTTTTAACTGTACTAAACAAAATTCATCAAATAAGAGTAAGTTGCCTACCATTGCAAAAAAAAGTCGCAGAGCCAGGGTGTGATAAATTGATAAAAGCAGCAAAACATCAAGTTTTAGTCATAATACCTTTGAAAGAGATTCACAAAACGATTCTAGATCGTACTTTAGGCTGTTCTTTTCGTGTTCAAGACGTTTCACATCTTCTGATAACATATTTGCCTGTAAAATATAAATTAATAAAATAAATATAAATAGACCTCTGTTAATCATAAATTTAGGAAATTATTTGCACAGAAAAAGTTCGAAGCGTCTACGTCAAACAGTGGATTAAATAGCTCCACAAATTAAAAGGCTTTCTTGAGTCATGCGTACGAGTAAACTGTTAGCCTAAAAAAATTTTTTTTTTGAAAATGCAAAACTTGAATTGTGATTGAAACGATTGCATATGAAAATCTAAACCCACAACACAAGAAAGTTTCAACTTAAGTCACCTTGGAAGCAGTTTGCGTCATCTCCTCACGCGACGATGCCCACGTCTTGTCATTGGCTGCTAGTCTGTTCTTTAGCAAATCAATTTCGCGCGTCAAACTGTCTCGCTGCATTTCAACTTCATTCCGTTCCTGAATTCAACACAGAGCTACAATACAAGAGTTACAAAACAAAACGCACTCACAAGAGGCTTAAATCAGGTTTATCATAATATGTTTTCGAAAGCTGACTACACTAATTAAATAATTATCTCAATACGTGATACCGTAAATTAGCGAACTATCGCTTCAGAAGAAATTAAGCACATTATACCAAAAAGCTTCTTGGTTATCGATTTCACTATTTTATACAGTCAATATTATTGTACCTGTTTCATTCTTTCCAGAGCGTTTGCAACTTCGGTAATATTTTTTTGTTCTTTTCCAACCTCTGCAACCAACCGCATGATGGTCTCACGACTCGCTTTTGTCTCAAGGCTGTGCGCGTTAAGAGCATCGTCTAGCGTTTGAACTCTACTTTCAAGTATAAGCTCCTCTTGACACACGTTCTTTGCCTGTAAGTAGAAATAAAGCAGCATTATTTTTGTAGCTGTATATTGCCATTATCAAACAGTCATTTTCAGTCAAATCGCAGAAATAACAGGAAAAATTGTGCTGGAGAAACCTGTTACAATAGGGCAGACCCTTTTTGGGTCATTTTTTAATTTCAACTTGCATGGGTGTTAGATTTTTACCTTGAGCCAAAACAATGAGAAATCCAAATTTTTTTTGAAATTGGACCTTGTTTAGATACTGCCCCCGGGGCTTTTTTGAATCACGCCCCCTCAAATCTGAGAATACTTATAAAATTAGTATTAGTATTGCTAGATATGCAATGTTGGTACTCATTTGTATTGTTTTTCGGAGAGGAAGACAATGGTGAAGTTTAATTTAGCATTAGAGTTACTTTTAATTTTTTGAATTTTTCTTGCAAATAAAGTTTTTCTTAAGCGCATTAATTTTTTAACATTTTCTTTCAAGTTTTAACACAACTGTTTGCATGAAACTTGGTGTATTACCAAAAAATACAGTTAATGCAATGCAAACAGCAACTATAGGCTTGATTTTATTGACTAGCCTGAGCAGCGTTTCTTGTGACGTATTTTTTTTCCGATCCATTGCGTTTTTTCTTCCAGCTATAGTACACATTGCTTCACCAATCTGCCTTTATGAGCCAGCAATTCGTCCACTTGCTGTTGTTGTCATCTTCACAGCACGTTCCACAGACTGCGTATGATTTGGATAATTTAGGTGAAGTAGTTGCTTAACGAATTGCTTGTTATCTGTACAGCTTTTGATTGTTGGAGGCTCATGCTACACTACATATCGTTTTCGTGAGTAAGGTAGGTGACACCATTCCCTCGGCCGTTGTCTTTAAGCGTTACCAGAGTATGATGTTTCTGCAAAGATGCACCTGGGTATATGAAATTCTCTGACTGGGTCTCATTCTCCTTCCTGATTTCCTTCTTCAGCATTTCTGATTTTCTACAACTGTGATGTATCACTTCGCTCACATAACTGGTTTCCCATTACGCCAGTGTTTCATCAGCATCTGAATTCACACACAACCTATCATGGTAGCCCACCCGAACCTTCAAACCACACACGAGAGCAATTTCTGTAGTTGCCATCGTACCCTCTTTTTAGATTACTTTGATCAATGTTTGACAAGAAGGTCACCAGAAAGATGATTCCTGACCAGTATCGCACTGGCACTGCACTTAGTTCAACCACATAGCACTAGCAGGACTAAGTATAGACACCATATATGACATCAAATAAGCAATTTACAACATTAGTACACTATATGCATATTTCAAACTTGTTTGTTGTCGTCAGGCGTAGATAACTCTGTAAATGCCTACTACAAATTTTGAACCCGAAATGCCAAAATTAGCCTACTTGCTGATAGAGCAAATTGCTATAAACAATACCACTCAACGCCCATACAAATAAATGAATGACAGTCCTCTTTCTGGTGACCTTCTTGTCAAACATTGATCAAAGTAATCTAAAAAGAGGGTACGATGGCAACTACAGAAATTGCTCTCGTGTGTGGTTTGAAGGTTCGGGTGGGCTACCATGATAGGTTGTGTGTGAATTCAGATGCTGATGAAACACTGGCGTAATGGGAAACCAGTTATGTGAGCGAAGTGATACATCACAGTTGTAGAAAATCAGAAATGCTGAAGAAGGAAATCAGGAAGGAGAATGAGACCCAGTCAGAGAATTTCATATACCCAGGTGCATCTTTGCAGAAACATCATACTCTGGTAACGCTTAAAGACAACGGCCGAGGGAATGGTGTCACCTACCTTACTCACGAAAACGATATGTAGTGTAGCATGAGCCTCCAACAATCAAAAGCTGTACAGATAACAAGCAATTCGTTAAGCAACTACTTCACCTAAATTATCCAAATCATACGCAGTCTGTGGAACGTGCTGTGAAGATGACAACAACAGCAAGTGGACGAATTGCTGGCTCATAAAGGCAGATTGGTGAAGCAATGTGTACTATAGCTGGAAGAAAAAACGCAATGGATCGGAAAAAAAATACGTCACAAGAAACGCTGCTCAGGCTAGTCAATAAAATCAAGCCTATAGTTGCTGTTTGCATTGCATTAACTGTATTTTTTGGTAATACACCAAGTTTCATGCAAACAGTTGTGTTAAAACTTGAAAGAAAATGTTAAAAAATTAATGCGCTTAAGAAAAACTTTATTTGCAAGAAAAATTCAAAAAATTAAAAGTAACTCTAATGCTAAATTAAACTTCACCATTGTCTTCCTCTCCGAAAAACAATACAAATGAGTACCAACATTGCATATCTAGCAATACTAATACTAATTTTATAAGTATTCTCAGATTTGAGGGGGCGTGATTCAAAAAAGCCCCGGGGGCAGTATCTAAACAAGGTCCAATTTCAAAAAAAAAATTGGATTTCTCATTGTTTTAGCTCAAGGTAAAAATCTAACACCCATGCAAGTTGAAATTAAAAAATGACCCAAAAAGGGTCTGCCCTACTGTCACAACCGCAAGATCTTGGTGCTCTGTTAAATTCCCAACAGAATGGGGCAGTAACTACGACAATAACTTTTTAGCAAACTTAATGTATGCACTCAATGGCCTTTGAACGCTCGGTTCCAAGGAAAAACTACCACTTGAATGACCATTGTGCAAGTGAAAAAGCATTCGATGATAATATGATGGCATGTTTTAAGGAAAAGATAAAAAATACATGATATAGAGTTGAATAAAAAGTGAAAAGCCAATGGTAGCATATTCTACAACAGACCTTTGAAAAAGTCCAAAGCCGTACGTGAAAGCCATTCCTGATATCTTTTGGTACCCATGATCGTGGACGTGTTATATCACATATCGAATTAAGTTTTTTTACCTTTGAAAGCAGTGCATCCACCACATTCTCTTTATGTCCGTCGTCTGTTTCGACATTTAAGACTTCTCCCATTGCCACTACTGTGTCGTGATACTTGCGCTTGTACAATTCAACTTCGCCTGTGCTCTCGTCCAATGATTGTATGTGGCTTCTGCTCAAAGGAAAATGGTAGGTGGCAGTAAGCTAGAGTTTATTGTGCTCTTTTTATAAATATTACGGAGACCGAAGAAAACCTTCAAAATCTGTCATTGCGTTGTATTGCACAGCCGTCAACAGCGAAAATTGATGTGAAGTCTAAACGGCTGGGCTCTAAAGCTAAGTTATTAAAAAAATTTCTATAATTGATTTGGATATGAGTATTTTCGCAAAAAGAAAAAAAGTTTGAGAACCTCAAATAATCCTGATTTTTATTTTAGTTTCAATGAAGTTTGTATATAGAACCGGATTTGAGCTCAACTTGCATTGACCTTGAGCCGATATCACCCTGATTTAACAAATCTGCCGCAATGTTAGTCGCATTTGATTACATCATTTGAATCGATTAAAAAAAACACCTTAGTTTTGTTTCAAGATTGAGAATCGTTTCCTGTGCTTCTCTATTTTCACGCTGAAGAGTTTGTATTGTGATGGTTCCTTTCGTGGTGATTTGTTCCAGAGCATCAGATTGTTGCTTTGAATGTTGTAATTCATCTTTTAGCGTCTGCAATCACACAAGCAAAATGACAACCTGTACGTTTTGCTGGATTCTAAATAACGGTCTAGCCAGTTAATAAAGGACTGTAAAAAAATTATTGGAATTTTAAAAAATTATTGAAGAATCTTTGATTAACTACATCTTCCTCAACTTTATTGACAAAAAAGAAGCGGTAACTCAGCTGCACTGTATCTTCATCGTATAACATAATGTTTCAAAACATAATGTCATAAACATAATGTTTCAAAACGTATAACATTTAAAATTATGTGCTATAATGTTAGATTGTATTTGCCTTAAAACCATTCTTCTTGACCCACCCTACAGCTGTTTCAAAGATATTCTACTTCAAAGACATCCTAGTGTTTTTGTTTTTGATAATTTCAGTGAGCAACACTGACGCGAAAAAACTGACTGTACTACCATCGTAACGTATCAAATATTTTTACCTTAAGTTTGATCAGTTTGAACCAGAAACCCAAGTTCGAAACCAGGAGCGACTATTTCAAAAAAATTTTCAAGATAAAAAGAATAAAATAAAAATAAGAAATAGTCATTCGCGCATTTTTTATTTATTTTTAACGTAAGATTAGGGTTTAAGTTGCAGTTACGTTTGAGGTTAGTTTTAGAGTGAGGATTTAAATTTGGGTTAGGTTGGGTAAGAATTAATAAAAAAGTAGCTAATCTTTGGTGAAATGTCTCTTCCGTGAAAATATAGCGTACCGTACTAATCTCAGTAACAAAACTTGGGAAACACGACGATGTGTTTCAAGTAGAACACCTTTTGAACAGTTGAGTCATGAAGAAAGGAGAGAATTACCGAAGACGTAGTGTGAGAGTACTGCACTCATTTTAGAAATCTTTTGATTTTGTTTGAAGCAGTCTTTTGAGTATGCTGGATTCGAGAGAGTCGTTTTCAAAGCTCTAGCAGAGCTTCTAGAGCTTTTAAAACAACTCTACTCAAAGTTGGCATGAAAGGAAATGAATATACGAGTCTTATAAAACTTGGCAATACAGTAACATTATTTGGTAAGTTTCGGTAACCTTGAAAAGATTTTTAGTGTTCTTTGCTTCTTGTCATTAAAAAAAAATTTTTTTCCCACAGCGATTCAAATTTTAACTTAGCAGCAGAAAAAAGAATTTACAGCAATTGAAAGAAAGTTGACCTTTAACTTGCTACCTAGGGCTGTTATCAAATTAGGGTTTTTAAAATTATCAAACAACAAATATTTTTGGGATTTTCAAATCAAATAATCAAACAATTTTTATTGATTCAAGTAGGAGCTCATAAAGCACAATAAATCAATCAGGTAGTCACTCATGGAAGATCTCAACTTTGTAATAAACAGTCCAGCAGGACTAAAGCATCTTTCTGCTTCTAGTGAAGATGGTGGAAATGTATCTACATAATTTTTCAATCTTTTGAGAGCTTTTGGGCATTTTAGGGTGGCTTCAAAAAACATCATTTCTTTCTTGATCTGATTCAAAATATTTGGTGTACGAATGGCAGTTAAGCCAATGCCAAAATGTTTGGAAAGAATATCACTCAATTCTTCTGTCCCTTTGATTTTTAAACTAGGGGTTGGTAATATTCAACATCATTTTCTTCAATGGCTTCATTTGGGAACAACCTTACAAACAAGTCTCAGGCGACTTGGAGAAGTTCCTTCTTTTTTGGGTATTCCAGTTGAGACTGCTGAGAAATTTGATCATAGTTCTATGGCGATTCAAGATATCTTATTAAACCACAGATGTTTTTATTTCATCTTAAATCAATTCTCCGAAATGCAGCAGTCAACATGTCACCAGCCTAGATGAAATAAATTACCTTTTTGAGAAAAAGCTTATTCAGCTATAAGAAACGATATCATTTGAATGTTTGAAACTAGGTATGAAATTATTTGATGATTTTTCAAATAATTGAAAATTTCAAATAATCAAATATTTGTTTGTTTGATAACAGCCCTATGCTACACTATAGTGCCTCATCAACTGGCCAATCATTGACTGTCAACAGCAGCAAAAAAAATTAACAATGACAGGTACAATTGATATGTAATCAATGAACCAGTTGTATCCACTTTCACGATAAACTTGTTTGACCTGTCACTAGTCCATATGGATTATAATTAATTTGTATTTGTCGCCTTTATCACCTGAATTAAAACGGCTTGTCTAGCGTCGTTTTCTTTTAAAAGCTGAACTTTTGATCTAAATTCCAGGTTGCTGTTCTCTTTTAAATCAAGCTTAGATTGAAGTTCACGATTCTAAAAAGAATTAAACAAGTTACGAGTCAGCATATCACCTTAAATTTTAAATTATTTGTAATTAATTGGTAGCAGTTTTGAGAAATCATTTGAGAAACTGATACATAATAATTTCAAACTTTTTCAACGCCTGCTGATTCGAGTTTGATTCCCAACCGGGTCAAATCAAAGATTATAGCAACAGGTTTTCATAGGTTTCGTGCTTGACACTTAGCATTAAAAAAACAGTGTGAAGCTTCCACAATGTAATCATGTATTGTAGACAGGTGAGCAGGTTGCAGTTTGACAGGAGGACTGCTGGCCCTTCACTGACACGACAACTTGATAATCCAATTTCAATTATTACGTAGTACATGCTTTTTGTTGTGCAAGGTATAATTTGAAAAAATTTTGCTGAGTTAATACTTAACCTTTTTTTTGCATATGCAGTCTACAAAAATTTATCAATTAGCACATCAGTTTTTTTGTTATAAAAACAGTAAATTTTGATGAAAATAACGGACACGTTGCGTTCATCGGAATAGTTATTCGTAGCCACTTTGTACTGCCGATGAATTTATTTATTGCTTTGACATTTCGCCTCCCAAACCGGGAAACTTTTTCAGAAGGATTATCAGCAGTGCTTCCTTTAACTGCAAAGGCTGCACTGCTAAAAATTGTTCTGAAAAAGCTTTTCAGTTTGGGATGCGAAACGTCACATCAATAAATAAACTCATCGGTAGTACAAAGTGCTTATGAGTAAATTTTGAGTTGAGGCTGACTGTTCTTAAATTTTTACAAATTTTCAGCCTTATTTGTTCTTCACTTTATTGCAGAATAAAAGTAACATAAATTTATTCGTACTGGATGAAAAAGTTGTCCTATGTTATTGATCATGATCACCGTGAGACAAATCAACAACGGCAATATATACGAAAGGCAAAAAAACTCTGCTGATTACTTAAAAATAAATTGTGCTAACCCACGTTCTTAACTATTTTTTTCATACTGATACTGGTCTTATTCTTAATTTTTTCTTAAATTTCTTAACTGTTGAGCAAGAATGAGTCTCGTGTTGTTATAAAAAATTAAGTGAACTGCTTTTATCTAACAAGCTTTCAAAAATAAATTTGAAGGTACTTTTTTGCAGTCACTGAGGCTATTCTAATGTACTGATAAGTATGAATTCTTATATTGCATTATAGCATGTCCACTCTCCAATGCCAGCATATTTCTGAGTCTTGCCAAAAAAGTGCCAAATTACAAAAGAATCAAGCAAATCAAAGATTTGCGATGTCATCCAAAAAATATTGTTAACTAACAGCCTCTTTGATTGGTACAGCTCTTTCATAATTTGGTACTTTATTAACATGACTCATTTTTGATTAATTGATGCATCTTTATCCTCATATCATGAGAAAGCGATGGTGATGCTATCATTTGGACAAATCTGCACCCACTTTGGAGTTGACCATTTTCAAGCTTTCTGGGTGACGTTTGACTTCTTCCTATGTGAATTTACTGCTTGTATGAAGCCATCAAGCAGAGATAATCATTGCAAAACGCCTTATCCAAAGACGTAACAATGTTACTAGGGTGCGCGTCAAACATAAGATCATGCACTCTGAATGGTCGTAAAAACGATCCCTTTACCCTTTTGGCCACGCTGCCGACTCAGCAATTAGCAGGTACTGAAACCAAAAACCAGACCTGAAAAGCGGGAATGTCACATGCTAACAGCGACATTGAAAATTTTAGCTCTTAACAGCAAGATATTTATTGGATTGTAACTTTACCTCAGTTGTGATGTTTTCGATTTTGATTTTAGCAGCGGCCAACTCAGCCTGAGAGTCAATGTCCAGGAAATTAAATTTTTTGCCATTTAATGATGTAGCTTCAAGCTAAAAATACTTGCAAATTACTCCTATTTTAAGCAAATACAAAAATAATGGCTTTAGCATTTATGATATCTTCATTTCTTTCCCACATTTATACATGCATAATATATGTTGCATAGACATTTCATAAACAGAAAAAGTTACATGTATAACTGTAGAAGAAACCTAATTTGAATAAAACCTAAATTTATCAAGATGATAACATCAAAACTTACATAAATTAAAATAAAACTATTGGAGACAAAATTTGAACTGGAAACCACTTACCCTGGCATCCATCAAATCTGTTTTATCAAATCGAGGGGTTCTAAATAACAAAAAATAAGCAAATAAATTACAGATTTAGTTGTATTTAAATCAAATACTAATATTTGTTTTAATCCTTTTTGAGTTGTCCACATTCCACATGTATATGCTCATCTTTACCCATACTATTTAATACTTATCTATTCATAATTATCATGCTACCATAGCCCAGACTAAAAATTCATAAAATAAATAATAATCTTAGCCGTTAAATTAATTTTCTTCTAAAACTAATGGGGTGTTGCTTTTTTTTAATTTAAAGAAGACTGCACAGTAGCAGACCATAATAATGATATCATAAACGTCAAAATCTTAATCTCAAAAACAAAATGTTTAAGCACCAAGTTCAACTTATTCTTTATAATATGCTCCATATTGCTCCAAATTCTTATTGATTAAAAAATTTGCTTTGTTATTCATGCAAATGCAGAGTGATAAATTATCACAAAACTTACATAGTCGATAAGTGTGCAATTAGTTCATCTTTTTTGGTTAATTCATGTTTGTAAACTTTAATTTGTTCTTGTAACTGAAAAAGAAATTTATAAGCAACCTGCATTATGCACAATTTCCTATGTGCGAAAAATTTTGATTGTAATTCTGCTTATTTGATCTACTCACCCTATTTAACATAGAGGGGGGGGACAAAAATGCCTTCTCGTTTTTCATGATAAATCGCTTCAGAAATCAGCATTCTACTTTGAATTAAATTTCTTCAAAAATAACTCCTAAAAATTTGAAGCTGCCAAAGTAAGAAAAAGTTTCCCTATTTTGAGGTTTGCCAAGTCATTTTCCGAAATCTGAGAAATATTCGGCTTTTATTTAACTTACATGACAACACAAGACAGTTTTGTGACTAACTACTCTGCCTTGGGCATTTTATGATTCAGTATCAAAAAACAAACATGTCATTTTTTAAAAATATCTCCTGGCGTCACTATGACAATGCCATCAACTCAAAACCAAATTTTTTAAGCAATTTAAGTGAACACCAACCTACATGTCAAATTTGGTGTTTGCATGCCTTTTGGTTTAAGAATTAGATAATGAAAAATGTGTTTGGTCAAATAGCCCATGTAAAATAGAATAGCATTAAAAAAGTACTGGTGCATAGGTATTTGAAACTAAGTTAACCAAAAAAATATACTGACTTTATCAAAAACCTATAATTTAAATCTTCGACAAAGAGCTTGGTTTTATCAGCCATATTGCAGCAACAAACAAATTAAAAAAAGATAACGTTTTTTATTCAACATTAAACGTTTTCAACCATCCTTCTGGTCCTCTTCAGAGCAATAATATTTGGTGTTAACATTTTAAAAACCAATTAGCAAATGAGTTACTTTTAAAAAAGCAATAAATTTTACCTTAATGCAACAAGTACGCAATTTTAATGTAAGAATTGTACAAACTATGCAATGACATGAAAATACAATCACAAACACGTTCAGTACCTATCGTACTGTAGAATATTATTAGAAATCTAAAAACTCATACAAAAAACAACAAAATCTCTTAAATCAAACTCGTTAAAAAAATGTCTATTGGTTGTAGATTTTGTTTTTTTTATTACCTATAATTTAAATAGGCGTATAAATGCGCAACTATGATTTACTCAAAATTTCATATAAAAAAAATTCAAAAAATTACTTCTCTTAATGGCAGATTGATGACTTGAACTTGTCAGAAATATTTTTGGTTCTTAATCCATAGTATTTAGGACTAACAAAAAAAGTACATCGGCAATAGTTATCTTCATAGTAACTGGCCTAAACTTGAAACATGATTTGAAGCATGAATTAGGCCCTAAAAAGCTCGAAAGTTAAATTAGTCGTAAAAAATAGGGATGGCAAAAATGCATACAGTTGATTGATTTTGAATAGCGCAAATTATTGATAAATTGCAATAGAATAACAATTAAAAATCAGATTGACACTTAAATGAAGTCTCCATTTACGGTTGCAATTGCAAAGTTATTTTGATGGTTTCATTTGGATTAAGTTCGAAATAGGCATAGTATGAATAATTGCATACTACAGTACTACTGATGCATAACGCCAAATTGCCCAAAACAGGCTTAGCAGCATTATTAGGCAACACCTTATGCCAACTCAAACCCAACTTTACTATTATTTAGTTATTCTAAATAGGCACAGTTTAGTATTGACACCATCAGACCACCATCACTTGCCAGCCCTAACTCGAAACCTAACTCAAACCTAATATTCCTGTTAAACACTTTTTGTTCAGAGGTTTATTGTTCTTGTGGTCCTTGTGATCCTTTCAGTCCTTGTGCTCCAGTATATTTTAGTAGCACCCATTAAAAATAATCTGGAATGCTTACTTCATTGATTTGCTTGTCTTGTGATAATTTACCAGTATTGTATGATGATGACAAAAGATTATCATTTTGGTTAACATCAATCAAATTGTTGCTTCTTGTTCCTTGACCAATTGAACTCATTTTCAGCTTTTGATCAAGTTCAATTTTTTTCTGCCAAATCTACCAAGTTTCAGTAAGCATCTAATCCTAGAAGCAGAAAACAAACTTTTGTAAACTGAAAAATAAACATGACAAGGAAAGGTTTACAAGTTAGCTGATACTGTACAGTACTTACTGTCACCCCCAAACATGTAAGATGTGAAACCTTTCCTTGTCCTAACTTATTAGACCTGTAGACAGGTAGACTTATAAACACAACCTATTCTGTTAAGTGTAAGCCTACCGATCAACAGCACAAAATTTGAGTATACTACAAAAGTACAAGTACTTACATGTGATCTTTCTTCAGCGCTCATTGCTGCTCAGCAACTGCATTGAGTGTACATTTACTTGGTTGGCATTGTGGTCGAGAGGGTAAGGACATCGTTTTTATGATGACCCTGATTGCATGGCCTGGGTTTAACCTGCAGTCCTGCATCCTGGTCAGCTGTTCAGTGATAAGTTGTTGCATCCTTGGATAAGACACTTTACAATGATTATCGATACCTCTGCTTGGTGAATTCGAACAAGCAGCAAATTTAGTCTGTCAGTGGATGAAAATTCAAAGAAATCCACAGAAACATTGGATCACTGGAAACTCTAAAGCAGGTGCAAATTTCTCCAAACACAAAGTAATGCAGTTATCGCAATACTGCAGATCATCCAACTGTCCAAGAGTCTAAATTCCAGTAGCATCTGACGCTGTCTGGTGAGAGAAGGATGAATATGTAATAGAGCAATAACAATCAACAGAAATAAATAATACATAACAAACCAGTTGAAACGATTGTTGTTGGATTTTACCACCAGCATTAATTCATTCCACATTCACGATCGGTCATTGTGCCTATTGCAGGTATATGCCCCCAATGCCACGAGTGAATATCAGGCTTTTGTGGATGAAGTAAATGATGCTCTTCTACGAGTATCAGCTATTGAATCTACAGTCCTTATGGGGGATTTTAATGCACATGTTGGAACAGACACAGATACGTGGAAGGGTGTGATCGGAAAACATGGAGTCACTGGACTGAATGAGAACAAAAGGTATTTATTGCAGCTCTGTTGTAGCAACAGACTCCACATCATGAATACCTATTTCCAGCACAGAGAGGTTCACAAATATTATATGCATGGTATCGACCTAATATGGATCATAAATCTTTGATAGATTTTTGCATAGTTTCGTCAGATTTGTTTTCTGATGTGCTGGACGTTCGAGTGAAGGGAGGTGCTGAATTGTCAACTGATCACCATCTGGTAGTATGTTCCTAACGACTTTCGAAACCTTGGCCAAACAAGAGATTCAAGAGGTCGTGAGATTCAAGAGGTCGTCGGATCAAATGGGAGGCTTTGGAGGACAAAGAAGTAAGAAAACAGTTTGCATCCAGTATATCATCTAAGTTCAGACAACTTCCTGATGTATCCGAGGACATCGAGAAGGAATGGCTGCTGTTCAGATCAGCAATCATTTCATCAGCTGCTGAAAGTTAAGGGCGAAAACGACTTAGCGTGGCGAGCGATAGTGAGAAAAGAACACCTTGGTGGAACTAAGATGTTAAAGAAGCTATTCAAGCAAAGAAAGATGCGTTCAAGGTCTGGCTACAGGACAGATCGTCATCTGATTTGCAATCCCGGTACACTGAGGCGTGAAAAGCGGCAGCTTTGGCAGTAAAGAAATCCAAGGAGAAGTCATGGGAAGAGTTTGGTCGTTGGTTGGATTCCAACTATTTTTCGGCAAACAAAGTATTTTGGCAGACCATCCGCCGTTTACATGGCAAAAGATCGAGTATGACGTACTCCATCACGGATTCTGATGGTAACATTCTAACGGATGAGAATGAAATCCTTTCACGATGGAGAGAATACTTTGAAGATCTTTTGAATCCTGTAAAGGCATCGACTCGTGACACATCTAGGGGAGGACGAAGTTTTCACTGCAGCAAAAGTGGCAACTGCAATTAAAGAGATAAAATCTCAAAAAGCTGCTGGTGAAAATGAAATCAGACCCGAGACTTTGAAAGTGCTGACTGGAGAAGGAATTCTCTGGTTAACACGAATGTGTCAAGTTGTGTGGAAGTTTGGCAAAACTCCCAGAGATTGGCAAACAGGTGTGATTATTCCGATATTCAAAAAAGGAGATCGCCAGAAATGTACAAACTACAGAGGGATATCACTCCTTAGTTTGCCAGGGAAAGTATATGCCAAATGCCTTGAAAGGAAATGCCAGGAAATAGTGGAATCAAAACTGGAAGATGGTCAGTGCGGTTTTCGTCTGGGTTGCAGCACCACGGACCAAATCTTGACTCTGAAGCAAATCTTCGAGAAATCTTGGGAGTATGGCAAAGATCTCTCTGCATGCATTGTCGATCTTGAAAAAGCATATGACCAAGTTCCTCGGGATAAACTTTGGAAGGTTTTGCAGGAATATGGTGTTAATGGTCAATTGTTATGCGCTATTAAGTCATTTTACTGAAGACTGGAGGTTTGTGTTCGGGTAAATGGCAACCAATCAAAGCCGTTCCATGTGGGTGTTGGACTCCAGCAAGGGTGCGTTTTGTCACCTCTCCTTTTCATTGTTTACATGAATTGGATCGACAAATGCAGTCAAGGTGATGAGTGTGCCAGGATTGGAAATTGCAAAATTAGTCGTTTGCTATTCGCTGATGATTTGATTCTGCTTTCTTCCACAGACTCTGGCCTCCAGCGCGCATTAAATAGCTTTGCAGATGCATGCAACACCGCCAGAATGAAAATAAGCATGGCTAAAACTGAGGTACTGGTACTTCATCTTTTAAGAAACCCTGATCAGTGCGTATTACACGTGAATGGAGCGACACTGAAGCAGGTAGAGAAGTTCAAGTATCTTGGGGTTGCATTTACGAGTGACGGAAGGCAAGACAAAGAACTGGATACCCGAATAGGCAAGGCAAGTGCAGCAATGAGAGCTTTGCACTACTCGGTTGTCATGAAACGAGAATTGTCGAAAAAGGCAAAGCTCTCAATTTTCAAAGCAGTTTTTGTCCCCATTCTCACTTATGGTCATGAATCTTGGGTAATGAAAGAAAGAATGCAATCACAAGTGCAAGCGTCCGAAATGAATTTTTTATGAAGAATCAAAGGAGTTACATGGTTTAACAAGGTACGTAGCTCGGAGATTCAAAAATCTCTTCACATCGAACCGTTACTTTTCCGAATTGAAAGATCTCAGCTTAGATGGTTTGGCCATGTAAGCAGAATGCCTCAGGAAAGACTGCCCAAACAAGCTTTACTTGCCAAAGTAAATGGGAGAAGACCAGTTGGACGACCTAGAACTAGATGGACCGATTACATTGAGGATCTTGGATGGAATTGCTTGGGACTTCGCCCAAGCGAAATGATGGAGGTGATGGAAGACTGTGAGGTGTGGCGGCTTAATCTTGAACTACTGCCCCTGCAACCCTCACGAAAAAGCGGGCAATGAAGAAAAAAGACGGTTCAACAATTGTAACCAATTATATAATTGCAGAGTAATTTAGTCAGTAATTTTACAAAAAACATGAGAAACAAAAAATTAGTGTCAGTAGTAAAAGGTAAGTACTGGTAATTAATACAGTACACCAATAACTAGATGGGAGTTTGCCAGCAAACCCAGTGAACGACCGACGCGTAGTTTGTAATGCTGTGACGCTCAAAAGTACTTTTTGTCAACCGTGAAATCAGCAATTATTCAAAATATTTAATTTTGGAACCTTCATAAAAGTACAAATCAAGTCAAAAAATTATCAACGTTATCGTTTTTGATCCTAAAAAATAACCCATCAGGTTAAGTCATTGAAAAATCAATTGTTGGAGGGCAAATTTATGGTTTTTGGAATTTACAGGATATTGAGCACCAGTGCTGGGCACCGCAAGTTTTTTTTTTTAAGTCCGCAGTCCGCAAGTCCGCAACCGAATTTCAAATTGCTTAATCCGCAACCGCAAGTCGGCAATTGCATGTTTTTAAGCTTAATCCGCAAGTACGCAACGACGTTTCAGGATTCTTGAATCTGCAACCGCAAGTCCGCAACTTCAAAATTCTTGAAGTCCGCAAGCACAAGTCCGCGACTTTTTATGAACCGAGTGGAAGAGTTTTGCAATCAACCATGTCCCGAAGTGATCTGCTCAGAGTTGATTAGCAAACATAAGTCAAAAGTTGTGACTTGTGGGAAGCATAGCAAGCGTATGGTGGATACATTCCACACAATACGAAGAATTACCAAATCACATAACCATTGATTGTAGTAAATGTAGCACAACATAATTTGTTGTTGAGCTGCTTTTTCGAGATGGCAAACTTCAGAATTGCCCAGCTCCCTTTACTTTTAGGTCCAGTTCAAGACATATGTATTATGTAAACAGTTGTATTTTTGGTTAAAGTTACTGTGTAATATTATCTGCAAAAATCACATTTTCACAATGCTGTTACATCATAAGTATTCTGGAAAATTTTTTCAGATGGCACTAATATAACTATTAAAAACTATCAATATTGAGAGTTCTTCAACTGGTGGATCACAGGCTGGCATAAGCTGGAATTACTCAATCGACGTCTAAGTAATCAGTATGAGGTTGAGAGAATGTGCAAACGAATCTGTCAAAGTTTGTTTCAAACAATTTTTACATCACATTGCGCCAGCACTGTTTAAGTTGAAATATCCACCCGATGTCGCCAGACGACTGTGAGCAAACGGATCGAACAAGCAAAGGCTTTTGCAAAACTGAAAAAGCATATTGTAAAACACCTTGCAGGTCACGATGACAAAATGTATCCGAAAATTATAAATACTATTTTCGATTACACGTTCAGCCATCATCGTTTGGTTGAGGTAAATGCATGTGGCGCTGTGATGGAGGGGAGATGGTCAATTCCCCAACTGATGTCAAAATATTTGTCTGTTAAATATCTGCTGATATGAAAAAAAAAGTTCCACCCTAGGTTTAACCAATAAAAAAATTGATTTTTGGGGGGTCTTTGGGTGGGTGGCACCCCCAATCCATGTCTAAATATTTGTCTCTTAAATATCTACTGATATCAAAGAAAAATGGCACCCTAGGTTAAATCGTTAAAAAATTTGTTTTTGGGGGGGTCCATTTGGGGGGTCCCCGAAGGGGTGGTACCCCCAAATTATATCAAAATATTTGTCTCTCAAATATCTACTGATAACAAAAAAACTGGCACCCTAGGTTGAGCCGTTCAAAAATTTGATTTTTTGGGGGGGTTCCCGGGGGGGTGGTACCCCCAAACCATGTCAAAATATTTCTCTCTTAAATATCTACTGATATCAAAGAAAAATGGCACCCTAGGTTAAATGGTTAAAAAATTTGTTTTTGGGGGGTCCATTTGGGGGGGTCCCCGGGGGGGTGGTACCCCCAAATTATGTCAAAATATTTGTCTCTTAAATATCTACTGATATCAAAAAAAACTGGCACCCTAGCTTGAGCCGTTCAAAAAATTGATTTTTTGGGGCCCCATTTTGGGGGGGTTCCCGGGGGGGTGGTACCCCCAAATCATGTCTAAATATTTCTCTCTTAAATATCTACTGATATCAAAAAAAAATGGCACCCTAGGTTATATGGATAAAAAAATTTGTTTTTGGGGGGGTCCATTTGGGGGGGTCCCCGGGGGGGTGGTACCCCCAAATTATGTCAAAATATTTGTCTCTCAAATATCTACTGATATCCAAAAAAACTGGCACCCTAGCTTGAGCCGTTCAAAAAATTGATTTTTTGGGGCCCCATTTTGAGGGGGTTCCCGGGGGAGTTGCCCCAAAAAAATTTCAGGAGACACAATTGCGTATGTACCTCAACAACTTCACACAAAAATTAGATTTCTATGTTTTGTGGTTTAGGAGAACTCGAGCGTACAAGATTTAGGAAGAAAAAAAAGGAAAAAAAAAGGAAAAAAAAGGAAAAAAAAAAGGAAAAAAATAAGAAAAAAACCTCATCGCGGCCGAAAGTGGGTTGGTAGGGATGAAAGGATATCTTAAGACATATAACCATGAGAAATATTTTTTGCCGTACTTAAGCCGTTTTTGACTTAGACCGCTTTTTACGCCAAACTTTCGGGGCGGTTTTCGGGTCATAAACCCAAAGTCACGCGACCGATTGCCTCGAAATTTGATACAAACATAAAACTCATTAATCTCAAACTGCTGTCAAAATTTCATGTAGTTAGACCAAACGGTTCTCGAGTTGTAAGCAAAAGTCTGAAATCTCGCACTCATTAGTTAGAAAATGGCCAAGTAAAAACAAAGGAACACGCGACGCGAGCGTCGGTCGTTCCAATAATTTACTACTGGTACCATATCCAGTGGTGCCGGAATGGGGGGGGGCAGCTGCCCCCCCTACCCTTTTACCAGGAGGGGCAAGGGGGGCAGTACTGCCCTTTGCATTTCAGTGCGATCGTAACGAAGCGAACGCCTGCTAATCAAAAAAGCTCGCTTATCTAATACAGAATAAATTCAACTGTTCATGAACAATAATAGATCAAAGGTGGCTGGATCCACAAATTTAAAGATCTGGAACTGATCCGAATCCAGCTCGAAGAGATTCGGATCCGCCAGGATACAACTACACTTTGTTCATAACAGCAAAAACCAAAAATCGACCAAAGAAAAGCAAAAAAGGTCCTCACTCAAAATTGAGGCGTTTTTTCTGCCCAAATACAGGTGAAGACCAAAAAAAAGGTCCTCACTAAAAACTAGGGCGTTCTTTCTGCCCAAATTCAGTTGAATACCAAGAAGTAAAAAAAGGTCTTTTCCAAAAATAAGGGCGTTTTTTCTGCCAAAATTCAGGTAGAGACCAAAAAATAAAAAAGTCTTTAACTGAAAATGGGGCATTTTTCCTGCCAAAATTCAGGTGGAGACCAAATGAAAAAAAGGTCTTTGCAAAATGTAGTGCTGATTTTGTCCCCAAATTATTTGGGGGGCAAAGCCAAATTCAGATCTGGTCCGGGTCTGCATCTCGTAGGGTTTAGTGGGGTAATTCAGGACATGGGGTAAATCGGGACACCCTGGGGTAATTCGGGACAGGAGTAATAAAGACATCTCTTTACATTCATCTTTTAATTCAAGTCTTGAAGGATCCAATGTGATAAATTTTTTTCAAAAATTAGCGGAGTAGAGCTGTTAAATCCATTTCAAAAATTATCCCTGTAAATCCATTTTGACGCTATCCAAGCTTAATGCTTTAAACTGCACAACAAAATTTTGACATCAAAAAAACAACTAATAAAAACCTCATTTAGCCATAGGTGGGCAAGTTAATGCAAAACGTTAGCTTCGTTAACCACTAGTCTGCTAGTCCGTTAACAAACTTCACACCTCCGTTAACGTTAATCCATTATTTTCAGCTTTAAGTAACGGAAGTTAATATAGTATGTTAATTCGTTAACATTTTGCGTGTAATTTACATTTCTTTTTATTCACTCGCTTCTAGAAAACATATTGATGCTGTTGAGCTGATTGTAAGGAAATATTTATTGCTGTGGTGGTCTTTTTGGTTTTGGAAGTTACATTTCACAGTCTAATCTAATTTCAGCATAAAAAGTAAGTTCAAATGCACAATGAAGCTGCGATTGAAAAATCTTTGGAAATTGTGAACAGCGATAATCAATACACCTATGAGGCTGCAGGTTATTATTTGCCTCAAAAAAGAGCTCCTTTCTTCGCTTTCTTCTATAAAACTCGTGCTAATATGCAACAAGTGTTACCAGTGCAAACTGGTTTGTATCGGTCTGATGAATGAATGGTGCAAGATATCAACGATAAAAACCTTAACGGAAGTTAACAGAACTTAATGGAAGTTACTTTAGTCCGTTAACAGAACTTAACGGAGGTTAATTTAGTCGGTTAACATGAAAAAAATTTTTAACGGATTAACAAGTTAATGAAAAAGTTAGCTTCGTTAATAATGGATTAACGATTAACGGACTTGTGCCCACCTATGCATTTAGCATAAATCATTTTCTTACGGAACATTCTCAAACGTTATTCTTTTTATTTATATTTTCATCTTTTTTTATGCACTTTTACTATGCTTTTATCAATATCCCGAATTACCCCGCGGGTGGGGAAAATCGGGACAGTGGAGTGGCTTATTTTAAAAATCCATTATTCCATACTTTGCTAAGCGTTGAAAACCAAGATATTGCCAAATAAATGTCGGATATCCAAATGTATAAAAGAAGTTGATAAACCAGGTTTAGAAGTGCTAGGTTGGTAAATAGAGATTGAAAACTGAAATTTTGTCCCGAATTACCCCAACAAACCTTAATGAAACTGGATCCAATCCGGATCCATGAAAAAACAGTAAGATTTGGTCCGCTCTGGTGGTCTGGATCCGTTGCCACCTCTGCAATAGATCTAACAGATAATTTAATCATTTGTGAACAATAGACCTGACAAATGACCCAATTCTGCATGATAGCAATTAACACAGTAGAAAGTTAGTAGCAATTTGCAGCAGGCTATACTAAACGGTACGTTTTTTAGCTAGTTCACGAAAGCTGATCAAGCTGATCAATTGGATAAAACTTAACTCATATCCTTCTAGCGTCAGTTTAAACTGATGGCACGCAGAAGCGTACTGGTGCTACAAGAAGCATTTGAGGGATTAAAGTTTAGTGTTTTGTCAACCAACAGAACCCTTTCTAGAAATAAAACGTTAAAAAAATTTTTGTTGATACAAAAGTCGATACAATTTTGTCGTACAATTTCTATTTTCTGAAAAAAATATTTTTTATTATAAACAAACTTACTCTCCATTAATTGGCGCTAAAAAGTTCATTAAAATCAATAATAACAAATTGCGTGTGTTAAATGATTTCTAAATAATGTACCGGTAAAATAAGAGATTTAGTTCTCATCTTGTGGAATGCATTTGGTTAGCCTGTGAGCTGTGACCCCCGATTTAGTTCCATTAGTTTAAACTGACGCTATGAAGATATAGGGTGCTACAAAATTTCAAATAAAGAATTCCAGGATCCTATGTCTGTAAGCCTCAGCATTATTCTATCGCAAGACATTCAAGTTTCTAACTTTGTTTGTAGCCCTATAGTTGGAACAATCGATGCTGACGTTACCAGTGGTGAATCCAGGTGGTCCGGACCCCCAGCTCAAACAGGAGAAATATAAGAAAAACTTCTAACACAAAATTCATTGCAATAACTGGAGCAAGACCCATTTCTTGTCCAGACTTAACAATAAAATACTCGGTAGGGATGAGAATGCTGGGATGTGGTGGGAATAAACATCTTCTCCAAAATTATCTTGTTTTGTAAATGCAGACGAATTAGTTTAAAAGTTGTGATTTTTTTGTTTTCAGGTTTACCAGCGTGTTATAAAAATATTTAAATTTTACCATTAGCCATCGCCCTCATAGCCAATTTTCTCATTTATAAAGTCAGTTTATTCATGTTTTTGCTCTGCTAATTTCTATGCCACAATTTAAAAGCATTAATTTTTGCTAAAATAGGCCTAAAATTAACTTATTTTGCACAAAAATTGCAAAATCTCCAAGAGCTGGGGCTTCATCCCCAGACCCCCGTGCCCCTGGATGTTGGGGGCGTTGCCCCCAAACCCCCAATGGCATCCTGCGGCAGAATTGGCTCCTATATAATTGATAATTTGCTTTTTGTTGTTTTTAGTGTTTATCCGCTATACTCAGCAGTAGCGTATCCAGGGGCGGGGGGGGGGGCTATAGCCCCCCCATTGGCCTGTCAACCAAAATGCAGAATATGGAACATACCAGGTTTTTAGCTTTTCTGAGACTGTTTTTTGTGCTGGAATGGGCTAAAAAGTGATTTAAAGCATCTTTTGAAACATATATTCAGGGGGGGGGCTAATTTGTTAAAAAATAAAAGTCACAAATCAATGAAAACTTTGAAAAATGCCCAAAAATAAGCGATCAAATTTGATCACTAATGTAAAAATGCCAAACATAGGTTTTATCAACAAATATATTATAAACTCATGAATAGGGGGGCTACTCAGTATTGGTTAATTATCCATCACTTCTCTCAAACATATTTCCATTAGCTCCGCCAATGATTTTTCTTTATAAAATATAAACGAAGTAGATTACTCCGTGTGAGTTTTATTGAATAACAGAATTTTGTGATTTACCAGCATGTAAACGAGAAAACTACAATGGTATCATTAGCCATCTCCCACATAGCCCATTAATGCAACCAGTTGAATCATGTTACGCAGCCAATTTCTATGCTACATTTTAAAAACATAATTTTCTATTAAAGTAGCCCTAAAATTAAGCTATTTTTGCAAAAAAATGCAAAATTTGCGAGCGCTGGGGGCTCCGCCCCCAGACCCCCAACTTAGCCCCCCCAATTGCGAATTTCTGGCTACACGCCTGGTACTCAGTACTCTGGCTTTGGTGAAGCATTTAATTGTTTGACTGTATGTCTACAATGTTAGTAGTAATGACTGCACGTACAGTATTGAAAGTGCCCTTTGAAAAAGCTGCCCCTCTTGCCCTTCTGACATTCCGGCATCCCTGACCATATCAAACTGATCAGTGGTCGAGTGGATAGAGCGTCTGCTACTGAAGCGGTAGACTCGGGTTCGATTCCCGGTCGGGTCATACCTTCAAACCAAAGACTATAAAAATTGGTATTCACAGCTTTCCTGCTTGACGTTCAGCATTAAAAAGGACAGTGTGAAGCCTCCGCCGTGTGTGGTAGACAGGTTGGCAGGTGGCAGCTTGACTCGAAGACCGAAAGGTCCCTTCGCTGTCTCCTGGCCAAGGCAACTTGGTGAATAAAATGTAATTACAATTACAATTACAATTCCTACGTCAGTCGTCACTCACTGCTCAGTTTCATCAATTTTTACCGGAAGGTTAGAAGGCTACCTGCTTCTACGGTTATTTTTTGAATCGTTTACATTGACACTTGAAAAGTTTTGATGCCTAATTTCACATAACATTCGAGAGTAATTGACACGCTGAAGTGCTGAATTACAGCAGCTGTAGCTATGCAAACACAAAACTCAGCGAATAGCCACATTAGCACCACCACAAAGCTGTAGTTGCTAAGTTACGCAGACGCGCTTTCGCAATGTTCAATGTAATTAAGTCTTTAGTGTCACCACGCGGCATGGGATTTTATTGAAAAATAAGAATTTGAAAAAATATTTAAAGTTCAATGAAACAAATATTTAACTTCATAGAAAGCTAAAACGTGAGTCGAACAGGCAAAAAAAATCCGGTGCATCAAAAAGAAAATACGAATTGTTAATAATCAAAAAAAGGTTTCGGAGCAGAATAACGGGACGATGTGAAGAGCTTAGACAAAAACACCAGAGCCAGGATAAAATGAATCATTCTATTTCGAGACGTTTCGACTTAAACTAAAGTCATTATCAATCTATAAAAATCATGACGTTAGAATTGTTGAAAGACCATCAATATAGACCAAAACGATAAACCGGAGGTAGCAGTTAATAACCGGGTCAGGGGTAAAATCTAAAACTAAACCAAAATAGAAATGGAAAAAACATGTTGGTAATTTGCCACAGATAACCCAAATTTAATGAATTTAAGTAAAAAAAACCTTCTAACCACGATGGTTAAAAAAAATAAATAAATAAAAAAAAAATTACAAAACTTACCTTGGGTATTATAATTTCAAGTGAAGACCTGGTTATTAACTTATCTCTCTTTAAATCTGTACTGTACTCTCAATAAAATTTGGCGCTAAATTCAAAGATCTACAGGTCAAACTGGCAACTCACTTACAGTTTAGAGACAAGACTAATAACTGAACTAATCAAGTACACTTATGGAACAGTAAAATTTTCAAGAACTGAGATATTTAACAAATCAGAGCTCTAAAATTTCTCTCAAAAAATTAACGGTGCTTACTAACCTGTGCACTTTTGCATTTAAATCATAAAGGTAGTTAAGTGATACGCAAAATATTCAGTAATTTTCATAATATGACATCATAAAGAGACAAGGTCAAGCGGAAAAAAAAAAGGAAAGGAACATGCGACAGACATTAATTCCAAAAGAGAGGGTAAAAAAAAAAAAACTAATGGAAGGGGAAGAAAGGACAAAGAAAAAAAAAAAAAACTTAACAGAATTGACAAAATGTTCGAGCCACATTAGCTATTGAATACATACAGTGGAAATGAAGATCCATCTACATTAATATCTGGTTGATATTGCTGAATTAATAAAGTCTCTTTTATTAATAATTCCTTCGTGTTGTGAGCTGAACATAAAACATCTGGATCATTAAAATCAATAATATGGTTGGGATTTTCAAGGAGATGTTTGGTGACATCTCAATGCTGGTTGGGACTAGTTGCAGGATTATGCTCGTGTAACCGTGATTGCAAATTACGTCGGGTTTGACCAATGTAGACACTACCACAAGAACAAGTCAGTTTGTATACGACATTGTGACGATAAACCTTAGGTTGCAGTTCTTTGTGCTTAAACATGTCACCAATTTTATAGCAATCATGCACAACATTTAAACTTAATTTTCCTGACAATTGGCGTCGAAAAAACGATTTTAATTCTTTTTCTATGTGAAGAGATGTATTGCCAATGAAACGTAATCGTAAGACTAAAACGAGTAGCTTGTTTATCCACCTTCTTTGATATGTTAAGATCGGAATGCTTGTTGTTTAAAAACGACGTATTTGATTTTGAATGAAGGGTAGTGGATAGCCATTTCTAAGTAGCATATCCGTAATTGTTTCAAATTCAATATGCATTGCCTTATACGAATTGCAAATACGATAAGCACGATCTAATAAACACGACACTAAATTACGTTTATACTTGACTGGACCTAAACTCGACCACTTTATGTACAAACCAGTGTTGGTTTTCTTTCGAAAGACTGTTGTTTTAAACTTAACATCAGCTCTCGTGACTAGAACATCTAAATAGGGTAGTTGATTATTTTGTTCCAACTCTTTGGTGAACTGAATATTGGCATGAATAGTGTTAATTTTGGCAAAAAACATTTCAAGATCACGTTCACAGTTAAAAACACAGAACAAATCATCTACATAACGTAAAATGATGTAAGGTTTTGGTTTAAATGAAGATACTTCGTTTAACACCCAGTTCATGCACAGTTTAACACCCAGTTCCTTTCCTTTTTTTTTTCCGCTTGACCTTGTCTCTTTATGATGTCATATTATGAAAATTACTGAATATTTTGCGTATCACTTAACTACCTTTATGATTTAAATGCAAAAGTGCACAGGTTAGTAAGCACCGTTAATTTTTTGAGAGAAATTTTAGAGCTCTGATTTGTTAAATATCTCAGTTCTTGAAAATTTTACTGTTCCATAAGTGTACTTGATTAGTTCAGTTATTAGTCTTGTCTCTAAACTGTAAGTGAGTTGCCAGTTTGACCTGTAGATCTTTGAATTTAGCGCCAAATTTTATTGAGAGTACAGTACAGATTTAAAGAGAGATAAGTTAATAACCAGGTCTTCACTTGAAATTATAATACCCAAGGTAAGTTTTGTAATTTTTTTTTTATTTATTTATTTTTTTTAACCATCGTGGTTAGAAGGTTTTTTTTACTTAAATTCATTAAATTTGGGTTATCTGTGGCAAATTACCAACATGTTTTTTCCATTTCTATTTTGGTTTAGTTTTAGATTTTACCCCTGACCCGGTTATTAACTGCTACCTCCGGTTTATCGTTTTGGTCTATATTGATGGTCTTTCAACAATTCTAACGTCATGATTTTTATAGATTGATAATGACTTTAGTTTAAGTCGAAACGTCTCGAAATAGAATGATTCATTTTATCCTGGCTCTGGTTTTTTTGTCTAAAAAAAGGTTTGTTTTCAGCTTTACAAAACAAGAGTTCAATATAAAATGTTTAGGACTTCGAAGCAGTTTTTTGTCAGACACTGGATTATAAATAGTCGCTCCTTTTCCTGTGCTCTCCATTCTAACGATTCTTCTGACAAGTGCCAGTCTTCTTATCTTCACAGGATCAGTCGGAATGAGAATTCTGATTGTAGTGCCTGTGGACACCCTCTACAGGACCTCAATCATCTCCTCCTCGACTGTCCTGCTTCTGAACCCCTTCGCAAATCTATCTTTGGCTCCTCTCTCTCTATTCTTGATCTATGGTCCAGACCTTGGCGTGTGGCCCGACTATTGGGTCTCCGCGGAGTTCCTCCGCGCCCCCATCCCTCGGAAGGGGTCGGGTAGTACCACCACCACCACCAGTGCCAGACAAAAAGCTGCTTCGAAAGCATAAACTTTTAATCGAAGTAATTCTCCAATTCTGTACCACCAATCAACTTTTCAATTCAATATTAAGAGCTAAAATCGAAAAAATAAATTACTTTGTGCAGTTTTGTTTGATTTAATTATTAGATTTCGCAGTTCTGCATCTTATATACAAAATTTTATTTGACTTTGTCTAAATAGCAGCATTGGTGGGCAGTGCCGTCAGTACTTTTTATACAAAGTACCGGTACCGATATCGCGGTACTTCTCGCTTAATTTTCGGCTGAAGCGATACTTTTAAAAGGTTGACAAAAAAAGCAAACAAAACCAAATTTAAACAGTAGGAAAAAGTAAACTTTCAACCGAAAACTTGGAAAATGCTAAGGTAGTCCGGATTTCTGATTAATAGTCGAGCGGATATAGCCAGTACTTAAATTGTAGGGGGGACGCGCGAGAACGCGTCCCCCCATGGAGATTTAGGCGTCTCCCATCAAGATTTGAGCGCTGGATGATCAGACGAAAAAGAGCCAGCCAGCACGAATAAATCCCAAATTCCGGCCGAATGTAGTCTCATATTTTATTTCGGTCTTCATCTGATATGGAGGGAAAAACACTTCAATTGTCGGCGAAGACCTTTTTGTTTTGTTTTGCTTTTCACCTGATTTAGGGGCAAAAACACTTCAAATTTCGGCAAAGACCTTCTTGTTTTTTTTTGGTCTTCATTCAATTTCGGCGACGGAATTACATTATTTTTCTGAAGTACTTTGCCAGGCCAAATGCGTTTCGTCAAGGCTGCAAAAGCGTTCCCCCATGCAAAATTTTACAATTTTAGGTACTGGATATAGCGTCTGCTACTGAAACATTTGACAGGGGTTCGATCCCTAATGGGGTCAAACCAGTACTTAAATTGTAAAATTTTTCAAGGGGGTACGCTTTTGCAGCCTTGACCAAATGCATTTGGCATGCAAAAGTACTTTAGTGAAGATTACGCAATTCCGTCGCCGAAATTGAATGAACACCAAAAAAAAGATCTTCGCCGGAAATTGAAGAGTTTTTCGCCAAAATTAGGTGAAGACCAAAAAAAAAGGTCTTCGCCGGAAATTGAAGCGGTTTTTTGCCAAAATTGGGTAAAAAGTTAGGCCCTTTTTCTGATCATCCAGCGCTTAAATTTCGATTGGGGGACGCGTCCCCTTACAATTTAAGTACTGGGTCAAACCAGAGACTAAAATTGGCATTCACAGCTTCCTTACTTGACGTTCAGCAACTAAATGGGAAGGGGTTTCCAAATTTAAAATTACGTAGGTTTACTAGGGTTTTGTTTGGGCTGGAATTTACCAAATGACACAGTGCCAAAGCGCCCAGCGCTAGGATGAAAATTGCAACAAAAACTTAAAGCAAGGTCTGGATTACAATCAGGGACGTGGAAGCGGAAGCGGTGAAAGCGGTTAAATTTTTGTGGAAGTGGAAGCGGAAGCACTTTGATGAAAGAGGTTGGAAGCGGAAGCGAACTCGGAAGCGAAAGTGTTGAAAAGGAGCCGGAAGCGGAAGCAATTTTTTCAAAATCAGACGCTTCCGGATTTCCAAATTGGCTACAACCGTAAGGGTAAAATGCAACAACAATAATATAGAATCGACAACACAAGTCAAATAAAATAGCTTGCAAAGTAAACTCGCCCGATTTTTTTTTACACTAACTATAACCAGAACGTGACATCGGAAGCGATATCTGGAGACTTCGCGGCATCGTCCAACCTTTACTGAACTTCATTAAGCTTTAACATAGTGATCTGATTGCTTTGAATGAATTTGTGTAAAATGTAGTCGTTTATAGTCAGATCAATAACTTACATGCGCCCCTTTATAATTTGGTTTCACTAACTTAAATCGCTTTGTGGTTTTTCGAGTTCAAAATTTAAATCTCTCGAAGTTATCAAAAATAATCAAGTAACGTCATTCAAAATGATCGCATAGCAGTTTACAATATAGTGTCAAATCTCAGCACTTTTTACGAGTTCTAAACAGTTTTTCACTCCATTTGAAACAACATAAAACAGTCTTTAAAATTCCAGTGACTCACAAGCAAATTTCGTTACATCAACAAAACTTACATTCGTGTATGATTTTGAAAACGCTCTTTCGCATCACAATATAACATATTATAGTATTACTATACCGTTTGTTTCGAAATTAAATCTCCCTCCTTAACAGTATATTAATTAAAATTTTAAAAATGCTAAAATTAAACGCAAAATTTAAACAGGCATTTATTTAAGTTTTTTATTAAATCGTTTATGTTTTTGTCACATAGACTGTACTCTCGAATGGTATAATTTGACAAATTGCAGAAAAAGAAGAATCAAAATTTATTTTCCCTAGCTAATGCTTCACTCACAAGTTGTCACAGGTCAATAAGAATAATTCGGTAAACTATCCCAGTTTTTTATACGCCCTTTATTTACAGTAATTCATACGATCTTTCGGGCAAATAATTGTCCGACATGGCATCACCAAGTTTTTCATGTTTTATCTTTTTCCAATATTAGCCTACCCAATCTTTTTCCAAAATTTGATATGTAAAGCTAGAGTACTTCGTATTTAAGATTTTAAAATTTTAAGGGCGCATTTGGCATGGTCTCCTCAATGTAGCCCACCAAATTTTGTTATCTATGTTTGATTTATATTAACTTATCCAATAGATTTAATTCGTTTAGATTGCGTTGCTAATGGGGGAAGGTGTCAACATAATTGGAGGACCCTATAGTATGAGATCCTCAATATTTTTTGATAGTAAATTTTTACCAATTTTGAAACTTTTATTTGTCTAGCTTGAGTGTATAAAAATGTCGAAAAACCCGTTGGAAGAGGCCTTTTCAATTGTGCATGTCATATAGTCATATTTTATTTACCTATTCTGATTTTATATTTCTTTTATGTTTACCTATTCTGAAAGTTTCATGTGTCTGGTTTGAATGGTTGAAAAGTTTGAGTACCAATTGAAGCAACCTCAATTTTGGTGCCTCAAATTTTGTCAATTTTTATCTTTTCTTGATATTTGCTTATCCTGAAATTTTGATGTGCCTTGCTTAAACAATTAAAAAGTTTGAATTTTGGCATCCTCGTTTGAGGGGAACCCCCGTTGTGGTACCCCCATATTTTGTCAAATTTTATCTTTTCTTCATATCTAGCTATTCTGAGAATTTCATCAGTTTAGTATAAGTGGTTAAAGTTGAATTTTAATGTTCTTGTTTGAGAAAGATCTCTTCATTTTGGTACCTCCAAATTTTGTCAAATTTTAACTTTTCGTCATACTTGCCTATCCTGAAAATTGCATGCGTCTAGCGTGAGTGGTTAAAAAGTGTGAATTTTGATGGCCCCTTTTGAGAGGGACACCCTCGTTTTGGTATCCCCAAATTTTGTTATATTTTATCTTTCACTTATTGTTATCTATTCTGAAAATTTCATTTGTCTAACGTGTATGGGTCAAAAGTTTTGAATTTTGACTGCCTCGTTTGGGGGGACCCCCATTTTGGTACCCCCAAATTTGGTCAAATTTTACCTTTCTTTTATGTTTACTTACCTCAAAAATTTTGTTGGCCTAGCTTAGAAGGTTAAAAATTTAGAATTTTGGAGGGCCTGTTTGGGAGTAAACCCCATTGAGGCACCTCCGATTTTTGTTAGGTATAGTTTATATTTAACATTTACCTATTCCGAAAATTTTACATATCTAGCTTTAACGGTTTAAAAGTTCAAAGTTTTGGAGGGCCCAATTGAGGGGGATCTCCCAACCTGGAACCCCCATTTCATTCCCGCACTACACCTCCTTGATATTTTTAATCGCTCAAAATTTGAATATAGTGCGTTTAGTGGTTTAAAAGTAGATAGTCGGATAAGGAAAAGAAAAAAAAAAGTAAGAAAAAAAAAGAAAAATAATACTCAGGTTGGGGTAAACGAACATACCAAAAAGAATGGCGGTTGATAGTGTGCTCAAAAAGCACAAATCGTTTTCCATCAAAATCGGTATTTACCCAGATATAACGGTTCGAAATCGTTCACTTTCTGCCCATGTTCGGTCGGTAGCATTTTGGTCACGTGACCGGGCGCTTTCAAACTCGGTTTGCATAAACCATTTATAAGTACCAGATTGTTTACAAATTTCAGCTTTGCACGCCAAGTGGTTTTTGAGTTATAGGCGAATTAATAAACTTTCAAGCCAAAAATCGCATTTTTTTATGTTCTTTTGTTTGTCAATTCACGATCACGTGATCTAGGATCCCCAAAACTGGCACACATAATGCATTCATTAATTTTCATGTTAAGTCCAAATTTCAACTTTCTAGGTTTCACCGTTGCTTGTTATGAGCATATCAATCCACATCTGCCAAATTCGCGAACAAAAACAAAAGAACTACGCGCTCACGCAAAGCCCCAAATAGCTGTTTCATACTGAGCAGGGATGTGGAAGCGGAAGCAGGAAGCGGAAGCGGTGGAAGCGGTTAAATTTTTGTGGAAGCGGAAGCAAAAGCACTTTGATGAAAGAGACTGGAAGCGGAAGCGAACTCGGGAGCGACTAATTCTATCCGAAGCCGGAAGCGGAAGCAAAAAATTCCAAAGATGAGTAAGCGGAAGCGAACTCAGAAGCATAAAACTTCAAGAGGAGCTGGAAGCGGAAGCATTAAAGATTTGAATGCTTCTACATCCCTGATTACAATTGAACTTGCTGTAGAAGTGTAAAGAACCTCACACTAATTTCATACGCGCTCAACTAAGAAAATAATAATCTTTCTATTGAGAGAGTAGATACAAAATGTAATAGTTATTTGCAGAAGTGGGCATAGCGCAATTAGAAGCGCGAAGCGCAACCTCCGCAATTGCGTAAGTTGCTTTGCCCTTTATTTTTTTATTTTAAAACGTTGCGGAAATTGCGTTGCAGACTAAAGTCTTTAAAAATTTGTTGCACTTTAATTGCCCTGCGCTTTCAAAATTTTTTTTCGCTTAATAGCGCAGTTCTTTACATTAAACTTAATTTTACTCCATTTAGATCGTAATATTGATGAATATCGGCTTCTTCAGCTAATTATTTACTCTTTTTCAGTGTAAAATCGCAAAAAATGCGATATTCGCATTGTGTTGTGAAATTTCAATTGCGAAAGTTAGGGGCAGAATAGACGAGCAAGTTTTTTTGCAATTTTACTACTCCAACAATTATCACGCCATTTACACGTGAAGCTGTTTTTCTGCAAATTTACTTGCAACAATGAAAAACTTTGGCGCCGAAAGTAATCCTCTGCAAGAAACTAAAAGTTCCATTTACACCTCCGTGCAACAATTTTTGTTTCCTTAAAAATGTTTCAGCAATTGTGTTGTGGATTTGGTCTGCAAGCAGTAGCGTAGCCAGGGGGGGGGGCTATAGCCCACCCCATTGGCCTGCCGACCAAAATGCAGAATAAGAAAAATACCACGTTTTTAGCACTTCTAAGACTGTCTTTTGCACAGGATTAAAATAAAAAATGCTTTAAAGCATAGTTTGAAACGTTTATTTAGGGTTGGGGGGGCTAATGAACTGCCAACTAAAATGCAGAATAAGAAAAATAGCAGAATTTTACTGTTCCATAAGTGTACTTGATTAGTTCAGTTATTAGTCTTGTCTCTAAACTGTAAGTGAGTTGCCAGTTTGACCTGTAGATCTTTGAATTTAGCGCCAAATTTTATTGAGAGTACAGTACAGATTTAAAGAGAGATAAGTTAATAATATCTGGCCGGTTACCGAAGAAGTAATAGAATAGATCGAAATATAGCCAAAGTTGTTTTGGTGATCAAAATCTTTGGCACCAGAAGACTAAATAAAGAAAATCGAAGTGGAATTAGATCATAGATCTTATAACTTTGCAATTACATAATTTCATTGTAGGTTTCATGGTTAAACTGCTTGGGCAGAATTACCGCACTGTTACTACTTTATTAGGATATTCGGATTCTGGATTAAAAAGCAATTTCGGCCAGTTAATCGAGCGGTAACGCATTCATCTTTGAAGTGGGAGATCTGAAGTTCAAACCTCGGGACTTTTTAAATCGTGAAATCGGAACAGAGTTGCAACGAACTTACCATCGAAATGCAACATCTTCATAAGATGCACAGAGCTGGACAGCGCTGTCCAGCTCTGTGCATCTTATGACTGGAGCTGCTTTGCGGCTGCAGGGTTGGAGGTTAATCTGGCCACCTAACTGCCAGTGGAAATCGTTCTGATTTCCCAGGAGTCGACCACGAAGGACGTCAAACTTTTCGGTTATGCAACATCTTCTTTGAAAGGAGCTGTATTGCCCGAACGCAAGAACGCGGATATATGCCCCACAAACTCGTTACACGCTTCGTTGTAGTACAGCGAGTACAATGAAAGATTTGATTTGAAAAACGATTTCGTAGGAAATCAGAGTATGACCATACTTTGAAACTCATATAGTCATTGCCAAATGCCTTTTTAATAATGGTCTTTCAGAATTAATATCGTGCTACTGATTGGCTTTTGGATTTCTGTTTATTCAATAAGATTCTTTTCATTGTATACCTGTCTAAACAAAACAGCTTTATGTTTCACAATAATTCCACAAAAAGATACATAAAAAAGTGCACGGTGCAGCAAAATTAGAAAATTGAACATCACGAAACGGAATTTGAACAAGGACCTAAACGCATAAAATTGCTAATAAGCTAATAGCCTGGTGTACACTGTACAGGCTTTGCTACAAAATGACGGCTGGCTTGATTTTGTTCTTGATTCAAAAAAGCCATGCTTGATAACAACGAAGATAGATTGGCATGTGGCTCAGGTGAAAGTTGGCTTAGACGTAAGAGCTATAACAGCATCCACAGCATCCAAAGTTTCTAAAACAATTGATTCGAATAAAATTTCCACTAACACTCAGTAACGTAATACTCAGTCGCGCAACCAGGGGGATGGGCTTTAGACCCTCACTTATCCACGTCATTTAGAAAATTCAACCCCAAAAATGACAAAACACTAGCGTTTAAGCTTGTTTTGCACTTTACGTGTAGGTAAACGAAGGGCTAAAAGGGCTGGACAATTTAATTATTACAACAGGTTTCCAAATTAATCTTACCAATTTATTTATTTCTAAATGGCTCTAAAAATGGGTTGAAATAACTATTTTAAAAAAATTCCAAAAGTTGCCCAGCAGTTGGTAGCTTTGTCCCCAGCCCCTGTGGCCTTTGGAAGCTGAGGGATTCGCTCCGAGATTTCCGCCTATGATACGCCAAAGTTGCACCAGTTTGTCCAATTCGCGCCGCCCAATTAAAAAATTTTTGGATCAGAAAAGTTCCAACTTTTAGTTCAAGCCCACCCTCTTTGGGAAAATCCTGGTTGCGCACCTGTGTAATTCCTTAATTTGCGCTTACTGCTTTGCTATGTAAATATAATTATCAAACATTTGTGCTTAAAATTACAGCAAAATAAAAGTAATAAAATCGAAAAAAATTGGTCAATATTACCGAAATGAATCTTCGGTAGCGATTGCACGCCCGTTTTAACTAATTTGATTAAAAAGCAATCAAGTCTAATTTAAAACAGCAGAACTTTTGATGTTTGAAACGCGTCGCGACGGCTCAAATCCAATTATTGCCATATTTTCGTTAAATCATTATTCATTTTGTGAAACAATGTCCTAAGTGCTCTTGTCCTGAACCCTCTTAACTGAATTTGATTTACGCTCACCTAAATAGTGGTTTGAGCACTATCGGTTTAGGAATCTCTTGACTATGACCCTTTTCTTAGCCTTTCTCAGAATCTTATTAGAATTAAATATTATTTGCGGTACATCCATCTTCTCAACCTAAGTGTTCCAAAGATATTCGACTTTGGACACATTCTTGTGTACTCTAACTTTACAGAAACATAAAAGATTCTAGTGGCAACACTGATGACATAGTACAGTGACGTAGGCAGTTATTTTTGAGGAGGAGCGATGACTGCAACAGTAACTATAAAAATAATAATACGTCTCTATACAGTCCAAGGCAAAAAATAGAGCTTTTTTTGCAGTTTGCGGTATTCTTTAGTTAATTGCAATCAATGCCGTTGCTACGGGGGGCAGGGGGGCTGTGCCCCTTTCTAACCAGTGCTTGTGCCCCCCTCCATTTCGGTTTACTTAAAATACTGCTTTTATAGCATCACGTAACGACAAGACAATAATGGAAAAAAATAATGACGCTCAAGAATGATTCTCCCTTGACGTTTTCTCGATTCTTTGCGAAATTGCTGGCAATCAACTGCTGCTGTATATAAATGTGACGCAATAATCCATCTTATTAACACGCCTTTACAGATGTGACGCGGAAGAGAGATGTAAGCCTTCTGAATTGTTACCGGTACTTCGTTAGTGATTACGATGTAAAACAATACGTGGAAACGTTTTTTTTTAACCCTATTCGGTCCAGGGGGGATCGATTAGCTCCCCCCTTCATTTATTTTGAAATTTTGTTATGAAGTAGTCAAGCCACAATAATCAAATTTCTTGACTTTACCTAAAATTTACTGCTTCAACTTTCATTTGTTAAACCATTGTCGTATGGCAACTAGATTCAGAGTTATTAAACGTTACTCAAGGTCGACTTTGCGTTTCTGGCAAAATTTTTGAAAAATAAATTTAATCCTGTTAGTCCCAATTGTTCTGTTGTAATTAATAATTTCACGCTTTTTCGTATGAACACTGGTAACGTAAATAAGAACGTAAATCCAATGACCTCTTGAACGGCTTTTGTTGCTATCGATGATCAAAAAGAGTTGCTTTAGACTTTGTGGCAATAGACTTTTATTTACTAATTTGCCTGAGGCATTATAATTTTCATTATAATTTCAAAAGCTCACAGCTGAGTTTTTCAGGCAATTTCGTGTAAATTTACCAAATTTCAAACTAAGCTTCATTTTTAGCATTTTGCTAATAAATAAGAATAGCGATTTAGTACTCTAAACGTATTTATTGATAAAAGATTTTGAGTCCAGCATAAGCGCAAATACTTTTGTTTTTTGCCAATATTTTTTTTCACGTTGCTGATATACAGTAGTCAAAAACGTCCATAAGTAATCAAATGTGTGGCATGCAGCATGAATTTTGGTTATCTTTATGTTCGAAATTTGTTTTTGGTGACTAAAAAAAAAAACAACAAAAAAACGCAAATCATAAATAAATTTTTGGTTTCTGCTAAGTAGCAGTATCAGTAGAAAGATGTTCATTTCATTTTTCAAAAAACCGTAATTTGCTTAATTTTGACTGCCTAAGGTTTTTTTCATGAAGTTCAAGAGATAACATCCAAAACAGAAATTGGCCCGAGGGTCTTTGCGCGTGACGTAGCAGCACACTGATAACTTCAATGTGTGCATCCGCTTTGCTTTCACTAAATTGCAACAATACATGTGCCTTTGCGATATTCAATAACATTGCAAAAAGTGGAGAGTTTTTGATAATACTTGTTTCGGAATCCTTATTTTCAATTTTTACCTTTTTTGTTATTCAAGGTTATTATTATTATAAAGTTGGTGTTCATCAAGGATCTGTGTTGTCACCTTTGTTGTTTGCAATGGTCATAGATGAAGTAACGGAAAATGCAAGGAAAGGATGGATAAAGCAAATTCTTTATGCAGACGATTTGGTCCTAATGGGGGAGACTATGGAAGAATTGAGAGAGAACTTTGATGAATGGAGAGAGGCGTTTGAAAGCAAAGGGATGAGAGTCAATCTTGGAAAGACAAAGTTGATGGTGAGTGGGATGGAGGAAGAAGCTTTCGACAGTAGGATAGATCCTTGTGGCGTGTGTGGAACACGAGTTATGTCTAACTTGGTGTTATGTAGAGCATGTGGTAAGCGGGTCCACGCAAGATGCCCGGAGAAGAAGAAAGTTTCAGTTTATGTGAACAAAAACTTCGTTTGTAAGAAATGTAGAAGCGTGATAAATAACTTTCAGGGATCAGCAGATGAAAAATTGTGTGATGGTGTGGAAACTGTGAGCAAGTTCACTTATCTAGGTGACAGATTGAATGCAACTGGTGGGTGCGAAACGGCGGTAACAGCTAGATCAAGAATTGGTTGGATGAAGTTCAGGAAATGCAGCGAAATACTTAAAGGCAGACGGTTTTTATTAAAGATGAAAGGAAAGATTTACAAAAATTGTGTAAGATCAGCTATGTTGTACGGAAGTGAAGCATGGTGCTTGAGAGAAAAAGAGATGGCAATTTTGAAAAGAACCGAAAGAGCTATGATTCGAGCAATGTGTGGTGTGAAGCTATTAGATCGAAGAAACAGCGAGGAGTTGATGGACATGTTGGGCATAAAGGAGGTTTTAGATAGGATGGCTAAAGCAAGCAGTATACGGTGGTACGGTCATGTTTTGAGGAACGAAGATGAAAATGTGATAGTGAAGACTTTGAAATTTGAAGTGAGTAATAGTAGAGGAAGAGGAAGACCGAAACAAACGTGGAAAAAGCAGGTAAAGAATGAGATGAAGAAAAATGGACTGGGGAAAGAGGATGCATGTGATCGAACGAAATGGCGAGGAATAGTAAAGACAATGACCATACAAAATCCGGCCAACTCCGTCGACGGGGACAATACCGGATCCAACATGTGATATGATGATATTGCTAAAAGCTTTGCATAAAAAATGCTTTTCGAAGCAACAACCAGTAGCTAGTGTAAAATATAATGATTTTTTTACAAAATTCACATCAAACTAAACAATTATTGGGTATGTACATTGCAAAATGTGCTATGTGGTATATTATACTAGTTACCACATTTCCTGATTTCTTATTAGATGCTACTACAGGCCTACAGCATGGCGTACTATTGCAGATACAGTATTACTGAGTATCACTCTGATTTTTTCTTTGTGGTCTATAATGAAAGCTGGCAACCGTGACATGCTAAATTTAAAAAAAATTATGTTTTCATCACTTTCCAATTTTCGCTTTTCCCTATGTACATTCACAAACAACGAAAATTGTGCTTGCAGATACAAAATATAAAAAAGGAAAGCAAATTCTCTGACAGACTTTGCAAGTAACAATCCGATTATTTAACCACTTAGCAGATGAGTTTATACTGGATTTTTTTGCGATCATAAATAACTAAGTAACTAAATTCACTAAATAACTAAATTCACTGATGTCGTAGGCAAATTTTTAATGTTTCTAATTTACAGCAGCTATCTAACGGCTTTATCGCACACAAACAGTATTACTGGTTCTGAATGTGAGGACAATAGGAGTACAATAGCTTTGATGATTTTGATCAAAGATGAGAATCGGCAAAAAAATTTCTACCCTTGGAGTTATGCTATTTTTTTTACTGTTTTTCTAAACTTATTCAGCACTAATCCCAGTAATAACCAAAGTTTGCAAAAATTTGTTATAAAGCCACCACTGAAATAAAATCTAAAACATTATCAAGATAAAATCGTTACGTTTGAGAATAAGATAGTCTTTGTAGAATGGTACGAATAGTGATAAAAAGAATAGTATTTCAATCAGTATAGTCTTTAATTGTAATTACGATGTTGGAAACATTTGGAGTTTTTGCTTCTGAAATCATTTGTGACTGATAATAAATTAGAAGGTAAGCCCATTGGATACTATGCAAGATTTTGCAAAATTTAGTGACGAGCAGTGACCAAATTAATTTAGGGTTTCTTATATAAATTTCATAAAAACTGCAGAATTTTTGAGAAAAAATATTCTCCAATATTAGACAACGTAATCTTTCGCAAAGTAAGCAAAAACAAAAAAAACTAATCCGATATCAAAACCTATTACTGTACTCCAAATTGTTCCAACTATTTATTCTAAAAAATGAACTAAGAATCCGAGTTTCATGTTAGATCAATTTCTTTTTTTTTATAATTCAAAAGTCCGTGAAAAATCGTACAAAAAATAGTTCGAAAAAATTCATTCACTACACTCCGTCCGACACATTTTGAAAGGTTTTTTCGTAAGTTTGAAGTAATTGCATTTTTGTTTAACAAGCTGTCTACAGACAGCGAAAAAATCGTAATTTTTCGAGAAAAGGCTGTCGTTTGCACACCTGTCTACCTACCACACGCGGTGAAACTGTCACTCTGCCCATTTTATTGCTAATATATAGCCGGTAACCTGGATGTGAATACAAACTTTTTCAAGTTTGGTTTAACCAGACCGATAATCCCATATCTACTGTATCAGCAGCAGACGTTTGATCCACTCGACCAATCATAAAAACTAATAAATTGGTAAGATAAACAGTGTTGGTATATACAGAATGCTATGCTGCACTTTTGCTTAAGTTTAGCAAGAGTAGCAACAAATGCAATTTTTGCATTGCCAGATCTACCAGACTAAGAATGAAACTCATAGTACAAGTTTTCCGAGTGAAAATTCTTACTATATTATATTAATCTACGAATCTTCAGCATAATAAAAATTACATCAAAATTCAATCAATTTTATTGACGTTTGTTACAGCTATTTCATCAGGGACGTGCGGTCAGGGGAGGCAGGTGAGGCGGTGCCTCACCTGCAGAATTGTGCAAAGGAAAACGAAAATAAAGTATATAATTAAAATAAAATGATTTTACACAAAACAAAATATTTATCAAAAACTTTATTAATTTTTGTCATAATTACTTTTTTTGTGTATTCACTGCTTTTATGTTATGTCTTTCGCATTAAAACGCCCAAACTATTCGGTGTAATATTGCTATCACTACTGCGTGCCATTAAGCACCGCTTCAAATATGCGAAGTGAGGCATTGTCGATTGTGCCTCACTTCAGCTAAGCAAATTTTGAGGAACAAACTAAAAGTATGCCTTTTTTTCTCAGACAAATCGCGGACAACGCATAATGCTTTTAAATCTGATTTTGCGGCGCGCCTCACCTGTGACGTCATAGAATGAGAAAAAGTTTAAGCAGTTTTTTTGTAATCTTTCGTTCATTGCAAAATTGAACAAGCTATTTTTCTAGCGAAATAAAAACAATTTAATCGGAGAAAATGAACTAAAATGGTCTTTGTGACTTAGAGAATTTGCCGAGAAGGCTTAGCAGGCACGAAAACTTCAATAATGTCCACATTCAAAGCCAAATAATAAGCTAGGCTACCTTTATAGATTTTCGAAACTTCAAGAATTGATTTGGCTTTAAATGAACAGCAAAAATTAAACGAATAATTATTTATCGAAAAATTTAGTTTTTGTTTAATGGCTATGAAAACAATTATTTGCTTGTCATTTATTGTCTTAAATAATTTTTTTGCCAACGTGTGTGAAAAAAAAATTGTGCCTCACCAACCAAAAGCATCACTGCACGTCACTGTATTTCATAAACATTTACACACAAAATGTAAATGAGAAAAAATAGTGGTTTGATGCTTGTTCTTTCATAAATTTTGCACAAAAAATACCATATTTTGTAGTGTTTAGCAAAAGGAACTAGAACAGTAACGAATATTCAGCTTGCAATTAATTCGCGCAACAAACAACTGATTTAGATGTTTTAGCACAAAAGAAGTAATCCTCAATTTAGTAAGTAATTATCTTTGAGTTACTGAATAAAACTCCATCTGCGATGCCGTGTCACGGCAATGAAATGCTTGTTAACATTTTGCAGATGAAAAGCGAACCGATTACTTCTGATAGTCCTTGACTTATGTTGAAATTAATTGAAAATCAAGGTTGCAAGTATAATGACAAAAAGTTTAGACCTTTTGTCATTATAAGTTTTGTCATTAAAAGTTTAGACTTTTTGTCAGAAAATTGAGCTTCTGGTAGATCAAAAACGGATTTTTTATCTTTTGTAGTTCGGGAGTTATTAACGTTTGAATGTATTGTGTCGAATCGATCCCCCCCTGGGCCATTAATCCAAAAATTTTGCCTGGTCCGAATAGGGTTAAGACCAGCTGCATTTATGATTTTTGAGCACTCTTCAAGATTTTTAGTTCACAGTTAGTGGCGTAAAAACGAGAAAGACACTAAAAAGATTCAACCTCAAAATAGGAGCGTGGAAACGTATTTTGGACTTAATCTGATGAATGGGGGGCTGACGGGGCTTGGTAATTTATTTTGTCAACTGACTACTGAATTTTAGCATTATTTATATGGCTTCAAAAACGTGCGAAATGTAATTAAAATGGCGTTAAAATTGCTATTTTTTGCCGCAAAATCGTACAAATTGCCCAGAACTAGAAGCTCTGTCCCCAGGCACCCGTCTGTGACACACTTGAGTTGCAATAGTTTGTTCAGCACGGAACCTAAATTAGACAATTCTTGTTCAAAAAAATTTACTTTTGTTTCAAGCCTTCCCCCTCTTTGCAAAAACTTGGTTGCGCCTCTGGTCGCATTATAGGCTCTCTTACGTGATACGCATGAGTTGCATCAGTTTGTTCAGCACGGGGCCTGAATCAGGGTTGGAAAAATTACTTGTTTTTGCTTTAATTATAATGACAATTACAATTTAAAATTTTCAATTACAATTACAATTACAATGAAAAGATTCGCAAAACATTGCGACCAATCCATTTACATGCCTCGAGTTTTGCTTATGCCAACACTGTGGATTTATTTTGTATTTCTATACCAGACCTTTTAAAGCCCCATTTGTCTCTACCCTTATTCTTCCATCAATCTTTGTTTAACTTTAATTTTTTGCCATACATAATTTCTTTTGTAAGCAATTGTCAAGTATGTTAATGAATTCATATCGCTTTGAGCACCATTATGATTTTATTTAAACCATACAGCAATTATTTGCGCAAAAGAAAATAAGTTCTAACACAAGTAAAAAATGTAAGCAAGTTGAAATTGTGTACGTTACAACTTCAAGTTACAAATACTACTTAAAACTATTTTAACTTTTACCAATAATATCACATATTTAGCATGATCATACAAAATAGAACCACTAGTGTCGCTTTGACATGCACACAAGGGCAAACAAGCAAAAAAGCACACAAAATTTTAATATCATAAATAGCATTGAAGTTACAATCATCGGCGTAGCCAGGGGGGGCAGCCCATCCCCCAATTGAAATGCCACCAAGAATAAACGTGTGACAAAAAAAGTCTTTTTTCTTCATTTTCAGTTTCGTTCAGCATCTTCGCGTATAACAACAGTACATGCGTACAACAATAATTACCATTAATATTGACGAGCAGAAGGCCCGGGCCCCATCAATTCGATTTTGCCAATCAGTTGAAATCCATAACCCCAAGTAACATTAAGGGGTTTTGTCCGGAAAGTTGCGTTTTCAGGCCCTTATCTAACCTTTATATTGCGTTCTCAGGCCCTTATCTAATCTTTATATTGACGTAATGCAATAACAAGGAACGTATTTACCATGTGGCACAATGCCAGGGCCCCGGGCTCAGATGGTAAGATTTTTTTTTTGGTTTTCACTTATATTTGGCAAGAAGAGGTAGCGAAAGTCCCCAAACTACCAGGGGCAACGCGCAATGTAAATTCGGCCCGAGAATAACATGGTTAGTTAGCGTAAACATCTAGTGTACAATTTTTCAATAATGATTCATCTCCACCTCGCCAGTTTTCACGCACAAAATGTTTTTTAAAAAATTAGCTAGGAGAATGCTCATTAAACAAAATATTGAATTTGAATTAAGAGATCCTGGGCCCCCTGGCCGTACATGCACTCCAATAATTGGTTATTTACATGAAAAAACAAAAATCTCTAAGGAAAATCTTCGAGTGGATTATTATTTACTGCTAAAATATTGCAGGAGGAATGTTCCTTACTTCCCCTATCTGGGCCAAATAAATCACTTTCAAATAAAATTCAACAACAAATTGCAAGATTTTTAACGTGTTTTGGACTTCAATTGCAAGTAAAGAAGGATTGAACAATTTAATTTTTTTGATTGGCTTTCAAATGCTAAAAATCTAGTTCTTTCAAATGGCTCTAAACACATATGAAAGATGATCCAATGGCATTAAAATAGCTTTTTATTTCAAAAAAATTGCAAAAAATCGCCCAGTGGCTGGGGGCCTTCGTCTCCAGACCTCTAAAGCCTCCGGCGGCTGGAGGCTTGTCTGTGATACATTTGTGTTACATTAGCTTACTCAACACGTCTCCCAAGTTAGACAATGGCACTTTTTAACTATTAATTTACCTCTTCTACCTTTAGCAAAATCCTTGTTAGTTGCCGACAACAGGCAAGGCTTTGGATCTTCCATTCTACGATATCTTTTTCCCACAAAAATTTCCTCCTTTGAATTTCTAATGACGTCATTGCATGTAATTTGTGGCTTGCCCTCCCCCCATCAAAAATCGTGGCTACGACTATGGTTACAATGGTTACTTACCACCAATTACAGTCACATCTGACGTTGTAGGCCAATTAGAGTTAGTGCTACGTATGATTAGAGTAGGTGCTGAGTTTAGGTTATGAATAAGATTGACCCTGTCTCTAAAACTAACCCTAACTATCTCTAACCTATTTTGATGTTTGGTTTGTGACGTCAGATGTATTGCAACCGTTAGAAAATATCGATGTCGATTTGCAACCGGAGGAAATTTGATGTTATTCAAACACATTTTGTTGTCATCTATCTTAGTGAATAATAGAGTAATTTTAGGAAAAAATTATTCAATTACAATTATCAACTTTTAAAAATTTTCAATTACAATTGCGCAAAATGGTGTAATTAATAACAATTTTGTCAATTACAATTATAATTTTTCCAAGCCTTGTCTGAATTAGACAAATTTTGTGTGAAAAAATATAACCTTTGCTTCATTCCTCTCAGCAAAATCCTGGTTACACGTCTGGTAGCATTCACTATAGCAGATAGAGTTTTCAAGCGATTATTATGGGTCGCAGACGAAACGAGCTAAGAAACGCTGCCGGCCTTATACGTCTCTTTTTTCAAACATGAACGCAGAAGTTTTAAAATAGCGCGTAATTTGTCGCCATACAGTATCAGCTTTTGTGTGCCAAAAGTTCAATATATTTCAGTGCCCCCGCACTTCGTTTGCTCTAACGACGGCACCGATTGCAATGTCCCAAAGAGTATCGGTCGACATTCGCCGGAAAAATTCTACAATCAATCTCTTTACAGGTTTTATAAGTCATCGCTCTCATTTCAATTGCCTAGGTTATTTTATCGTGAGCATTGTGCTGTAGTATGGTACCAGGGGATGAGGGGGGAGCTTGAACCATCTTTTCCTTTTGATCATAATTCAAGATATATGAGCTAAGAAGGATTTAGTGAAGAAAAACTTTTATAAAAATTAAGCATTGACAGTATAAATGCATGCATTGATTTATCACTAAGGTCCACTATTAAACACGTCGAAAAAACTTCGCCTTACAGAAATGATGAAGTAGTAATTGGTTTGAGCTGACTGTTTGTAATTTTTGCTAATTTTAACTTCATACAATTTCTAAACGTAATCTTAATTTCTGCGAGATTATAAGCATTATGAGGAGTAAGATAACCACACAATCATGCACCGACCTCAATTATGTGCCGTGCGTTGCACAACAAAAACGTACATGCTATGCGAAGCAGAAAATGAACTCACATGCTGTACTAATAACGGTGGTACTGTTCTGCGAATTCTCGGAAAATGGCCTGATTTTTTATTATCCTAAATTTAAATACTTGACATCACCTGAAATAATTCTGAAATTTAACAAAAATCATGGCCAATATATTTTGGAATACTATTATCACAGCCCACTGTCTTAGTAGTACTTATTAAAAGTAGTAAAGAATAATTTACTCTCTTAAAAAATAAACCAATGTAACCAATACTGTACTTATAAAACAACACTTATTAATAAAAAGCAAAAATTGTTAATTGTCACTTGGCGGCATCATGTAAATTTAATCTCCTTTTTTGATTTTGTGCTAAGTATCCAGTAGGTACATATCCAGATAAATTAGTAAGCCAAGTCACTCTAAAACCATAATAAACTAAACATTCAATGAACTTTTGATTTTTTCCTCATGGATTAAATGCAAGCTATAAATTTCTTGAATTGAAACGACCGACGCAGCTGCTCCTGTTGCGTGTTTCTATGTTTTTGCTTGGCTATTTTCAACGAACAAGCACGAAATTTCAACCTTTTGCTTATAACTCAAGAACGGTTCGATTTAGCTTCGTAAAAATTGGACAGCAGTTTCAAATTCATAAGATGTTTATTCATATTAAATTTCGAGGTAATGGATTTTGTGACTTCGGTTTTCGGGTCCAGAAACCGTCTCGAAGGCTTTGGCGTAAAAAACAAAACGACTAAAGTATGGCAAAAACATTTCTCATGGTTATGTGTCGTAACATATCTTTCATCGCGACAAACCACTTTTGGCAGCAATGAGGTTTTTTCCTTTTTTTTTTCTTCCTAAATCTTGGGCGTTTTTTTTTTTTTTTAAATCACAAAACAACGAAATCTAATCTTTGTGTGAAGTTGTCAAGTTACAAATGCAGTTTTGTCTCCCGGATTTTTTTGGGGTGCAACCCTTTGGGAACTCCTCCGAAATGGGCCTCAAAAATTAAGTTTTTGAGCAACTTAAGCTAAAGCACTATCGTTTTTGCTCTTTGTGGATGTTTAGGAGACAAATAGTTTGACATAGTTTAGGGCGCCATCCCCTGGAAACCTCCCAAACAGACCCAAAATAACGAATTTTTGAACAGCTCAAGCATGAGCGCTAATTTTTTTGCTTTCAGGTGATATTCAGGAGACAAGTATTTTGTCATAATTTCGGGGTGTTACCCAAAATAAATTTGTTGAATTACTAAAGCCAGAGTGTTGCAGATTCTTTTTGACATCAGTAGATAATTAAGAAACAAATCTTTTGACATAGTTTAGAAACACAATCCTCACGGGAACCCCCCAAATTTGACTCCCCTAAAATCAATTTTTTGAACAATCTAAGCTATAGAGCAAATTATTTTTGATATTAGCAGGTGCTTGGAATTTTGACATGGTTTGTTGGTGTCACCTCAGTGGGGTTAGTGGCAGTGGTGTAAAGTAACGAAATACTTTTACTTGAGTAGATTACTTGAGTAGTTTTTTTCGGTAACGAGTACTTTTTGAGTAGTTTTTTTTAACTATTTTTACTTTTACTTAAGTACTTTTAGTCTGAAGTAACGCTACTTAAGTACTTATTATTTGATAAAAGTACAAAGTAGTTTTAAGATTTGAGACGCAGTGTTGACTACACTTTGACTGTGGGCATCTACAGTCAGTCATTCGTAAACGCGCATTCAGGCTATTCTCTATTGGTTCTTTCTTTAAATTCCACGCTTGACTGCGTTCATGAGCTTTTGAAAACGATTGAATTTTTTCTAATCAAGTACTAGTAAACATCGACTTCTTAATCAGGGCTAGGAACCAAAGCTCTACCGAATAGTTAGCCTGCAACATTATTGTTAACCTTACCATTTTAACACCAATAAAATGCAAACGAATCGTCAGTTTTCCTGAAGTCATGAATAGAGTTAGTACGTTAGGGCGCATTTACAATCGGGCTGTTCGTAATTAGGGTGAAAGATCCATTCCCGTTTCGCTGTTTTTTAGGACTGGAGGATTAGGCAATGGCAGAAATTTATTGATAAGTGGAGATATGTGATCCTGGCAGGCGCATAGCCAAAAATTTGCTATGGGGGAAGGCTAATTCAGAGGCTGAAAACTACACCAAACGATCTTATCACAGATTTTGATCGGTTTTCACGCAGATTGAGTCAGTTTTACAGTCCAAATGTAGGCGATCTCCAAAAACAAAGGTCTGCAAAATTTTTTTCTGGCAAACTACAAAATTTTAATAATTCAAAAAATACTGCTGTCCTCAAGCCAAGGACAGGCATTTTTCGAGGACTTGAGGCTTCGAGGCAAGGACTTCAAAATGTGTCCTCGAGACCAAGGACGTCCTCAAGGACTCCACCTCTGCTGAGTAGCACTGTAGCAGTAAAACTTCATCATTGAGTAATAAACTGATGAAATGTTTAGTTTCTCTGTTCTTGAGAACAGTGTCTTGCAGTTTGAGAGCCTGGGGTTGAACTGATAAATATGCCGACAAGATTGTATAGCCTAGTGGTCAGAGCATCTGTATATCAGGCTGAAAATTTGGGTTCAAATCTGGTCCAGTCAAGCCAAAGACTTAAAAATAGGTAGCCCACTGCAAACTGTATTCACATCTTCCTGCTTGACATTCTGCATTGAAGGTGATAATGTGCTGCTCTGTGCTTACACCTTTGTGTGGTAGAAAGGTGGCAGCTTGCCTCAACGACCCTAATATCACTCTGCGGTTTCCTGGTCAAGGCAACACGATGAATAAATCAGTAAAACTGAAAACAAACATGGTGGAATTCAGGAATTGCATGATAAACTTTGTCTAGGCAGGCACCAGGTTTTATAAAGTGCAGCAAGTAAATTGAATTGGAATTAAATTAAGCTGCAGTCTAACCTACAAATGCTGTGACAGAACACTGGTATCACTATCAATCAATGAATGACTGTGCTTCACTTACAGTTTCAGTTATGTTTCTACCGGTTTCTATCTGCCTTCACATGTCGTGAAATAAAACCAATTAAAAAAAATTCACGATAATTTTTTCTTCTTTGATCCAAAAAAAGTTTATCGCAGACTATTGAATTGCCTTTGGTGCGTAACTTTTGGCGCACCCTGTGGATACAGTAGGCTTGATTAACTGATTGATTGATTGATGCATCTTTATCCTCCTTTCACGTGAAAGCGACGGTGGCGCTATCTTTTGGTCGAATCCGCACCCGCTTAGGAGTTAACAATTTCCAAGTTTTCCGGTTGACCTTTGACTTCTTTCCCCATAAATTTGCTGCTTGTTCATAGCCACTAAGCAGAGATAATCATCGTAACGCGTCTTATCCAAGGACGCAACAACGTGACCAGGGTGCGGGTTGAACCCATGTTCATGCGACCAGGGTCGTCGTAAAAACGACGTCTTTACCCTCTTGGCCACGCTGCCGACACTCTAATAAGGCACTTTCGCGGTGTTTTTACTTTTTAGCATATAAATTTAGCAATGGCAGTGAATGAGTATTTGAGCAAATATTTTATGAATTGATTGCTTGAATATAGTAACAAAAAACTTGCACGATTAATATTTCATGACTTCTTAAGATAGTGAGGGGTTAGAAAATCAAGCGCGTGTGCCAGTGATGTGAAGGTAGTTGACCAGTTGTCATTGGTCAATTGAATAGTTTGCTTATTCTGCGTGAATACTTTCAGAAATACTTCTACTTGAGTAGTTTTAAAATGACTACTTTTTTACTTTTACTCAAGTACTTTTACGGTCAGTACTTTGTACTGTACTTCAAGTAGTTTTTTTGTCAGTTACGAAACTTTTACTTGAGTACAATTTTCAAGTACTTTTTACACCACTGGTTAGTGGGCACAGTTAGTTGGTATCAAAAAAAGTAGTCCTCTTATTGATACGAAGTTGTTAATGTGATGGGTTTCACAACACCGTTCATAGTTGATTTGGTTATTATGTCACCAAACTGATTTGGCGGCATGCCAAAGATAGACTGATCTTTTCATTGTTTGTAAATCATGATGCTCACTTCAAATTTATTTGTTTTAGTTTGAGCGTATTGCATTCGCCTGATTAGATTCAATGAGTTCGAAATCCGACATGCGTATTTATCGCAAAACTTTAAGAAGGTTTGCTGTGAATTTTGATGTTTGTTCGATTGTTTTATACAATATGCCGTTTAAATGATGTTTTTTCTCAATTTTGTTTCATTACATAAACTGTCCTACGTTAAAGGACTGCCGCGAGTCCGAAACCAGTGTATGTCTCTCGTTTTCTTAATGCTACTACTTTGTGATTTTAATTGATGAAATTTTACTTACCGTAACAGAGGCTTGCTTTTTCTGTTTCCGCAACAGCAGGGAATTACAATTAAGAGGAGCGTGACAACGATGCAGGCAACCAATATCACTATTACAATCCACGAGGAAGCAGGATCTTCATCTTTTTGGCTTGGTTCATCCTCATCGTCACGGTTGGTTGATTCGTTTAGAATGTTCCAGTCTTCGTCTGCAGGATTCGTATTGACATTGTTATTATCTTTATTGTTGTTTTCATTGCTGTAACAGGGCACAATATTATTGGGTTAGTTCAAATTTCTTTAACTTCCAAATTAAAGGTATATTTTGATTTTTTTTTTACTGCTAATGAACTAGAAAAAATAAGTTGTCGTTTACTTGAAAACAGAATTTTTGTTTTAAAATAATGTTATAATTGGTTAAAGAGGTATTAAACGTTAGTTTAAGTCATTTATGGTATGTTAAGCAAAATTTTATATTTTTTTGAAATTTTTGCGACTAGTATCAGAATTTTGCGACTTCTATATCGCAGCTTGTTAATTATTATGCATTTCTTCTTCCGCTGTTTGTGGCTTTCCTTTCATTTCAGAAAAACTTTTTAAATTACTGATTTGCGACTGCTCATGTTGTTATGGTATGGACGTTAGTTTAAACGTTATTTAGTAAGTTTATCACTAGGTAGCTCCATCCACTATTAAAAGCCATCAGCTACCGCTACCAGTAGATTTGAATCAATTACCAATACACAGAGGTGGAGTCGAGAACCCAACATTCGAGGCCAAGGACTCAAAAAAAAATCCGAGGCCAAGGCCAACTAGAACATGATATTGTAAGCAATATCCGGGACTTTACGGCAGTATCCAGCTTTTACTGAGCTTTATTAAGATTTAAAATAGTGATCCAATTACCATACACTAATTTGTTAGTACGTGGTCGTTGATAGTCAGATCAATAATTTAAATGCGCCCCTTTCTAATTTAGTTTCGCTACCTTTAACAGCTTTGTGGTTATTCGCTTTCAAAATTTGAATGTCTCCAAAAGTTATCAAAATAATAATGTAACGTCAATCAAATAGCTGTACACTTGGACACTTTATAGTCAAAGCCATATCTAGTTAGTTTTGCAGATTAGTAATTCTTCGTGGTTTAAACACCTATCGCTGAATATCAGATTGTAGTGTGCTTACTGTGTTTCAAAAACTTGTGTTTAATTAGATCAGATCGAAATTTTTACATAGGCATTTTTTTTCGACCAAAACTGCTTGGCTGCTACAAACGATGTTGTGTTACACGCATATCTAATAAAAGATTTAATTCACAGAGCTGGACAGCGTTGTTTCGAGCTTTTAGCTCTCATCGGCAGCCCTCAGCTTCTCTAACAAAGTTATTCCCCAGCTGTTGTGGTTTTTTTATTACATAAATACGAGAAACAAACAGAACACAACATGTCACAATTGTTTTCTATGTTACTCCATTTTAATCTAGTTATTCTTTCATTGAAGGTATTCCCCAGCTGAACAAGACTCTTGGCCAAACTGGACAAGACTCTTAGCCGAACTGGACAAACCTTAAGGGATTGCACAGCGGCAGAGGCTTTCTAGGGAATAAACGATTTTTCGCTTGTGGTCCTTAAAATAAACAAGTAAAAAAATCGCTGAACCCTTGCAGTGAGGATAGCCATAGGCTATCCCTACTACAAGGGTTCCCCTTGTGTGACCACGGAAATCATAACCGACAAGCTTGACGTCCTTCGTGGTTGACTCCTGGGAAATCATAACGAGACCTAAAAGCTCGAAACTAGCTGAGGGCTGCCGATGAGAGCTAAAAGCTCGAAACAGCGCTGTGCAGCTCTGTGCATCTTATGACTCGAGCTGCTTTGTAGCTGCAGGGTTGGTGGTTGATCTGGCCACCTAACTGCCAGTGGAAGTCGTTATGATTTCCCAGGAGTCGACCACAAAGGACGTCAAACTTGTCGGTTAAAGATTTAATTGTTAATGGAAAAGTAATGTCTATAAAAATTTTGAAACGTGTGTCTTCAGTCGCATGTCCGTAAAACCAGGCCAAATCTTGAATCCAACTTCCGACGTCAGTGATACCAATCGAAAGAAGTTTTTTTGTCCGTGCCCGGTGTACCGCTTTTGCATTTGAGCCATTAATGTACTGTAGATGAGGCATGAATTTTGAATAATTACAAAGACGTCTGCGATATAGGCTCTTTTTGAGCTTTCAAGCTCATTTTTCGTTGCTCGCTTAGTTGCACTCTTTCGTCGTAGTTGAATTTAACAACGAAATTGACTTTTTAGAGCTAAATGTTTTATACAGCTAATTTGCAGCTTACCGTTTAAAAATGGTCACAAGCCCCCACTGCATTAATCATAAAAAAATGAAGAACGAAATAAAAATGTGTACAACGGTCCTCAACATGTTACTGGAGTCACATTTATATTGCGCTTTGGATTACACACAAATATTGAAATTTTGAGGTTAAACGTAATTTTGGATAACAAATTGAATGAATTTTATTTGTCATTGTGCAATGCGCATTACTTTAAATAGATAGATAGATTAGATAGATAGATAGATAGATAGATAGATAGATAGATAGATAGATAGATAGATAGATAGATAGATAGATAGATAGATAGATAGATAGATAGATAGATAGATAGATAGACAGACAGACAGACAGACAGAGAGAGAGAAAGATAGATAGAGAGGTAGATAGATAGAGAGACAGACAGATAGATAGATAGAGAGACAGACAGACACAGATAGACAAACACACAGACAGATAGATAGATAACAAATTTGTGTTGCTGGTATAACCAGAAGAGTGCTCAATGTTCCTATAAGGTCCAGAGCAGTTCAACTAACACGCTTATGGCTGAAAGTTATTTCATTTATTTCCTACAGGCCTGTTTCACGCGTTACCGCGATCATCAGGGAGCAAATCTAAACAAAATAATAACAAATGGTTAGAAAAGATAAAATGGTACTCACCAGCGACGAAACAATCCATCATTTCATCTCAACCCACCTTTACAACGAAAATTCACGCCCTGAGGAAGAAAACGATGTTCGCTCTCCCCACACAGCCGTACGTCCTACTTCTACGCTGACAAACCCAAAATGAAATTACAGTACAATAAAATGTTATGAAATGTTTTTGGATGGTTGTTTTTGCTTAAGTACGGAATTATTATAGATATAATGATTATATAAGGGTTGTGACGTAATAAAAAGATGAAAATTGTAGCAGAGTAGAAAAATGAGATGTGTTTTTCGTCAGACAAGAATTACAACGAAATAATATAATAATACACAGTAGTAGATTTAATAGGGAGCAAGCGCACTGGGCCCCCCCTCTGAAGATGCCGCGAGCTTAGTGTAAAGTAATTACGTATTCTCTTGCTTTTTGCTTCTTTTTGTCAATGAATTATCTAATCATTCAACCCAGCTTGGTAGTTACGCTACATATCATCCCCAAGTATTTTCTCTAGTAGCCCCCCCTTCAAAGATGCGGTGAGCTTAGTGCGCAGTATTTTTTCATTTTAAACGCAATCGCAGTCAAGTGACATTCCCCCAAAGCATTTTTTCTAACTGGTTCCTTTCCAAAGCCACCACACTCACGTTCTGTAGGCTACTCCTTATGCCTGTATTAGATGCTTAAAAAATACTGGTGTTTAACCATAACATTTCATTAGAAATTATTCAAGCAAATTTGCAATTTACTTTAGAGTCTTAGTAGTTATTAAATTCAAAAGTTTCTCCTTTTCCAAGTTTATCAACACAACGAAAGTCTGGCTAAACAAAAAAAAGGTTTCAAGTTCTAACACACGAGACGTGTGCAGTCTGCAGATCCAAACACAATATCGTACAGGAATACTGGATCCACTCCAGATCCAAAGGCAATACTGATAGGTAGACCTGGCTCACCTACTGATGATAAATACTGATAAGTCTTGTTTGAAATTGAAATTTTATCAGAGTGGACCTGTAGTGCTGAAAGTTTACCTCAGACCTTAGCCGAAGGCTACGAGCGTTACAAACAGACAAATCACAATGCGCTTAATCCAACTTTTCAAAACCGAGTTTTACAGTTTCATCCAATTTTAAAGCATCTTAGGCTAGACAGGTTATGCTTGCGACATTTATAGTGCTGCCTGTAGCCTACAGTACAACAAAAATCTGTGTGATACTGTACAGTTGGTACCGTGTCCTTATATCATGGGCAGCTGGATTAATTTTAGTTCGCTTATCACTATAAGCTTATTGCAGATGGTGTTAGTTACTTGAGTTAGCATAAAGGCTACCGTGGGTATTGGCTACTACTACTACTGGTAGTGAGCGACCGTTGACCAGGCTGCCAGATAGCTTACCGTACTGCTACCATAACGCTGTGCAAGTACCAATTGAGTCTGTTATTACTGGTAATCGAGACTGACAACTGTGTTTAACATACCGATTAAATGGACTTGCAATGATGTCAGTGGAAAGGACCATTTCCAAAGGCATTGATTTTACAGAAACTATCGATCAGTTTGCCTTACGAAAAGCAAGAAGACAAAATTTCATTTAGCTCTTTATGAATCACTTAGAAATGGTAGAGATATAAGACCAGGATTTGAAATATTCTGTACTCTGTACATCATAATTGAATGCACATTACTGTGTTAACTTTTGCTTGAGATTTTTTTTTTTATTGCACTCTGTCTGTAAATTGAAGATGAAAGTAATGTCTAAATGATTTGATGAACTAAGGATACTAACTTAATCATGTGATGCGATGCTTAAGAAAGAAAATAAATTATGTGATACTTGTGCAGGCAAGTGTTAAATTGTTTAGAAAGAAATACTTAAGCAAAGCTTTTTGAATATGATGTACAATTAGCCTACACTTTTCATATAAGAACAATTCAAGAAAAACTTGAGGCTCTATTCAAAATTTAAGAACAAACGGAAGAACAATGTTAACTCAGCGTCAGTAAAACATGTTGAAATTTTTAACTTTAAGGACAAAAAAATTTATTTGTATTGCGGGAAAATAGCTGTATTAGGTACGGTAACAGCCGCACTCAAGCTTGTTTATGCATTTAAGAATGAAAAAGTGGGAGCTTTTACGATAATAATAGAACTGCAGAGCACATACGCAATACAAAGCTTAAAAATTACTTTAGAGTAAACTAATCATTATTTTCAAGTATAAAAGTGTAGCCTAGAGGATACTATTCCATTATCAAAAAATTAATCAATGCCATCAGCAACTTTGTATGCTTTTTTCTTCGTCAAGGAGTTGCTGTTGCTTATTGTTTTAGCAATGCAAGTTAGTAGTGTATGTTTAATTGCACATTGCTGTCAGAGTGGCATTTTTGCAACTTTATGCTGTGTTTTCTTGAAGGTGTTTCTGTAGTTAAGTGTAGGTTAAGTTTCAAGCAACTTTTAGTTTTTAAGCTTAATGCACGCAAATCTTGTTTAGTTTTATTTTTGATCTTTTAGTTTTAGCTTGTGCACATGTGCATTACAGTTGATGTTTGTACAGTATGAGGATGCTGAAAGAAATTCTTCAACGCCATCAGTAACTTATTATTCGCTTTTCTTCATTATGGAGTTGTTCAATGTTTTAGCAGAGTATGTTCAATTCCACATTGCTGTCAGAGTGACAATGTTGCAGCTTTATGCTGTGTTTTCTTGAAGGTGTATCTGTAGTTAAATGCATATTTAGTTTCAAGTAACTTCTAGTTTAAGCTTAATGCTCGCAAATCCTTTTAAGTTTTATTTTTAATCTTTTAGTTTTAGCTTGTGCACATGAACAGTACAGTTAGTGTTTGTGCAGTACGGTATGTTGCAAAAATTCTTCAATATTATAAGTAATGATATGTCTTGTTTTGGTTAAGGGTTTGCTCAGACAGCTCAGTTTCTTAGCATAGCAGTTGATAGTGTGTGTTAAACTGAGTATTGCTTTCAGTGTTACAGTCTTATGTAGTGACATCGAAATGGAGTGTTCTTGGTTTGAAGACGAATGAGTAGCGCATGTTTAGTGTAAATGCATTTTTCAAACTTGTACAGTATACAGTAGATGTTTTTGCAGTTTTTATTTATTATGAAAGAAAACTTCATTTATATAAGTAAAGGATAAGTTGGTAACTAAATAAAAAGATAATGTGACCTCTCCACTAGAGATGCAAGTTAGCATTTTTAGTAAGTTTAAATTCTACTCAGGTTTTAATTGATTGCTGTGAACAGTAAACTGCACTGCATGCAATGAGCAAGGCATGTGATAAGGCAACATGCCAACAGTGCAGTGTACCTACCAGCCGACAATCTACCAAGTATCCGTTTTGTGAGAAAGTCACAATAAGACAAAGCTTTAAATTTGTGATTTTGACCAATCTTCTTTTTTCGTTGCAGCTTTTATTAAATGTAATTTAATAATTCTGAAATAGTTGCAGCTTGTTTTCAATTAAGTACCAGTAATGCTAAATTGCAAACATCGTGCTCACATTATGTTTCACTAGCAAATTGTAAGAAAATGTTTTTATGTTTACAAGCTAGCAATGCAAGAGGTGAAAAATTATATGCTGCTCAGTGCTCAATTATGTAGCATTAATAGTTAAAAAATAATGAATGAAGTGTGATTTTGTTGATACATCTTAGAATAAGGGCTATGTAAATGAGCTAGAGACATTGGATCTGTTCTACATTATTGTTTCTAGTGTTTTTGTGCATATGATGAAGATGCACAACATAAGGCAATAATGTTAACATTTGGTTGTAATTTGCTTCTTTGCACACAATTATTTGTCCAGGCACCAGTGCATAGCACATTTACAGGAAACACTAAGTCACTTGTGCAGAGAGTGAAGCTTATTTGGCATATTACACGTACAGGTAAAATAAGCTAAAATGTCGGTTTAGTGTCGACAAAAATTGGGCCCCCCCTAAAGTTTACACACCGGGCCCCCCTTTTTCTAAATCCACCACTGATAATACACACCGGAATGAACAAAAAGAAGAAAGTGGGTTGGATGGAATAAATAAAGCAATTCAATCCAAATTAGCATACGGACAAAATCTACCCACTTTAAAATCCACTACCACCCAAAAAATTAGCATACGGACAAAGACATGACAATACAATACAGTACAATATAATCAAAAATGGAAGTTGGGTTTACGACCCTTTGAAATTGCGCAATTTGAATTTATTTTTATGTCGACATTTAGATAGGATTTCTGATCGCTTATTGAGGGTTGTTTCTTTATCTGACTGAAGGATCGCGATTTTCTCTTCTAGGCACAAATTTTTCTCCCCAAAATGATCGAAACCAGAATATCCAATATTTCGTTTAATAGCGAAGAATTTGAAAAGGCCAAACCAGCTTTCCAAGATGCATTGTTAAAGAGCGACCTAACCACCAACTTATCCTACAGACCGACTAAGCAACAACGCAATCCAATGAAGGGCAGATCGAGAAATGTATGGTTTAATCCACCTTTCAGGCAGCACGTACGCACAAACATCGGCAAAGAGTTCTTGCGACTGGTTGACAAACATTTTGGCAATCCCAGCCACAAGCTCCAAAAAATTTGCAGCAGAAACACCCTCAAAATAAGCTATAGCTGCATGCCAAATATGAAAAGCATAATATCGAATCACAACAAAAGGATCTTGGAAGAAAGCGTCGCGACCAAGGAAAAACCATGCAATTGCCACGACACGTCCAACTGTCCAATGAATGGGCGATGTAACGTAAAGTCAATCGTATATACAGCAACAGTGACGCCGCAAGAACCCCCACCCTCTTTAACTGTTACTGACATTTCCGTGAAACAGCCGGCCAACAATGTAACAACACAACAACTCTTACAAACTGTAGCTACCAACACTACGTGATCTCGGAAAAAGAGAGCTAACAAGAGCAAAATCATGAACTATATAGGAAGCTGCGAAACAGCCTTTAAAGCCAGATTCAATAACCACATCCACTCATTCCGGAACAGAAATAAATCAAATGCAACCGAATTGTCGAAATACTAGTGGAACTGCATCATTCATAACAATAAACCAGACATAAAATGGAATATTAATACATTAGCACGTTCCTACGAATGTGGTAGCGGACGCTGCAATTTGTGCCTAGAAGAGAAAATCGCGATCCTTAAATCAGATAAAGAAACAACCCTCAATAAGCGATCAGAAATCCTATCTAAATGTCGACATAAAAATAAATTCAAATTGCGCAATTTCAAAGGGTCGTAAACCCAACTTCATTTTTGACTATATTGTACTGTATTGTATTATCATGTCTTTATTTTTCATTACTGCAACTGGTATTCATGGGTAGATTTTGTCCGTATGCTAATTTGGATTGAATTGCTTTATTTATTCCATCCAACCCACTTTCTTCTTTTTGTTCATTCCGGTGTGTATTATTATATTATTTCGTTGTAATTCTTGTCTAACGAAAAACACATCTCATTTTTCTACTCTGCTACAATTTTCATCTTTTTATTACGTCACAACCCTTATATAATCATATATCTATAATAATTCCGTACTTAAGCAAAAACAACCATCTAAAAACATTTCATAACATTTTATTGTACTGTAATTTCATTTTGGGTTTGTCAGCGTAGAGGAAGGACGTACGGCTGTGTGGGGAGAGCAAATATCGTTTTCTTCCTCAGGGCGTGAATTTTCGTTGTCACCACATAGCCAATCCGTCACGCGGCTTGTAAGAAAGGTGGGTTGAGATGAAATGATGGATTGTTTCGTCGCTGGTGAGTACCATTTTATCTTTTCTAACCATTTGTTATTATTTTGTTTAGATTTGCTCCCTGATGATCGCGGTAACGCGTAAAACAGGCCTGTAGGAAATAAATGAAATAACTTTCAACCATAAGCTTGTTAATAGATAGATAGATAGGTAAATAGATAGAGAGATGGATGGATAGATGGATCGATCGATAGATAGATAAATAGCATAAGTGGGGTCCTCGAGGACACATTTTGAAGTCCTTGGCCTTGGTCTCGAAGCCTCAAGTCCTCGAAAATTGCCCTGTCCTCGGCTCGAGGACAGCACTATTTTTTGAACAGTTGAAATTTCGTTGGAAAACGCCAGAAACCTCGCGGAAAATTTGCGAACACCTTTTTTGTTTTCCTAAATTAAAACGTAGGCAAGAGGAAGGAGGCAGCCCCCCCGTAATTCTAATTTCACCAATGACAAAAATGTGACAAAAAAGCCTATTGTTTCTTCAGTTTCTTTCTAGCATTTTTCGCTGACAACAGTATAACTAATTAACAATATTGAAGACCAGGGGCGCCGGGTCTCCCTCAATTCAATTTTCGCCAGCCAATTTAAACGTATAACCCCGGAAGAAATGGAGAGTTTTTGTCCTAAAAGTTGCTATCTCAGGCCCACATCTAGCCTTTTTGTGAACGTAATGCATTAATCAGGGCCGAATTTACCACAATATGACGCAGTACCAGCTAGGGGCCCCGAGCTGAAATCGTAAGATTTTGTTGGTATTCACCTATATTTCCGAGAAAGATGCTGCGAAAATCTCCAAAGTGCCAGGGGCCTAGCGCGATGTAAATCCGGCCCAGCAATTACATGGTTAATAGACATAACCATCTTTTGTACCATTTTTCGAAAATAATTCAGTAATTCACTTCCAACCTCGCCGGCTTTTACGTACAAAATACTTTTAAAAAAAATTAGCCATGGAAAATGCTGATTGAACCAATTATTGAACTTCAATTGAGGGTCCTGGGCCCCCTGGCGAACAGGTACTCCTACAACTGGTTATTTTCATGACAAAACAAATCTCTAAGGAAAATCTTCGAGTGGATTATTATTTACTGCTAAAATGCAGCCAGAGACAATGCACCTTACTTCCCTTTACATGGACCAAATCACTAACAATTAAAATTTAACTCCAAAATGCGAGATGTTGAACATGTTTTGGACTTAAATTGCAAGTAAAAGGAGGATTAAAAAATTTGATTTTTTCAATTGGTTTTCAAATGTCAAAAATCTAGTGCTTTGAAATGGCTCTGAACACTTGCGAAATGTGATCCAATGGCATTAAAATAGCTTTATTTTCCAAAAAATTACAAAAAATCGTCCAACGGCTGGGGACTTCGCCCTTAGACCCCCAAAGCCTCCGGTGGCTGGGGGCCCCCGCCTCCAAACCCCCGTCTGTGATACATTTGAGTTACACTAGCTTTCTCAACACGTTCCCAAAGTTAGATATTTGCATTGTTCAACTATTAGTTTAAGCCCTCTTCCTTTGCAAAATCCTGGTTACGTGCGAACAGGCAACTACGATTTCAGATCTTTCATCCTACGACATCTTTGTCCCGCAAAAACTTTCTCTTTTTGGAAAAATTTTGATGACGTCATATCATGTGATTTGTGGTTTAGGCCTTTCTTAATTAAAATTTTGGGTACGCCAATGAATTTGGAGATCGCCTGAAAAATATTTTTGAAGGTCTTTTTTTTTAGGAGAACGCATCCGCTTGTGTCCTAGGTCCTTGGTCCTTGGCCTCGAGAGGTTCTGTCCTCGGAAAGGCTGTCCTTGGCCTTGGCCTCGGATTTTTTTTGTGTCCTTGGCCACGAGCCTTGTGTCCTCGACTCCACCTCTGATAAATAGATAGATAGATAGAAGATAGATAGATAGATTGACAAGTTGCCTATTTCAGCATAAAAAATTGAAGCACACAATATAAGCTGCAACTTATTCCAATACATGCTACATAAAGTACACACCAAAGTCCCACACCGTTGGTGTAGCGAAAGAGCAAAACTCACTTAATCAATTACATCCACATAATAAAAAAAATACAATGTAACCTTTAAAAGGGCATTCAGGTCAAAAAACTTTTGCTCGGTTCGTCTCAAAATTTTTTGACAAATCTGAAGACCAACTTCACCAAATTTGAGCTTTCTACGACCTTCGGTTCCCAAGATACGACAATTTAGATTTCACCTTAGAAAGGTTTTTTCCCCTTACAAAATTTTCCAGGGTTTCCAGCTATACAAACAAAATTTCAAAAAGTTAAGAGTATGTTTGTAACAGCTGTTCATTAGTGTTTTCGGCAGTGTTGTTGTCAAAAGAAGGTAAAGGGTCAGTATTGTAAATTAGCTGTTTTCGAAGTAAATTAGAATCAACTTTTCATAAGCTAATCTTCTGTCACCACTCTGGCAAAATGGCAACACTGAAGTAAGTGGAAAATTGTTTACTTTGAACCACAATATCTTGCAAACGACAAGACGTAGAAAAGTTCAAATTTGGCGAGAATGCATTTTAGGCTTATCACAGTATTTTGGTCGACAGTGAAAAACTCGACTTGAATGTCTTTTAAGTAAAATAATGAGTTTAGATTTTTAGTCTAGCCCAACACAAAGGGTACAGCTGTTTCGTACTCCTTGTAGTGACGCTCTGTAGCGCATTCATAACTGTTATGTAGTACAAAAAAAAGCAAAAAGTATGAAATGTTACGTAGTATAATATGAAAGGTTTGAAAAATATCTGAACTATGATTATGTCAAATATTTGTTAGTTGTCAGTTTTATCTGGAGACAAAAAATTCCAAAAATTTTTTTTTCAAACCTATTGCTGTATAAGTCTGCAGCTATTTTTCGACCAAGTTTTCAATAACTTTTTATCTAAAGTTGCTAAATGCAATTAGAACGCTATTTTAAAATGCAGTCAAGTTATAAAGCTCAGTGAATTTGGATACTGCAGCGACGTCCCTGAATATCGCTTGCGATGTCACACTAGTTCAAATAGTGCAAAAATTCAATTAAGTTTGCTGCTATATCCTATATTAAGTCTATGATTACCAAAATTGCAATGCTTACCTATTGTCATCATAGTCAATCCAGCCCTTTCCAACATTGCTGCTATCATCTGTTTCTCCTGAATTGCAAATAATAATAATTATAAAAATAATAAAATGAATGCTTATATAGCGCTGTTTCCACTGTAGAAAAAGGCTCACAGCGCTTTAAACCAAAAATTTCAAGTTGAATAGTTGTGTTTTTAACAGCTTTTTGAATCCAACTAAGTTCTCTTCCTTCTTTTTGCAGTTTTTCTGGAAAGGTGTTCCACAAGTCAGCTGCAGCTCTTGCGAATCACCTGTTTCCATAAGTTTTGTTGTTGTTTTTTTGCGATATACAGGTAGCCAGTGTAGAGATTTCAAGATAGGGAAAATATGAGCATGTTTTTTTTGTACCTGTAACTAACCGTGCCGCCTAATTCTGCAGCCTTTGCAGTTTTTGTTTGTGTAGAAGGCAAGCCATGAAGTATCGCATTTGCAAAGTCCAATCTTGAGGAAACCAAGGTATTAATTAACATCTTTCTTGAATCAAAATTTGAATAGCGAGTCAAAAAACCGATATTTTTCTAATAAAAAAAGCAACTTTTTAAAGTTGAGAATACCAGCTTTTTGAAGTTATATGCTGGTCTAAGATAACACGTAGGTTTTTCACAGATTCAGATACCGGCACCGGTAACTTTAGAGCTAAGTTAGTAGTATCCGCAGTGACAACATTTTGCAGACGAGATCATTTTCTAGCTGATGTAAAGAATATACACCGTGTATTTGGTTTTGCTGTCATTCAATTTCAGCTTACTTCAGTTCATAAAACTCATACCAGTCTTCAAACAGCATGAAATTTTAGATGAAAGGTTATCAGTAAAATCAAAATTAGCAGTGAAATCAATCTGAATATCATCTGCATGTATGTGATGTGATAGCCTGTTTTCATTACAAATGTCACCCACCGAATTCAAGTATAGTGAAAACAGTTTCGATCCCAGTATTGAGCCTTGTGGAATTCCTGAACTGAGTAATTTGGGATGAGAAACTGATTTACCAATAACAACTGCCGTAGTAGGTTAATTGTTTTACTTTGCATGTCGAAGGTTGTTCATTTAATCACGTGATGTTATGCTGCGCAACGGCGTTTTACAGTAGTTGCAAGCGCCGCGCTGTCTTGCTGCATTTAGTTAAATTTCATGCGATGTAAGGTAGACGTACTGTGACAGTCTAAATTATAATTATTTGCATTAAAGTTTGTGATTCTAACTTTAACTTACTTTATTTAGATTTTGCTGTATTTTAGTTTGTTGAACTTTATGCAATAAAGCAATGTTTTACAACATTTTAACAAACTAAAATTTTATGGATATCAAGGCCTTACGTCCGAAAGTCTTCGCAGCTAATCCAGAAAGTAACTAGATGGGAGTTTGCCAGCAAACCCAGTGAACGACCGACGCATAGCTAATGCTGTGACGCCCAAAAGTACTTTTTGTCTACCGTAAAATCAGCAATTACTCAAAAATATCTGATTATGGATTCTCCAGAAAAGTAGAGTCAAAATATTTGTCAGTTAAATATCTCCTGATATCATAAAACACTGGCACCCTAGCTTGAGCCGTTCAAAAATTGATTTTTGGAAGGTCCCCGGGGGGGTGGCACCCCCAAACTATGTCAAAATATTTGTTTGTTAAATATCTGCTGATATCAAAACAAAGTAGAACTCTAGCTTGAGCCGTTTAAAAAATTGATTTTTGGGGGGTCCATTTGGGGAAGTCCCCGGGGGGAGGTGGCACCCCCAAACTATGTCAAAGTATTTCTCTGTTAAATATCTACTGATATCAACAAAAAGTAGAACTCTAGCTTGAGCCATTCAAAAAATTGAATTTTGGGGGGTCCCCGGGGGGGTGGAACCCCCAAACTATGTCAAAATATTTGTTTGTTAAATATCTGCTGATATCAAAACAAAGTAGAACTCTAGCTTGAGCCGTTTAAAAAATTGATTTTTGGGGGGTCCATTTGGGGAAGTCCCCGGGGGGGTGCCACCCCCAAACTATGTCAAAGTATTTCTCTGTTAAATATCTACTGATATCAACAAAAAGTAGAACTCTAGCTTGAGCCATTCAAAAAATTGAATTTTGAGGGGTCCCCAGGGGGGTGGCACCCCAAACTATGTCAAAATATTTCTCTGTTAAATATCTGCTGATATCAAAAAAAGTAGAACTCTACCTTGAGTCGTTCAAAAAATTGATTTTTGGTGGGGTCCCCGGGGGGGTGACACCCCTAAACTATGTCAAAATATTTGTCTGTTAAATATCTACTGATATCAAAAAGAACTAGCACCCTAGCTTGAGCCAATCAAAAAATCGATTTTTGGGGCCCCATTTTGGGGGGGTTTCCGGTGGAGTTGCCCCAAAACATTTTGGGAGAAAAAATTGTATTTGCAGCTCAACAACTTTACACAAAAATTAGATTTCCATGTTTTGTGGTTTAGGAGAAGAGCGTCCAAAAATTAGGAAGAAAAAAAAGGAAAAAAAAATAAACCTCATCGCGGCCAAAAGTGGGTTGGTTGGGATGAAAGGGTATCTTAACACATAAAACCTTACGAAATATTTTTTGCCGTACTTAAGCCGTTTTTGACTGAAACTGCTTTTTACGCCAAACTTGCGGGGCGGTTTTCGGGTTCTAAAACCGAAGTCACGTGACCTATTGCCTCAAAATTTGGTGCAAACATACAACTCATTAATCTCAAACTGCTGTCCGAATTTAGTTCAAGTTCAAGTTTATTTATTTTTGCCACAAAAGTCACATAATATAAACAAACGATTAAAGTTAAAGAATTAATTTAGCAAGGGAGACTGCGAGTTGACCTCTCGGTCTTCAAAGTCTGCAGCCACCCCGATTACCAGTTGAAATGATATAAGTAAATCAAAAACATATCGTTGTCATGAAGCAAGTGACGAATTTCACCCAAATTGCAATGCCAATGTTTTATGCTGTATATTAAAGTTTCTGTAATACATACTAGTACATATTCAATAGATAATTTTTGTATGATACTTTAAAGCTTTTAAAAGATTGTTTGGTTTTAATGCTTGTTGGAATTTTGTTCCATATTTTAACACCTTGGTACCTGATGCTTTTTTGAAGTCTGGTTGTTTTGTAAAGAGGAATGTATAAGGTAGGATTGTTGGCAGTGCTTGATGAACGTGTACACTTTAGAGAAACTTGGTTAGTTTTAATGTAAAGGTTTGACAGTAAAGGTGGGAGACGTTGATGATAATGGAGAAATACCAGTTTTGCAACTTCATGCTTATATAATTCAGGAATTTTTAGGATTTTTAGTTTAGAGTAAAATGGTGTAGCATGGTCCATATATTTGCCGCCGCCGATAATTTTTACAGCTTTGTTTTGAAGTGTCTGTAATTTTGATAGGTAGGATTTGTGGGTACAACCCCAAATGGATAAACCATACAACAAATGAGGATGAATGAAAGCATAATATAGTTTGAGAAGTGAATTAGAAGGAAGAAAATGTTTCAATTTTGAAAGAATGCCCACAGACCTAGCAACCTTATTTTTAACACTTTTAATGTCGGAATGGAAGTTTAACCGTGAATCAATAAAAACTCCCAAATATTTTGCTTTATCGCACGATAATATTGGTAAGTTATTAACAATTAAGGTGACATGGGGACTTAGTATATATTGTTTGGGGGAAATAATAAGATGGTTTGATTTTGATGGGTTTAGACTTAATTTGTTAGCAATGGACCAATTGTAAACGTTTGCTAAATCCTTATTCATTTCAGTTTCTAATGATGCTAGATTTGGGCTATCTATTATGAGGCAAGTATCGTCAGCAAACAATCGTGGAAGACAATTGACGGAATTGTTTAGATCATTGATGTACAGTAGAAAAAGAAGTGGACCAAGTATTGACCCTTGAGCTACACCATAAGTTATAGATTCAATTTCAGATTGTATACCGTCAACTAAAACGTATTGTTTTCGATGTAAGAAAGAACAAATAAGTTTATGAGCAGGTCCTCGAATGCCATAATGATCAAGTTTTTTAAGCAAAATATTATGTGAGACTGTATCGAAAGCTTTTTGAAGATCTAAAAAGATAAGTCCTGTATATTTTCTTTGATTGATATTATCAAGAGTAGTTGTTACAATGTCAAGGCAGGCATGGCTAGGAGCTATGTGTTTCTGAAATCCGTATTGTGATTTATGAATAACGTTATGTTTTTTGAAAAATTCCAGAAATCTATTATACGTAAGACGTTCAAGAATTTTAGAAAAACAAGTTAGTATTGAAATGGGTCGATAGTTGCTTGGGTTTGTTTTATTTCCTTTTTTGTGAAGAGGTATGATTTTAGCAAGTGAACAGTTTTCAGGAAATATGCCATTAATAAAGGAAAATTCAAAAAAGCATTGTAAGTATGGTGCGATGATGGTTGAGGCAACTTTGAGAAAATAAGCAGAAATGTCATCATGACCAATAGCTTTGTTCGTGTTAAGTGAAAGAATAACATTTGATATTTCTGTAGTGCTGGGTGATTTCAAAAAAATTGAATCAGAAACACGATTGGGTAAATAATTTGAGAAGTCTTGAATGGTATCAGATTGAGGGATATCATCAGCAAGATTTTTGCCTATAGTGCAAAAGAATTTATTAAAGGAGTTTAGAATTGATTTAGGGTCAGTGGGTGTGTTTACAATTTTTTCTGTATCAAAACAATCAAAAAATGATGAAGTTCAATCAAAAAATTTCATTTTGCTAGACCCAACCGTTCTCGAGTTATAAGTAAAAGTCTGAAATTTCGCACTCGTTAGTTGGAAAATGGCCGAGTAAAAAAAGAGGAACACGCGACGAGAGCGTCGGTCATTCCAATGACGCTAAGAGACAATGTGTTCACTGGTTCAAGTCATTCACTATATATATTAGTAAGCTCGAAGGAGTGATAGAGGCAGACAAGTTCAACCTGCTAATCAATCATATTGACTCTGCTGTTTATGAACTTATTAGCGAGACTGAGACGTACGATACTGCCGTTGAGTTACTTAAAGGAACTTTTGCTAAGACTCCTAGTCCGATATTTGCTCGCTATGTTCTCAAATCATGCAAGCAACAATCAGGTGAAAGTCTTGACACATATCTTCAAAATCTGAAGCGCTTGAGTTTGGACTGTAATTTTAGGGCTGTAACAGCCACTGTTCATAAAGAAGAAGCAATTAGACATGCGTTCATTGGCGGGTTGATATTGAAAGATATTAGATAGCGGCTTTTAGAGAATTTAGCAGAGGCATACGAAAAAGCTCGTTCTTTGGAATTGGCCCAAAAGAATGCGGAGTTGTACAATGCTGGATATTTACAACAAACTGTGTCCCTATGCAATTCAGCTGAGACACCGTCTACCTCGAAAGAAACCACAGAAACCTCGGAGTTGAGTTACGACGCAAGCAGTCTCTGCACCGCTGCTGTGACAGAGAAATGTCTGTTTTGCGGCAACAAACGCCATCCACGAAAAATGAGTCCAGCCAGAATGGCTACTTGCTTCAAGTGTTCAAAGAAAGGCCGCTTCGCTAAAGTGTGTTGCTCAAAAGTAGATGCTACCTTATCGGAAGTTATGAGCATTCAGTCTGCATCTGCTACATCTGACTGTCAACATAATGATAATGCCCAGACAAAAGTTAACATTCCTATAACGATTGATGGTGTATCTGTAAATGCTCTCGTGGACACTGGCTCTACGTTAAGTCACATTAGCGAAAAGTTAAGCCGTCATTTGGATTTGAGGTTGGAAGGAACGATTTGCAATGTTGGATTAGCTGTTCGAGGATGTTTGTCTAAGAGACTTGGCTTGCGCAAAGCAAATATTGAGGTTCATGGTGATGCTTATAGTAATGCAACTTTCACAGAGCTTAAAGATTTAGTCTCTGATGTCATTCTTGGTCGAGACTTCATGGACCTGCATCAAAGCGTCAACATCCATTTTGGAGGAGAAAAACCGACGCTACATCTTGGTGAACTACGAATTGTTAAAACTCCGACACCGGTAAGCTTGTTTAAGCATTTGTCTAATGATTGTAGACCGATTGCAAAGAAATCTCGGCATTATTCTAATGCTGATCAATCATTTATCTCGTCTGAAATACAACTACTCCTGAAGGAAGATTTTAATTGAACGCAGTAGCTCGCCTTGGCGCGCTCAACCATTAGTTGTCACTCAAGAAAACCATAAAAAGAAAATGGTCATTGACTATATCCAAACGATCAATAAATTTACGCTACTCGATGCTTACCCATTGCCGCGCATGCGCGACGTCGTGAACAGCGTCGCCCAATACAGAGTTTTTTCGACACTCGACCTCACCAGCGCATACCACCAAGTCGAACTTCCCGCAGTTGATCGATCGTACACCGCTTTTCAAGCGAACGGTGCCTTGTGGCAATGGAAACGAGTACCGCTTGGCTTGACGAATGCTGTCCCTTGTTTCCAGAGGATCGTTGATCAAATCATTCAAGATAACGAGTGTGCTGCTACTTTCGCCTACCTTGATAATATAACGGTGTGTGGAAAAGATCAAGCAGAACACGACAAAAATCTGCAGCAATTTCTTCACGTTGCGAAAGAGCAAAATTTGGCATTCAACGAGTCCAAGTGTACATATTCATCGAACACAATCGATTTGCTTGGTTATCGAATTCATGATGGGTCATTGCAACCTGATCCGAATCGTGTGAAAACTCTATATGAACTTCCTAATCCTGATACTTTGAAAGCACAACAACGCGTAGTAGGTTTTTTTGCATATTATGCGCAATGGATTGCACATTACTCGGACAAGATTAAGCCACTGGTTATAAACAAGGTTTTTCCGCTTAGTGGTGATGCGTTGCAAGCATTTAATATGTTAAAATCTGAACTGGCCAGTGTGTCGTTAGGTATTCCAAACGAAAACTTGCCTTTTGTTGAAGAAATGGATGCTTTTGACGTACCAGCTATGCTAAATCAGAACGGTAGACTTGTTGCATTTTTTTCACGTTCTCTCAATCGTAATGAGTTGAGACGGTCAGTGCTGGGCACCGCAAGTTTTTTTTTAAGTCCGCAGTCCGCAAATCCGCAACCGAATTTCAATTTTCTTAATCCGCAACCGCAAGTCCGCAATTGGTCGTTTAAAAGCTTAGTCCGCAATCGCAAGTCCGCAACGACATTTCGAGATTCTTGAATCCGCAACCGCAAGTCCGCAACTTCCTAATTCTTGAAGTCCGCAACCGCAAGTCCGCAACTTCATAATTCTTGAAGTCCGCAACAGCAAGTCCGCAACTTCGTAATATTTGAAGTCCGCACCGCAAGTCTGCAACTTTTTATGAACCGAGTGAAAAAGTTTTGCAATCAACCACGTCCCAAAGTGAACTGCTCAGAATTGATTAGCAAAAATAAGTCAAAAGTTGTGACTTGTGAGAAGTATTTAGCAAGCGTATGGTAAATACATTCCACGCAATAGAAGAAATTACTCACAATCGTTGATTGTAGTAAATGTACCGCAGCATGACTTGTTTTTGAGCTGCTTTTTCGGATGGCAAACTTAAGAATTGAATAGCCCAGCCCCCTTACTTTCAGGTCCAACTCAAAACAGAGTCAAACGCTTGTAATTTTGGTTAAAGTTTTTAAGTGACTTGACTAAGGGTTTTTAGCCCCCAGCACTCCTGGTTGCACTTCTGCTTATACAGTAGGTGCCTAAACTGCGTGGAAGCATAGTGCACAACCCTCCGGCGAACCCTCAAAAATGCTACAATGAAGCTAGGGATTTGGAGATTAAAATCCATTGAATTACAGTGCGAAGCCATCAAATAGCAAAGCACAATCCGGATTTCCGCTTGCAACAATATATTCTACGAAAACAATTTTTTCGAGGCAGGAAAAGGCAAAGACAGTTGAAGGCAAAAAAACATTCATATCACTAATCGTATTACTAAATTTTTAGTCCCTAGTTTCAATAAATACTCTAGGAATGAGATAAGCTCACGCTACCAGCAATGCCGTCGCCAGACCAAACGAAGTGAGAGGGTCCTAGCTGAAAATGGACTGAACTTTTGCACATAAAAAGTGACATTTTAAAGCTACAATTTTGTATTCATCTTTGGAAAAAGATACATATAAGCCCGGCAGCGTTTATTAGCTCGTTTCGCATGCGGCCGATATAATCGCTTGAAAAATATGTCTACAGGAGTGAATACGACCAGAAGCGCAACCAGGGTTTTGTTAAGTAAGAGATAGGGGGCTTGAACCAAAAGTAAATGTTTTTTGCACAAAAATTGTCTAATTTAGGTCCCGTGCTGAACCAACCGTTGCTACTCAAGCATGTTACAGAGGGGGCTCAGCTGCAGGGTGATTTTTGCGATTTTGCGGCAAAAATAGCGATTTTAACGCCATTTGAATCACATTTCGCACGTTTTAAAACCATATCAATAATTACAGTAAATTGCTAAAATTCAGAAGTCATAGAACGATTTAAATTGTATAGCCTCTTGAGCCACCATATACATTATTAGGTCAAGTTCAAAGCACGTTTAAACGCTTATTCTTTTTTTGGTTATATTTTCTAAATGACTTGGTTAAAGGGGGTTGATGACCCTGTAGCTTCTTCCCCCTAATTGCGCCACTGACTGCGAACTAAAATAAATCTTGAGTGTGCTCTAAAAAAAAACAGCTGGTCTTTCAAAAAATGTTTTCGCGTATTGTTTCAGGTCATAATCACTAACGAAATACCGGTAACGCTTCTGTAGGCATACTTCCCTATTCCGCGAAACATCCGTCAAGGCGTGTTAATAAGACGGATTATTGGATCACATTTATGTAAAGCAGTTGGTGGCCAGCAATTTTGCAAACAATCGAGAAAACTTCAAACGAGAATCATGTTTGAAAATTGTTATTCCTTTTTTCATTATTGCCTGTTGTCTTGTCGTTACGCGATGCTCCAAAAAAGCATTCTGAATGAATCAAAATGGGGGGCACAAGCAGTCGTTAGGGGGGAACGGCACCCCTGGCCTCACCGTAGCAACGGCACTGGCTACCAGTCGGGGGCATATTTAGGGGGGGGCCATTGGGCCATGGCCCCCCCCCCTTTGGGTCGCCAGGATTTGCATAGAAAAGTGAGCAAAATTGAGGCATGGCCCCCCCTTTGCAAGTTGTGCATCAGGCTTTGGGCTCGAAATTACCTGATATTGGGCGAAAATTGGGACGAAATTTGAGTGATGACCTTTTTTTTTGTTTTGTTTGTTTTTTTGCTCTTCACCTGATTTTGGGCGAAAATTGGGACGAAATTTGAGTGATGACCTTTTTTTTTTTTCTTTGCTCTTCACCTGATTTTGGGCAAAAATTGGAACGAAATTTGAGTGTGACAATTTAAATTCTGATCTATGTTCCTCTCAAATTTTCTGAAGTTTCTGGCCCCTCCTTTTCAAAATCCTGCGTACGCTACTGTTACCAGTACAAAAAATGATACCTCAGTGGCAAATTTTGTAAACTCACGGTAAAAAACAACAAAGCCATACTTTGAACCAGGGCTGCAAATTCGAACTTAAACCCAAAAAAAGTCGGTTGTTTTGACGAACTCGAGAAAACAGTGTTGACTTCAATTTGAATCAGGTTAGACCCGCTTGTAATAGCCTGTCTCGCCGCGCGCCGTATCCTTCATATATCTGCAGTCATACCACACTTTGGATATAAATATAACAATGTTAATCCTCATAGAACACCAAAAATTTGATTCATCCAACGGAGCACGGCAAAACAAGAAGTCAATTATCAGCTAGCCAAATCAATATCAATTAACTAAAATTTACTAGACCAAAATTTACGCTATTGATTATACTAACACTATGCTAGACTTTACTAGATTATATTACTAAAAAATTGCTTCGAGGTCTTACTATAGAAATAGAAACATCAGCAACCAACTTACTACACATCTTACTTGATACACTAAACTACGAAAATTTGAGACACCACATCATTCATACTGTCGAAGACTATCTAATTTGAACACTAGTTGCAGACGTAAAGATTATGAGATTAAAGGTCTAAAGACAATACAGTTAAAATTACTGCAATGACAGTTCTAGAAGATTCTTAAAACAAGCACAAAAGGGGGTTCTAAAATATTCTAAAAAATCAACCAACTATTTGCATAAAAGATGAGAACGCGTCATGTATTCGTTTCTCACGTTACCAAACAGCATGTCAACAAAAAGAAAGCGATTAAGTCGAAAAGCAGACCTAGTATTTATGTCATCCTGAAGTCGAAAAACTTGATATTTTTGCCGAACTTGAACTCAAAAAAATTAAATTGGTTTCTTATGTTTGACTGGGTAAAAACATGAATATTTTACGAAAATAGTAAGAAATTTTAATATTTGTATAAAACTTGCGGAATTGCGGACTAAAATTAAAAATAGTCCGCAACCGCAAGTCCGCAATTTAAACTGCCAAAGTCCGCATGTCCGCAACTTTTTTCGTTAGTCCGCAATTGCGGACTAACTTGCAGACTTGCCCAGCTCTGGAGACAGTCAAGCATCGAAAAGGAAGCATACGCAATCATAGAATCTGTGAGGTATTGGAGTCACTTGTTGACTGGACTTTTGTTTAAATTGATTACTGATCAAAGATCAGTCGCGTTTATGTACAACCACAAAAGCCACAGTAAAATTAAGAACACGAAAATTTTGCGTCGGCGAGTCGAATTGTCGCAATATCAGTACGAAATTTTTTATCGCGCTGGCAAATTTAACACGGCCCCTGATACACTATCACAAGTGTACAGTGCAAGTTTGACGTCTTCGTGTTTGTACGATATTCATGCCGAACTGTGTCACCCTGGGATCACCAGAATGTATCATTTTGTAAAATCTCAGAATTTGCCTTATTCATTAGACGACATTCGTAAAGTGACTTCTGCATGTAAAATTTGTTGTGAAATCAAGCCCAGGTTTTTCACCCCTGTTAGTACGCCACTCATCAAAGCTACACAGCCGATGGAAAGACTAAGCATAGATTTCAAGGGCCCTATGCCATCTCGAACCAGGAATAAATACATAAGTAGTATGTGCTGAACGGTTTCATGTACGTTTAGGGGTTTAGGGGATTGATGTCTAAGCACGACGTTGTCTAATTGCGGGGTTATCTAAACGAAGCTTTGTCTAAATGCGTTTTAGTAGTCTTAACCAGAAGTTTACTCTAGTCCTAACTCTAACCCTAGCTAGTTGTAGGAATCGAACCCGAAACTTGGTCTTGACCTGAGTGTCTTATGCGAGTACCGAACCACCGCAGGTGGTTTGCCTTGGAACTGGCTTTGGTTCAAATCTAAAACCTAAAGAGTGTCTTGCTTGAGTACCGAACCACCGCAGGTGATTTGCCTGGGAACTGGTTCAAGTCTAAAGTATTATTTAACTGGTTAAAGTATAAGTGAATAACTGACCTGAGAATCGAACCCGTTAGTTTCTGAATCTAAAAAAGATTATCTAGTTTATGCTAAGGAATATTTCATAAGTTTTGGTTTGAGCTTAGTAAAGTTTCGTGTTACTTGAAACTGTCTTGACCTAGCTGTAGCAGAATTTTCGACACCGTGGCGTAATCGCACGGTACGGTGACCTGTCCAAAGGTCACCTGTGCTACTTTTTTTAACTTTTCGAATATGGGACAAGCATGGTGCAACAGAGCTCGTACCTGTTTTATCCCAACGGTGCAAAGGTCAGTCCTGGTATTTGACAGTGCAACATGGTTCGCTGATGCAATAACATCGCCTACAAAAGTTCGCTGGTGCAATAACATCGTTATTGAACGCTGTTTTTCATTGAATGACATTAGAATTAAGACTGCAATTGGAATCGCTAACTGCGTCTGATCGTAAGCGAGCTTTGGGGAATCCCCTCTTTGGGGAAATTCCTGTTAATTTAAAAACGAATTTTTTCAAAAGCTTTTTAAAGAGTGCTCTAGAATAGGTCTGTCAACCTCAGGTTATGGACTGAATCTCTAGCGGAGGAATGCGGCAAAAAACCTAAACTTTAAAACACTTGCCTGAGAACCGTTGGGAACCAAACCACCGAAGGTAGTGGGTCTTAAGCTTAAATACTTATCTGGGAACCAAACCACCGAAGGTAGTGTGTCCAAAGTTTAAAATTTGTAAGGCTTGCTTGGAAATCAAACTATCGCAGGCGGTTAGTTAAAGTCTCAAATTTGTAAGGCTTCCCTGGAAATCAAACTACCGCAGGTGGTTAGTTAAACTCTAAAATTTGTAAGGCTTTCCGGGGAATCAAACTACCGAAAGCGGTTAGTCAAAGTCTAAAGTTTAAACTTTGGACTAAACTTTAAATGTCATGGACCGTTCTTTGGACTGGCGGCTAGCTGTCGCAAAATCGCTTTGAAGTTTGCAGGTTCCAACAATTTGTTACTTTCAATCTAAAAAAATTATACAAACAAAATAAAATTTTAAACTTTGTAGTTGATAATGCAGAAATAAGTTTGAAATATGGTTGCATATTAATTCTGGAGTTCGAATAACTGCGGTATTATGGTTCAGTAAGATGATGGTGAACTTGAATACTAGTTGGTCAATATTATTCTTTGACTTTTGCAATAAAATATTGCAACAGCAACTAGTAAGTAAGTTTATTGTTCAGCGCACATAAAGATGCACACTGTGGATGCAGCAGAAGAGCAGAGCTCACCGAGCTACTGCACCCACTTATACTTACAAAAAAACACATGAATGCAATTTACACTTGCAGAAAACACAAAAAGCAGAATTATTTAACAGTAAAAAGGTATCACATCACAACACTCATCAGACAACTATACAGTAGGCACAAGCCAAAGCAGAAGCACAAGCCGTGAGTAAAGCATCAAGTCGAAGCACAAATAGCAGGAATATATATACAAGCTATATACAATATTGTCTAGATGACAAAAAAAATCAAATGGCAGTAACATTCTGCAGAGATTGAAGGCAAGCAATCATATGTCGAGCACAAAAAAATAAAATAAAATGAAAAAAAAATTGTTTACGATACTATTGGCAAGCTACAGCACTAGTAAATGTCGATGCAGAGTTCAATGAAATTAATTAATAGTAGCATCCTAATAGCAGCTTGGTGTACTCTTTTTTGAAACGATAGTATGAATTTAATTTTAGCTGAGAATCTATTTGATTCCAGAGTCGAGCACCAAGGAATTTAATCGAGTTTTTACCAGAATTCGTTCTAACAGAGTTGACAAAATAGTTTCCGTTTGACTTACTTCTTGTATTGTAGTGGTGAGCATTGTCAATGGATAAAAAGTATGTTTCAAAAATTTCTGGTAGATCGTTTACATGATAAAGGTACATGAACTTTCCCAGCTTTAATTTATATACGTCATTAATTTTAAGAATCTTATATTTTCGATATAAGGTGTTATTCTTAACATGATCTTCCACCGTAGTTTTGTTGATAATTCTCATAACTTTGTTTTGAAGTATTTGAAGGGGGTGTAAGGTGGTTTTAGTTACACTTCCCCAACCAAGTATTCCATACAGCAAATATGTATGGAAGAAAACGTAATATAACGCAACAACATTTTTTTCTTTTAGATAATAGCGCATTTTGGCTATAATGCCTGCTGCTGTAGATAGTTTCTTCTGTAAATATTGAACATGTGGTTTCCAATTAAGATTTTCATCTATAATTACTCCTAAGTATTTAGCTAAGTGACAGTTTCCTAGTTGAATTCCTCTTATAGACACACTAAATTCGTCAGTATATGAATTTTTAGCAAAAGGTTTTATTAACAAGTATTTTGTCTTGGAATAGTTTAATGATAACTTATTAGCATTAAGCCAATGTTCTACCTTGACTAATTCAGAATTTACTTTAACTTTAAGAGATTTCACGTTTTTATCAGAAAGGATCAGTGCTGTATCATCAGCAAAAAGTCTGGTTTCGAATTTTGATATTTTTGGCAGATCATTTATATAAATAGTGAATAATAACGGTCCTAAAACCGATCCCTGTGGCACTCCACATGATACATTTTGTTGCTTTGAATACGTGTTATTGATGTAAACAACTTGCTTGCGGTTGGTCAAATAATCACGAAATAATTGTAAGAAGTTACCTCTTATTCCATATTTTTGTAATTTGCTTAGTACAATTTGATGGTCTACAGTATCAAAAGCTTTTGATAAATCCAGCAGAATTAAGCAAGTGAAGTGTTTGTTATCACGATAATTTTGTAGTTTGTTAGTGACATCAGCGATAACATGATTTGTAGAATGGTTTGCTCTAAATCCAAATTGCTCTTTTGCTAGAATATTGTGTCTCATTAGATATTTGTTGAGTCTTTTGTAGATGATTTTTTCAAATATTTTAGAGAATGGTGATAATACTGAAATTGGACGATAGTTAGTGGCTTTAAAAGCGCATCCACCTTTATGTATTGGAGTAATTTTAGCAACTTTTAACTTTGATGGAAATACTCCGTCTTGTATGCATTTATTAAAAATGTTGGATAGTACTGCTGATATGCATTCAGATGATATTTTGATGAACTTGACGGGAATATTTTCAATGCCAGCTGCCTTTTTCTCATTTAAGCACATTATTTCATGATATACTTCATGTACAGAGCATGGATCACAAAAAAAAGAACCCATTAAAGAAGGAATCGTTTTTAGCATGTCAACATTTGCAAAAACCGAAGGTATTTTAAATGCCATATTTGAACCAATAGTAGAAAAGAAATTGTTCAGTTCATTAGTAATATCTTCGTTGTCTCTCAACGTTTCATTTTTTTCTGTAATTAATTTGGTGAGAGGTTTCTTAACTCTATGGCCACGTTGTAAAATTTGGTTGATTAATTGCCATTGTTTAGATAGATTTTTTTGTTTAGTTCAATCATTGCAGCATAGTAATTTTGCTTTGCGACTCTTTTTATGGTAGTTAATTTGTTAGCAAATTGTTTGTATTTTTCAGTCAAGGCTGCGTCATTATGTTTGTAGCATTTTTTAAACATTGTATTTTTATTTCGAATTGATTTTAAAATCCCTTTGCTTAGCCATGGCTTGGTGCTTAATTTGATTTCTTTTCTTGTTTGAGGTCTTAATGGTACATGCTGATTAATCAAATTTGAGAACTTGTCTAAAAGCTGATTAATAGCATTATTTGGATTAAAGTCATCTTTGTATGCATCATTAAGTTCTTGAGTGAGACTGTAGACATCATCTAGAAATTTGGTCTTGTTCATATCTCTTATTAAAACTTTTTCTTGTTTTAAAATCGGTTTTGACGTTAGAGAACAAAATGTAGGCAAATGATCTGATATTTCAAAAGTTAATATTCCCCTACTTGAAATGTGTTGAGATACGTTTGTGTAAACATGGTCAAGCAAAGTTGCACTAGTGTCAGTAATACGCGTTGGTTTGTTGATAATGTTAAAGCACCCTTCAGTGTGAACAGCATTAATATAATCATTGACGGTTTGCTTTATTTCATGTTTTAGGAGATCAACGTTATAGTCTCCACAGATTATGAAGTCTAATTTGTCATGTGCCAGTTTATTCAATGTCAGCAAAAATTGTTCCTGAAATTTTTTTAACGAACAAGTAGGATGTCTGTAAATTACTCCAATAATAAAGACTTTGTTTTTAGTTAAATTGACTACTATAAAAAGATTTTCAGAGTCGTCTGAGTTAAACTCAAGATCTTCCCTTCGGTTGAATTTGAGACTAATAAGTATATAAAAAGCAACACCTCCAGCGTTTGTGCTTGAATTGCAACACAAAAAGCTATAATTTGAGATTGATGTATAATTTAATTTGTCATCGTTCAGTTTTGTCTCAGTTATTGCAAGTATTTCAGGACAGCTACCCAGTTCGATTAGCAATTCTTCTATAACATGCTTGTTTTTAACAATTGATCTTACGTTAAGGTGCAGTATGGATAAACCTTGCTGCTTTTTTGAGTTTAATATAGATTATTTGTACCATTCTATGCTTCGGTATTTGCAGTCTGTGTTTTTTATTTCATCTATGTCTGGTTCATCATTGAGAGTATTAATGATATATTTATCAGTGCCTATATTACAATGATGCTGAAACATTTCCTTAAACTCTGCATCACAAACTTGTTGAAAGGGAAAAATTGTTTTCATACAAGCAAAGCAAAGGTAATTTTTATTCAAATTAGGGTGAAATGACATTTGCTGTTTAGTAAGTTTTGTACATTTAACATGCTGATATTTTGAACAATTACAACACTTCACACTAGACTGCTTGCCACATCTCTTTTCACAAGTACTACATTCAATATAGTTACTTATTCTTTGCATGTTAATGCAGTAATAATTAGGTTACCAGTTTTGTGCTAGTCTAGCATACCTATAAGTGTTATTTTAGTAATTTGATTTATTATTCAATCATTAAAATAGCTCTCTAGTTGTTCTTAACTTATCAATGGCACAAGGAATAAGACAAGTAAATTACACATAATAAATACTGGTTCTGATTTTGTTCTTGGTACTAGCTAAGGTCAATTAAACCCTTCTTGTTTTCCTCAGCATCCTGCAATAATTTGGTTGGATGTTGTCCTATATAGTCTACTCCTAATGATCAATCATATTCCTTTAATGATTTAGTAGCTGGAAGAAGTTAGCCACTGTTACTGATTATGATATAATTTGAACTTGCAACAACAGACAATGCAGCGTAGCACAAAGAAAAAGATGTTTCAAATGGCACATATTACAACAGACATATTACAACACTAAGATTTTTTTTTTTTTAAATACACGCATTCCTCATAACCATAATTAAGACATGGCAATTTCAATGATCCAGATAAGCAAATGACTAACATAATATCGGTATTGATTCAGCATATTGGCACTGCAACTAAAAACTAACACAACTTATTCTATGCTTTCATCCTATTTTATTAGGCCATATTGTCAATGCGACATCCTTAATTGAGTGCTTGCTATAAATCAGGTTGTGAAATTTTATTAATCAGTAAGCGGTCATTCGTGTGACGCCCAGGGAATCCCACTTGATTTTGCTGAAATTTGATGTTACATCATTGCTTGGTGTACCTTATCACAGTTATCGCTACAACATATTGTATTTATCTAATCTTTTATGAACTTTGGTGGATTGTTCAGAAAAAGGTCAAATGGAGCCTAACCCTGTATTAATGTTTCATAAAGAAAAGCAATCATCAAAACTATCACAGTAATAAAATTTTTCAATTTTATGAGAATTCTTGATCACATTACCACTGAAAAAATTTAATCATTAGCAGAAGCACGAAATGCTAAACTATATTAACCCAACATTACCTACAGTATGCTTCAGTGGTAGCCTACCTTAATGTAGAGGCTACAGTTACAATAATGTTGAAACTTTTTAAAACTATTACCTTTATTGATGGTTGTAAAATAAGCTTTGTTTGTAAGTTTACTAACATTGTTAATAACTTACTACTTTCTTCTTGCAGTTTGAATAATGTCTCATGACTTAGGCATTCATCAGTAGTTGTATTGAAAAGATGAAAATTGTTGTTGAATTTGTGCATCTATTGAGCAGTTGAGTGGTAGGTCAATATGGAGGTAAATTTGAAATCAGATGATACAAATCCCTCTGTGATTTAATCACTTTCTTTTGTGAGTCAATATTGCAGTAGATCATACCATTAAACGTCCATACATTTTGTTCACCAATTAGAGTTCTGGCTTCATTTAGCAAATTTAATCTTTTTTTCGTTAAGGACTCTGTGAGTGCCAGCCCGGATGACGCAAGCAGTCTTTTCTTTTGATAAGTTGCATTTCGGTCTGATCTTCTAACAAATTTGATGATGACTGGGGTTTTACCGTTTGTTGCTTTTCGGAGCGGATGTGCAATATCAACATCCTGTGGGGTTAAGTTCATGTTTAGATGATGATTGATAGTGCCAATGATATACTCCACAAAGTTGTAATAGTTGCTATGAATATTGGGTAGGTTTCTTAGGCCATGCAGGATTAGACAATTTCAGCATCCGTATTGTTCAAGATTGTCTACTGTTTCATCCAATTTCGTTATCGCATCAGAAACTAGTTTAAATTTAATATAAAGCTCTTCAATTTGTTGGCTAATTTTAGTAATTTCACCTGGAAGGCCCACCACATCAGATCCTGAAGCACAGATATTGGAGTTAGTGTCTACATGTAGGCTAACTACCGGTAACAAGTTTTCTTGATCATAAACTGGAAGAGGACTTGCCGAATTTGATTGCGAATCTATAGGCATAGCCAAACATTTTCCTTCAATTGTTGTATTGGCATTGCCAGTTGTAACTAAATAGTTTGTTATAATCTGTTTCTGATTTGTTTTTACCTCCTCAATTTCAGCGCCAATTGATTGCAAGGTTTGTTTTAACAGTGCTACCGGTACGTCTTCCATTTTTTTTTTTTTCACTGTTTCAAGTAACAGATCAACACTATATAATATTACCACAAAAAATTAAAAGTAAACAGCTAGACTAGCAAGGTTTTCTATGGAACGGTGGTATTATCCTTCGACTTTTGCATTAAAATAACAAAAAGCTGTTGCAGCCACATCTGTAAACCTCAGATGGCCTGTCACAAATTGCCTTTAGAAAGTCTTTTCAAACGTTTTCACTCGCCACATTAAAATTTGCAAATGCTGTTTTGCTTGCATGATGTAATATAATCCAATTTGTTTAATTTCCGATCGTCTTGGCACTACAAGGACTAGCAAGTTTGTTAGCTGCAATACTTACTTGAGAGTTTTAGCGCTCTAGTTATTCTATCAAAATGAACGTGTGTACCTATTGTCAGAAAACCTTTACTCAAAATGGTGCTGTGCTACTTTATAAACGGTTATGAAATTAGAGTGCGAAAAACGCAACAGAAAATTTAAAAGAAAACCAGCCCCTTACCGATATAACGTACCAGGGATACCTAAACAAAACCGGGATGCGAAACTCCGCTTTACTCCGTGCGATTTCGTGCAAACAGTAAGGCTATTGCCGAAACAGCACTTTTCTGAGCTCTTCGCCACTGATATACGGTAAGAATTGGAGCATTAGAGAATTGAAAAACGGTTTAGTTAAGTTTAAGAGATACCGATTGGCTTATTATAGATGTCGTGCATAGGCAGTACGTAAAAGCTAGTTGGAGATTATTCAAGTTAGGTGTGGTTGTTTAGCCTGGCTTACTTGTATTACTCAAAAGTCATTGCCTACTTATACTGTAGATGTCATGACTACGCTAGGGCCACTCTCATGTGTATCTCATATCTTTTTATTGCTGAGCTATGGTATTACTCATAACCTAACTTACTTGTAGATGTCACAACTTGGCTAGGGCTACTCTACTATGGATCTCGTATCTATCTATTGCTGTGCTGTTTGCACAATTCATACTTGCAGTTAAGTGAACATTCCTTGTCAGCTCGTAGCTTTATACTGCCAGAGTGCTAGATGAGTCTGGTACCGGTTGTTAATTTTGGGTACAGTATGCCTACTGGCATTGGCACAATAAAAATTTGCTCATTAGATTAATTTATCCTTAGATATCAGGATTTTGGAGATTCAATTATGTGTTAATAGTGTAGGCTGTAAAATTTAAAATCAGCTGTTAATGTATATTAGGCCTAGTATACGTTAAAAACAGATTTAAAGTAGGCCTATTAGTGTAATAAAGGCCATGTCTAGTCAGAAATCACAAATCAGGAATTAAGACTCTTGAATTAATTAGAAAAATTTCCAGTACAGTTGCCACATGTGAAATTATTCTACTTCGAAGTATGACAGTAATTCACAATCTAGTCAGTTGTATTGTCCAGTGCCTCAGTAAAATGCAAACCTTACTGTAACCCTGTAACACTAACAGCAACGAGCAAATGATATTTTTAATCTTGTGTTTTTCAGGTATTTTAAACATTAGATAAAATTTCAGTTTTGAGGTACCAATATATCAGTTTTCATGGCTCTTCATATGTATCGTGTCATTTTTCACATTTGGGAGTATCATCACAACAGTTTTAAAAATGTGGTGTACCTGATGTGCCCCAAACTGCAAAACTGGATTTTGTTCTAATGTATCATTAAAGAAAAAGAATCTAAAGCAAAAATTTCAAAAAAAAAAAGAAAAGAAAATGACTTTAAATTTCCTTCAGATCCAGTTTTATGCCAAAACTGGATTATGTAGAGCAATTCCTTGAAAGAAATTGAGTGTGAACAATTTATGCAGAATTTATGCCAATCATTTTGTTGAGGCAGACATTGAAACTATTACTACCAATTCTTGGATAATAATAGAAAGCAGAAATGAACCTGTTGAGTTGAAGAGTTTGTCTGAAACCATCTGCAATTACCAGTGTTTTTCCCAACCTCTCAAAGGATGTGTCAAATAAACCACCAAAACGTTGCTATTTTAGATGAATTCAATAAATCAACTGCTCATGCTCTAGAATATGATGCTGAAAAAAAATCCTGAGTTTGTCTGCACATCCAAGTTTATGAAGTTTACTTCAAACATTTGGAAAACTATGTCTGTTACAACTCCAAAGAAAGGTATTAGTGGATGCTAAATGCAAATCACTTATAAATAATAACAATGCACAGGGTGTTTTTTTTAGTATATATATAGTAAAATGATAAATTGTCTGATTGTGTTAATGGTGTATTGGTAAATCAGCAAACTTAACTAGTTGTAGTAGTAGTGCTTTTAAATCAGAAAAATAAAATAGCAACTGCAGTAATATGTTGTTACAGCATGCAGTCATTAATTACAGATATTACTGAAATATTAACATGGTTGTTAAACTTAATGGATTATGAGAGCTGCCATCATTCAGCCCTTGATTTGCATAAGCTTTTTAATAGTTTTCAACAATAATTTTGAGGTAAGTTGGTTTTTGCATTAAAGTTAATATGTCATAAATATCAAATATGCACTGTGTTTAGGGATTGAAAAGCAAGACGACATGTGTATGCCATTGATATTTCCTTCAGAAACAGAACAGCCAACTTTAAATGCTATCTCAAAGAGTCTATCAATATTTTCAAGGATAGGAAATAATCTGAAGTTACTGACCAAACCTTCCTGGCTTGCATTCAGATGAAGTCTGCAGTATCTGCTCTGCCTAATATTTGCATGAAAAGTTTGGATTTTACTCAGCCAACTGAGTTTTGATTTCACTTAGCCAACTGAGTTTTGTTTCACTCAGCCAACTGAGGTGGCCATGCTCTGGCAACTGAGTTTTGTTTTGTTGCCACTACTTTAGCAGTGCATTACTATTACTCTTTCCCGTGATATCAAAACTATTTGCTTGTTGAAATCAGTGCTCTGCATTCGGGGTCCACGACAACTGATCGCGACAAACTGACTGCGAACAAACTGACTGCAAACAAACTGACCGCGTACCAAATAACGCTGATTGGCCGAGCAGCGTGATCATAAAAAATATTTTACTATCCCCAGAGCCATCTTGCCCAAACTCTCACTTTGTGACAAAACCACTGTGATGAAACCGTTGGTTTGCGGTCAGTTTGTTCGCAGTCAGTTTGTCGCTGTAAGTTGACTTGGCTCGTGCATTCGTGCAAGTAATACTAACCATGACAAACAAGAGTGCTGAGAATCAAATTTTTACTCATAGGCATTATAATTTTGCCTCATTGTTCAAACTGTGTTTGACTGTTATGCTAAAAAAAAAAACGATCCAAAGCGTTTGAATGCTCCAAAATGTGAAGATCCTGGTCCCTGGATCTATATCTCAAAAAGTCTGAAAACTTATCAACAAAAGCTTGAAGTAAATGTGAATTGCTTTTATTTTTCGGCGTCTAACGGACATGAATTTCAAACAAGAGAAGCCAAAGCATGGAAATATACTGTGAAGTACTTCGCACATCATTTTAGTCCACTTTCGAGCTCGCTTATTACTTTTATTGTAATACCACTTTGGTTGGTTGTCTTGAAGCTTATGAACTAGAGAAACTTTAAGAAAGGATCACTTAGCAGCTCTAGAGCCATAAGATTTGCAGCAATTGCAGTTGGCAGACCTACGTTTAATTTTGCAAAAAATCCTGGTGGAAATCACTATTGAATTTTCACAAAACAACTAGGCACTCTTACGTAGCAAAATAGATAATTATTTTGACAACGATTTTGGTTCATATTGGAGCATTTTTTGTGATTTTTTGCTTTCGTTTAGTGTTAATAAATTCCATGTTCTTTTTCTACTTTACTCAAAGTGCTATTTAATATATCGTTTATTTGTTAAATATTAATTATGTCGTAATTTCATCGTAGTTTAATAAAATGGTCTATTGTAGCACACTTAAATGCGTAATCTATCGTAAGTTGGCTTGCAGAACTGTTAGTCTGCTAAAAAATTCACCAAAGCGCAAAATGTAGCATTACCAGAGACATTTTGCTCTAATTTACGATTTCGTAAATAGCCCTACAGCTAACACGCAATTTTTGAAGTTTCGCATCCCGGTTTTGTTTAGGTATCCCTGTAACGCACCTACCGCTGTTACCACCAGCGTCATGTTCAATTTCATAAAAACACCTGAAATTTAAGTTTGAACTGACACGTCGTATCACAGCAAAAAATTGAAATCGAATTGCGAGCACTACAATCTGGTGCAAGTCTAACAGTACGTGCTTTGTTCAACCTCAACCACTCGAATCATATTCTAGTTATTTTGATGACAGGCTTGTAATATTTCGATTTTTAAGAATTTTTGTTCTTCAAAGAACATTTATGTTGGCGAACTCAGACATTGGTGTAAGAAATAAAAAGTTTATGCTCAAGTTAACTAATTTTTTTAATTTGTGGTACTTAATTTAAATTCGGATTGGTTACTAATTTTATTTTTATTCGTTTCATTTTATTTGCGCCAAAAGACAATTTTAATAAAATGAGCAATAATTCAATCAGAACAGTACAATTGTAGCCGATTCAATAAAAAACAAACAATATTTTTACACAAATAGAAGCAGCAAAACGAATAACGTTATAACACGTATCAAGTCAAGGTAATATGGTCGGAGTTATCGATATTATGCACGGCTTTGAAACAATATGTTATACGCACGGTTTTGAAAAAAAAAACAGTTGGTCGAGCACTAACGCGTTCCTCTCTGGAGCGGGAGGTCAGAAGTTCAAATCTCGGACCGGTCAAATTGAACACAGTGTTTCCAACGGCTCGTCACTGCTGCGACATTTCTTCGAAAGGAGCTGTGTTACCCGGGCGCAATGACGCGGAAATGGATCCCAGCTAACTCGTTACACGCTTCGGCGTATTACATCGAGTATAATGAAAGATTTAATTTAATTTTATGCATGGCTTTGAAGCAACATGCCTTGTACATAAAATGTAAAACCACGATACAGACTAAAGAGAGGACGAAGCGTTACTTAATCAATAAAAATACTTAACTGATAAGTTTGAACTAACGCTTGAAATCACAACATAAACAGAAAATGAATTAAGATCACTATCTAGCAGTGGGATATAAAATCTTAACCTTACCTGTTTTTATTTTGAAGGGGTATTCAACTCAAGTTTTTCACGCTAGACCAAAATGTTGAAATATACCTAAAATGCATTCTCACCAAATTTGAAGTTTTTACACCTTATCGCTTTCAAGATAATGCTGTTCAAAATTAACCGCTTTCCACTTACTTTAGTGTTGCCGTTTTTTCAGTATTGTGACAGAAGATTAACTTTGGAAAAGCTGACTTACATTTATTAAAAAGCACCAACTTTCACATTTCTAAACCTGTACTTTGTTTTACAATACCTCTGCCGCAAAAAATTTTTGGAGAATCAAGAACATGCTGTCAAGTTTTGAAATTTTGTCTCTTATTGGGAACCCTGACAAAATGTCTAACGGAAAAAAGCCTTTTTAAGCGGAAATCTAATCTGCTATACCTCAGGAACGGAAGGTCGTAGAAAGTTCAAATTTGGTGAAGTTGGTCTTATCTGTCAAAAATTTTCGAGAAAAAAATCGAGCAAAAAAAAAATTTCCGACCTGAATATCCTTTTAATCAGTCAAAACAATTCGAATAATAATAATAAGATATTGAGCAAATGATTTGGTCGCAAGCGTTTGATTTCTGATCTTATTAAGCATATGACGTCATATCTTTGACGTCAGTGAGGTTCATCTTTGTGTCCACTTTGTGTTCATTTTTGTGTCCACTTAAAACGCAAAAACTGGGAAATCAACAAAGATCATGCGATTTTAGTCATCGTGAAAACCACGCAGTCCAAATTCAACCAATTTCAACTAATCGAGTTCCCTTTTTTGACTTTTCAAGTTGTTTACGTTCAAGCTGGGCAAAAATATTGAGTTTCTTTTTTTTAATTTCCAAATCAGGTTTTTTTAAAAAGGGAGTTGTAAAAACCAACTTGCCCTAAGAAAATTTCAATTTGCCTTGCAATTTTTGTCAAAGATGTTCATTGAAAATATTCGCTATTAATGTTTCAATAATAATTGGTTATTAAACATTAAGTAATTACTCTCTGCTTTTTTTATTTTTTGCTTCGGATGCGTACTGCAAGAGGTGCGCAATAAGTATATTATGCTGTAATTAAAATTGTTTGTTCACTTCAATCACATCTTTGCTAAAATTCTACTTTTACATTAAATGATTTTTAACTTGTGATGCTTCATAAGTGTAATAATAACCTGAAAATAGTCAACGTGAATTTGCTGTTCCTCAAATCCAAGAAAAACACTAGGGGCTGTCTATATCTTAATTCGATGAAAGATATCATATTTTAAACATTACTTAAACCCACATATGTGTCCAATTTTGTGGATCAACAGGCTTTCACGTTTGACTCAGAATGCAACCAGCATTTGAATCCTACAGTGCTATTTCGAAAAAAAAAAAAAAAAGTTTCAGTTAATTATCTACTTTTTCAGATAAAATCACTACTCGAAACAAATAAATTGCAAGACCTTGAATGTTTTGGTCAAAGTTTTCCAATGACAACAAGAAAACGGTTAAAAATTTTACTAACTTAGGTAAGTTTTAAAGTAAACGTAATAATCAATTTTAAGAAACTCAAGATTTTGATCAAATTATTGCAACACAAAAAAAGAAAGTTAATGACTTGTTCAAGTTTTAGGTGAATTTTTGGGTTTATGTACGTTAGAATTTTTACTCAAGGCAAATAAATCGCAACGGTGTAAGATATTTTGACGAATTTACCCCAATACAACAACATAAAGCAATAAAAAACACATCTTTTTTAGAAAAATTTGATTAAGAGTTTTCAAATAATATTCGTTTTAAGGCTGAATTATCGTTTTAATCAAAGAAATTGTAAGATTTTGATTTCTGCAAAAAACAGTTTGACGCAAACAAGAAAATCGCAAAAACTAACGTAAATTTTATAACTTGAAACTATAAGGCAAGGTTTAATATCGAAAAGCACCTAAAAAACAGCAAAAGTTCTTGTTTTAACTCAAGATAGAGTGTAGTTGAATAAAATTTTACGGCATTTCAATAAAAAGATCAGTGTAAATCTAAAAAAAAATTAAGATGTTAGGTAAACGTTTTAGTTTTATAGCACAAAAAAGATTATTTGTACTTAAATTTTCAATTTGAAATGACGAAACGTAAGATTTTTTGCAAAATTATTGCTACGACAACAAAAAAGTCGAGATTTATTGACTAACATTAATAAACATTATCTATTTTGGTTAAATTTTATGGCATTTTAATAAAAAAATTAGTGTAAAACTAAAAAACTGTTAAAAAATTTAAGATGTTAGGTAAACGTTTTAGTTTTATAGTACAAAAAAGATTATTTGTACTTAAATTTTCAATTTAAAATAACGAAACGTAAGATTTTTTACAAAATTATCGCTACGACAACAAAAAAGTCATAATTTATTGACTAAAATTAATAAACATTATCTATTTTGGTTAAATTTTATGACATTTCAGCAAAAAGATTAGTGTAAAACTAAAAAACTGTTAAAAAATTTAAGATTTCAGGTAAACTTTTTTGTGTAAGAGTAGAAAAAGACTATTTTTGCTAAAAATTTCAATTTAAAATGAAAAAACGTAAAATTTGCAGAAAATTATCGCTAGAAAAACCAAAAAGTTGAAACTTTTTGATTAAAAATAATTCACATTATCGTTTTTAGCTAAGTGATTTACTAGACATTTTAATGATTTAGAATATTTTCTACCAAATGTTGGTAAAAATATAAGAACCTCAGAAAATTGCTTGGTTAAAAAATTGTTAAAAATTACCGTTTTCAAGGAAAAAATTCAATTTGAAACAAACAAAGCGAAACAATTTAATATGTTTTTACAGCAAGACTTGCATCAAACCGCGGAAATCAATAAAAGATTAATATGTTAAACAAGTTTAATGATATTTATGGTAAAATCTTCATTTAAGACAAAGGAATCATACAATCTTAAGATAGTTTTGACAAAATTATTCTTCACAAATGCAAGAAAGTTACACAAAGGTTACGATTTATTAGAATGTTTTTGTTTCAAGTAGAAAAAAATAGCTGCTTTTTACGTTAAAATAGTTAATCAAGTCTCAGAAACTTGAATTGAAAAAATAACAACAGTAATTAACTCTTCAGATTTTGCATATTTGTGTGTCTAACGACCAAAACACCAATACTTTGAAACTTACAGAAGGATCTACATGTTGCTTTTTAATTTCTTTGAACTTTTAACACGTTATTAAGTAACAAATCAAATTGGAACAACTCGTTTTTCAGGTTGGTGGTGGTGGTGGTACTACCCGACCCCTTCCGAGGGATGGGGGCGCGGAGGAACTCCGCGGAGACCCAACAGTCGGGCCACACCCCAAGGTCTGGACCATAGATCAAGAATAGAGGGAGAAGAGCCAAAGATAGATTTGCGAAGAGGTTCAGAAGCAGGACAGTCGAGGAGGAGATGATTGAGGTCCTGTAGAGAGTGTCCACAGGCACTACTATCAGAATTCTCCTTCCGACTAATCCTGTGAAGATATGAAGATAAAAGAAGACTGTGACCATGGCAGCGAAGGCGGGAGAGCTCACTGCGAATGGAGCGAGAAAGAAGGAGTTCCTCCAAAGAGACTTCGGGGACTTGGAAGTTCAGATGGGAGTGGGAGATGTGACGTCTCCAATTGCGGTATTGGGAATAACGGACTTTGGCAATAACTGAAGGGAGAGGGCTTGGGATTGCATCAGTGGGCAGAGAGGCAACAGTTTTGGCAAGTAAATCCGCTTTTTCATTTCCGGGGAGACCTGCGTATCCGGGGACCCATTGGAAGCTCAAAGTGGTATTGTTAGAGAGGGAGGAGGCAAGTGACCAAACATTCCAGAGGGACTCAGGCAGGAGATAAGAGGGGGCTGAAGAAAGGATAGAGAGGGCTGATTGGGAGTCGGTTAGGAAAAGGACTGACTGGAATTTGCAGGTCATCAAATGGCTAGTAAACCAAGCAAGACCTTGCTTGAGGCAAAGGTTTCAGCTCTGAAGCTGGAGGCAATTGGACCAGAGGAAAAGGATAAGGAGTTGGATGTGTTGCATTTCGAGCAGGTTACATACACTCCAGCACCACCGGGACCAAAAAGGGAGGGGACAGATTCGTCAGTCCATACTTGGATATCAGACGGGGGAGGGAGGATAGTCAGCTTGAAGCAGTTTGGAGTCGGGCTGTACTGTTGCCTGTGCAGTCGGGAATGAAGGGGGAAACAGTGAAGTGGGTTGTGGACCATGGGGGAAAAGGTGGGCACGTGATCAGCGTCTCACGTGGGGATGGGAGCGGTTGTGTGCCTGAAGAACAGAATGATCTCCAGGAGGGTTTCTTCTTTAGTCGACAGGGAACGTTTTTAATTGCCAGGGCATAAAGGCTGGAGAAGTCGGGGGGAAGGCGCAGAGCACGTTCAAAGGAGTAGAGGGTCTGATGCTCTAGAGTCAGCTTTAGAGGAGGGAGTTGGGCCTCGAGAAGAAGTAGTGAGGATGGGGTGGAAGAGAGGCATCCAGTAATGACCCTGCATGCAGCTCTGTGTAGAACTTCCAGGTGATTGGTTGCAGTGTTGCAGAGGAATGGGAACCATCCAGGAGAGGCATATGTGAGCACCGGACGGACAAAGGCTTTGTAAAGTAGGTAGAGAGATTCTTTTGTGGGACCCCAAGAGGCAGTGGCAATTGAGCGAAGGACTTTATGGCGTGGATAGAATTTGGAGCACAGGGATTGGACATGGGCCCCAAAGGATAGAGTCCGATCAAAGGTTACACCAAAGAATTTAGGGGTGGGATTGAACAAAAGAGGGAAGCCCAAGAGGTTCAGCCGGGGTTGGAAAGTGGCTTGATGGGGATCTGTACAGAAAAAGGAGGACTTACACTTCTTTGGATTGAGTGGAAGTCTCCATAAGTTGGACCATGTTTCTAGGACAGTGAGGGAGGATTGGACAACAGAGAAGGCTTTGAGCGGGTCTGGGGAGGAGGACCAGATCGTCAGCATACAGGGAGGCATGGGCACCCCGAGGTAAATCCTTAGTGATGTCATCAACAAACAGAATGAAGAGGACTGGACCAAGTACCGAGCCCTGGGGGACCCCACGTCTGATACGGAATGAGCGGCTGTGGGAACCACCAACCTGGACTTTAGCTCTATGATCAGAAAGGAAGGAGCACACCCAAAGAACGAAGCAAGAGGGGAGTTTCAGCGAGAGGAGTTTGTGAAAAAGAGCAGAGTGCCAGACCAAGTCGAAAGCCTTGGAGAAGTCAACAGAAGCCAAAATGGTTCGGTCTGGAGGTTTTTTCTTTTGAAAGCCGTCCCAGATTGATTGAGACAGAGTTAGAATTTGGTCAAGGGGTGACCTACTTTGGCAAAAGCCGGCCTGGCAAGTGGAGAGGAGATGATTCGATTCAAGGTGAAAAGTTAGGCGAGAAAGAATCAAGCGTTCAAAAAGCTTGGAGATGCAGGAGGTGAGGGAAATGGGGCGGAACGAGGACGGAGAGAGAGGAAGTGGGTTTTCCAGGTTTATGAATGGGGATGATAGTGGTAGGTTTCCAACAAGAGGGGAAGGTGTGAGAGTGCCAGGACCTGTTAAAAAGAGAAAGAAGGAGGAGTTGTGCTGGCTCAGGCAGGTGCTCTAGTAAAGGATAGGCAATCTGGTCAGGGCCAGACGCAGTGGAAGAGGAGAGATTGCTGATGGCAGTGGAGAGTTCAGTCAAGGAGAAGGGGGAGCAAAAAGAATTATGGAGGGAAGAAGTATCTTCACAGCTAGCTTTCCGGAGTTCATTTATGAACTGTCGTTCAGCTCTGTGCGAGGAACGGGGGGTCGCTTGAGATAGATGTGAGCGAAGATAAGAGGCATAGTGGTTGGCAGTGTCAAGAGGGGAAGTGCAATCGGGAAAAGAAGGGTCTTGGAAGGTGTTCTTTTTTTGCCCGAGATGGCATTGAGAAGCCTGAAGACAGCACGAGGATCAGAACGGGGAGACAGGTTAGAACAGGTGGCTTGCCAGGTTGCAGATTTGGCTCTAGAAATGACTGAGGACGCCCTACGAGAAGCATCTATGTATCTGAGGCGGTGCGACTCAGATCGGTGTGCCACGGAGCGGGCCCTCCGTTGTTCCCGCACTGCAGATTCCGCTTCCTGGGACCACCAGGCTTTGGGGGGACGACCAAGGCGGCCAAAGGGGATAGAGGCCTTGGCAGCTTCGGCTAAGAAGAGGGAAAAGGAGTGGGCAGCCTGGTGGATGTTGAGTGCATCAAAATCAAGAGTGGGAAGGTGCTCAGCAATATAAGATTGGCAAACATCCCAACTAGCCTTTTTGTAGTTGAATTTGGGGGGACAAGTGTTTGGGTGACGAACTGGAGAGAGGGGGAGGACTATTTCAATGGGGAGATGGTCCGAGCCAAGGCCAGGGAGAGTGCGCCATTCACAGTGGGGAGTGAGAGACGCAGAAGCTAACGAGATATCAGGGGAAGAACGGCTCCCGGTGGAATGGTGAAGGAGCGTGGGAGAGGTGGGGTCGTTCAGAATTTCCAGACCGGAGTAAGTGATCCAGCGAAACAGGTCATTTCCGAGCGGGTTAGGGGGAATGAGTCTGTCCCATGTTGGGTGGTGAGCATTGAAGTCTCCGAGGATAAAAGTGTCAGGGGAGTTAGGAAGGATGTCAGGATAAAAGGTCCTGACCGGAGGAAGTGATCCAGCGAAACAGGTCATTTCCGAGCGGGTTAGGGGGAATGAGTCTGTCCCATGTTGGGTGGTGAGCATTGAAGTCTCCAAGGATAAAAGTGTCAGGGGAGTTTGGAAGGATGTCAGGATAGAAGGTCCTGGTGCGGTAGTCAGAAGGAGTGTTTCTGATGGGAGGGGAGTAGAGGTTAAGAAATTGAAGAGGAGAGTGGTTGGAGAGAAGGACTTTAACACAGGTGTAGTCTGAGTAGGGGTCCTGGGAAGACAGAGAGGAGACAGAAACAGGAGAGAAAGCCAGGTCGGAGTGGATGAGAGTGAGGACACCACCACCAGTGTTATGAGTACCGGAGGAAACAGGGCCTTGTCTACCGAATGTCCGATCCGTGCGGAGGGTATAATAACCAGAGATTTGAAACTTTTTGGTTGACAAAAAATGGGTTTCTTGGAGGAAAATGAGGTCATACTGGTTGCCAGAAAGAAAGGCGATTAGTTCAGCACGGCGGGAGGAGGAAAGATCGCCGGCATTCTATTGCAGAATTCTGAGATTGTATGAGATGCGTGGATTTCTTTGAGGATGGGGTGGCAAGTTGTGGATTGGTTGTGAACTTGTGGGTGGTGGTGATGAGGCAGGTAGGGTGAAGGCGAAAGGAGGGTAGGTGTTAAGGAGGGGAGGATGTGAGGGGAGAGGTAGAGATGAATCCATGAGATCTGAGCAAGTAAGTGGAGGGGGTGTGGGTGGGGGCGGAGCTGGAGAGACGGGGCGGGGGGACGCTGGCTGGTGGGTGGGAGAGGCAAGGTCCCCATTGAGACAAGCAGGGCAATTCCAACCCATGGGGGAGCCGGCCGCGCAGATTTTGCGAAAGTCAGCCCGGGTCAGAGAGGAGCAGGAGAAGTGCACCCACTTGGAGCAGGTGGAGCACTTTAAAGAATCCTTACCTACCTCGAGAGAGTAAATGGAGTAAGGGTAACGTGGGGGGGCCCCGAGGCGGACGTGATTGATAAAAGCCAAGCGGTAGTGGGGGGAACCCTGGGGGAGGGGGTGGAGGGAATGCAGGCAGCGTAACAAGGAGACTGGTCTGAGTGGGGGAGCCAGTTTTCCTTTGGGGATGGCATGCTGGGCATGGCCAGCCCACTGCAGTGCCAGCTGCACAGATTGTGCGAAAGTCAGCACGGGTAAGGGAGGAACAAAGGAAATGCACCCACTTGAGGCAAGTAGAGCATTGAAGAGAATCTCTGCCCACATCCAGATGGCAGATGGAGCAGGGGTACCTGGGGTGAGGATGGTTGCTGATGGGGCCTGGGTTAGGATGGACATTGCCACTAATAAGGAGCAATGCCAGGATAAGGAGATGCCGAAAGGGGGTCCGGTCAATAAGAAGAAGAAGAGCTGCCCAGTTGTGACCAGTCAACGGGCGGCCCAGCGAAAAAACAGTCCGAGACAATGGGGGCGACCTTTCGGTCGAGTCCCTCGGGAGATCTGTTCTGCCATTTCAACCCATCACCATTGGGGAGGGGACTGCACCACCACGTTGAGGTGGCAGGACGTTGGTGCAGCGCTTTTCAGGTTTGTTCGTTTGTTCGCATGAACCAGGCACTCGTCTGCACCTATCTAATCAAACCAACACAGAGCACCTTTTTTGGGGGGTTTTGTTTGCTAGTATTTTGTCAGGTTGATCCACCACAACAGGTATTGACTGCTTGTTCCAAATGGGAAATAAGCGTATAGAGTCTTTCCCTAGGACACAACGACGCATTATTACCGGTTAGAGAATCGAACCACAGTCAGCAGCCTTTCCCAACGCTCAACCACTGCCTATCGCCACCCGCTTTTTTCAGGTCAAAACATATTATGACTGTATTTTTCTGAGTTTTAAATGCTTGAGATCTAAAATTTCGCAACGTATAATTCGCAATAAAAATCCATTCTCGCATTTCTTCGCATTTTGAGTCGTGTTTAGACAATATTGCTGTCGGACGTGTGGTTTCTTGTGTCACAACCATAGTCGCGTAACGTTTTTTTCCTAAGTCGAAGCTATATGACTGTACTTTTCGAGGTTTTTATGAATTCTTTTACCGCTTTGATATGAAAGTTTTTCTTGGAAACACTAGTTTTTAGAATAAGGTTTGTTGTTTGTTTTATTGATATCAGAATCTAAAGTCTAATATACATTGTTCATAGGATTTCAAAAAAATTGATGGTGTACAACCACATATTCAAAACAATTTGTAAACGCTATGTGATAAAGTTCTCTTTAGACCCGAACATCTGATCGAACAGCTTTCAAAACGCCCAAGATTTTTTAACGTTTAAGATTACTTCAAGTACCAAGAAATTATAGATTTTGTTTGCTTTTTACAAAGTGCTGATGAAATGTTATGATCGAAAGTGGAAAGCGATATATTTTTTAGGATGACAAGCACTGAAATCACAAGATTTTGAAATGGTTTGTTGAGTCAAGGAGATACGCTTGGGACAAAGCCGATAGTCGTATGCAAAGTTATTAAGGTAATTTGTTAAAATTAAAATTATAAATTTATTAAATTGAAAATTGCGGAAATCAATTTTTTTTTTGAATTAATTTTTTTTTAATTTAATTTTAATAACTTCAATTTAAAAAAAATTAATTCAACAAAAAAAATTGATTTCCACAATTTTCAATTTAATAAATTTATAATTTTAATTTTAACAAATTACCTTAATAACTTTGCATACGACTTCCGGCTTTGTCCCAAGCGTATCTCCTTGACTCAACAAACCATTTCAAAATCTTGTGATTTCAGTGCTTGCCATCCTAAAAAATATATCGCTTCCCACTTTCGATCATAACATTTCATCAGCACTTTGTAAAAAGCAAACAAAATCTATAATTTCTTGGTACTTGAAGTAATCTTAAACATTAAAAAATCTTGGGCGTTTTGAAAGCTGTTCGATCAGATGTTCGGGTCTAAAGAGAACTTTATCACATAGCGTTTACAAATTGTTTTGAATATGTGGTTGTACACCATCAATTTTTTTGAAATCCTATGAACAATGTATATTAGACTTTAGATTCTGATATCAATAAAACAAACAACAAACCTTATTCTAAAAACTAGTGTTTCCAAGAAAAACTTTCATATCAAAGCGGTAAAAGAATTCATAAAAACCTCGAAAAGTACAGTCATATAGCTTCGACTTAGGAAAAAAACGTTACGCGACTATGGTTGTGACACAAGAAACCACACGTCCGACAGCAATATTGTCTAAACACGACTCAAAATGCGAAGAAATGCGAGAATGGATTTTTATTGCGAATTATACGTTGCGAAATTTTAGATCTCAAGCATTTAAAACTCAGAAAAATACAGTCATAATATGTTTTGACCTGAAAAAAGCGGTGGCGATAGGCAGTGGTTGAGCGTTGGGAAAGGCTGCTGACTGTGGTTCGATTCTCTAACCGGTAATAATGCGTCGTTGTGTCCTAGGGAAAGACTCTTTACGCTTATTTCCCATTTGGAACAAGCAGTCAATACCTGTTGTGGTGGATCAACCTGACAAAATACTAGCAAACAAAACCCCCCAAAAAAGGTGCTCTGTGTTGGTTTGATTAGATAGGTGCAGACGAGTGCCTGGTTCATGCGAACAAACGAACGAACCTAAAAAACGAGTTGTTCCAATTTGATTTGTTACTTAATAACGTGTTAAAAGTTCAAAGAAATTAAAAAGCAACATGTAGATCCTTCTGTAAGTTTCAAAGTATTGGTGTTTTGGTCGTTAGACACACAAATATGCAAAATCTGAAGAGTTAATTACTGTTGTTATTTTTTCAATTCAAGTTTCTGAGACTTGATTAACTATTTTAACGTAAAAAGCAGCTATTTTTTTCTACTTGAAACAAAAACATTCTAATAAATCGTAACCTTTGTGTAACTTTCTTGCATTTGTGAAGAATAATTTTGTCAAAACTATCTTAAGATTGTATGATTCCTTTGTCTTAAATGAAGATTTTACCATAAATATCATTAAACTTGTTTAACATATTAATCTTTTATTGATTTCCGCGGTTTGATGCAAGTCTTGCTGTAAAAACATATTAAATTGTTTCGCTTTGTTTGTTTCAAATTGAATTTTTTCCTTGAAAACGGTAATTTTTAACAATTTTTTAACCAAGCAATTTTCTGAGGTTCTTATATTTTTACCAACATTTGGTAGAAAATATTCTAAATCATTAAAATGTCTAGTAAATCACTTAGCTAAAAACGATAATGTGAATTATTTTTAATCAAAAAGTTTCAACTTTTTGGTTTTTCTAGCGATAATTTTCTGCAAATTTTACGTTTTTTCATTTTAAATTGAAATTTTTAGCAAAAATAGTCTTTTTCTACTCTTACACAAAAAAGTTTACCTGAAATCTTAAATTTTTTAACAGTTTTTTAGTTTTACACTAATCTTTTTGCTGAAATGTCATAAAATTTAACCAAAATAGATAATGTTTATTAATTTTAGTCAATAAATTATGACTTTTTTGTTGTCGTAGCGATAATTTTGTAAAAAATCTTACGTTTCGTTATTTTAAATTGAAAATTTAAGTACAAATAATCTTTTTTGTACTATAAAACTAAAACGTTTACCTAACATCTTAAATTTTTTAACAGTTTTTTAGTTTTACACTAATTTTTTTATTAAAATGCCATAAAATTTAACCAAAATAGATAATGTTTATTAATGTTAGTCAATAAATCTCGACTTTTTTGTTGTCGTAGCAATAATTTTGCAAAAAATCTTACGTTTCGTCATTTCAAATTGAAAATTTAAGTACAAATAATCTTTTTTGTGCTATAAAACTAAAACGTTTACCTAACATCTTAATTTTTTTTTAGATTTACACTGATCTTTTTATTGAAATGCCGTAAAATTTTATTCAACTACACTCTATCTTGAGTTAAAACAAGAACTTTTGCTGTTTTTTAGGTGCTTTTCGATATTAAACCTTGCCTTATAGTTTCAAGTTATAAAATTTACGTTAGTTTTTGCGATTTTCTTGTTTGCGTCAAACTGTTTTTTGCAGAAATCAAAATCTTACAATTTCTTTGATTAAAACGATAATTCAGCCTTAAAACGAATATTATTTGAAAACTCTTAATCAAATTTTTCTAAAAAAGATGTGTTTTTTATTGCTTTATGTTGTTGTATTGGGGTAAATTCGTCAAAATATCTTACACCGTTGCGATTTATTTGCCTTGAGTAAAAATTCTAACGTACATAAACCCAAAAATTCACCTAAAACTTGAACAAGTCATTAACTTTCTTTTTTTGTGTTGCAATAATTTGATCAAAATCTTGAGTTTCTTAAAATTGATTATTACGTTTACTTTAAAACTTACCTAAGTTAGTAAAATTTTTAACCGTTTTCTTGTTGTCATTGGAAAACTTTGACCAAAACATTCAAGGTCTTGCAATTTATTTGTTTCGAGTAGTGATTTTATCTGAAAAAGTAGATAATTAACTGAAACTTTTTTTTTTTTTTTCGAAATAGCACTGTAGGATTCAAATGCTGGTTGCATTCTGAGTCAAACGTGAAAGCCTGTTGATCCACAAAATTGGACACATATGTGGGTTTAAGTAATGTTTAAAATATGATATCTTTCATCGAATTAAGATATAGACAGCCCCTAGTGTTTTTCTTGGATTTGAGGAACAGCAAATTCACGTTGACTATTTTCAGGTTATTATTACACTTATGAAGCATCACAAGTTAAAAATCATTTAATGTAAAAGTAGAATTTTAGCAAAGATGTGATTGAGGTGAACAAACAATTTTAATTACAGCATAATATACTTATTGCGCACCTCTTGCAGTACGCATCCGAAGCAAAAAATAAAAAAAGCAGAGAGTAATTACTTAATGTTTAATAACCAATTATTATTGAAACATTAATAGCGAATATTTTCAATGAACATCTTTGACAAAAATTGCAAGGCAAATTGAAATTTTCTTAGGGCAAGTTGGTTTTTACAACTCCCTTTTTAAAAAAACCTGATTTGGAAATTAAAAAAAAGAAACTCAATATTTTCGCCCAGCTTGAACATAAACAACTTGAAAAGTCAAAAAAGGGAACTCGATTAGTTGAAATTGGTTGAATTTGGACTGCGTGGTTTTCACGATGACTAAAATCGCATGATCTTTGTTGATTTCCCAGTTTTTGCGTTTTAAGTGGACACAAAAATGAACACAAAGTGGACACAAAGATGAACCTCACTGACGTCAAAGATATGACGTCATATGCTTAATAAGATCAGAAATCAAACGCTTGCGACCAAATCATTTGCTCAATATCTTATTATTATTATTTGAATTGTTTTGACTGATTAAAAGGATATTCAGGTCGGAAATTTTTTTTTTGCTCGATTTTTTTCTCGAAAATTTTTGACAGATAAGACCAACTTCACCAAATTTGAACTTTCTACGACCTTCCGTTCCTGAGGTATAGCAGATTAGATTTCCGCTTAAAAAGGCTTTTTTCCGTTAGACATTTTGTCAGGGTTCCCAATAAGAGACAAAATTTCAAAACTTGACAGCATGTTCTTGATTCTCCAAAAATTTTTTGCGGCAGAGGTATTGTAAAACAAAGTACAGGTTTAGAAATGTGAAAGTTGGTGCTTTTTAATAAATGTAAGTCAGCTTTTCCAAAGTTAATCTTCTGTCACAATACTGAAAAAACGGCAACACTAAAGTAAGTGGAAAGCGGTTAATTTTGAACAGCATTATCTTGAAAGCGATAAGGTGTAAAAACTTCAAATTTGGTGAGAATGCATTTTAGGTATATTTCAACATTTTGGTCTAGCGTGAAAAACTTGAGTTGAATACCCCTTCAAAATAAAAACAGGTAAGGTTAAGATTTTATATCCCACTGCTAGATAGTGATCTTAATTCATTTTCTGTTTATGTTGTGATTTCAAGCGTTAGTTCAAACTTATCAGTTAAGTATTTTTATTGATTAAGTAACGCTTCGTCCTCTCTTTAGTCTGTATCGTGGTTTTACATTTTATGTACAAGGCATGTTGCTTCAAAGCCATGCATAAAATTAAATTAAATCTTTCATTATACTCGATGTAATACGCCGAAGCGTGTAACGAGTTAGCTGGGATCCATTTCCGCGTCATTGCGCCCGGGTAACACAGCTCCTTTCGAAGAAATGTCGCAGCAGTGACGAGCCGTTGGAAACACTGTGTTCAATTTGACCGGTCCGAGATTTGAACTTCTGACCTCCCGCTCCAGAGAGGAACGCGTTAGTGCTCGACCAACTGTTTTTTTTTTCAAAACCGTGCGTATAACATATTGTTTCAAAGCCGTGCATAATATCGATAACTCCGACCATATTACCTTGACTTGATACGTGTTATAACGTTATTCGTTTTGCTGCTTCTATTTGTGTAAAAATATTGTTTGTTTTTTATTGAATCGGCTACAATTGTACTGTTCTGATTGAATTATTGCTCATTTTATTAAAATTGTCTTTTGGCGCAAATAAAATGAAACGAATAAAAATAAAATTAGTAACCAATCCGAATTTAAATTAAGTACCACAAATTAAAAAAATTAGTTAACTTGAGCATAAACTTTTTATTTCTTACACCAATGTCTGAGTTCGCCAACATAAATGTTCTTTGAAGAACAAAAATTCTTAAAAATCGAAATATTACAAGCCTGTCATCAAAATAACTAGAATATGATTCGAGTGGTTGAGGTTGAACAAAGCACGTACTGTTAGACTTGCACCAGATTGTAGTGCTCGCAATTCGATTTCAATTTTTTGCTGTGATACGACGTGTCAGTTCAAACTTAAATTTCAGGTGTTTTTATGAAATTGAACATGACGCTGGTGGTAACAGCGGTAGGTGCGTTACAGGGATACCTAAACAAAACCAGGATGCGAAACTTCAAAAATTGCGTGTTAGCTGTAGGGCTATTTACGAAATCGTAAATTAGAGCAAAATGTCTCTGGTAATGCTACATTTTGCGCTTTGGTGAATTTTTTAGCAGACTAACAGTTCTGCAAGCCAACTTACGATAGATTACGCATTTAAGTGTGCTACAATAGACCATTTTATTAAACTACGATGAAATTACGACATAATTAATATTTAACAAATAAACGATATATTAAATAGCACTTTGAGTAAAGTAGAAAAAGAACATGGAATTTATTAACACTAAACGAAAGCAAAAAATCACAAAAAATGCTCCAATATGAACCAAAATCGTTGTCAAAATAATTATCTATTTTGCTACGTAAGAGTGCCTAGTTGTTTTGTGAAAATTCAATAGTGATTTCCACCAGGATTTTTTGCAAAATTAAACGTAGGTCTGCCAACTGCAATTGCTGCAAATCTTATGGCTCTAGAGCTGCTAAGTGATCCTTTCTTAAAGTTTCTCTAGTTCATAAGCTTCAAGACAACCAACCAAAGTGGTATTACAATAAAAGTAATAAGCGAGCTCGAAAGTGGACTAAAATGATGTGCGAAGTACTTCACAGTATATTTCCATGCTTTGGCTTCTCTTGTTTGAAATTCATGTCCGTTAGACGCCGAAAAATAAAAGCAATTCACATTTACTTCAAGCTTTTGTTGATAAGTTTTCAGACTTTTTGAGATATAGATCCAGGGACCAGGATCTTCACATTTTGGAGCATTCAAACGCTTTGGATCGTTTTTTTTTTTAGCATAACAGTCAAACACAGTTTGAACAATGAGGCAAAATTATAATGCCTATGAGTAAAAATTTGATTCTCAGCACTCTTGTTTGTCATGGTTAGTATTACTTGCACGAATGCACGAGCCAAGTCAACTTACAGCGACAAACTGACTGCGAACAAACTGACCGCAAACCAACGGTTTCATCACAGTGGTTTTGTCACAAAGTGAGAGTTTGGGCAAGATGGCTCTGGGGATAGTAAAATATTTTTTATGATCACGCTGCTCGGCCAATCAGCGTTATTTGGTACGCGGTCAGTTTGTTTGCAGTCAGTTTGTTCGCAGTCAGTTTGTCGCGATCAGTTGTCGTGGACCCCGAATGCAGAGCACTGATTTCAACAAGCAAATAGTTTTGATATCACGGGAAAGAGTAATAGTAATGCACTGCTAAAGTAGTGGCAACAAAACAAAACTCAGTTGCCAGAGCATGGCCACCTCAGTTGGCTGAGTGAAACAAAACTCAGTTGGCTAAGTGAAATCAAAACTCAGTTGGCTGAGTAAAATCCAAACTTTTCATGCAAATATTAGGCAGAGCAGATACTGCAGACTTCATCTGAATGCAAGCCAGGAAGGTTTGGTCAGTAACTTCAGATTATTTCCTATCCTTGAAAATATTGATAGACTCTTTGAGATAGCATTTAAAGTTGGCTGTTCTGTTTCTGAAGGAAATATCAATGGCATACACATGTCGTCTTGCTTTTCAATCCCTAAACACAGTGCATATTTGATATTTATGACATATTAACTTTAATGCAAAAACCAACTTACCTCAAAATTATTGTTGAAAACTATTAAAAAGCTTATGCAAATCAAGGGCTGAATGATGGCAGCTCTCATAATCCATTAAGTTTAACAACCATGTTAATATTTCAGTAATATCTGTAATTAATGACTGCATGCTGTAACAACATATTACTGCAGTTGCTATTTTATTTTTCTGATTTAAAAGCACTACTACTACAACTAGTTAAGTTTGCTGATTTACCAATACACCATTAACACAATCAGACAATTTATCATTTTACTATATATATACTAAAAAAAACACCCTGTGCATTGTTATTATTTATAAGTGATTTGCATTTAGCATCCACTAATACCTTTCTTTGGAGTTGTAACAGACATAGTTTTCCAAATGTTTGAAGTAAACTTCATAAACTTGGATGTGCAGACAAACTCAGGATTTTTTTTCAGCATCATATTCTAGAGCATGAGCAGTTGATTTATTGAATTCATCTAAAATAGCAACGTTTTGGTGGTTTATTTGACACATCCTTTGAGAGGTTGGGAAAAACACTGGTAATTGCAGATGGTTTCAGACAAACTCTTCAACTCAACAGGTTCATTTCTGCTTTCTATTATTATCCAAGAATTGGTAGTAATAGTTTCAATGTCTGCCTCAACAAAATGATTGGCATAAATTCTGCATAAATTGTTCACACTCAATTTCTTTCAAGGAATTGCTCTACATAATCCAGTTTTGGCATAAAACTGGATCTGAAGGAAATTTAAAGTCATTTTCTTTTCTTTTTTTTTTTGAAATTTTTGCTTTAGATTCTTTTTCTTTAATGATACATTAGAACAAAATCCAGTTTTGCAGTTTGGGGCACATCAGGTACACCACATTTTTAAAACTGTTGTGATGATACTCCCAAATGTGAAAAATGACACGATACATATGAAGAGCCATGAAAACTGATATATTGGTACCTCAAAACTGAAATTTTATCTAATGTTTAAAATACCTGAAAAACACAAGATTAAAAATATCATTTGCTCGTTGCTGTTAGTGTTACAGGGTTACAGTAAGGTTTGCATTTTACTGAGGCACTGGACAATACAACTGACTAGATTGTGAATTACTGTCATACTTCGAAGTAGAATAATTTCACATGTGGCAACTGTACTGGAAATTTTTCTAATTAATTCAAGAGTCTTAATTCCTGATTTGTGATTTCTGACTAGACATGGCCTTTATTACACTAATAGGCCTACTTTAAATCTGTTTTTAACGTATACTAGGCCTAATATACATTAACAGCTGATTTTAAATTTTACAGCCTACACTATTAACACATAATTGAATCTCCAAAATCCTGATATCTAAGGATAAATTAATCTAATGAGCAAATTTTTATTGTGCCAATGCCAGTAGGCATACTGTACCCAAAATTAACAACCGGTACCAGACTCATCTAGCACTCTGGCAGTATAAAGCTACGAGCTGACAAGGAATGTTCACTTAACTGCAAGTATGAATTGTGCAAACAGCACAGCAATAGATAGATACGAGATCCATAGTAGAGTAGCCCTAGCCAAGTTGTGACATCTACAAGTAAGTTAGGTTATGAGTAATACCATAGCTCAGCAATAAAAAGATATGAGATACACATGAGAGTGGCCCTAGCGTAGTCATGACATCTACAGTATAAGTAGGCAATGACTTTTGAGTAATACAAGTAAGCCAGGCTAAACAACCACACCTAACTTGAATAATCTCCAACTAGCTTTTACGTACTGCCTATGCACGACATCTATAATAAGCCAATCGGTATCTCTTAAACTTAACTAAACCGTTTTTCAATTCTCTAATGCTCCAATTCTTACCGTATATCAGTGGCGAAGAGCTCAGAAAAGTGCTGTTTCGGCAATAGCCTTACTGTTTGCACGAAATCGCACGGAGTAAAGCGGAGTTTCGCATCCCGGTTTTGTTTAGGTATCCCTGGTACGTTATATCGGTAAGGGGCTGGTTTTCTTTTAAATTTTCTGTTGCGTTTTTCGCACTCTAATTTCATAACCGTTTATAAAGTAGCACAGCACCATTTTGAGTAAAGGTTTTCTGACAATAGGTACACACGTTCATTTTGATAGAATAACTAGAGCGCTAAAACTCTCAAGTAAGTATTGCAGCTAACAAACTTGCTAGTCCTTGTAGTGCCAAGACGATCGGAAATTAAACAAATTGGATTATATTACATCATGCAAGCAAAACAGCATTTGCAAATTTTAATGTGGCGAGTGAAAACGTTTGAAAAGACTTTCTAAAGGCAATTTGTGACAGGCCATCTGAGGTTTACAGATGTGGCTGCAACAGCTTTTTGTTATTTTAATGCAAAAGTCGAAGGATAATACCACCGTTCCATATCGACTCACATATATTCTAGCAGTTGCTGTTGCAATATTTTATTGCAAAAGTCAAAGAATAATATTGACCAACTAGTATTCAAGTTCACCATCATCTTACTGAACCATAATACCGCAGTTATTCGAACTCCAGAATTAATATGCAACCATATTTCAAACTTATTTCTGCATTATCAACTACAAAGTTTAAAATTTTATTTTGTTTGTATAATTTTTTTAGATTGAAAGTAACAAATTGTTGGAACCTGCAAACTTCAAAGCGATTTTGCGACAGCTAGCCGCCAGTCCAAAGAACGGTTTATGACATTTAAAGTTTAGTCCAAAGTTTAAACTTTAGACTTTGACTAACCGCTTTCGGTAGTTTGATTTCCCGGAAAGCCTTACAAATTTTAGAGTTTAACTAACCACCTGCGGTAGTTTGATTTCCAGGGAAGCCTTACAAATTTGAGACTTTAACTAACCGCCTGCGATAGTTTGATTTCCAAGCAAGCCTTACAAATTTTAAACTTTGGACACACTACCTTCGGTGGTTCGGTTCCCAGGAAGTGTTACAAACCGTAAACTTTAGACTCACCACTTGCGGTGGTTCGGTTTCCAAAAAGTCTTACCAATTTTACACTTTAGACTCACCACCTTCGGTGGTTTGGTTCCCAGATAAGTATATAAGCTTAAGACCCACTACCTTCGGTGGTTTGGTTCCCAACGGTTCTCAGGCAAGTGTTTTAAAGTTTAGGTTTTTTGCCGCATTCCTCCGCTAGAGATTCAGTCCATAACCTGAGGTTGACAGACCTATTCTAGAGCACTCTTTAAAAAGCTTTTGAAAAAATTCGTTTTTAAATTAACAGGAATTTCCCCAAAGAGGGGATTCCCCAAAGCTCGCTTACGATCAGACGCAGTTAGCGATTCCAATTACAGTCTTAATTCTAATGTCATTCAATGAAAAACAGCGTTCAATAACGATGTTATTGCACCAGCGAACTTTTGTAGGCAATGTTATTGCATCAGCGAACCGTGTTGCACTGTCAAATACCAGGACTGACCTTTGCACCGTTGGGATAAAACAGGTACGAGCTCTGTTGCACCATGCTTGTCCCATATTCGAAGAGTCAAAAAAAGTAGCACAGGTGACCTTTGGACAGGTCACCGTACCGTGCGATTACGCCACGGTGTCGAAAATTCTGCTACAGCTAGGTCAAGACAGTTTCAAGTAACACGAAACTTTACTAAGCTCAAACCAAAACTTATGAAATATTCCTTAGCATAAACTAGATAATCTTTTTTAGATTCAGAAACTAACGGGTTCGATTCTCAGGTCAGTTATTCACTTATACTTTAACCAGTTAAATAATACTTTAGACTTGAACCAGTTCCCAGGCAAATCACCTGCGGTGGTTCGGTACTCAAGCAAGACACTCTTTAGGTTTTAGATTTGAACCAAAGCCAGTTCCAAGGCAACCACATGCGATGGTTCGGTGCTCACGTAAGACACTCTCTAGATCAAGACTAAGTTTCGGGTTCAATTCTTACAATTAGTTAGGATCAGAGTTAGGGTTAGGACTAGAGTAAACTTCTGGTTTCGGTACTCAAGCAAGACACTCTTCAGGCTTTAGATTTGAACCAAAGCCAGTTCCAAGGCAAACCACCTGCGGTGGTTCGGTACTCGTATAAGACACTCAGGTCAAGACCAAGTTTCGGGTTCGATTCTTACAACTAGCTAGGGTTAGAGTTAGGGTTAGGACTAGAGTAAACTTCTGGTTAAGACTACTAAAACGAATTTAGACAAAGCTTCGTTTAGATAACCCGACGATTAGACAACGCCGTTCTTAGGGGATGCTGCAATCCCCCAATCCCCTAAGCCCCTAATCCCCTAAACGTAGGCCAACATGAAATCGTTCAGCACATACTACTTACATACTTACGGTTGTTGATGAATACTCACGTTATCCTTTTGCATTCGCCTGCAGTAATATTGATTTTAAGACTGTAATTTCACGTATGTCGCAAATTTTTACAATATTTGGTGCATGTAGTTATGTTCCTTCTGATCGAGCTAAATCGTTTATGTCTAATGAATTAGTATCGTATTTGTATGGCATGCGCATTGCTACGAGTAGAACTTCGGCATATAACCCAAGAGGGAATGGCCAATGTGAGAAATATAACAATATTATTTGGTCTGCTGTATTGCTAGCACTAAAAAATCGTAATTTACCTGTGTCTGAGTGGGAATCTGTTTTACCTCAAGTGCTTCACTCTATTCGTTCACTTTTATGTACTGCCACTAATGTAACTCCCCACGAACGATTTCTTGGATTTCAGCGCCGCTCCGCTGTTGGCATTGCCATCCCATCTTGGCTAAGCAGTCCCAGGCCCATATTAGTTAAGCGGCACGTTCGTGGCAGTAAGTATGAATCGTTGGTAGAAGAGGCTGACCTAATCCATGCCACTCCCAGTTATGTTTACGTACGTTTTCGGAACGGACATGAAACGAAGGTTTCCTTAAGATATGTTGCACCTTTGGACGATCGGGATTCACTCATTGAAGAATCTGATCATGTCTTTGGGGATATTGACGAAAACGAAAGCTGAAGTGAAGATGAAGTCGCACCTAATAGCCCCAATGCTCAAAGCACTAGCAAGTCCTCGACCACATCTACGTCTCATGAAGACCAAGTCCAGGTTGGTTCACCATGTCCATCTATTGATACTCGAAACAGTGGCGAATTTCCACTTCCATCTCAGCACGAGAATGACTTCCAGAGTGGGCCAACTACTACCAGTGACACAACATCTCCAGAGCCTGTTTCTTTACCGCACTCAACTCGAGTGAGAAGGGCCCCAGACCGACTTATGTATTATTAATATCGAGTCGTATTAGTTTCATTTCGCTTTGTGGGGCGAATGACGTAGTAGGTTAATTGTTTTACTGTGCGTGTCGAAGGTTGTTCATTTAATCACGTGATGTTATGTTGCGCAACCGCGTTTTACAGTAGTTGCAAGCGCCGCGCTGTCTTGCTGCATTTAGTTAAATTTCATGCGATGTAAGGTAGACGTACTGTGACAGTCAAGATTATAATTACTTGCGTTGAAGTTTGTGATTCTAACTTTAACTTACTTTATTTAGATTTTGCTGTATTTTAGTTTGTTGAACTTTATGTAATATAGCAATGTTTTACAACAACAACAATCTGATATCTTTCACTCAGATAGGAAGCAAACTATTGCAATGCTTTATCACAAATGCCAAGGTGATTCTGAAGTCTTTGCTGCAAAATATCATGATCCATCGTGTCAAAAGCTGCACTCAAATCAAGTTGAAGCAAAACAGTACATTTACCATCATCCAAACTCTTCACAATATCATTGCGTACCAGCAGTAAAGCTGTCTCTGCAGAAGGATGCTTTCTGTAGGCAGATTGTATTGGACTCTACAAGTTATTGCCTTCAAAATGTTCATCCAATTGTCGCGCCGCTACTTTTTTTAAGAGTTTTGGCGGATATTGGAGATTAGATATTGGGCGATAGTTCTTCAGTTCATTCGACTCTAAATTGTGATTTTTCAACAGAGGCCTAAGGTATGCTGTTTTAAGAAATCTTGGCACAATTGCATTTTCGAAAGATTTGTTTATGAATATAGATTGACAAATCAAATGGTAAAAAGGGAAGTAAGAACGTTGAGTCAAAAGCTATGTGCATATGAAATCAAGATACGAATGAATTGTAGCATTGAAATTTATGGCAATTTTAAATCAAAAATATGAGAATATTTTCTTATACAACACGAAGTTTAATAATGCTCACCAAAAAGTAATGCCCCATTTCCTTGAGCAAACTGCAGAGTTGCCACTGCGCTTTTTGCCATTCGTCTTGGATTTTCAGCCAACACAGAAATCATAGATACCTCTCCTGTTTGAAAACCACTCGTTCTTAAACTGTAACAATTTAAGTATATTGATGTTAATATCATCCATTACAAAAGTAAAGCGATTTGAGAAATGCACTAACTCATGTTACAAATTTATGTTAAATTTCAAAAATTAATTGCAAACCAAAACTGTAATTTAAGGCTCATAAAATAATTCAAGTATCTTACAATGTATCTGTGATATTACTTCTTCTCAAGTTTGTTTCGGGGTTGGTTGATATTAAATAGTTGACAGGAGCATCTGACTCTACACCAGGCCAAAATATTGTAACTTCAGTTGTATTTGCGTCATAACCTAAAAAATAATCAACAAAAAGTGCAATAAAAATACTAGAACATGGCATTGTAAACGATATCTGGGAACCTCACGACGGTATCCAACTTTCACTGAACTTTATTAACCTTTAAAAAAGTGATCCAATTGCGTTATGCAAATTTGAGGGTATTTGGTCGTCGATAAAAAATTTAAATGCGCCCTTTTCAAATTTGTTTCACTAAATTTAACAGTTTGCAATATTCACTTTCACAATTTACATGTCTAAAAAAGTTATCAAAACAATTAAGTAACCTCATTCAAAAACCTTGTAATATAACAGTTTACAACGCCAAAACTCAGCACTTTTTCGCAAGTAATAACAGCGACAGTTTATTTTCATATTTTTTGTTTCATTCAAAATCAAAAAACAATAAACAAACTCTTATGGACACACATAAATACAAACAAATAGAATAGGAAGCTGCGAAGGATCTCTAGGTCATCGAGTCAAGCAGCCATCCAAAAATTAGTCATGTCAAGCTGCTGGGCGAGTCAGTTTTTCATCTTGCTTTGAATATGTTGCGTATAGGTTAAACTTGTGCTTTATCCAATTTTAAATAATTTCAGAAATTTGCGTATAATTGGTAATTTGACAATAAATACTTTTTGTATTTTACTGTAATTTAGATTAATCAAATGGTAATTTTTTTAATTTATATGGTACCGAGTTCCAAATTTTGGCTCCTTGATACTTAAAAATTTTTTGTAACTTTGTGTTCTATGCCTTGGTAAATACAAATTACGTTCAGATGAAACGAGGCGCATTGTTTGCGTGTGTATCGCTCTAACAGGAGTGAAGTGACAACTTAGGCGATTCCGTACCTTTTTTCGTGACCTTTGTGCTTTAATTTTGCTACTTTGTATACATAAAACCCTTTCAGTTTTAAGATTTGTAATCGGTGATGAAATGGTTTAACGTGGTTCTGCCGCTGTCCACCTGCAACTATTTTGACAGCTTTATTTTGAAGATTAATCAATCTTTTCCAATAATTATCTCAGATTGTGTTACCCCAGTGTAACCCCAAATTACAAGGCCATGTAATAAATGAGAGTATAATATATTTACGAGAGTATAATGATATAAAGTACAATAGGAAATTATAATACAATTTTACATACAGATCTAGATATTTTACATGCTACCTTGATAATATATTCTGCAAAGTTTAATTTTTCATTTATTGTAATGCCAAAGTATTTTACTGATTTATTGACTGAAACTGGTTGATTTATTGTTGAAAAGTATTTCGATCGTTGGGATAGGATTAGTGATTTTGGGGCAATATTAACGCTGAAGATTGTTTACAGTTAACAGTTATTTTGCTGGCTTTCGTCCATTCTAGCACACTCAGTAACTCATGAGTTGTATTATCACGCAAAATTGACGGATTGGCAGGGTGGATTACCAGACACGTATCATCAGCAAATAATCTGAGGGTCGTATTTAAGAAATTTGATTTGTCATTTATATATAAATATCAGAGGTGGAGTCCTCGAGGACGTCCTTGGCCTCGAGGACGTCCTCGAGGACAGATTTTGAAGTCCTTGGCCTCGAAGCCTCAAGTCCTCGAAAATTGCCCTGTCATCAGCTCGAGGACAGCACTATTTTTTGAACCGTTGAAATTTTGTTGGAAAGCGCCAGAAACCTCGCAGAAAATCTTCGAAGACCTTTTTTTGTTTTCCTCAAAAGGAAATTGCCGGAAAAAAATTTTTTGAAGACCTTTTTTGCCTGAAAAATTTTTTGAAGACCTTTTTTTTGAGACTGCTTAAAACTTTTTTTTGAAAACTTTTTTTTTTTGGAAAACACTTGCGCCTGTGTCCTTGGTTTTTGGCCTTGGCCTCGAGAGGGTATGTCCTTGGCCTCAAATTTTTTTTGTGTCCTTGGCCTTGGCCTCGAGCCTTGTGTCCTCGACTCCACCTCTGATATATATATAAAACAATAAGGGGCCTATGTTACTGCCTTGGAGCACTCCAAATCTATTGGTGACTATTTCGGATTGTATATCTTAATGGATAATTTAATATAGCTGCCTTCCAGATAAAAAAAAGAGCTTATCAGTTTGTACACGATTTCTCGGATACCATAATGTTCAAGTTTGCGTAATAATGAGGTATGACAAACAGTATCAAAAGCTTTGTGGAAAGCTAATGGTTTTACACAGGTAAAATTGTTATCATTATTTTGGCCGTATGAGGTGGTTTAGAATAGTATGGGTTGTAAACATGTTGTTTTGAAAACCGTATTGAGACTCAACCAATACAGAATGCTTTTGAAAAAACTTTGTTATTTGCTTGTGAATTAACTCTTCAAAAATTTTCGAAAAACAGATTAAAATTGATATGAGGCGGTAGTGGTTAAGTTATCAGTAGGGCAAGATTAGGCAACTTTTGCAACTTTTTTTACAGCTTCCGACAGCTTCCTAAATACTAAGAATTTGTGCAGTACACTGTTTTAATGTGTTTTGGGGAATTTTAGATGGTAATTTTTTGCGACTTTTTTCTTTTTTACATGCAACTTTTTCTGCAATTTTATTATGTATGGTGCAAAATGTAAGTGCGATTTAAAACACATGCTATAAAACCATTTCAGTACAGTTCTAATGTCTTTGATTTCCATAACAAAGAGTTATGTGACGGATTACCTGCGTCTCAATGTTATTTATGACGCAACAGTTCGTTTACAAGTTAGAAGTTCTACAACCCAGTTAAAGGCGGTGAATCATCCAGCCAATTCCGGTGGTTTACAATAGCTAAAATTGAACTATAATTTTTGATATTTTTTGTTTTGATTTTGGGGCTGCCTTTGCAAAGATATTCAACAAACACAAAAAGATGTCCCCCCGAAAAAAGTTTTTGGAAACTCTGAGTTTTGATCTTCCGCCAAAACCACAGTTCTCTATACTATTAGGCCTACTGTCTTCTTATTAAACTATTAGGCCTAACTATCTCTAAACTATTAGGCCTAATAGTTTAGAGATAGTTAGGCCTAAACTATTTAGAAATAAACTATCTCGAAACTATTAGGCCTGCCACAGTTCTCTAAACCATTAGGCCTACAGTAGTTTTGGCGGGAAGAACAAAACTCAGAGTTTCCAAAAACTTTTTTCGGGGGTACATCTTTTTGTATTTGTTGAATATCTTTGCAACTGCAGTCCCAAAATTGAAACAAAAAATATCAAAAATTATAGTTCAATTTTATCTATTGTAAACCACTGGAATTGGCTGGATGATTCACCGCCTTTAAGTAAGACAGTACCAGAACTCAATTAGAAGATCGCCATTTCTCCCCAAATAATGTTTGCAAGTACTTGGCATTATTTGTAAATAAATCGCTTGAGTAATCACTGTCCTTTAAAATGTTTGTGCATAAATGCAACTTTTTGCAACTTTCTTTGAAAGTACACGGTGTCCACAAAGTCCTTAGACAACTTAAAAAATTTATTACAAAAATTTGAAAAGCGTAATCCAAATACATTTTTTGCATATTAATCAGTTTTTATTAAAGTTTTTGCTGATATTGTATTTTTTTTATTTCAGAGATGATTTTAATAAAATACTTGATTTTCTAACCTTTTTAAAAATGCTTACACCACAAGAAAAAGCAGAATGTGTTTTTTGGTTTACGAAACAAAATCTGACAATCATACGCCAAGAAATTGCACAACAAACAATGCAGGACAAGCTCCAGCACGTCAGTCAATTTGCAACTGGCACAAGCAGTTAACGGAAGCAGGAACGGTGCTACTTAAACCAAAGATAGACTTTCTTGGACTACGACTAAATGAATGACCAATACGCTCAATGTCTTCTTCAGAAATGCTTGGCCTTCCACTCCTTGGTTTATGTAGCACTGTTCCTGTTTCCATAAACTGCTTATGCCAGTTGCAAATCTACTGACGTGATGGAGCTTGTTTTGCATATTTAGTTGTGTAATTTTTTAGCGTATGAATATCAGATTTTGTTTCGATAAACCAAGAACCACATTCTGCTTTTTCTTGTGGTGTAAACATTTCTTCAACGATTAGAAAATCAAGTATTTTATTAAAATCATCTCTGAAAAAAAAAATTAGCAAAAACTTTAATAAAAACTGATTAATATGCAAAAAAAAAATTATTTGGATAATGCTTTTCAAATTTTTGTAATCAATTTTTTAAATTGTCTAAGGACTTTGTGGACACCCAGTAAATGCATTTTTTTTTCAATTTTTTAGTTCAACAAAAACTTGTCCTAGTTATCAGTTTTTTGTGACTTAATCAAAGCAATTTGCTCTGGCTATTTTACAACTAAACGGGAATATTCCAATACGAAAGACATTATCAATGAATAATAAACATATTGCAGGCGCAAGATTACCGGAAGCCACCTGCAAAAAATATGACGATATATTATCACGATCCATTGATTTATGTTAATTTAGAGAATTTATAACAATTATTATCTGTTTTCATATATATCCATCTGCATTTACTCTACATCTGCATATATTCCTGGTGGTTCCATGTAAGATATAGTAAAAAGATACATTGCATTTCTCTTTACCATTGATTGTGCAATCTCCTTAAAATGCATTTCTTCTTACTGTAGCATTTTTCCTTAGTGCATTTGGTCTTTAAAAGATCCCGCTCACCACAAAACAAACCAGACGGAGGTTGCAACTGAAGAATTCTGTCCAAAAAGCTTAGTGCAAAAGCAAAATGAAATCGACTTTACTGAAAGTAATATTCATATTCTGCACCACCGCAAAATTGTTCAGTTATAATTTTATTTAAAATTTCCAAAAAATAGCAAAATTACATCTGTCTAAATACTGAGTATCGCAAACTGCAATTGCGTAAAAGTTAGAACAGTAAGATGCACGGAGCTGGACAGCGCTGTTTCGAGCTTTACAACAGCGCTGTCCAGCTCTGTGCATCTTATGACTCGAGCTGCGTTGCGGCTGCAGGGTTGGTGGTTGATCTGGCCACCTTACTGCCAGTGGAAGTCGTTCTGATTTCCCAGAAGTCGACCACGAAGGACGTCAAACTTTTCGATCACAACAGTAAATTTGAACTACAGCAAATCACAAAGAGAAGGCAATGGATTGTTCGTTTATTCAATATTTTTCAATATGTTGACCGTTTTCTGGAATCACCAAGCGCACACGAAATCGAAACCCAATGATGGCGTAATTCGGGACAATGCTTCCCACTCTAGCAGAATAGCGTCTATTAACTCCTTAGCAGAGTGCCTCTCAACCGGGTATACCACATAATCAAGCGAATATCAAATCAAAATCAAGGTGTACAACTGAGAAAGAGTATGCGAAGGTTATTGCGCTTACATTATTTTATGCTCCTTCTTTCACTCAATTAAATATGATTGCAAAAAAATTGATTCTACATCTCTTTTGTCATACTTTCCATGGCAAATTAAAATGACGATATTGCGCAGTGCAAAACCAACGAGCAAACTTCGAAATTGAGTGTTTTTGCTAAGCTAACTACTTATACAAATGCTATAGTTGCGTAATTGCTCATCACAAAAAGCGATTGTTCGTCATGAGTTTATGACGTGTTGGTATTCGGTGAAAAACCTTTCTTTTCAGAACTGTTTAGAAGTAGAACTGCTTAGTGATGCTAGCGCAATGCGGTTGAACTACTGTAAGTCAGGGTTTCCAAAGCTCTCTGTTCAAGGGCTCCTTTTGGCCAATATATAAATTCGCTCGTATACCCTAAAATTTTCTCATATTTTTAGCTGCAAAGCTCAACTTGCTCTAACGCACAATTTATTTGCTATAGCTAGTAGGCAACTCATTACATTCCCTTTAGATTTGCTAAATCTTTAAAATTGGTTATTTAAGTTAGTGTATAACTTCGGTAAAGTGGAAATTTTATTTAGTCAAATAATAGCAATAAACAGCAAGACTACAGTCATTTTAAGAATTTATTTACGATAAAAATACAAACGTTTTCCCCTTTCATCAAGTCTCTTCAAGTATTAGTTAAATTATAGCCATGTTAACTTCAGACCAACTGGAAAAAATGAAACACAAAAAATCAAGCAATATCAAGGTTTCGATTCACCAGGCGATTAAAACTATACAGATCATCAATCGCATTTACCTGTTCAACCGTTCATTTCTTGTAACGTTTGTGTCAAAAGGACGCGTCCCAATGCAGTCGACCGGCTCGGTTAAACAACCTATCGAGCTACTCTCCGGGTTGACTTATTAATCCAAGTATCCAATTAATCTTTCACTTGTGGCTACGTTGGAGCTGACGCTACATCATCCCCTCCCTTTACGCTGGCAACGGCTCATCCATGTCTCCAACCAGCGCAAGGGAGAGCGTCCACCACTCCAACGTCCTGTCATGCTAGCCATTGTACTGTTCGTGTCAAAAGGACGCGTCCCAATGCAGTCGACCGGCTCGGTTGAACAACCTATCGAGCTATTCTCCGGGTTGACTTATTCATCTAAGTATCCAATTAATCTTTCACTTGTGGCTACGTTGGAGCTGACGCTACATCATCCCCCTCCCTTTAAGCTGGCGACGGCACTCCATCGTCTCCAACCAGCGCAAGGGAGAGCGTCCACCACTCCAACGTCCTGGCGAGCTCGCCATTGTAACGTACGTGTCAAAAGGACGCGTCCCAATGCGGTCGACCGGCTCGGTTGAACAACCTATCGAGCTACACTCCGGGTTGACTTATTAATCCATATGTCCAATTAATCTTTCACTTGTGGCTACGTTGGAGCTGACGCTATATACTAATAAAAAGAAAGAAATTCGAGGAGAAAAAACAGCACACTAATCAACGGACGTCACTATGATTTCTAAACATTTAACAAAAGGACGAGCCATGAGCATATAATAGGTTGCTTAAACTAGGTCTATGTTTCTTTATTAATAAAGCTCCATAAATTTTGGTCTGAAAATCTGATTTACGAACGAACGAACCAGTTTATTTTAGTTACCGCACCAGTGAAATAAAACAAACACCGACATTACAAAAAACAGATAGAAAAAAGTTAAAAGAAATGCAATGCAAATACATACAATGTTACTTAATGTACAGTTTAACCAAGGTAACTGGGAAAACCGCGAAGGACTTCTAGTCGAGTAGTTACATTGTTTCAGAACCTCGAAAGAATTTAAGTCATGTCACACATTGGAACAAACAGTACCCGAAAGTATATGTTGTTTAATCGCACTATGTTCATGCTGGCCCCCCACATTCAGGTGCTCTCCGATGTCGAGTGGTACTCAAACGTCGAGTTGACTTACCAATGTAAGTTAACTTTCAATCACACGAGCATGTCAATTTGTAAACGAAATTTGAGCAGAGCAAGAGAGGAGTGCACGACTTCAGCTGAAAATAAGTCCTAGTTTTGTATATTTGGCAGACACCTTGGCATCAAATTTAACATGAAATAATTTTGCTAAACGACTAACAAAACGTCTGGATTCTTTTCCAATGTATAGTACGTTCAAGTATACTACAGGATTAATTTCACTACACTCACGATCAGATAAATCATTGTCAACAGTCAAAAATCGTTGCAAAAACTTAAAAAAAAAACAAATCGGATAACCGTTGGAGAGAAACATTTGCCGTAGTTTTATCACATCATTCTGAAATAACAATTTAGATGAATTAATAGCTTTCGCATGATTCAATAAGCACAATATTAAGCCAGATTTCCATTTCAAGGAGCACAAAGCATCAAAATTTATCAAAAGACCAGTATGAGTAGTTCTGCGCCACGTCCATGTGTCACACCAATTCTCCTTAATCTTAATTTACCAGAGTGGGAGAGCAGCTGAATGTGGCCAGCCAGCATGAAAATAGTGCGATTTAACAACACATACTTTCGTGCACTGTTTGTACCAATGCGCGACATGACTTAAATTCTTTCGAGGTTCTGAAACAATGTAAATCAGAGTTTCACGCCAAAATTCATGAAGCTTTATTAATAAAGAAACATAGACCTAGTTTAAACAAGCTATTATATGCTCATGGCTCGTCCTTCTGTTAAATGTCTACAAATGATATTGACGTCTGTTGATTAGTGTGCTGTTTTTTCTCCTCGAATTTCTTTATTTTTCATTAGTAAATGAACTGTTGACCAGTTAAATGCGATTGATGATCTTTATAGTTTTAACCGCCCGGTAAATCGAAACCTTGATATTGCTTGATTTTTTGTGTTTCATTTTTTCCAGTTGGTCTGAAGTTAACATGGCTATAATTTAACTAATACTTGAAGAGACTTGATGAAAGGGGAAACCGTTTGTATTTTTATTGTAAATAAATTCTTAGAACAGTGGCGATCGGCGGCAAAAAGTTTTGGATATTCATTTTATCATTGCGTCGTTTATTTTCCTACATGAAATAATTGCGCATATAAAATTATCTCCATACGTATAGATGACATTGATATTTATAGTGTGTTTGTACTGTATTTTTTTAAACGTAGAAATGGAAAGACAAAGTTTAACTGGGGGGAGTAGCAAAGGCGCCCGCAGAAATTTTTTCAGGGGGGGGGCAAGAGATGTATCTATTATCTACTGGATCGAATAAAACTTTACAGCAGCAACCAGGATTTTGCTAAGGGGCTTGAACCAAAAGTTAAATGATCTTGTTAAAAAAATGTTGCAATTGGGCGGCATGTTGAGCAAATTAATGCAATTCAAGTAGTCCATATTATGGATGGGGGACTAGAAGCGAAGCCCCGAATCCAGGCGCATAGCCAGAAATTCGCAATGAGGGGGCTGTTTTGGGGGTTTGGGTGGCAGAGCCCCCAGCCGTTGGAGGCCAATGGGGGTATGGGGACGAAGCCCCCAGCCGCCGGAAGTATGGGGGTCTGGGGGTGGAGCCCCCAACGCTCAAAAATTTTGCATTTTTTGCAAAAATAACTTAATTTTAGAGCTATTTTAATAAAAATAATGCTTTTAAAACATGGTATAGAAATTGGCAGCGCAGCTGATTCAACTGGTTGCAGTAATGGGCTATATGGGAGGTGGCTAATCACAACATTGCAGTTCTCTTGGTTACATGCTGGTAAATCATAAAATCCTATTATTCAATAAAACTCACGCGGAGTAATCTATTTCGTCTATATTTTATGAAGAAAAAAACTTGAGGGGGGCTAATGGAAAGATATTTGAAAGAAGTGGTTGGTAATTTATTAACACTGAATAGCCCCCCTCCCCTTTTATTTCTGAGTTTATAATATATTTGTTGATAAAACCTATGTTTGGCGTTTTTACACTCGCGATCAAATTTGATTGTTTATTTTTGAGCATTTTTCAAAGTTTTCATTAATTTGTGACTTTAATTTTTGACAAATTCACCCTCCCCCCTGAATGTCTGTTTTAAAAGGTGCTTTAAATCACTGTTTAGTCCAATCCAGCGCAAAAAAACAGTCTCCGAAGAGCTAAAATATGTGGTATTTTTCTTCTTTTGCACTTTGGTTAACAGGCCAATGGGGGGGGCTATAGCCCCCCCCCCCTTGGCTACGCTACTGCCCCAGTCTCTAGGCAATTTTCGCAATTTCTTGAAAAAAATAACCATTTTAATGTCAGTTGGATCTCATTTCGAACACTTGTAAGGCCATTGGAAAGAACAAAATTGTTGATTGAGATTAAAAATCTACTTGAAATTTTTAAGTTGTTCTGACTTCACAGGAGTCGACCACAAAGGACATCAAGCTTGTACGGTTTTGAAATTTTTAAATTGCCCATCCTTTTCAGCCCTCTTTAATTGCAGATCAAATTCAACCCACGTTTAAACGCTCGCATATGTGAGTTAATTTTTCCGAGTGACTTAGAGAAGAAGGGGAGGCTAAGCTCCCTTAGCCCCTTTGGTTGCGCCACTGACTGCAACCTGAATTTTGTTAGGAGGGGCTTGATTAACCCAAAAAATTGTTTTTGCCTGAAAAATGCCGCAATTGGGCAGCGTGCCGAGAAAACTGGTGTAACTAAAGCATATCACATACCGAGTTGTAACAGCAAAACCCTAACTGCTGGGCAATTTTTCCAATACTTCAGAAAAAAATAGACATTTTAACGCAATTTGAATCAAATTTCGCATCGTTTTAGAGCCATTTAAATACCTGTATTGATAGCCTACAATTTGAAAGCCATTTGAAAGAATTAATTAACTCAGTCCCTCAAACCCCCATGTTACTCACAGATCGAATCCAAAACTTGTTGTAATTGAATAAATTAAATGATGAGTAGCCTCCACCCTCTTTTTTTATGAAACTTACGTTAAGCATTTTGCATTAAGCGATTAATTTTGACAGTTCATTTTTAGCGATGTTTTCAAGTTTTTATCGATTAATTTTTGCGCTGTATTTTGACAAGTAAGTTAACACCCCCTTAAAAAAAAGAATAATATCAATATATCAAAAGTGGCTTTGAACCACTTTAGATGCCATATAACTGCAAAAGACTTCCTCAGAAGGGAAAAATTGAGGCATTTTCCTTATCGTCCACTTTTGCCTACAAGGCCAATGCAGTGGCACAACCCTCCTGACTACGCTATGGATTACAAGCTTGGTTTTGATTTCGGTTTCTGAGCAAAATTAATTTAATGGTGGAGTAATTATCATTTTAGGGTTTATATAGTCACAGTGTCAACTTGAAATATTAAACGCTGTATATTGTATTTAGATCCTGATAAGGGCTTAATGCCAGATGCCGAGACGTTTGAAATCGATTATTTAATCAAAAAGTTTAATGCTTAATCCTAGAATATTGCTTAGGTTCGCTTTTAAAAAAATGCTGTATGATAATTCACGTTAAATAAGCAATCCTGTTCCTCCTGCTTTCCAGTGGCGTCGCTAAGGATGGTAACACCCATGGCGAAACTAATGGTGTCACCCTTCATAATGTAGAGAAGGCTGCAAAAAATTATATTTTAAAGGAAGCGGTACTACGCCATTACCGTAGATGGCGCGATTGTAATTTGGATATCTCAATAACTTCTCATTGTAAGATTTTAAAACTTGGAAGTATGAGCAGCGCAGGTTTAGTATCAGGCGCGTAACCAGAAATCTGCAGTGGGGGAGGGGCTGTTTCGGGGATCTGGAAGCTCCGACTCCCATCCAGCGGAGGCTTTGGGGTTCTGGGGGTGGAGCCATCAGCACTCAAAAAATCTTATTTTATTTTTCAAAAATAATTTAATTTTAGGCCAATTTTGATTGAAATTAATGCTTTTGAAATGTGGCATAAAAATTAGCAGTGCAAAGTATGATTAAACTGGTTACATAAATCCAACTATTTTCAATGATATTAAACATATTGTTGTTTTCTTTTTTGTTAGATTGGTGTCATAAACTGGTGTCACTCCAAAATGATGACACCCGGGGCGGACCGCCCCCCTAGCGACGTCCCTGCTGCCCCCGCCCTCTGCACCAAGAAAAAAAAACTCTCTAAAAATTTGTTTTCTTAGTTTAGATAGCTATATTTAGACTTATTTTACAAATTTAGAAATAAAAAATACTTGACATCTTAATTTCCTGGAGGGGCAAGTGCCCCCCTTGCGGGCGCCCTTGGGGAGTAGCATAAACACGTTTGGGAGTAAAAAGTTTTGGCTCGAATTAAGGGTAGCATAGCTAAAGTTATTTTTTCTCGTCTCGCTTCAGCTGTTGAGTGAAATGAGTAATAAGTATAGTGGAGGTGTAGAAAAATGAAAAGATAAACTATAACTTCTGTAATGCTACACTTAATTCAAGCAATCGATTAAAGCTTATAACGCGCCTTTACCGCATCCAATGACCAGTTGTCTATAAAAAGCAAAGAAATAATGCAAGCTGAAACAGCTTTGGCTGTTTGATTAGAAATTAACCAAAACTGTTTACTACAAACGGCAAAGCACTAAAATCGACAAAGTTTCAGAATTACTGTAGATGCAAGAAAGTCATTTAAAAGTAAATTCTATTCGTCTTTCCGCTGAAACAAATTTTGCTATGACTGAATCCTGAAAAGATTTGGTTTCAATGACTTATCTGTCAGTAGTTGCGACTCGATGGCCTAAATCTGAAATTCTGTCTTGTCCCATTTTATTTCGAGAGAATGATTTGATACGTTTTAAAGTAGAAAACTATCCTCCAACGGGCTTGGGTCTTCCTGCCGCAGCAAGTGCTTTTTTCTCTTCAAAAGTTTTTTTGAGTGAAGGAACATCACAATAAAAATTCGTTGTGTTATATTGCTGTTGTAATCAGGGTTGGAAAAATTACTTGTTTTTGCTTTAATTACAATTACAATTATTCAAGTTCAAGTAATTGTAATTCAATTTCAATTACAATTACAATAAAAAGATTCTCAAAACTTTGCGACCAATTCACTTACACACAAAGCCTAGAGTTTTGCTTATGTCAACACTGAGGATTTGTTTTGTATTTCTATACCAAAGCCATGAAAGCCCAATTTTTCTCTATCCTTGTTCTTCCAACAATCTTCGTTTAACTTTAATTTTTTCAATACGTATGGGGCGCCGTTTGTCTAAAATATTTGTTTCATTTTATAAGGACAAATTTTGCTACGATTTGAAATATCTACTGCAATATGACATATTGCAACAATATGTAACATATCTACTGCAATATGACATATTGCGCTGCACTATGTAACATATCTGCTGCAATATGACATTTTGTAAGACTACAGTATGTAACATATCTACTGCAATATGACATATTGCAACAATATGTGATATATTGCAACGCAATATGTGACATATATTTTAGACAAACGGCGCCCCATAAATACGTAATTTCTTTTGTAAGCAATTGTCAAGTATGTTATTGGATTCATATCGCTTCCGGCAACATTATGGTTTTATCTAAACCATGGTATCATATCGTAATTATTTGTACAAAAGAAAGTAAGTTTTAACACAATTAAAAATTGTAAAAAAGTTGAAATTGTGTAGGTTACAACTTCAAGTTTTACCAATACTTTCTAATTTAATTTTAACTTTAACCAACAATAGCACATATTTAGCATGATCATACAAAATGGAACCATTCGTGACGCGTTATGACATATACACAAGGGCAAACAAGCAAAAAAGCACACAAAATCTTAATGTCACAAATAGGATTGAAGTTACAATCATAGGCGTAGCCAAAAGGGAGGCCCGGGTCCTTTTCCCAATCAAAATGCCACCAAAGATAAAAATGTGACAAAAAAGTCTTGTTTCTTTTTTTTCAGTTTGTTTTAGCATCTTTGCGTACAACAGTACATGCGTACAACATTAATTATCAATAATATTGACAACTAGGAGGCCCGGGCCCCATCAATTCGATTTGGCCTACCATTCATTCATTCTTTTTTTATTCTTGACCACCACAACAGTAGCAAAAAAGCATGGTAACACAATACTAACTCGTAGAGTCAGGAAAAGGAAGTAGCGACACAATGTCAGAAATTAAAGCATGCAGAGATTATTGAAAACAAAAAAGCGATTTTTATTTGCATGGTTGCTATCCCTGTTACACCAGCTTAAGTCATAGGTGGGCAAGTTAACGCAAAACGTTAGCTTCGTTTACCACTAGTCCGTTTACAAACTTCACATCTCCGTTAACGTTAATCCATTATTTTCAGCTTTAATTAACGGAAGTTGATAAAGTTCGTTAATATTTTGCGTGTAAATTACATTTCTTTTTATTCAATTTGTTACGTCGTATTCTTAGTTTTGTTCTTTGTTGCCCACTAGTGACCTGTGTTCTTATTGTATGGCTAACGCTAGTTCTGTTTATGATTTGCCAAGTCGCCGGAAGCGACGCGTCATTTTCACACAGACAAAACCTTCACACGTGGAGATTTGGTCAGTTTAGTTTTAGCAATCCAGAAGTTGGACGTTTCTGATTTGCAAATTTCTTCCCTCCGTAAGTAGTTAGCTATAGTGAATTTGAGCTCCTCTGACTACCTGGCAAAATCAATCGGTATGTATTTGTTTATGATTTCTATTTAGCGTAAGTCTTCGTATATCTTGCGTTGTATAACTTTACTGTAGTGATATGGGAGCCGAGAAGCACATCTTTTTTACTAGGTTCTGGGGTTTGGGTTGGGTTAGTCTGGGCATGTGAATGCTTCACATGGTCTTGGCTCTGATATTTTTACAGGTTTTGGAGTAATTGCTATATTACGTTTGAAACGGTGTTCGTTTGTTTTTAGAAACCGCAGAACGCAATAGACAACAACTCCATTAAACTGCGCGTTTTGATTCTTTCCTGTGTACAGGTATCGGGCTGCGCCAGGAGCCCGGAGTGTACCCTACACAATTGCTTCTAGAACACGTATTGACGCTGTTGAGCTGATTATAAGGCAATATTTATTGTTATTGTGATCATATTTGTGTTTTGGAACTTACATTTTACGGTCTAATCTAATTTCAAGATAAAATTACGTTCAAATGCACAAACGAAGCTCGATCGGAAAATCTTTGGATATTGCGAACAGCGATAATTAATAGACCTATCAGGCTGCATCTTATTATTTGCCCCAAAAAAGAGCTCCTTTCTTCGCTTTCTTCTGTAAAACTCGTGCTAATACGCAACAAGTGTTACCATTGCAAACTGGTTTGTACCGGTACGATGAATGAATGGTGCAAGATATTAACAATAAAAACCGTAACGTAAGTTAACAGAACTTAACAGAAGTTAATTTAGTTCGTTAACATGAAAAAACTTTTTTAACGGATTAAGGAATTAATGAAAAAGTTAGCTTCGGTATTAACGAATTAACGGACTTGTGCCCACCTATGGCTTAAGTACATTGTAGACCTAATCAATCACACTCATCAACATACACGCAGGCACACAAAATGAAATTAACTAGTTATTCGAGTTGCTGAATTGAAATGTATAACCCGGGTGAAATTATTAAGAGGTTTTGTCCTAAAAGTTGCTACCTCCGGCCCTCATTTACCTTTTTATGAACGTAATGCAATAACCAGGGCTGGATTTACCCTATGGCTCAGTGCCAGGGCCCCACGCTCAGATGATAAGACTTTTTTTGGTCTTCAACTATATTTGGCCGGAAGATGCTGCGATAATCTCCAAACTACCAAAGGTCCCATGTTACGTCATAGCATTACAACCTGATGTGCTGTATAGCATTTTTTGAATTCTTAATTTGTTTGCCTTTACGCAAAGAGCGCGGTCTGCAGAGCATTTTGCAGCTCTTGCTATTTTAGCTCGAAACCTGTTACAAATCGCTGGTGTTTGTACGTGTTTAAATTTGCATATAATTAAGTTTGTTTCTTTCTTTATGCGCGAAGCATGAAGAAGGCAAGCTTTGCGCTTTTGACTGTGATGGCAAACATTCTTCTCATTCATTCTTCTTTTTTGAGACCTGATGGTCAGACGTAAAATGACGTTATGTTTAGATATTTCGTTAGCATGTATTTTTTTTGGTTAAGCCAGCTGGGTCTTTTCTTTCGTTAGCTCGCCGGTTTCAAGTTTAATTTGAAACCGTGCTGTAGCGTAGTATATTTATTTATGTCATTATTTATTTCTGAATAAAGAAGAATTCAAACCATGGCAGCACGCGTTCTGTAAGAACCCTAGGCGAGCTTAGTCTTTTTTGGGGAGTTCGTTACAAAGTTTCAAATTAAATTTGTTTTGAAGAAGTTTCAAATTACACTAAGAAAAGTTTAAAATAGAATAAGAAGTTTCGAAATATACTTGAAAGAAGTTTCAAAGTAGATTTCTTCTCATCGGCTGGAACAAAGTTTGATTTGGCTTCTTTTGGCTCCACATTTAGAAGGTTTCTGGTTTTCCGATCTCTCGAGCAATTTTGCCGACTGCAACTCTGAGTTCTTGCGCTGTCTTTTCAAGTAATCAACGGCGAAAACTATCCGCATTTGGTTTGTCAAGTACAAGCAGCAATCAACTCAACATCTACAACTTGTTGTCGTTCAATCAAGATTCCGTGAAAAAAGGACAATCTGGTTAGTTTAAATTTGTATACGTAAACTAATACTTTTTAGTGAATTTCAGATTATCTGTGATCGTTATATTTTGTTGTTAGCGTTCGAATTTAAATTTTTCCTTTCCAAACGGGAAATTTTTCTTCGAAGTGTTTGCTGGAGGTTCGAGCGAGCATTAACGTATCTGCTGTATACGAATTGTTCTATGTTAAAATTAATTAGTTTTTTGTGTGTGCTAGATTTGTTGCGATTGTTAGGCTCATTAGCCATGCTGGAGTCAGAAACTCCTGGACCCTGTCTTGATAAGGGGAGGCTAGATCAAGAAATTGAGAAATTACATTCTGTTCTTGACGCCAATTATTCTGCCAATGAAAAAATCATGAGCTTGCGCAATCCAAATTTCAAACAATTGGAAAAGGTTATGCGTGAAGTTAATGACAATAGTTCTAAACTAATTGAAATGGTTAAAAATGCTGATGACGAATCTGCTACCATTACTCCGTTTGGGTTAACACAAAGTAAACAAAAGTTTAACGAACGCGTTAAACAATGGCTTCGTGATGTTCCTCAAACTTCCGGGTTAGATAACGAAACTAAAACTGCTGTGCCCGAAGAAAGTGGGTCAGGCGGCGAAACAAAAACTGTTCCCTATGACGAAAACCAACCTAATACTGCGCAAATTGAAAATGATTTCTATAAAGACGTTCATGATAACTCGTCAACTATGACTAGTGTGACCAGTAAAACGAGGGCAAGTTCGACGTCTTCTAAAATCAGCGTAAAACGGATCCAAGCCCAAGAACGGCTGAAAATCGCATAGCTTCAAGCAAGTCAGCTCGATGAGCTGGCAGAAGAAGAAAACGCGCAATTTGAATTGGAGTTCGAATTAATGCGCCGTAAAAATGAATTAAAACTTTTTCAATTCAATTTATTTCCCAAGCGCAACCAAGCGCAGGAGGTTTACAGCGAAAGACCAATTGGTCATCTAATGTCTGCTGCACCCAATCGCATTGAAACTTGCACAGGAAAATTTGTCGCAATGGCTTACAAAGATGAACAAACAAACACTTTAAAACATACACATCAATTTACAAATATGATGGGCAAGTCGTGCTTTATGAGAGGGCCGAAAACTACCTACATAAATAAATAATAACAATGACAATAAAATAGCCTTGTATTGTCTCATGCCTTCCTCCTCCCTTCACTAAAAAAATAATTAACTGACTGAGATCACACATAATCTCAACATGAATTGAAAATAACAGCTTCATTTTTGGCTCGCTCCAACTGCTGTTTTTGGTTATTCCCATCGTATAAGAGTTAAACATTATCGAACAGTGATTGGACATAAATTTCCAGTAAATCATCCTTTCTTAGGTATTATAGCAACATTGAACAAATAACATACAAATTTATACCCAGGAACGGAAATAGTAGGCCGTCTAGCACTTAATTGTATAATGTATTATATAAATGCAGTTAAACATATATTACATTGTTGCCTTTAAAAACACACAGATTAACATAAAATTTAAAGCAAAGAGTGACTAAAATTAAAATAATACACCATAATCAGGATGAGTTTGGTGAAAGCCAACTTAGCCATATAACAAGCAGAAAAAAAAAAAGAATAAATAAATGCGGAACTTTTAAGAGTTTTTTGCTAAGGCACGCTGGTATTATATTTTAGCAGCGCATTTGATTTAAAGTATCGCTTAAATTTGAAAAACGAACACTGTCGGTATTCTGTGGGAACATTCTTCCAAACATTTATACAGATATGACGAAGACTCTTTTGTCCTGTTTTTGATGCAATATAAAATTGAAAAAATTCGTTTCGATGTTTTTGCCTTGTTTTGTATTAATGCACATCATCTAGTTTAGTAAAGTAATTATTGAAAGACTCTGGTAGCATTTCATTGTTAAATTTGTACATAAATTTGGCAAATTCCATATTAATCATGTCCTCCAGTTTTAAGACACCAAATTCAGAACAAAGTAATGTTGTTTGATGATGTTTCGGGCGAAAGAGACTCGCTCGTAAGATTTTGTTTTGAAGAATTACAAGTTTTTGGAGGTTACTTTTAGCAGCTCTACCCCAATTTAATAAAAAATATTGAAGTTGTGAATGAAAAAGACTAAAGTAAACTAACTTCCGAGTAGACAATGGAACATAATATCTTAGTTTATACATCATTCCACAAACTCTTGAAAGTTTTTGGCATATTTTTTCAATGTGTATTTTCCAAGATAATTTATCGTCAAGAAAAATTCCAAGATATTTCACAAATTCCGATTTTTTTATTAAATTGTGATTAATAGTGAGGTTGAATTTAGCTTTATCAACAGACTTGGTGTTGCCAACAATCATGTAATAGCTCTTTTTGTAGTTAATTGTTAGTTTGTTGCTAATCATCCAATTATTAATTTTGTCGATTTCTTGTTGAAATTGAGATTTTAGGGTGATGATATTGTGATGTGATAAATGCAGATTGGTATCATCTGCAAAGAGTGTTGTTTCCAAATTAGATGCCCATGGAAGATCATTTACATAGATTAAAAATAGCAGTGGCCCCAGAACTGAACCCTGTGGCACTCCATGATCAATGATGCGTGGTGCAGACTTTTTATCATTTATTTTTGTCATGATTTGTCGGTCTGCAAGATAGGAGGTTAATAATTCATATATTTTACCACGAAATCCATAATGATATAGTTTTTTAAGCAGAATGCTGTGATTTACTGAATCAAAGGCTTTTTTTAAATCAAGAAAAATAGAGCAGGTAATTTTATTTTCATTCAGGTTCTTGAGCAATTTATCATAAAATGCTGTAATTGTCAGTTCAGTCGAGTTGTTTTCTCTAAAACCATACTGGAAGGGAGTTAGAATATTGTTTTTTGAAATGAATTTTAACATTTTAATTTTGAGAATTTTTTCAAACACTTTTGAAAAAACAGACAATAGGGAGATTGGGCGAAATTCATCGAGCGATTTAGGGGAAGAAGTTTTTGGTATCGGAATTACATACGCTACTTTGAAGTCACTCGGAAAAGTTTCTTGATGTATACATTTGGTAAACAAGTTTGCAAGAATAGGAGATAAAATGCCCTTCGCTATTTTTACAAATTTTGGGGTAATTTCGTCTATTCCAGGGGCAGAACTGGACTTGATACTAGCAATGGCATCACTAACTTCTTCCTTAAAAATATCTTGAAGTATAAAAGATTTCATGCATGTTTTATGGTGAATTTTAAAGGATGATGAGTTCGTGTGTGGAAGATTTTTAGACATATTCGCACCAATGTTGGCAAAATATTTACATAGTTTGTCTAGAAATTTCTGCGAGTCGGTTTTAACGGTTTCATTTTCAATTGTTATTGCAGAAGGATATTTACCTTTAGAAGCAGAGTTTTTGTAATCTACAATTTCATTAATTACTGACCATATTTGAGATGGGTTTTTGTTGTTATTTTTTATGATGCTTTCATAGTAATTACGTTTAGCTAGGTTTTTAACATGTGTCAATTTATTCAAATACTTTTTATATAACACTTTTTTGTCATTGCTGATGCCCTGTTTGCTTTTAAAATATTTCTTGAAAAGTTTATTTTTTGTTTTTATTGATTTTAAAATACCACGAGTGATCCAAGGTTTATCACTTAAGCGTTTTTCTTTTCTGGACATAAGCCGCTTTGGAGCGTGCTTATCTAGAACAGAATTGAACATGGTAGTTAAGTTAGCAACATCTTGATTTACATTGGTCTCAACTTCTGCACCGATTGTTGACAATTAATTCTGCAGATCAATTACGAAATTTTCTGAGTTGAAGTTTTTTAGAGATCTGATAAACTTAGTTCTTTTGTTAGAAAAGCATTTGACGTTTTTAGCAATAAAAAATATTGGTAGGTGATCAGAAATTTCAAATATACATACTCCACTTTGATTGTTTTTGTTTGTGAGGTTTGTGTACATATGATCTGGTAATGAAGACTTGCAGTTATCGGCAAACCTAGTGGGAATGTTTATCAGTAATTTACATCCACTAGATATTAGATCGTCGACGTAATTCTTAATTTTGGAAGCTCCGGTAGTTTGCACTGAAAGGGTGTCGATATTTATGTCGCCGCTTAATATGTATTTTTCCTTATTGTTCTCTAATTCATTTAAGTTTCTACAGAGTTTATCGTGAAATGGAGATATGTCTTGTTTAGGATGTCGATATACAACGGCTACAATCAAATTTGACTTAATGCACTCTACTTCCAACCATAAATCTTCGCAATCTTGAAGATTAAGCTTCAAGTCATTACGCAGGCTAAATTTTATTGTATCCTTGATATATAGACCAACACCACCAGCATTTGTTGATGAATCCGAGCGTAGGAAATTATAATTAGGAATTTTAATTTTGGAGACGTTGTTAGAATTCAATTTAGTTTCTGAAATTGCAATAGGATCAGGCATTCTTTGGAAATCATTTAGAAATTCATCAAGTTTATTTATGTTTTTGGGAAGGCTTCTAACATTAAAGTGTAAAATAAAAAAGTCTTGTTTAGATAAATTTAAGGACAAATTTGATAATTTGGGCCTGGAAACATATTCGTCATATCTGATAATGTCACTTGCTGAATTGAAACTTGCTAAGGCTATAAACTCTAGTTTACCTACTGAAAAAAAGGGAAGCCTGGCAGCGCAACAGCTTACACAAACACAGTCATCATTTGAATAACAGAGCTCCATTTAAGATAGTAAACATATAAGTAGGGATCATAAACCGCGCATTCAAGATTTTTGGTTTCCGGTGAGCCTACAGTAACCAAGCTTAGTCAAGTCAGAAAGGGAGTTTATAGTGATAATTCGTGAGTCCGAATCCTGCCGGAGACAAATATTCCCTTGAGACGTCCACAAAAATCTAAAGTTTCGATCACGCTTAGCCAATCTAGCTTCATTATACAGCATTTTTCTATAGCTGGTTAAATTTTCTCGAATTTGAGGTTTGGCGTTACCAAAAGCAAAATCGCAGGTCGGATTATATCGAAGTTTCTTCTTGTTATGAAAAAGTTCATTGCGTTTATCTCGATTCGAGAATCTAACATTAATTGGAGAAGGTAATTTGGTGAAATCTTGCCTATTCTGATGTTGTGAACTGTTGAGTTTGGGGGTTGCTGAAGTTACCGGTAAACGATGAGAAGTGGATATGTGCTCATCTGTAACATGTACATTTAATGCTTTCGCCACTGTCTTGACAATTTGGTGGGTATTTTCGTTTCGCATAGTTGGCACACCATGAATTTCCAAATTTTCACGGCGGCCATATTGTTCTAGATTGTCTAGTTGTTCTTCAGTATAATTTTGCCGGCTAACAATTTGTTCGATTTCTCGTTTTAAATTTGAGACTACTTTTTCATTCTTATTTCCAACTTTATCTGATCCAGCTATTTTAACTCTAAAATCGTCGTACTCGTCAGATAAATAGGCCACGCTGTCCAAGATGATGTCAGTCTTTTCAGTAAGCAAACTAATATCCTTCCGATTTTTTGCTATTTCTAGTTTGATAGATTCAAACTGCTCGGCAATCAACGCTTTGCATTTTGCGTGAAATTTGTTTTCCCATATACTATTCAACTCCTGTTCAAATAACTGCTGAACGCAGGCCTGAGTTTTCCTGGTAATTTTTTCCTCCAAGGTTCGCTCAATTTCATCCGAGAGCTTGAGCCTATTCTGCTTGGGCATGGTCTATCTTGTTACGTAACAGTTCAAAAATTTGCAGCTCTGCGATTTGTGTATGAGCGCGCGTGCCAAGATTTGTGTATGAGCGCGCGTAACAGTTCTCAAAATGGCTGAATTCAAGTGAAAAATGACTAGGGTGCTGACTGCTGAAGGAAAGCTAAAATCTTCAAAATTTTTTAAGTAAATACGGCAGTTCTGCTCACTTCTTTCGTCTGAAATTCAGTCAAAAGATTCTTTACTGATTTCGGAATAATTTAGTCTAATTTTGTCTGAATAACGTTTTCTCTTTTTAGCGAAAAAAGTGTTTAAATCTTGCTAGTTTAAGAGAAAAAAAAACACGTCCTCTCTCTATGATCGTAAACGATGAAGAAGAGCGCCGTAAAAATGAATTAAAACTTGAAGAAGAGCGCCGTAAAAATGAATTAAAACTTGAAGAAGAGCGCCGTGAAAATGAATTAAAAGTTAAAGAAGAGCGCCGTAAAAATGAACCAAAACAACAAATTAAAAAACGCGAGGCATTTCGTAAACTAGAATTGGCGTCTGTCCAGTGTGAGGTATGGAGCGAAACCGGGTCGGTAAAATCTTTTAAACGCGACACTGCTCATAGACCTAAAATTGAGATCCCTTTCGCCATTCGCACTGCTGAGCATAATACTAAATTAACATGCCTTGTCAAAGAAAAACCTTGCAATGTTTTTAAATCGGTTATTCAAACTGATACTGCTGGCTCTCAAACTGCGGTACCAAAAGCCGACGCGGTAAAACTGGTTAACTTTCCTCAGGAAAATAATTCAGCAACCACTATTAAGAAGGCCTCCTCTAGTATGCTAACCGCGACAGCCCCTGAGTTTCGGCCAGGAACATCTACTGTTTTACCAAAAAATAGAGTGAACCGCTCTACTGAACCGAAACGTGGTGTAGAGCCAGAAAGTAATTCGTTTGTGAATTATAATCGCCAAAGTTTTCCTGCTCCTACATTTCCTTTTCCGTGGCAGAATAATCTTAGCTACAAGAGCTTGTTTTTGCCCCGGCCTGAGTTTGCTAAATTTTCAGGTGACCCACTCGAGTTTAAAAATTTTTTACGTAATTTTGAAACCCACGCCGAGTCACGAGTCACTGACCAAAATACTTTATTTTGTCTACTTGTTCAACATTGTACGGACCCCATTAAGGATAAAATTAAGCACTTTTCTGAGAAGGGTGAGCTTTGCTATCAGTCGGCAAAGCAAAGGCTCATAAAGGAATACGGTTCCCCTTGGGTGGTCTCGGACGTGTGTGAGCAGAAGCTTAAAAGTTTTCCTCCGATAAAACACGGAGATGCCAAAGAATTAAAACGATTTGCTGATTTGCTGGACAAGACCTTTGTTATTTTACAAAGCATAAACTATTTAAATAGCCTTAACTCTTTAGATACCCTTACACAGTTTGTGCAGAAATTGCCCAATGCGCTAAAAGGGCGATGGGTTAAGAAAAGCGTTCAAATCGAAAATGCCACAAATTCAATAGCGCGATTTTCGGACTTCGTTTCTTTCGTTCAGGCAGAGTCTGAGGAAGCGAATTCGGTTTTCGGCTTGCGATCGTTTGGCACAAAAAATCCACAGTCAAAGGTTAAAACTTCGGCCTTTAACGTGAATGTTTCGGCAAAAGGTAATAATTCCAAACTAAGTAATTTTGCTTCAGGTGCTTGCTGGTTCTGTGAACACAAGACTCACAGACTAGCAGAATGCCAAAAGTTTCGCGCTGAACCTGTTGAAAAGCGTTTCACCTTCGTAAAATCATCTAAACTGTGTCATAAGTGCTTGAGCCCTAAACATAGAACACCGGAGTGTAAACGTAAGAAACCATGTGAGAAATGTGATTGTGCAAAATCCTTTCACCACACGCTATTACACTTTCCAAAGTCTGAATCAAAACGGAAAAGTTCCACTGTGGATGTGGGCACATCTACTTCAGAGTGTGAAAAGGTGGGAGCCTTTTCCTCAGCACGTAAGTATAAACTTTCCGGACCTAGCGTGTATCTCTGTGTTGTTCCCGTTATCATAGAATGGCAAGGAAAGCAAATAAAAACTTACGCCTTCTTGGACCAAGGGTCGACTCACTCTTTCTGTGACATTGGAATTGTAAACAAGCTGGGAATTACTGGTAGTAAACAAAGTATTTCTCTGCAAACTCTTGCCACATCCAGTAAGTCTTATGAAGGTCTTTCGTTTGACTTAAATATATCGGATTTAAAGGGTAAAGAAAAGTTGAATTTGTGTAAAGTGCTATCGATAGACGAGATACCAATTCAACCAAATGCCATTCCGCTTAACAAAGACTTGTCTAAGTTGAGCTACTTACACGATGTGACTTTTGACACCATACCCGGTGATACTGTTGGCCTTCTTCTCGGAGCAGACAACCCGGAGTTGTTTCTTCTGAGCAGCACTCGTAAAGGGCCTCGTGGTCTTCCTTCAGCTATTCTTACACCTTTGGGTTGGTCTCTTTTGGGTCCATCCTTGTCACCTTCTTTCACAGTTAATTGTTCCGTAAACTTTACTCGCTGCAATGAGCCGTCTGAGGTTGCGCTTGTCAAGCAATTATGGGAAACCGATTTTCAAAATGGGACAAGCGTGCTCGACACTCCAAATTCAAAGGAGGATCGGGCTGCCCTTCAGCTTTTGACCAAATCAGTTGAAGTACAAAATGGTCACTACCAACTGCCATTGTTGTGGAAACCAGGTGATGTCGAGCTTCCGAACAATCTTGTTGTGGCCAAGCAGCGTCTTTCCAGCTTAAAGTGAAGGTTTACCAAAGATGACGACTTTCGAGGTAAATATACTAAAGTTATTTCTTCCTACTTACAACAGGGTTTTGCTCAACAAGTTCCGCATGAACACTTAAATAATTACACAGGCCTTATGTGGTACTTGCCTCATCATGCTGTTACTAACCCGCATAAACCGGATAAAGTGAGGGTCGTGTTTGATTGCGCAGCTAAATATAAAGGTACCTCGCTGAACGACAATTTAATACGTGGTCCGGATTTAATGAATAGTCTTATCGGAGTTTTAATGCGTTTTCGTAAAGAAAGGGTGGCACTAGTAGCGGACGTGGAAGCCATGTTTCATCAGGTGTTTGTGAAACCCAGCCACGTCAACGCCCTTCGTTTTTTGTGGTGGCCAAATGGGAAAATAGACCAAGAACCCGTTGTCCACAGAATGTTGGTTCATATTTTTGGAGCCAAGTCCTCACCCACATGCGCTAATTTTGCATTGAAACAAACGGCTGCTGAATTCGGGCATTCGTTTGAACCGAACATGTCGGAGATTGTAAATAAGCATTTTTATGTTGACGACTGCCTCGTGTCACTCCCTTCCGTTGCAGAAGCTCTGACTGCCCAGACACAACTCTGTGATTTGCTTTCAAAGCGGGGTTTTTGTTTAAGAAAGTGGCTGTCGAACAGCAGTGAAGTCTTAGATCAAATTCCTGAAGCGGAGCGCTCTAAAGCGCTGCAAGGCTACTCCTTTTCTGAAAATGTTTCTGAACGTGTCCTTGGCGTCCACTGGGATGTTGAAAAGGACATTTTTACATTTAACGTGAATTTGCGCGAATTTTCTAACACCAAAAGGGGCGTTTTGTCCACTATAGCTAGTCTTTATGACCCACTTGGTTTTGTTTGTCCAATAGTGTTAGAGCCAAAGCTTTTGTTTCAACAACTTTGTAGGCAAAAGTTTGGCTGGGATGTGAGTATTTCTGATCCAGAGTTAGAAAAATGGCAGCGTTGGCTTAATCGCCTCCAAGAGCTTAGCCACGTTCAAATTCCGCGTTGTTTTACGCCGAAGAATCTAAAGGCACTAAAATCGATAGAAATACACAACTTTGCCGATGCATCTTCTTATGGTTATGCGGCTTGTTCGTATTTGCGTTTGGTGGACACAGACGATAATATTTTCTGCGCATTCGTCATCGCTAAATCACGCTTAGCGCCTATTAAAGCAGTATCGATTCCGCGCTTGGAACTGACTGCAGCAGTTCTGGCCATACGACTAAACGCTTTAGTAAAAGGAGAATTAAAATTTGATGTTTGTCAATCTTATTTTTGGATTGACTCTACTGCTGTTTTATTGAGCATTTTGAACAGATCTAAAAGATTTCCAATTTTTGTGGCAAATCGACTCGCTATCATTGAACAATCCAGTGACTCCAGCGAGTGGCACTATTTACCTTCTAAATTAAATGCTGCTGATCTACCAAGTCGTGGATTAATGGACAAGCCTAATGACAGTTTAAATTCTTGGTTTAAGGGTCCACAATTTTTGTGGGAGTCAAAGGCACTTTGGCCTCAGTTTCCCGTTAAACTCGATGCACAATTTCCAAAAGAATTCTCTCCTTTAAAACATCAGACCGTTTTTTCCAACATTGTGACTGAAAGTGATTGTGCTATTTTACGTTTGATTGAGCGTTGTTCTAGCCTTTATAAGCTTAAAAGGTTAATGGCCTGGCTGTTACGTTGCCAAACCAAGTTTTCCCGTCGTACAAAGATATCAAAATTTGCCACCTGGTTTGTTTTCAAAAAAGGATTGTTACGCCCGCAGGCGTTGGGCCCAAGTGCAATTCCTTAGTAATCAGTTTTGGTGTAGATGGGTAAATGAATTTATGCCTAACTTGACCCAAAGACAGAAATGGTTCCAACCTGAGCGGAATGTCCAAGTCGGTGACGTAGTACTGCTTGCAGAGAGCATGCAGCAGAGGTCTAAATGGGTCATGGAAAGGGTATTAGAAACTTACCCTGATAAGCATGGCAAAGTTAGAACTGTATTATTGAAAACTTCAGGATCAACTATGAAACGACCAATTGCTAAATTATGTGTAATTTTGAGTGAATCTGCTTGTTAACTTTGTATTTCATTTTTTGTGTTACTGTGTTTTGTAGTGTTAAAACTGTTTCATGTGGTATATACAGCTAATCAGGATTGTTTACGTTTGCTGTGACGTATTTGTCATTGTTGGCAAATGTTTTTCCTTTTTGGGGTTTCCATTTGGGCGGGAGTGTTACGTCATAGCATTACAACCTGATGTGCTGTGTAGCATTTTTTGAATTCTTAATTTGTTTGCCTTTACGCAAAGAGCGCGGTCTGCAGAGCATTTTGCAGCTCTTGCTATTTTAGCTCGAAACCTGTTACAAATCGCTGGTGTTTGTACGTGTTTAAATTTGCATATAATTAAGTTTGTTTCTTTCTTTATGCGCGAAGCATGAAGAAGACAAGCTTTGCGCTTTTGACTGTGATGGCAAACATTCTTCTCATTCATTCTTCTTTTTTAAGACCTGATAGTCAGACGTAAAATGACGTTATGTTTAGATATTTCGTTTGCATGTATTTTTTTTGGTTAAGCCTGCTGGGTCTTTTCTTTCGTTAGCTCGCCGGTTTCAAGTTTAATTTGAAACCGTGCTGTAGCGTGGTATATTTATTTATGTCATTATTTATTTCTGAATAAAGAAGAATTCAAACCATGGCAGCACGCGTTCTGTAAGAACCCCAGGCGAGCTTAGTCTTTTTTTTTGGAGTTCGTTACATCCCATGCAATGTAAATCCGGCCCGGAAATAACATGATTGGTAAGCATAACCATCTGATGCATCATTTTTTAACTACAATTCATCTCCACCTCGCCAGTTTTTACGCACAAAATACTTTAAAAAAATTAGCTAGGGAAATGCTCATTGAACAAAATGTTGAATTTGAATTGAAGGTCCTAGGCCCCCTGGCCGCACATGCACTCCAATAACTAGTTAATTTCATAATAAAACAAAAATCTCTAAGGAAAATATTCGAGTGGATTATTATTTACTACTAAAATATTGCAGGAGGCAATGTTCCTTATTTCCCCTATCTGGGCCAAATTAATCACGTACAATTAAAATCCAGCAACAGATTGCAAGATTTTTAACGTGTTTTGGACTTCAATTGCAAGTAAAGAAGGATTGGAGAGTTTAATTTTTTTGATTGGCTTTCAAATGCTAAAAATCTAGTTCTTTCAAATGGCTCTAAACACATGCGAAATATGATCCAATGGCATTGAAATAGCTTTTTATTTCAAAAAATTGCAAAAAATTGCCCAGCGGTCTGGGGCCTTCATCTCCAGACCCCTAAAGCCTCCGGCGGCTGGAGGCTCGTCTGTGATACGTTTGTGTTACATTAGCTTACTCAACACGTCTCCCAAGTTAGACAATGGCACTTTTTAACTATTAATTTACCTCTTCTACCTTTAGCAAAATCCTTGTTAGTTGCCGACAACAGGCAAGGCTTTGGATCTTCCATTCTACGATATCTTTTTCCCACAAAAATTTCCTCCTTTGAATTTCTAATGACGTCATTGCATGTAATTTGTGGTTTGGGCCACCCCTAGTCAAAAATCCTGGCTACACCTTTGGTTACAAGTGATTACTTACCACCAATTACAGTCACCTCTGACGTTATAGGTCAATTCTCTGTTAGGCTATTTTTTGTCTTGCAGTTAGTACTACTTATGATTAGAGTAGGTGCTAAGTTTAAGTTATGAATATGATTAACTCTATCTCTAAAACTAACTCTAATTATCTTTAACTTACTTTGATGTTCGGTTTGTGAGGTCAGATGTGATTGCAACCGGTAGAAAATGTCGATATCGATTTGCAACCGGAGGAAATTTGATATCATTCAAACACATTTGGTTATCATCTATCTTAGTGAATAATAAAGTAATTGTAATTAAAAATAGGCAAAAAATTTTTCAGTTACAATAACTATTATTGACTTTTAAAAATTTTCAATTACAATTACAACAAAATGGTGTAATTAATAACAATTTTGTCAATTACAATCATAATTTTTCCAAGCCTGGTTGTAATTTACTTTGACGAATTTTAGGTTTTCCTCATAGCAGGTTGTTTTTGCTAATAAAAACTTTTTTGCTAAAACCTTTGTTTTTGCTAAAAAAAACTTTTTTTTGCTAAAAAACCTTTTGCTAAAAATTACAATTACAACAAAATGGTGTAATTAATAACAATTTTGTCAATTACATTCATAATTTTTCCAAGCCTGGTTGTAATTTACTTTGACGAATTTTAGGTTTTCCTCATAGCAGGTTGTTTTTGCTAAAAAAACTTTCAAGTATTTCACTGTCAATTTTTTGATACGGAGAAAGTATTATTGTGTTTCAGTGTGGTTAATTTAATTGACAGGTCTTTAACGATAGATCCCGCAACCAAAGGCGCAGGCAGCTGAAGGCAAGGAAATCACGCTCGCTATCTGAAAACCTATGATGACATCAATCGTGACGTTTCTACACTTGACCAAATTTGATTGGTTAATACAGAGGCGGGGCGTTTTAACCGGTTGCAACCTATCGCGAGCTGCCGATGACGTCAAATTTTGGTTGCTTCGCGTTGCTTCCAGTGCCGTCGCCAAAGCAAACGAAGTGAGGAGGCACTAGTCGAAAATGGGGGGCACTAAAATAGACTGCACTTTGCACATAAAAACTGATATTTTACGGCCTGACATGATGCATGATGCTTCAAAAAAGTATTCTCAGTCAACCAAAATAAGGGGGCACAAGCAGTCGTTAGGGGGGGCACGGCCCCCCCTGGCCCCCCGTAGCGACGGCACAAGTTGCTTCGCGTCCAGTCTAAACGCACCTTAAGTCATAGAGCTCAGTAAAATCAGTCATAGAGCTCAGTAAAACGAGAATGGGCGAAAAAACAGTTTTTGTCTCCATTCTCACTTATGGTCATGAGTCTTGGGTAATTACCGAAAGAGTTACAATATTTAACAAGAAGCGTGGCTCTGAGATTCGAAAATCTGTTAATGTCAATCTGTTACTTCTCCGAATTGAAAGAGCTCAGCTTAGATGGTTTGGCTATGTAAGCAAAATGCCTTAAGGAAAGATTACCCAAACAAGCTTTACTTGCCAAAACAAATGGAAAAAGACCAGTTGAGCGACCTAGAACTAGATGAACCAATTACATTTAGGATCTTGGATGGAATCGTTTGGGACTTCGCCCAAGCGAAATGATGGATGTGATGCAAGACCGTAAAGTGTGGCGGCTTAATCTCTAGCTGCTGCCGCCGCAACCCTCACGGAAAAGCGAGTAATGAAGAAAGAAGTGACTAGGTGCCTTCAAAATTGGAAAGCGTAAACCGTTCTTCATATGCAACCATTGGTGCGTATTTCTGTGTGCATGCCCATATCGTTCTGCTGCTGCATCTTTTTTTTTGTTTATTGTTTGTTGTGGTTGTTGTTTTGAAAATCAGAAATAGAAAACCACTTATCCTACACTTATGGTACGTACAAATTTTAGCATTCCACAAATAGCCGTTTTGGGGTTATAAGTGAATTAATAAAATTTAAAAACAAAAATGGTCGTTTTTTCCTCTTTTTGGTTCACTAACTAAACCACGATCACATGACCTAGGATCCCAAAATGAGTATACACAACGCTTCCATTTATTTTCATGTTGAGTCCAAAATTCAAGTTTCCAGTTGAATCGTTTTTGTTTTTTGAAAGCAATCAAATGAATTTTGATGCTCATCTACCAAAATAATAATAATAATTGCAATTTATATACCCCTTGAGAAAACACCAACAAGTGTCAATGCATCTGACTAAGGGGCCAAAGTAACATTCAAATAGCTTTACAGAAATAAAATTAATACTCAACAGAGGTACTAATTCTACAGCAATAAGCAGCAAAATACTGGCATCAAACAGTGGTAATATCCTCAAAGGCTAAATTAAAATAAAATGCTTTAAGACGTTTTTTAAAAAGGGACAAAGTTTCAATTTCACGCAGAGATAGTGGAAACGAATTCCATACTTTGGGTGATGCACACGAAAACATAGATTGGGATCTAGCCAGGTAAACACAAAAAAGTCTAGGCGCGCGCGAAGTCCCACAAAATAGGCTGCCAGCAAAAAAAAAAGGTTTACGGCAGCTTTCCGAAAAAAAAAATTACAACATAAAGGGGAAAAAGTAGCTCCTGTTTTTTCAGTAAGAATTGCTCTATTTTGTACTGCTGGTCAACTGGTCATACCTTAATACGCACCAATGAAAACAGCGCAGTTGCTAGCTATCTTAGTAGCATAAAATAATTTGCACTGTCGGTTTAAGTCAAACTACAAAAAGATTTCAAGTTAAGCTACTTACTGGTGACGACAGAATGAGTTGCGATTGGTTTTTGAACACTGGTGGTGCCAAGAAGTTCAGACAAAATATTTGAAAATATGTTTAACTGATAAAAAGTGTTGGGACGCAGATTTTTCAAGTCGATTCTGCCTTCGTTGTCTTCAGCAATCCGCATTGATATTCGATTAATGCTGCAAAAAGACATTTAATAAAGCAGCATGTTTTATTCTCTTATTAATTTATCATTTTTTTATTGAAATGGTTAAGAACCCCCAAGTTTTCCCATAGGCATAAAAGCATCATTATTCGGACCGCAATAGCTCCTGCGTAATAATAGATAACAATATAATAAATAAGGTAGAACTCAAAAATTTGGAGGTAGAGCTCAAAAATGTAAATAACTAAGGTAGAGCTCAAAATTCATTCGAAACTAGTCAGACTGGCATGCGGACGTGTTTTGTGAAGTAGAACAGCAGGCAAATTGTGCAGTTAACGCGCTCAAAATTGTAAGCTGCTTGAAAAGTTGCAAAGGTTACTAAACATGTCTGCAAAAGATATTCGAGATATCAAGGAATCGCTTAAGCTGTGGCTCCACCAGTGTGGTTACGAAATTCTCACTCACGGTGATAATTTTTTTTCGGTGATAATTTATTTTTCAAATTAACTGGTGAAAACAAAATTTTTCACTGAACAGATCTTCAGAGGTGGAGTCCTCGAGGACGTCCTTGGCCTCGAGGACAGATTTTGAAGTCCTTAGCCTTGGCCTCGAAGGTCAAGACCTTGGCCTTGGCCTCGAGGCCTCAAGTCCTCGAAAATTGGCTTGTCCTCGGCTCGAGGACAGCACTATTTTCTAAATTGTTAAAATTTTGTGGAGCGCCTGAACAATTTTTTGGAAAACGTTTTTTTGTGGAGATCGCCTGAAAAATATTTATGAAGACCTTTTTTTTTGGAGAGCACTTGCGCTTGTGTCCTTGGTCCTTGGCCGCGAGCATTCCTGTCCTTGGCCTTGAGAGTGTCTGTCCTCGAAAAGGCTGTCCTTCGCCTTGGCCTCGGATTTTTTTGTGTCCTTGGCCTTGGCCTCGAGCCTTGTGTCCTCGACTCCACCTCTGCAGATCTTACCAGAGTACCCCTGCTCCACCAGTGAGAATTTAAAATCATCACCACAAAACTAAGTGTTAATTTTGGAAAAATTCGCACTGGTGGAGACAACGTACGTTTTGCGAATTAATACTGAGGGGGCAGTGGGAGTCATTGATTGAGTATAATGTGTTGTTCCTGAATGGTGAGACATTATTCCTTCGAAAATCGTTTTTGAAAGTTCTCTCGTGAAGTAGCTAGAGCTCTTCAAGTAGTGACGACGAATACTAAGCTCTCGTAGCCTTTGCTTTGAGCAAAAGCAAACGAAGGCACAAAAAAGAAGAAAAGAGACGAAGAAGGTAGCTACAATATGGTACGAGAGTTAGCCGTGGGTGACGGAGAGATGTACTTTAGATATAAGCGATGACATCCAATCGAAAGGAGCACTTACTTTCTTTGGGCGCTCCTATCATAACTAAGTTATGAAGTAACTATAGAGAGCCCATACCCCCTGAGCAGCGACTTTCGCTCACTTTGCGCCATCTTGCTACAGGAGAATCTCAAATCTCCCTTAGTTTGCAATACCGCATCGGACGACAAACAATTTCACAAAAAAATATCGGAAACATGCAAATCTGTTTACGATGCACTTGTTGCTAAATATGTTAACACGCCATCGTCACAGGAAGATTGGCTTGCAATTTCACAGCAGTTTGAAGATCGATGGAGCTTGCCTCACATTGTACGTGCTTTGAATGGTAAATAGATTCGGATACCACTTTATTTTACAACTCTAAAGGCGTTTTCGGCATGATTTTGTTCGCTGTTATATGTAATGCAAAGCAGGCCTACTGCTTCACTATGTTTGACGTGGGCCAATACGGTAGCAACAACGACAGCGGCGCGTTACTCAACAGTAAAACGGGCAAAAACCTTGTTTAGGGCTTGCTAAACATTCTTAGTGGAACTATACTCAAAGGATGTGCATTTAATCCTCTTCCCTATTTTTTGCTAGGATTAACACGCCGCTAGTACAATGTGATATTATGCAACATTGATTATGAGGGTATAATAGGCGTTAATGAGGTCTTTATGAACCAATTTCCGTAAGAATTTCAATGTTAATTTCAGTGAGAAAATATGAAAACTTTTTCATATTTTCTTACTCAAATTATTACCCAAATTAATACTGAAAATGAAAGTAATACCGCCATCTCCACCAAAATTAACGCTCAGTGAGAATACAGTATCTGGCCGGTGAGAATTTTCAGTGTTAATTTTTTGACGCACGGTATTAATTTTCTTACCCACGGTGATAATTTTAAAATTTTCACTGCAAGAGATTAATGCATGTTGTCTCCACCAGTGTGAATTTTAAAATGATACCGAATTTTGCGGTAAGAATTTCCAATTCTCATTGGTGGAGCCATAGCTTTAACAAATCAGTACTTTCTATCAATAACATATCTGATAGAATCAGTGGCCTAGAAGATAAATTTACCAGCATTAATAGCAAGCTAAAGGAAATCGACAGCAAATATTTCAAAAAACGCAACAAATTGGATGACATCACAACATCATTAAATTTCGACATTAAAGCTATGGCTCCACCAGTGAGAATTTGAAATTCTTACGGCAAAATTCGGTATTATTTTAAAATTCACTCTGGTGCAGACAACATGCATTAATTTCTTGCAGTGAAAATTTTAAAATTATCACCGTGGGTAAGAAAATTAATACCGTGCGTCAAAAAATTAACACTGAAAATTCTCACCGGCCAGATATTCTCACTGAGTGTTAATTTTGGTGGAGACAGCGGTATTACTTTCATTTTCAGTATTAATTGAATTTCGCCATTAATTTGGGTGATAATTTGAGTAAGAAAATATGAAAAAGTTTTCATATTTTCTCACTGAAATTAACATTGAAATTTTTGTTGAAATATGGTCATAAAGACCTCATTAACGCCTATTATACCCTCATAATCAGTATTGCATAATATCACATTGTACTAGCGGCGTGTTAATCCTAGCAAAAAATAGGGAAGAGGATTCAATGCACATCCTTTGAGTGTAGTTCCACTAGAAATGTTTAGCGATCCCTGAGCAAGGTTTTTGCCCGTTTTACTGTTGAGTAACACGCCGCTGTCGTTGTTGCTACCGTATTGGCCCACGTCAAACATAGTGAAACAGTACTTTGCATCACATACAGCGAACAAAATCATGCCGAAAACGCCTTTAGAGTTGTAAAATAAAGTGGTATCCGAATCTATTTACCATTCAAAGCACCTACAATGTGAGGCAAGCTCCATCGATCTTCAAACTGCTGTGAAATTGCAAGCCAATCTTCCTGTGACGATGGCGTGTTAACATATTTAGCAACAAGTGCATCGTAAATAGCTTTGCATGTTTCGGGTATTATTTTTGAAATTGTTTGTCGTTCAATGCAGTTTTGCAAACTAAGGGAGATTTGAGATTCTCCTGTAGCAAGATAGCGCAAAGTGAGCGAAAGTCGCTGCTCAGGGAAATGGGCTCTCTATAATTAGTTGATAACTTAGTTATGATAGGAGCGCCCAAAGAAAGTAAGTGTTCCTTTCGATTGGATGTCATCGCTTATATCTAAAGTACATCTCTCTGTCACCCACGGCTAGCTCTCCAACCATATGTAGCTACCTTCTTCGTCTCTTTTCTTCAAAAAATCTCTTACCAATTTTTTGTGCCTTCGTTTGCTTTTGCTCAAAGCAAAGGCTACGAGAGCTTAGTATTCGTCGTCACTACTTGAAGAGCTCTAGCTTCTACTCGAGAGAACTTTCAAAAAAGATTTTTGAAGGAATACTATCTCACCATTCAGGAACAACACATTATACTCAATCAATGACTCCCACTGCCCCCTCAGTATTAATTCGCAAAACGTACGTTGTCTCCACCAGTGCGAATTTTTCCGAAATTGACACTTAGTTTTGTGGTGATGATTTTAAATTCTCACTGGTGGAGCAGGGGTACTCTGGTAAAATTTGTTCAGCTAAAATTTTGTCTCCACCAGTGTTAATTTGAACAAAAATAAATTATCACCAAAAAAATTAATACCGTGAGTGAGAATTTCGTAATCACTCTGGTGGAGCTATAGCTTAAACAGTGTGCGTCGAGACAATCGGCTTTCGAATCGTTATTAACAACCAAGTTGGACGATTTGAATTTAAAAAACAAACAGGATGAGCAAAATCATGAGAAACTGCTGGAAAAAATTTTAAGACTGGGAAGGACAATGTCATGCGAGACTCTTATAGCAAACGGCTCAATATTCTTTTTCACCGTGTGGAAGAAACAGAAGGAAGCAATGAGACTTAAGAACAAACAAAAACAGCTTTTGAAAACCTACTAAAGGATGCATTTGATATCGTGGACATACACAGACTCTCCCAATATCCGATCAAAAAACAAGGTAAATTTGTTGTTAGACCAATTATTGCAAAAGTATTAACCACTTTTGACAAAGATTTGATTTTCAAAAATATTTCCTAACTAAAAGATTGCACCGAAAATCGGGGCTCTGAAATTCTCGTGACTGATCAGTTACCTCAACTTTAAACAAACAAAAGAAGCACCTTATGTCTCAGTTTAAAGAAGCTAAGCGCAGAGGAAAAGAAACTGTACGATGGGGTGTTTATGATGGAAAATATTGTCTATACATTGGTAACAAACGTATTCTGCCCCCTGATTGCCTTTAGACAGGGCTGGTTAATGTAAGCGTAGTTCAATTATACGATAATTTTTGATCCAACACCAGCCCGATCGTTAACTTTATCGTCAGGTCTGGGATCCTAAACACCTCTCCGAAAAACACCTTCCAGAAATTACATTTCCCCGAAAAACACTTGGCCGAAACTACATTATCCCGAACATACATTTCCCTGAACGTGCATTTTCCAAAAATTACATTTCCCTGAACATACACTTGCCAGAAATTACATTTTCCTGAACGAGCATTTTTCCAGAAATTACATTTCCCTGAACATACAGCCAGAAATTACACTTTCCTGAACATGCACTTGCCAGAAATTACGTTTTCCTGAACGTGCACTTTCCAAAATGAACACTTTCCTGAACATGCACTTGCCAAAAATTACATTTCCCCTAAAACTTATTTTCCAGAATTTACACTTGCTAGAATGTACATTTGGCCGAAATTACATTTCCTCGAAAACTTATTTTCCAGAATTTTTACTAAACAAAATTTAGGTTTGGTCGAAAACACATTTCCCCTAAAACTTATTTTTCAGAAATTACATTACCTCAAAAATTCATTTTCTAGAAACTACTTTTCATTCGAAAAATTATACTATGTTTAGGTTATTTATTTCTAGTAAACAGAACAAACTTTTAGTTGAAATTAAGAAACGTTGCAGTAACAGTTAGCTTACTGGAGGAGAAATATAACCAAGCTTATTAGTCAATTTGCTATCATAAGTTGCGCTTCAAGCGTAACGAAAATTAGCAATTAAAAATCGATGTGCTTCAAGCGTAACGAAAAATCGATTAAAAATCGGTGTGCTTTAAGTTGTGCTTCAAGCGTAACGAAAATTAGCAATTAAAAATCGATGCAAGCATGTTCACAGAGGCAAAGCAAGCTTACTTTAACCCAGGTTACACTTTTTTTAGAAGAGCCAATAAATTTTAAGTTGAGCTGGCTTCTCATAGTTTTTTGCCAATTTGCTACTTCATTTGTTCTTAATATTATTCCTTAAATTCTGAGAACGTTCATGTCAATTTAAACGACCATGTTTTTAAAGTTATTTTGGAGTCCAATTCCGAATGCTCTGTCAGCTTGAGCAAAGACTTTTTGCTTTTTTTGCAGCATCGTAAAACTGCAAAAGCGAAAAAGTACGGAGTTTTTTTTGGCTTGAGAACATCCAAATATTGATGAGTTGCTTGCGCAGTTTGAAGCACTCTGTAATTTTAGAATCGTTGCAATATTTTGCTTGTAAATACTGGAAAATAAAAAATTACTAAAACTTCATTGTTTTGAATTAGCACAGAATTTAGTTGCTTTCAAGATTTGAAATTTATTCTTTTTTGTTTCCAATCTTTTTGTTACTGATGGAGGCAGGCATTTTTTTAGATTCTGAGCAACAATGAGCCTCGGGTTTTTATGAAATATTATTGTTATAAAAAAAAATAGTGTAATTCGTCTTGCGTTCGCGACAAAATTAAAGCTGCAGCTGTAGTACGAAGTAGCCAAAATCTATGTCAAATGCAAGCCAGCAAAACAACATTTGTTGCATTCCTCGGCAAAAGATTTCGCGCTTTAGCTTACAAACCTTCAAAAAAGCAGCAATGGCGTATATTCCCGCAACCAGCTTCAAAGAGCTTTTAGTTGAAATCTACCGAGAAAGCCACTTCTACGGAAAGCTCATTATGATGTCAATTTCCGCCATTCACATTTCATACAATTTAGAACATTTCATTCGCAGTTCATGCAAAGGTAGCAAGAAGATAAGTAATTCCTTCAGGTGACGTCACAATTAAAACCAACTAGTCTTGCTATACCAAAAACTGACCGCATAATGCAATGTAAGGAACAGTGGTGCCACTCCTAGTGAGGTTTCACTAGATCTAGTGAATTTTGGTCCGGTCTAGTGACCTAGAGAATTTTACGATCTAGTGAATTTTTTTGTAGAATGTGAAAACACCTGAAAGACATTTTTTTTAGAGATGACCCAAGAAAATTGTGCGAAAACCGTACGTCGCTAGAGTGAAGACCTTTTTTTTGGGGGGGAGATCACCTAAAAATTCACGCAAAAACTACGACCAGTGGTGCCGCTCCTAGTAAATTTTTTATAAATCTAGTGAATTTTGGTCCGTTTTAGTGTCCTAGTGAAACGATCTAGTGAAATTTTTTCATCGATCTAGTGAAATTTTTGTAACTTACCAAGTGAAGACTTTTTTTTTTGAAATCACTTAAAAAGCAGTCTCATTGTCTTGTTTTTAACTCAATTTTAAATTAAAAGCACAAAGCGTTGTGAAAAATTTTGTGTTTCACAAAGTTCTAGTGAATTTTGAAGAGTAGCCTGCGGCAGCATTGGTAAGAAACAACGTAGAATGAATAATCTTGTTGAGATTGTTGTTGGGGAGGTAGCTGGACTGCAACTGTATAGGATGAAAATTCGAAGTTCCTGCTGTTAAGAATGCTCTGTTGTGTACTTTTGACCAGAGAATTTTGAGTTAATATTTGTTTGCAATCAGGCTCCTGTCGATCTTTCGAATTGAACAATTTCATCAATTTACACATTGATCTCAGAGAAACATTAATTTTTGCTTTAAATAAATTTTCCCTCAAAGCGCGTAATGTACCTCAAATCAAAATGACAGTTCCGTACGGTGTTTTTTTTTTTTATTCTTCAAATTTATTGATACGAATAGGCCTATTTCATTATATTATTGCATAATTATTGCGAGAAAACGCTCATTTAACGAGCTCCATTAAAGCAAGACTGTAGGCTAGTGCTTCCCAATTTTTCATCAACGTGACCTATTTTCAATTCGAAATTTTCCATGGCCCACATCTAAATCGCTAGCTTAATCGCAATTTATCAATTTTCAGGAGATCTCCAAAAAAAAGGTATTCACGCCAAAAGCTGCAAATTTTGAGCTAGCTCGCTCTCTAACGGGCCTACAGCCCCAATGATTAAGACAGTTTTTTAACCAAATTTGCTATTACCCAAATAGCTCTAGCCCACCACAAAATGCTCCTATGGCCCACAGGTTGAAAACCGCTGCTGTAGGCCATGCGTAAGCGTAATGGTCGTGAAATTACAGTTTCGTCTTTTCATACGTGTAAGTCTGCGATAAGGTCAGTAGCGTAGGCGGGGAAGTGATGCAGTGCCGTCGTTACAGGGGGGCCATGTCCCCCGATTGCAGTTTACTCAAAATGCTGTTTTTGCAACATCACGTAAAGATAAGGCAATAGTCGATGATCGAAATATAGCAATAATAACTTTCAAACATAATTTTCCTTTGACGTTTTCAGATCTTTTGCCAAATTGCTGGCAATCAACTGGGGTACATAAATGTGACGGAATAACCCGCCTTTTTACTGTAACACGTCTATACAAATGTGTAGCGGAAGAGAGATATAAGACTGCAGAATCGCTACCGATACTTTGTTAGTGATTATGACATAAACAATACATAAAAACATTTTTTTCAAAGAGCAGCTGTTTTTGATCTTTGGAGCACACTCAACATTTTTAGGTCGCAGTGAGTGGAGCACCATTGTGAAGGGGCTTAGGCCCTCTTAGCCAAGTCACTTAGAAAATTTAACGTCAAAAACATAAGCGTTTAAAAGTATTTAGACTTGACCTGAAGTAAGGGGGGAGGGCTAAAGGGGTTAAGCAATTTAAGTCTTTGAAATGACCTGAATTTTGCAATTTAGTCATTAATGCCGCACCAAAAAGTGCGAAAGGTGGTTAAAATCGCTATTTTTGTGCTGTAAAATCTCAAACATTGCCCAGTGGTTGGGGGCTCCGCCCCCAGGCCCCGGTCTGTGACACGCTCGAATTGTATCGGTTTGGTTAGCACAACGCCTAAATTAGACAGTTTTTGTGGAAAATTATTTTTATTTCACCCCTCTTTAGCAAAATCCTGGTTGCGCGTTGAGCAGCATTCACTGCTGCAGATAGAGTTTTCAAGCGAGTACGGCAGGGCCGCAACTCAGGGGGCAGGGGGGGCGGCGCTTCCTAAACAAAAATTTCGCCTGCCCAAACCCCTAAGCGACAATAGGAGAAAATATTGGTAGGCCTAAGCAGCCTATTGTAAGGCTGTTGATTATTGATTTGAACTGATGCGAAATATTGCGTTTCGCAAAACTTTTATAATCGGTACATTGATTGTGGTGGCACTGGCACCCGGTATGCATAAGCCTAATGCATAATCACAATCCTTGCTTGATTTAGCTGACAAGCTACAAATTGAAATATTGCAAAATGTTATTGTGACGCAATAGCAACTATTTTACAATCAAAAAATTGACGTAAGGTGCGGTTGCGGTTGCGGTAGCACCATGGTAGCACGCTAGCATTAGCAATGAATGCACGAGGTAACTTTGACCTTGGCCAAAAAGTTGTTTAGTAGCTGTTGTACAGTGCGTTTTGTCTTGTTTGGCAGTAATAGATAGGTTTGTCATGAGAAGTATTAGAGACCCTCACCTCGGTCCGAATCCTGCTTCTTCTGAAGCTACCGATACTCCTTCCACTTAATCATCTGCACATACATCTGGTGCCCCGGGTTAGCTTAACCTTCTTGCTCCTTCACGTCCAAACTTGAATTTATTCCCGAAAGGCAGAAATAACCGCTTCTTTTGTCCCGAATGGTTTCGAACCCACACCCGCACCAACCAATGAATTGAACTCAGCTTCAGAGGTTGCTAAAAGCTTTCTTATTTCTAAAACAAACTGCCCAGCACATAGGCGTATCAAGGGATCCCGCCCCCCGCCTCCAATTGAAATGTCACCCAAGACAAAAATGCGACAAAAAAGCCTCTTGTTTCTTCAGTTTCAGTTTCTTCTAGCATTTTTTGCTTACAACAGTAATTAATAAGACTAAATTACGACCAGGTCTCCTCAATTCAGTTTTTGCCAACCAATTTAAATGTCTATATAACCCAGGAGAAATGGAGAGTTTTGTTCTTATCTAAGGCCCTCATTGACCTTTTTATAAACGTAATGCAATAACTAGGGCCGGATTTACCATAATATGGCACAGTACTAGCAAGGGGTTCCGCGCTCAAATGGTGAGACTTTTTTTGGTCTTCACCTATATTTGGCAGGAAGATGATGCGAAAATCTTTAAAGTGCCAAGGGCCCCGCTCAATATAACTCTGGTCAGGGCAATAACATGGTTAGTAGGCATAACTATCCATTGTACCATTTTTAAATAACAATTCACCTCCACCTCGCCAGTTTTTACGCGACAAAATACTTTTGAAAAAAAAATTAGCTAGGGAAAATGTTCATTAAACAAACTATTAAATTTGAATCAGGGGGCTTGTACCTCGTGGTCGTATATGTACTCCTGCAACTGGTTATTTTTATGAAAAAACAAAAATCTCTAAGGAAAATCTTCGAGTGGATTATTATTTACTGCTAAAATAGTACAGTAAGTTTTGTATCTTGCTTTCTCTTACCTGGGCCAAATCACTTACAAAACTTAACACCAAAATGCAAGATTTTAAAATGTTTTGGACTTAACTTGTATGTTAAAGTAGGATTGAACAATTTAATTTTTTCAATGGCTTTCAAATGTTAAAAGTCTAGTTTTTTCGAATGGCTCTAAACACGTGCAAATTGTGATCCAATGACAATAGCTAGTTTTCCAAAAAATTACAAAAAATCACCCTGTGGTCGGGGGCTTCGCCCCCAGACTCACGTCTGTAATACGTTTGAGTTACACCAGTTTGCTCAACACGTCTCCCATTTTACACTTTTTTGGGAGGTTTAAACTCTCTCCCTTTACCAAATGCTGGTTATGTGCTAACACACTGGCCACGGCTTCTGATCTTCCAATGTACAATATCTTTGTCCCACAAAAAGTTTTTCTTTCGAAAATTTCTAGTAACGTCATTGCACGTGATTTGTGCCCCCCCCTAATCAAAAATCTTGGCTACACTTATGGCCCAGCATGCTCGTATTGTAGAAAAGGCAGCAATTTTTAGCTTCCCCTGAAAAAAATTTTGCCCCATTAAACAACGTTCTAGTTGCGGCACTGTATTAGGGGCCGCAGACGAAAACGAGATTAGAAACGTTTCCAGCCTTATACGTCTTTTTTTAGACATAAATACAGCATTTTTAAATATATATTTGTAGTCGTACACGATGTGAAGATCGGTTTTGATATGCAAAAGTTTAGTCTATTTTAGTGCCCCCCACTTTCGGCTAGTGTCCCTTCGCTTCCTTTGACCTGGCGACAGCACTGGGGTAATGGCTATAGCTTTCTGAGACTGCAGTCTTTGGCACTAGAATGGACTCAAAATGATTTAAAGCATCTTTTGAAGCAATTATTTAGGGGAAACTGATTTGTCAGAAATAAAATACACAACTAAGTAAAAACTTTCAAACTGGCAAAAATAAGCAATCAAATTTGATCGCTTGCTAAAAAATGCTGAACATGAATATTCGTCAAAAAAAAAAAAATTAAAATTCGGAAATAGGTAGGGAGGCTATTCAATTTTAGCTAATTACCAATTACTTCTCTCAAATTTTATCAACCACTTCTTTCAAGTTTCGTTCATTATCCCGCTCCCCCACCAATTACCGTTCTCTAAAATATACACAAAATAGATTGCCCCTTGTAAGTAATACTGATCTAAGATTTTATGATTTAGCAGCTTGTAAATATGAAACTAAATTGTACTGTTTATATCCACCTTGTACATAACCCATTTTTGCAAACAGTTTAATCAAGTTTTTGCACTGCTAACTTCTTATGCCACGTTTTGAAGCAATGGTTTTTATCAAAATACTGTAGGCCTAAAATTAAGTCCGTTTTGCAAAAAATACGAAATTTTCTAGCGGCTTGGCGCTCTGCCCCCAGACCCCCAATGGCCTCTGGCTGGGGGCTCCGCAAACAGACCCCCGACACAGCCCCTCAATGCAGATTTCTAACTACGCGCCTGACTAAGATACTTTAATGATACGACGCTTATGCTGATGTTTTTGTGAGTTTCAGCTACTATCGAAATACCGTAATATTACCGATAATCTAAAAACACATCAAAATATCATCACAAACTTCGGAAGAATAGTTCGGTTCTGAAAATGGCACTTATTTTTGTTAAAAACCAAAAGTATTTCAAACCTAACGTTGTTTGTCAAAATTAGTTACAAGACGTGAGAGACTGCTTTTCATTGGCCCTTTTATTCTACGCGCAGCTTAATAATTTTTGAAAATGAATAAGCATAATTATATATTTTCGTAATGTAAATTCTATCAATAATGAAATTTCGGTTTAATGTGTATCAGGGCCTCTTTTAAGGGCTTGCAGGGGGGCAATTCCTTCCCTAAAAGCCTTTTGCCCCCCCTAAAATGAAAAATTGCCCATGTTGGGCAATTGTTTTGAAAGCAGTTGCAATGCACTTTTCGTTAAAGGCCAACTGAAGCGAAAATAGATGCTTTTTTGCACTACGGGGCTATTAATTAGCAACACACTAAAAAAAATTCGGTTTTGAAAGGTGCTGTCAGTCGCGAGAAAACAGAGAAAAACCAACCGAGCGGAAACGCTTCTGATTGGCTGAGCGTTGCGTGACGTGCTTGGACAAATGGGGAAGCTTGAGCTCAGATAGTTTTGTACAGGTTTAGAATAGCACCAGCTCTGCCAGTTCGCTTTCGGTAGCCTTTTTTACGATATTTGGAGAAAATTAGGCCAGCCTGTGAACAAAAAGAGACAAGGAAGAGTTACTTGTGCAGTTTAGCCGTATAATGCAGAGATATAAATCGGTTACCATTGCCCTTGGTCAAGGCTATTAGTCAGCCAGTTTACAGTTGGACCAGCCAGTGGTTTCAGCAGTTTGCTGCTCACTGTGATACCGGTGGTCAATAATAGATCTATACTCTGCCGTGGTGTACAGCTAGGCCTCTTTATATTATAAATTGTCATAGTCAGAAAGTGCTGGTAGCTTACCAACCCATTTTTCTGACCCCACTTTGCGTAAATTTAAGTTTTCTTGTTGGTAGTGACTATTTCACCGAAAATTTTCAACTTAAAGAGAATAAAACGAGAATGAGAAATATTCATCCGCGCTTTTTTCATTTGCTTTTTTAGGGGTTAAGATTAGGGTTTAGGTTAGGGTTTGGGTTAGGGTTCGATTTGGGAATAGTTTTAGAGAAAGCATTTGAGTTTGTGTTAGATTTGAGTCAAAATTAATAAAAAACTAGATAAAAATTTCCGGTGAAATAAAGCCTTCCTTTCTTGTTTATGGTGCATGATAGCAACAATTTGTGTACTTAAAAACATTTTAGGCAGATGGGCCATTAGATTACCCACTGTTTAAAAAAAAACTGAGCAATAGAATCAAAATCGAGCAATAAAGTGCTAAACTTGTGAAATGTCTCTAGCAACTGGATTGCAAAAAGTTCTATAGTTAGCTTAGTGCACAGAGGTGGAGTCGAGGACACAAGGCTCGAGGCTAAGGACACAAAAAAATCCGAGGCCAAGGACAGCCTTATCGAGGACAGACACTCTTGAGGCCAAGGACAGGAATGCTCGAGGCCAAGGACCAAGGACACAAGCGCAAGTGCTCTCCAAAAAAAAAAAAAAGGTCTTCACAAAAATTTTTTAGGCATTCTCCAAAAAAAAAAAAAAAAAAAGGTCTTCACAAAAATTTTTCAAAGAATCCCCACAAAAAAACGTTTTCCTAAAAATTTTTCAAGCACTCCATGAAATTTTAACAATTCAAAAAATAGTGCTGTCCTCGAGCCGAGGACAGGCCAATTTTCGAGGACTTGAGGCGTCGAGGCCAAAGCCAAGGACTTCAAACTGTGTCCTCGAGGACTCCACCTCTGTTAGTACATTGTACAATTTGCACAATTGATGTCAAATTCCATTTTGCAAGATATTGGTTCAAATATAGCAAGTATTTTCTAAAATTTTGCCACTATAGAGCAAAACATTACTGTTCTAAAACTAACATTTCAAGAAATATGCAATAATACATATATACTTAGGATTTTTTTCAATATTTGATTTAGGCTTAATCACAATGCTGAACATCAGCAATCAATGTTGATAAGTTGCTTAATGGTTTATTATTATTCAGTGTTTATTTCAGAATCCTAAAGTCCATATACAAGCACTATACACACACACAAAAAAAAAACAAAAAATATATAGAAATACTGTACAGCAGGAGCTGTTCTTTTCCTGAATATAAATTTTCCTGAATTTATAACTTTTTTCAAGAAAGCAAGTGCAACAACTGTTTTAAGGAAAAAGAGTGTTTGGGTTCAGGATACATGGCCAGTGACGAACGAAAGGGTAGGGTAGATTATCATTATCAAGGGGTAATGCAACGTATAACAAGCATTTGTAGCTCTATTTCGGATCCTGTATACCTGATACAGAGATATGAAAAAGAGCAAATTTTTGTTAAAATTTTAAATGTTGCTATTTTCAATTAATGCACTTTTTTTAGTGGTCTGTTTATTTTTTAAGGCATTATGATTATCGTCTAGCCCCTTAGATAACTGCCCCCAGATGCCTAAAAATTACTGCAACAAAAGCAACAAATTTTTGTTAAAGTACAATAGTTTTTAACAATCATTCATAATGCTATTGATATTTTGAATGTGTTCGAAGTACGATACCTTTTGTAGAAATAAAAAAAAGGTTTTATTTTTACAACAAACTTTTGTAAAAAATGATCACTTCAACAATCAAAAATATTTTAACGCTAAAGGTTTTACTTTATTGCTCTTGATTTTTGATCCCATTACTTGATTGCATTTAGTTTTTTTTTTTCAAACTGTGTGTAATTTTAAGGCCCATCTACTTAAAATGTTTTTAGGCATGAAAATTGTCACTGCTGTGTATCACAAATAAAAAAAACACTCAAATTTGGTTAAAGTTGAGTCTGAATAATGGGTTGGTAGGGAACCTTTTTGTAAAATTAAAGTTTTTTTTAAATCTTTCATACATAATAAAAATTATTGCACGATGGTTATAGTAGCCTATTGAATAGCCTACCAGTTCCTCATGTGGTGCTATTTTTCCATCAAGCAATTACACTTTTCGTGTGTAACATCAGAGCGTTTTTGTGAATGATCGCCAACTTTTTTGCTATAGCCTACAGAAAAATTTCTATCTTTGTTTAAAATCTGATATATTGATACAGTATACCAGTTGCTTCACTATAGTGGTATACATGCTTTGATTGCTGTTTGATAGGATATGGTGTAACTGATAAAAAAAGCAACATTTCAAGTTTAAGTTTTTAAGTTACCGTAGTTATCGTGACCTCTGACTTGAGTTGATCTTACACCAATGGAACTTGTCACTACTACAAAAGGGTTTTTATTTGAGCGGACTAAAGAGCCACACACTGATGCAGGTATGTTTATGTTTATTACGTTAGTGATCACTACGTTATGGTCATTTTCACTTTCTCCAAGTGCCAGCATAGCAGATGCACAAAGGAATGTCTACGTTACGAAATTGGACCATACTTTCATGCATCAATCTAGCATTTTTTGTGTTATTCTACGTACTATCTATATTTAAATTACCTTGCACTATTGGTAATATGGTATGTAACTCACTGTGTAGTATTGTCTAAATCTGTCTTCTTGTGCTGTTTTCACTGAAATTTTCATCTTATTTTTCAGATACTGATTTAAGTGACCTTCATGATATTGACATGGAAGGCAGGATCAATAAAATCATGATTGAAGGAAGTGAGCAGTGGTGTGTATGCCAAAACTGCCAAAGCATGCCTTCTATTGAAAACCAATGCTGCCAGCAAAATTCAATTTGTGCCAAACTGGCTGGTGATGCTTGCATCACTGAATCAGAAAAATTCAAGAAACTTTGCTTCGATGTGGATTTTCTTGAAGTCGTACTGTGTGCTATCAATGATTGCCCCGCAGAAAAAGCACCAAAGAATATTACTAACAGGTAAAAAAATTGTTACCACAAAACCAGCATAGTTACTGCATATGCATATAAATGAATGGTTATTGTGATGAGCACTAGGGTGCATCAATTTTCCCGACTTTTCACCATCAAGCCTTTGTGGCATCATTGAGGCAGCACTGAGTAGAAAAACAGACCAAAACTCCCCATATTTCATTTTATTCTTGACCAATTTTGAAGTTTCTTTTTTGGGTTTGTCCAAAAACTCATAGACAAACTTTTTGAACACAATTAAATGTCGCATTTACCAAAGTATGCCATCTAGTGTCAAAAAAGATGAAATTCTGTGTAAAGTATCAATATCAACAGCTGTGTGTCGAGAATATTGCACTTTTATCAGCTATCATTTTTTTGTGCAGTTGAGGCTATAGAAATGAATGTTGGGTCATAAGGTCAGTTTCAACAATTTTTTTTATCATGAATCCAAACGCCATTCATTTGCAATTTAGTCCTCCGTTGACACTTCCCATACTGGCATTTTGTGGCATGCAAATTACGTTTAGCAAAATAAATAATTATACTTATTTATAGGGTGTGGCGATATGCTGCCTACAGAAGTTACATTTATTGGATTTTCGGTAGACTGGGACGAACGCAGCGCAAGGTTATTCCAGCATGTGTGGTAATGGCAATTCGAAAGGCCTTTCCCGAACCAAATAAATCAATATGAGGGTTACCATGAAATTTTTTAAAAGATACTCTGCATGTTACGGTTGTGATTGTTCACATGTTGGAAAAAGTACCAAAGAATGTTACTATCAGGTAAAGAAAAAATACCAAGAGGTAAAAAAAAATTGTTACCACGAAACCAGCGTAATTACATGCATGTAAACGAATGGTTTATTGCGTTGAGCTCTGAGTAATTGCAATACTTCATTACTTAGTGCATTTTGTTTGTTGAATCGAATCACTCTGAGCCCCTAAAACACCTAGCCTGAAATGCGTAGTAGTCTTTCCTCCTGGCGCTTACCTACAGAAGGCGTGTCGAAAATACTGATCTTTCATCAGGTATCATCAGCCCTTAAGCCTGAAATGCCTAAAAAACGCGCCACTTGGCGTTTGCCAAGGGAAAAGTGTGTCGAGAATACTGATCTTTCATTAACTATCATCGTTTTTCTGCAGCGGAGGCTATAGAAATGAATGTTGGGTCACTAGGTCGGTATCAAAGATATTATATTTTTTATAATGAATCCGAACGCCATTCATTTTCAAATTAGTCCTCCGTTGACACTTCCCATACTGGCATTTTGTGGCATGCAATTACGTTTAGCAAAATGATTAATGATAATGCTTATCTTTAGGGAGTGGCAATATTCTGCCTACCGAAGTTGCATTCATTCGATTTTCGGTGGACTGGGACGAACGCAGCGCAAAGTTATTCCAGCATGTGTGGTTGTGGCAATTCGAAAGATATTACCCCTAACCAAATAATCAATAAAAGGGTTACCAGGAGATTTTTTTAAAGATACTCTGCAAGTTACGTTTGTGATTGTTGTTCACATGTTGGAAAAAGCACCAAAGAATATTACTAACAGGTAAAACAAAAATATCAACGGGTAAAAAAATTGTTACCTCGAAACCAGCATAGTTACATGCATATAAACGAATGATTTATTTGAGCACTGAGAAATTACAATACTTTAGTGTGTTTTGCTTTTTGAATCGAATCATTCTGAGTACCTAAACACTTAGCCTGAAATGCGTAGTAGTCTCTTTTCCTGGTGCTTACCTAGGGAAGGCGTGTCGAAAATACTGATCTTTCATCAGGTATCATCAGCCTGAAATGTCTAAGAGACTCGCCACCTGGCGCTTGCCTAGGGAAAGGTGTGTCGAGAATACTGATCGTTTATCAGCTATCATGTTTTCGCAGTTGAGTCTATTGAAATGAATGCTGGGTCACGAGGTCAGTATCAAAAGATATTTTTTATAATGAATCCGAACGCCATTCATTTTCAATTTAGTCCTCCGTTGACATTTCCGTGCTGGCATTTGGCGTTATTTTGTGGCATGCAATTACGTTTGGCAAAATGATTAATGATTATGCTTATCTTTGGGGAGTGGCAATATTCTGCCTACCGAAGTTGCATTCATTCGATTTTCGGTAGACCGGGACGAACGCAGCGCTAAGTTATTCCAGCATGTGTGGTTGTGGCAATTCGAAAGACCTTTCTCGAACCAAATAATCAATATGATGGGTTATCATTAAAATTTTTTCAAGATACTCTGCATGTTGCGGTTGTGATTGTTCACATGTCGTGCCATAAGTGAAATAAAGTATGTTTCGGTTAACACCATGGTTTAGCACAAGTGCGCTTTTTTTTTTTATTTACGCAATTCTGCCATTCAAGTTCCGATTAATGCTCGGCCACATACTTTTTCACATAATGCGCTGGTGGTTCAAGTCTGGAAGAGCGCGAGCTCGTTTTCCAGTCAACAGTCACCTTCTCTCCTGATTACCGGCATGCTCGTGGAGTTCAGTTTTCTTCATATTCCTTGTAGATTAGGTTACCTTTCTGACAAGTGGACGCCCGCTGAGAGTTGAGTAGCGGAACTGACAAGATTTTTAAGCGGAACTGCGCGCAGGTTTTAGTTTAAATGTTGCGGCCCGAGTTCGATTACGGCTGCTGGCCGCTTGCTTTGACGCATACACGGGTGGGTGGAGACTCGAAGAGCGCGAGCTCGCTATCCTGCCACCCCCATTCCGTTTATTATATTCGTTGAGTTGAAATCCTCAGTTGGCTGGCTATGACACTGCATTTCTAATCGGTTAAATACAAATATCACTCAGGTCGCAAGCTTGCAACCTAAAACTATAGAGCGAGTTTTCTCAAAAATAATTTAAGTACTGATATCTCTTTTTATTCTCTAGCATTGAAAACCGACTTAAGTCATTAAAACAGTAACGACAGATGAATTGCGTACAAAAGTTAGCAATCAATATGTTTAACAACAAAATTAGCATAACAGCAAATGAGTTAATTAAATAAACTAAAGTAAAGCGGTACAGTAATGTTATTGATAAAAATCCGCAGAGTGTAAAACTGAATATGTAACTTATCCATTCTTCACTTTGCTTACGACGCGCATTTCAACTAGTTTCCGTGAATGACACAAAATAGTGATAAGGGCTTGATGCTGATCATTACTGATCGAAAGTGCAGTTTCGCATCGTTAAAGAGTTTACGACGTCTAGCGTGAAAATCCCCGTGTCAGGATTCGAATTTGACCAATGAAAACTGAACGTTCACTTAATAGAACACAAAAGTGAAATAATATTTAGATCATTGCTAGAAGCTTAGAACAGTAAGTTATGCTTCCACAATTTCATCCTCAGAGCATTCTTCGGCCATCGAAAACTGGAGCATGCGTGATGTGGCTCGCAATCGTGAAATATGCCGACTAACGACATTATCTGCAGAAGGCTTGGGTTTGCTAGCTATTGATTTTTTCGCTGCTTGCGGTACAGCAATTTCATCAGCTTCGTCGAAGATATCTGTAGGCAGAAAATAGAGTTAACTCAAAGCCGGCCAAAACTCTGAAACTACTGTAGTAAAAATAAGGATTTCATAAATGATAAACAGCTTACACCGGCAAGTTGGTCGAGCGGTAACGCGTTCGTCTCTGGAGCGGGAGGTCTGAGGTTCAAATCTCAGGCCGGTCAAATCGGACACAGCGTTGCCAACAGCTCGCCCCGCTAAACTCGTTACACCCTTCGACGTATAACAGCAAGTATAACGAAAGGTTTGATAATCAACTTACAAATTTGGATCAACATTTCGAGGGATGCATGCATGCTGTGAGATGTGCATGCGTGTATGCAGCGGTGCATGATGTACGTTAAACAAAATTTAAGCGAAAATATACCAGTTACACAATGGCATCCGAAAAAACGTTACATGCCACTTGAACAGCGTATGCCAAAAGCAGGTCTTTGTATAACCACCTTAATGGAATACTATCATCAACAAACGCTTACTGGATTGTAATCTTTGAAGAGTTGCCTGCATTAGATCGGCCCGGAACGAATACTGCTTGGGCTCATAAATTTTTTTGGCGACGAATTTCTTTGTAGCCTTGGACCAATGCACAACCCAACGTTTCGCGCTTTTGGCAGTCGTCGCTTGATTGCGTCCAATATTAAAATTATTGTCCATGACTGCAAGCATACTCCTTGCTTTCATGCCTTTGTATGAAAACGATAATCGTTTAGGCATGTATTTTAGCATGACGTTGTGGGCAGCTTCAAGGTTCCCTGTATGGCAGAACGCAGTAATCTAAAAATAAAGGTATGCCATCAAAATAAACACAGAGGTAAGCATTTCTCAGTTTATTAAATCAATTCAGTTAATAATGGGAAATTAACTGGTCCGCCGCCTGCAGCACCGTACTGATTTTAAACGTCTAGTTTTCTCTCATCCTCGCCCTGAATCGTAATTGCTCGAAAATGAGCTTGCTTGCGTGCTTCTGCCATTAAAATTTTTGATGCGTTATTTTCCTATGCGTTTTGTATAGGCGGTATTTTCAGGTGCCCAGCTGTGACAGAAAACAGCAAACCAAAAGTGAAGTTTCAAAAGCAACGTCTCTACATGCATTTGATTTGGACGATGTAGGTTACCTGGTTAAGAGTTTTGAGGAACTGTCTTTGTAAAACAATTTTTCGCAATTCTTCATATGCAGGGGAATCATGGACAAGCCATTCTCGATCCTTTTTCTCTTCACTGGTGTACGGCTCATGAGCACAATGTTTATACTCTGAAGCACCACCCCATTCATGAATGTCAACAATGTGCCATAAGATTGATTTCCAACGCTCCTAAAATTCGCGACATTAATAAGTTATATGATTTTAATAATAAGTCAATGATGATGTTTTTGACGTTTGCAGGCCAGAGTTTTTAATGTTTAATCGTTTTGCGTACCTACTTCTGGCCTCAAGGCTACCAGCCCGGAAGCCTATAGGGAAGAGCCATCAGAACGGCGACTACTTAAAACAAGCAATGCGAAAAAGTTGTCTTCCCACAGGATTCGAACCAGCAGCCTTTGGATTAAAAATTAGAACTTTGGCCTGCAAACGTCAAAAACATCATAAATGACTCATTATTAAAATTATACAACAAGCAAGTTGCTGGGTTTTAATAGCTAAATTAAGCATGCGAGGAGACGTCTTCTCTAGCTTAAGTGGTACAGCAGTGGATCGGTAATCCAAAGGCTGCAGGTTCGAATCCTGCGGGAAGACAACTTTTTCGCATTGCTTGTTTTAAGTAGTCGCCGTTCTGGTGGCTCTTTGCTATAGGCTTCCGGGCTGGTAGCCTTTAGGCCAGAAGCACGCAAACCGATTAAACATTAATAAGTTATCCCAAATTTGTACAATTACATTTTCTGTGTAGTTGATTTGCTATCAACAGCTAAAAGGCAATAGCAACTGTTTTTTTCCTTGGACAAAGCCACATCTGCTGCATGGTCCAGCGGTTACTGCAAGAACATTTAGAAAGACCGACTCAAGTCGCAAGAGATTGAATGGCACATTCAAAAATTCATGTTTATTAGACATCATATTTGGCACGGGCTAGTAAGACGGTACCCTCACTTGAATAGTTTGCATGGTATGCCAAAGAACAAAATCAAAACGTGACGGTGCAAGACATAATACAGGGTGTCCATAAAGTCCGTGTGCACTTTGCACTTCAAGTGCACTTAAAGTGCACACGAACTTTATGGACACCCTGTATTTTAACTAAACGAATACCTGCAGCTCAGTGACACTGCCATTGCAATGTTGCGCACTCCACCAAAGATGGTTGTGGATTGATTGCGCCCATGCACCCAAATCTTCGCATCCCTTCGTTTGACTTGCAGCTCTTAGTCTTTTCTTCAGTGACTTTGCGATGTGCCACAAGTCAAATTGGTGGTTTATTTGTGGATACTTTTTTTTCATTGTTGCTGTTATTTGAGGATGCCGGTCTGTGGCCAATTCGCGTACTTGTAAATCTGAATCCTAAAATAATTAACAATAAAATGTGATAACTTATCTCTTCATATCGAAATAAATGCGGTAAATAGCGAACAAATACAAGGTTAAGAGTGACTCTTGTACTGCAACATGAAAACATGCTTTTAAAAGAGTGGTTACGTTTACCTCGCCATTTATTAACATAATGATGGATGTGACGAATGGGCAGGTCCTATATGACAAAACGCCAGAAAAATGCGACTCTGCAGCTTGAAATCTAACGTAGAATTTCTATGCGTCTATGCTAGATAAAATGCTCCCAAAAAACTGAAGTTTTGTGTGCCTAGACTCCTGGACAAACTCGGATGAGTACATGGAATCCCACACATTCTATGCCAGAGGCAGTATATATTTTATATAACGCATATTGTAAACTCAACGCATAACTAATATTAACGGTAAGTGCAAACCTGCTTAGTTGACTTTTGTGCATGCTTTAATTAGCAATTGACATAATTGCTTTCCTGTTAAAATCAGTATAATACGAATACACTTACTTTCATATCTTGTAGGCACCGAATCAGACCGTCTTTCTCCATACTGTAACTATTTTTGGATTCGCTAACTCTGACAACATTACTCGTCAGAATCAATCCAGTGGCCGTATCCATCAGTGAATAGTTACAGTATGTTGCAGAATGTCCAGGGCTGTCGCATCTCCCATTCCCAGCCAACACTAAATTTGCTCTCTTACTATACTCTGAAACAACATGAAACAAATTGACATTAATCTGTCTCCAGCCAACACTAATTAAGCTGTTTTAGCATACACCGAAACAACATAACACCATTAAGAAAATTAACACATACTGGTACAACCAAATAATAATTGCACAAAATGATAATCAAAGGTAGATCTTTGATAAAAATTGACAAGTTATTAAAGTTTTTGGTAAAAGTGAAGTAGATTTCAGCTAGTACAGGGACAAAACAATCACAGCAGGGCTCATCGCAATGGTATGCTATAGCCTATAGAAAATAATCACCAAATTAGTATTCGCAATACCTGCATATAGTTCTTGTTGATGAACCTTGTACATGGAATTAATTGTAGGAAACAGAAGTTTATTTTGAACTCTGTAAAATGTTTTTTCTGAAAATAAGTGTAAGCTGCATGCTTTAGCAATCTCAGCAATGGTATGAAAAGTGTTGCCAGAAAATAAAGTTGCAGCCACCACAACAACATTTCCTTTAGGAGTATTATTTACCATTGGTTGCGACCTCCATACATGTGTATGGCTATTGCAGCATGTTGTGGTAATGCAAAGCATTGATCCGTTGAAAAACTTCTTCAATGAGGCAATTGGAGAATTGCAAAAAGGATCAAACAAGCACTTTGTGAAAAGCTGTTTTAGTTGGTCAGTAAAAACTAAACACATTTCACTATCCTGGGTATTGCAATGTTGAGTTGGAATATCTTCATCTTCAGAGCTAATATTTTCACTCTCTGAACTGCTATTGGAAAGAATATACGATGAACTGATACCAGATTTCACAGAATCATTGAGATTGCTTGATAACTGACCAGGAGTAGTTTGTAAGTTCACATTGTGAGTAAGATGAGGCCTGACTGGTGTGGATGTTCCATTGTTACAAACAAACGTAGAAATTTCAAATGCGGATGTTTGCGTTGAGGCATCAGCAGTGAGACATGCATCAGTCTGAACGCCAACAGATACATGCCGTAGAATTTCTTCAACAGGATTGGTATTATCGCTGTGAACCGGTATTGCACTGGTATCACTGCTTTTACTTCGTTTGCTGGCAGTCAGTTCTTTTTCCACTTCAGCATGGATCTAAAAAATTGTTATTCTCAGCCTGGGTCACTTTACAGTTTTGTTATCCCTGGTTATGGTTTGGTGTTATATATACTGTATAGCAATTCTTTATTTTAGAATTCCAATGTGTTTCAACCTCAAAGACGAAATGGTGTGATAATCAAATGAACATTACTTGGAAATATAAATGTTCTTAAGTAATGCAGTTCTTAGCAGCTGGTAGCCCCAATACCACATAATAGCCAAAGTATCAGTGTCACTTACTGTATAAGCACTAATTGCATATAGGCAAGGATACCATTAAAACAGAATTACAAAAAATGCAATACATGGAATGTATCAGCTACCTGTATGTAACAATAAATATGATGATATTGTTAAGTACAATAAAAAATCTACTGATAGAGAGAAGTTCTGAATAATTTCACAGTTTTATTTGCAATTTACCGTACCTCTTGAAGTTCTTTGTTTGCACTTCTTCGCTTCAGTCGATCTCCTCGCTCTTTATTTTGAGTACCGGTATTTGTTACAGACAAACCAGAAGTACTGGGAATGTCAGTGTTGTTGGTGTTATATGTACTGAAGTCAAAAATTGTAGGTACAGCATCTTCTTTTAGTCGGTGCATGGGTTTTGTACCCAACAGTTTAGCTCTTAAATCCCTTTCATAGCAGTCCGGTTCAAAGTGTGCACTGCAAATCCTTGAATGTTTGCTAATTGGAGGATTTTTTAGCTTTGTATTCGCAATCCATCTTTTTAACAAAATTGTCCTGTCTAGGGGCAATCGATGGATGTAAACGCTTTTGTTATTCTGAGTGTTATGACACCCAGGTGCCATGCAAGATTTTCCCATGGTTATTACACTCGTAGCTCTGATATCAGCACTAAAGGTTTTCGACTGGCAGTGTATTATGAATGCAGACTTAAAATAACTATCAATATTACTGTATGATATGCTGTTACAAAATGAAAGTAACTTTGAGCAGCACAATTAAATCCACTAGTCTAAAATGCTTTAGTTCTCTATGACGCTGGTGGCAATCTATTGTCTGTTGTGCCATTAGCCAGCAACCAAAAGCCATGCATTTCAATCTATAACAGTATAGGCACTGGCATTGATTTCAGGAGGCAAGGGGGCAGTGCCGCCTTGGGTCTGACACTGAAGGAGTTGAAATGTCTGGCCCCCTCGGTTTTTTGGCAAACAATGCCCACTTGGCACTCAAGGCAAATACGTGTTTTCGATCGGAAGCCCCAAAATTTAGATTTAATAAAATTACTTCAGAAAACCAACATGCAAACAAGAAATCTGAAGGACTTAGATTGTACCAGAATGCAGCAAAGACCTGTTTTGTTTTGTTTTTGGTCTACACCTGAAATTGGGTCAAATTTCCGCAATGCCCAACTGGAATAGAAGCAGTTTGTGGCAAAGACCTTTTTTTTGGGCCTTCACCTAAATATGGAAAAATTTCGAAACGAAATAAAATTATTAAGTTTGGCCAAACTTTGCAAAAAATTTTCGCCCCAAAAAACCAATGCTTTATGAGTATAGGTACCACTAACTACTACCCATTTAGGCTAGCAATATCACCTGATCAGTAATAACTGCCAGTACCTGCTTGATCGCTGTTTTCAGTCACCAACTGGCAACAGCACAGTGAACTGCTTTCTTATTATGACATGTTGCAAAAATGGGTCGGTAGGAAACTTTTTTGTAAAATTTCAGGGTTGGAAATATCAATTAGTAATCAATAATACTAATAGATACTACATTCTTTGCTTTTCTGTAATCAAATATCGCAGACTCTTTGTTTTCAATTTTTTCTATCGATTATCATCTTTTCTATGCTTTTTGCTTACATTTTGCCAATTGGTAGAATCTTTATACTTTCCTTTTGCTCTTGCTGAGTCTGCATAATTTTACATTGTTTAATGCTTGGAAGTGTCTACTGCACCGTCCCAGTTTCAGACATCAAATCGCTGGTGGACGGGATTGCGTTTTTCGCATTGATTCGATTTAAATACAGCAGTTTGACGCATCGTATGCGAAGCCCTGATGACGTAGCAGTTAGTACGCTTGACTACCACGCAGAGGGTTGGGATATTGATTCCCGCAGGACACGCTTTTTGAGAATAGCGCTAGAGAGCTATTTCACTTCAAAGTCCGTTTTTTTTTCTAATATCTTATTATTAGAGTTAGGGTTGGGGCAGCGATGCCAGCCTGGGAGAGAGTAAATTGATCAGCAAAAGAAAACAACCGCCGCTGCCGGTGCAGCAGCGATTAGATGTTGGAAACCGGGCCGGTGCAGCAGACACTGCCTTAATGTTTCATTTATTTCAGGCAGTGGCTATTTTGCCTCTAGAGGCAAAATAGCTCCATGTTATTTTGGCATTTGGAGGCAAAATAGTCCTAACTTCTATTTTGCCGCAAGTGCCAAAATAGCCCTAAGCCTAATGCTAACCCAAACCCTAACCCCAACCCAAACTCTAACCCTAATCTTAACCCTAATCCCAACCCTAGCCCTAACCCTAACCTTAACCCAAACAGAGGAAAAACACTATTTTGCCTCTAGAGGCAAAATAGCTGTAGTGCTCTAAATAACTATCCTATATATAAGTGTATTTATTTTATCCTTTATCTTACCGTAATTAAGTTTTTCCACTCACACGTTTATTTAATGATCAATTCAGCAAGAATTTTAGAGCATCTTAATAAAAAACAGAAAACAATTTTGGCATCGATAACTAGTCTTTGGTCAATGCTTTTTGTTTCTGATATTGATATTGACAACTCTTAGCTTTTAGTGCAAATTATCAATATCGATTTGTCTTTGCTTTTATTAAACAACATAAACTCCGAACTTCCAACCCTCTAAAATTTTCAAAAATTGTTTTGAAATCTTTCATACACAATAATAAACTCATCTAATCCTATACTCCTATAGCAAGCTATTTTTGTGCTGTAGTGACTACTTTATTGCACAATCTATGGTATTGGTGCCAGTACATCAAACCAGTTCACTTTTAACCGATCAGTTCATACTGTAGTTGTTGAGTGGATAGCCTGCTACAAAAATGGTAGACTCGGGTTCGATTTCTGGTAGGCTTGAACCAAAAACTATAAAAATTGGTATTCACAGCTTTTTTCTTTGATGTTCAGCAATTAATGGAACGGTGTGAAGCTTCAGCCATGTGTGGTGGATGGGCAGGAGGTAGCTTGACTCGAAGACTAAAAGATTCCTTCCCTGTCTCGTGACCAAGGCAACTCGGTGAATAAAATGCAAATATTATTATCGTATCGATAGCCATGCAGTCTTAGTTGCTTACTTAGCAGCACCGATAGCAGTATCTTACCACTGAACCAGTACACCTCTGCTACCTACCGCACTTATTTGTCATCTGTGAATCAGGCTATGGACAACAGCTCGGTGGGCTACTTTCTGACTATGACAATTTATGATATAAAGAGGCCTAATTGTAACCACGGCAGAGTATAGATCTATTAGCCTATTGACCACCCGTATCACTGTGGAGCTGCAAACTATTTAAACCACTGGTTGACTAATACTGAGTAGCCTAATAGCCTAGACCAAACATTGACCAATGGCAATGGTAACCGATTTATATCTCTGCGTTATACGGCTAAACTGCACAAGTAACTCTTCCTTGTCTCTTTTTGTTCACAGGCTGGCCTAATTTTCTCCAAATATCGCAAAAAAGACTACTGAAAGCGAACTGGCAGAGCTGGTGCTATTCTAAACCTGTACAAAACTATCTGAGCTCAAGCTTCCCCATTTGTCCAAGCACGTCACGCAACGCTCAGCCAATCAGAAGCGTTTCCGCTCGGTTGGTTTTTCTCTGTTTTCTCGCGACTGACAGCACCTTTCAAAACCGAATTTTTTTTAGTGTGTTGCTAATTAATAGCCCCGTAGTGCAAAAAAGCATCTATTTTCGCTTCAGTTGGCCTTTAAGAAAAGAGCTTTTTTTTTAATTTTAAGATATTTTTTCCTAAATATTGGCAAAACTGCGGCTTTCAGGCACTCTATATGTCAAATGGATTTATTGCTTAAATGCTTGCTTTCGATTATAGCACGTAGCTATGTATCGTGATGTGATATTGTCCTACATTCCCGCTTCTATTCATCATGCGCATAGGGTCGCAAGGGCAAGGGGCATTGTATGTCCGTATCATGGTTCGTTTGGCGTAGCCAGGAGCCTGCAAGTCGGAGGTCGCGTGGAGGTGAACTAATCAGGGTGTCGAACCAAACCTGAACCCGAACCGTAAACCCGAATGAACGGTTTCGTTTTGGTGAACCCGAACCGAACCTGAACCAGCAAAATTTTACTTCAGTGAACCTGAACCCTCAAAATTGTGCTCAAGTGAACCCAAACCGAACCTGAGCCCCTAACAAAAGTAAGAATATATTTTTCCATATCCGGATGCCGCTGGCGCTGGTACACGCACAATATAAGAGGAGTGGTGATCATCAACAGGATCAGCAATTTCTCCTTTTTTTTTCTGGACGAAACGAGTAACGACAGTTAAATTTTAAGTCAATGAACTCGAACCGAACCTGAACCAGTAATATTTTACTTGAGTGAACCTGAACCAAACCTGAACCTCGAAAATGGTGCTCAAGTGAACCCGAACCAAACCTGAACCGCTAAAATATTTTGAGCAGGAGCTAAACCTGAACCCGAACCGTTATTTGAAACGATTCGACACCCTGGAACTAATGTCACAGAAAGTTTCGATACTGGTATCCGGAGCGATAACAGATATGAAACCCTTTGTTTTTATTAGCGCCTGTTCACTTTGATATGCCAGTATAATAAACTTTGGTGATAAACTTGCCTGTATAATAAACTTGAGCTTTGATTTTTTTTTTTTTTTTTCTTTCTGGAATTGGTTTACTGTTGCTATTACTATTGGATGTTGGATAATTTTGCTATACGTCTTTAAATAGTTGGTGAGCGTAAGACTTACAGCGAAATTAAATGGAGTCTTTGAAAGTTATTACTTTTTATGCAGTGCATCATTAGTTCAGAACTTTATTAGTTATATGTTAGGGTTGCCGTACGTCAGAAATTTTCATGACATGTCCGTAATTTTAGTGGAAAAATTTGTAGCAGCACTATTCACGCTTGTGATTGTAGGCCTATATAGCTCTTCATTGTAATTGTTTTACTCTTGTGATGTCATAGTGCCTTTACTCGGTATCTTAACTGACATGTTTTTAACCTTCATTAACTTCAGTCTTAGGCCGTGTTTACATTCTCGCGTTGCGTTCCGTTCCGTTGCAGCGCAACACGTCAACGCTTGCGCTTGTGAGGTTTACATTCTCGCGTTGCATTACGTTCGTTGTTGTTGGTTACCAACAAAGCTAATTCAGTGAAAAAAGTTTGAATCGGTGATAATTAATAAGCAATGGATGTTTAATTCTAGTTCGTATTGATAGTTGCTCATTGCATTGCTGAGAACTGCAGTTGAAATGCATTTGCTATTGCAAGGCCAAGCAAACTAGTCAAATAAATAGTCATTTTATCTAAGGTACGCTGAGCTTCGTTGAAAAATCTGTAATGGTCAACAGTGCTGCAGCACCAGTAGATTAGTAGTAGAAGTAGCCGTAAATTTCAAAATCAAATTAAATAAATTCTAAGATCAGCCAATTAGATAAGAAGTTCATATTAATTCCAACAACATAGCCTACAATAAACAATTAAGTTATTGACTAGGCTATTGAGACCCAAGACAAAATTAATCATTTTTCGGAAACTGGAAAAGACAGCCAATAATATTGCCCAAACACTTCAACAGTTTGTTAGCAACTTAAGTAAAGACTGCTAGGCTTACAAATGCTGGTGCCATGAACAGTGCAAGCTGGAACAAGAGAGAGACCGATTGGTTTGGCTATACCATTAAATAGGCTAGACTAATCTGCTAATAGATTTGCTAATCTTCAATATTTTTGCCTTCCTGATGTATTTTCTATTCTTGAAAAGAGCCTAGCCTGTCTTGTTTTGTTACTAATTCTTCTATTGATCATTGTGTAGACTATCCTTTTTTCTTTTCAATAGCCGATGAAAAGCAAACTAACATTCCACAAACACCTAATCGACTGTTCTAACAGCTACTTTAGATTTACATTAATAGCTCACTGCTCTGCTCTCCACGAGGTCGTGCGTAAATGATATCAATTTTCTCGAATTGCTGTGTTTAAGAATGATCAACTTTTTTTTTTTGACCAATCACGACCAAGAACTGCTCTGACGTACACGCGTCGCAATGCAACATTATGAAATCCAATTTCATCAGCAAGCGTGGTCGTTATACGTCACAGCCTCTGGGTTAACGCTTTTGCAAGAATGTAAACCCTTTTTGTAAGTTTTATTTTCTTCAAAACTGCGCGCGAAAGGCAACGCAACGCAACGCGAGAATCTAAACCCGCCTTTAGAGTAGTAAACTTACTGATCAAGTGAAAAGCGAGTTTCTACAAATTAGAGTCAGGGAGAAAAGCTGAAAAGTGTCTAAATGTCAGGAATTTTGACCTTCGAAATGAAATTTACTCTCGGAAATGTGATCTCCAAAAATAAGATCTTCACCGCGTATTCTGAGTAAAATCGGGGCGGTGCAATAGCACCTAAAATTTAGTCTCGGAAAAGTGTTTTCGAAAAAAAGGTCTTCACCCGTTTTGTGGACTAAAGGCTATAGCATTTTGATCGATGTGAATGTCAGGAATTCTGTCAACTTGAATACGGTAAATCTATTGCTATACCAATAATCTATGCCAATAAGAACTGCAGCAATGATTGCAAAATTTTAGATTTTGATATAGAACTGTAGTGTAGAATATAAAAATGTCTTTCAAAGATAAACCAATGGCTGCTAAGTTTCGAAAGATTGAAAGCTTTTTCAACAAACCTGCAGTAGAAGCTACAAATGCTAGCAATTCCAGATCAGCAGCAGCCAACGTGAAAAGCGCAGCGATAATAGAGCGAGCCTTGCAAGTGCGGGATCAAACGAGCGCTGAAAGCGAACAAAATGATTTGGGTGAGGAAGAGAATGAGGCCGAGGATCATGATACTCAAAAAAACCAAACTGATGTTGAAGAAGATGAAAGTGAAGATGCTAACTGCGCAAGAGAAAGTGATTTCTCTCAGTCTAGTTTTTCAATGTATCGGGAATTCAGGATGAATATTGGATCAATAGTGCTGAAAGCAGGAGGTAGTAGAGTATTGTCAACATACACGAAGAAACTTCCTGGTTCAAGAAAAAGACTAATGGCAAAATTTGGCAAGAACTTTGAAAGGGGGGTCTGGGGGGCTTTGCCCCCAAGACGCTAGGTTACCTTTAGGAATTTGCCCCCCCTAACGCAAAAGCTTAAAAGAGGCACTGATGTGTATAATATCTGGAAAATGAATTTTTGGGGAAATGTATTTTCGGCCAAATGTACATTCTAGCAAGTGTAAATTCTGGCAAATAAGTTTTCGGGGAAATGTATTTTCGGCCAAATGTAAATTCTGGCAAATAAGTTTTCGGGGAAATGTAATTTCGGCCAAATGTACATTCTGGTAGGTGTAAATTCTGGAAAATAAATTTTCTGGGAAATGTAATTTCGGCCAAAGGTACATTTTGGCAAATATACATTCAGGGAAGTGTTAATTCTGGCAGATGTAATTTCAAACAAGTGTTCATTCAGGCAGATGTAATTTCAGACAAGTGTTCATTCTGGCAAGTATGATTTCTGAAAAATGTTAATTCTGGAAAAAGAACGTTTAGGGAATTGTTTTTCTGGCAAATGATTTTCGGGGAAATGTTTTTCTGCGATGTGTAAGGATACCCTCATATTTATTTAATAATATGGGCGTAATTACCACTGGAAGAAAAATTTTGGTGTGTTTTTAAGACTTTCCAGTATGGACACCGCCTAATATAACTCTTTATTTATGTAGGTGCAACCTCTAAATTATGTCACACTTTGCTTCTAATGCGTTGGGCTGTCGTGGGTGTAGACCACGGCTTTGGTGATTACATGCTGAGTTTTGCTGTTTATCTCGCTCGCAACATGTGATGACAATAATTTTTTTTCCTTTAAGTCGTGGTTATGGTTTTGCTGATGCTCGGTGCATTGAAGGTGATTTATATCTTATTGCATATTGTTATTTTGAAAGGTATTTTGTTTGTACTGCTGGTATACGTGATCTAAACAATGGTCGTAGTTTTAATGGGAAAAAACAAAACCACAATAGTCCTGTTACGAACGATGAGCTTAATGGTTGTGGGCAATCTGGCAGAGCAATAAATAAAATTTGACGCTACAAATTGTTTCGACAATTAGCTGTCTCAATTTGTTTTTTCTTTTTTAGTGAAGAGACACAATTACTGCACCAGTGTTATATTGCATCAAGCTTACGTAATCAAATATAGATACGTACTGTGTTAAATTTTTGTATGTGATTATTACTTTACTGATTCTATAGCGTCACTGGGGTTCGTCCTGCTCAGGTTGAATTACGTTGTGTAAATTCCACAAAAATCTAAAAGCAATTTCTACAAAAAAGGCATTAACAAAAATATCGTACCACACTCATACGAGATCGAACTCGAGCTAGCTTGCAGAACCAGAGTCTCATTGTTTATTTATGCATGATTTACTCCTGTAACTTCAGCCGATTCGACATCATGCTAAAACTCGCAATTCTTTCAAAAACACCTGCAGCATTACAGCAATACTTTGTGCCGGTTTTTGAAAATTGTAATTGCTTTGAAACCGTGACCAGAAACTCAACTAATCCAATATAGCGCAATTTGCCTGAATCTTGATTGTGACGACAAACAAACTTACAGTTAGTAGTAACAGGAAGCTGCTGGAGATTCTTGGCGTTAGTCGATTGGCTGACAATTGTGATGTTGGTGATTTGACTTTTAGTACTCTGCTTAACAACATCGCCGAATGCAAATATTTTGACATTCCTAATACTAAAATTCTCTCTAAAACAGCAAATGAAATAACCTTTCTTCATATAAACCTAAGATCCATAAACAACCAAGAAAACTTTGACAAATTTTATGAATTCCTAACCTTTTTACCACCCCTACCAGATACAATTTGTATATCAGAAACGCGGTTGAAGGGCGACCCGTTAATAAATATCCGCTTACCAAATTATACTTTTGTGGACGCCGATTCATTAACGAACGCGGGTGGGGTTGGTGTTTACGTCTCGTCTAAATTTCAATTTGAAGTGGAACCTACTCTTGAAAATAAAATTAATGGCTGCGAAAACTTGTGGTTAAACATATCGGATGACAAAGCAAGGAATAAATTTACAATAGGTGCCATTTACCGACATCCAGATTATAGCACTATTGAAAACTTTTCAGAGGCGTTAAGCAATTCTTTAAACTTATTAACTGAACGTAAAGGCATGTACTATTTGCTCGGAGATATAAATATAAATATTTTCTCCGATAAGAGGACACCTGTAACCGAAACGTATCTTGATTGCTTGACTAGTTGCGGTGCTATTCCTATTATTTCTACACCTAGTCGTGTAACTGGTGATTCCTTGACCATTATTGATCATATAATCACTAACGACTCATCCCATTTTATCGAACCTGGCGTAATTCGTTGCGATAGGAAACTGTCTGACCACTATATAATATTTTGTAACGTGTTAGGCTACCATTTTCAAAAACCAAAACAGATGCAAATCTTTACCAGAGATATATCAAATTTTAAAACTGAAACTTATTGCAATGATATGAACAAATTCGTCAACGAATTTTTTGAACATTTAGATGAACTAACAGTAGAAAACTTTGATAAATCTTTTGAAGCGTTTATGTCAGTAGTTCAAAAAGTTAACGATAAACATGCCCCTATTAAAGAAATGTCGAGCAAACTGCAAAAACTGCAGAGCAAGTCCTGGATCACCAAAGATATATTTAGCTCCATTTGTACAAAAAATTGTATAAATCTCATCACATCTTAGGTGACGAAACCAGAAAACGTGAATGTAAGGTATATGCGAATAAACTAACTAAAACCCTAGCAAAGAAAAACTTTTTTGCTGAAGAATTAGATAAAAACAAAAGAAACCCGCGAAAAACATGGGAGTTGTTACGCTCGCTTCTACCTGGAAAATCTTCTAAACATGCCAAATTACCACAAAATATTAGTCTTAATGGGAGCAAAATAACCGATCAGCAAACAATTCTGGAGAAGTTTAATGAGTTCTTTTCAACAATCGGTGAAAACTTAGTTAACGATTTGAATTCACGTGATGATAATAATGCTTACAAACAATTCATTCGCAATAAAATTAAATCATCCATCTTTTTGGAACCTCCTCGCGTTAATGAAGTTATGATTGTAATTAATTCGTTAAACTTTCATAAATCTCATGGCCACGATGATACGAGTATACCACCTTTTCTTCTTCAAGTAGCATCCAGTATTCTTGCTCCTGTGCTATGCTATTTTATTGATAATGCGTTTCAATTCGGAATATTTCCACAAAGCTTCAAAATAGCAAAAATAATACCAATATATAAAGCAGGTATAACAAACAGTTTGACAAATTACCGTCCTACATCCATTCTCACTTGTTTTTTCAAATCATTGAAAAATTGATTCATAAGCGTTTGATGAATTTCTTTCAAAAAAATTCAGTTCTTTGTGATACTCAGTACGGATTTCAAAGCAACCTATCTACTACTCATGCATTACTAGACGTATTAAATAGCACATGCGATCAAATTAATGCTGCAGATTATACTGGGTTAATCTTGTTAGACTTTAAAAAAGCCTTCGATACAGTGTATCATAAAATACTTTTAAGAAAGCTCGAACATTACGATATTCGCTGCCAAGCATTGAAGCTTTTAAATTCTTTCTTACATACTCGTCATCAATATGTTTCTTACCAAAATAAGCGTTCAGAAATCCTAATAAACCAATTTGGCCTGCCTCAAGGTAGCAATCTAGGCCCACTGTTATTTTTAATTTACATAAACGATTTACCCTCTGCAATAAATTCAGTACCTCGATTATTCACCGACGACACCTGTTTATTAATTCATTCTCCTAACACCTCCACACTAGCTAAAAACATCAATTTTGAATTAGCAAATGTACGAGAATGAACAGTGGCGAACAAAATTACTGTCAACCCTTGAAAAATCATTAGCTTTAATAATACCTCCCAAAATTACTACTTCCATCTCTGACATTCAACTCAACTTTAATAATTATTCAGTCACTCTAAAATATTCTGTAAAATGTTTAGGGATTACAATTGACTCAAGATTAAATTTCGATGTTCACATAAATACTTTGATTAGGAAAATAGCTAGATCTTTGGGTGTCATAACAAAGCTCAAGCAAATTTTACCGCGAAAAACTCTTCGCAGTTTATATTACACTATGATTTACCCATATCTTCTATATGGTATTACTATTTAGGAAAATACTTACAAACCCATTTAAAAAGACTAAAATCTCTCCAAAACAAAGCTGTCAAAATAATTGCTGGAGGACAATACCTAGATGATTCAACAGCATACTATAAGCAGCTGAACATCTTAAAGATTGAAGACCTCTACACTTTGGAAGTGGCTAAATTAATGCACAAATTTTCCTGGAAAAAAAAATACCCAACAGATTTTCCTCTTTTTTTTACTCCAATAAATGCGATACACGCAGGAACCACTCGTTTGGCATCCTCCAAATCTAAATCTCTACATTCCATTGTATCGAATTGTAAAAATGCAAAGATTCTTTAAATTTCAGGGAGTTAGCATGTGGAATTCCGTACCTCAGGACATAATATTATTGTCGTTTGACTCTTTCAAAATTCAATTTAAACAACACTTAATGTAGAGTTGGTTTGTGGCATAGAACTTGAGAATTGCCTTGATTAAAATGTTCATATCTTCGAAGCTTTTCGTCTGACACTTGTCAAGAAGAATCGTCAGAATGGAGAGCGCAGAAAAATGAGCGGCTATTTATAGAAAAAAGCCGAGCCGTCAATGACTGGAAAAGGACCAATGAGAAAGCGTCATTAGTGTACAATCTTTAAGCTGTATACGAATTCTTTTTGTCGGCAGAGAGCGGGGTTAGAAGTTTTGATGAAAGTGGCTTCAAGAGCAGATAGATGAAAACGTGAGCGGCCTTGGGCAAGAATAGAAAATCTGCTGTCATAATAATGTTGAGTGCAGGTAGGATTTTGTAAAAGATGAAGTCCAATGGCTAAATCAGAAGCAAGAGACTGGGTTTTAGTCTGGGTGGAAGATTTGCACCGACGAGCAGGAAGTAAGCGTTTTTGGAAAGAAGAGCAAGAACGAATAGACTTGGAGACATGCTGTTTGATTCTGTCCTGCAGCCTCTGGGAAGTACGGCCTACATACCGACTGTCGCAGTGGCATGAGAATTGATAAATCACGTTGCTTTTCTGTAAAGCAGGTAGTACATCCTTGTTGGTCGCGGGGAGAAGCTCGTAGGTAGAGTAAACAACACGTGGTTCCACAGCGGAAAAGCACTGTTAGACAGCAGATTTAACTTGCTTTTCAAACCGGGTAGAAACAGAACCAAGCCATGGGAGACGTAAATAGACGGGACATTTTTCGGGTCCAAATTTGGGCAGAGCGTGAAATAGCTTCATCTTCATCATCTTCATAACTATAAAGGACTTGATAACGAGCTCAGGGTATCCATTAGTCAGTAGAATGAACTTGATTTTGTCTAGTTCCGATGGCAATTTTTCAGGAGAACAGATCGCAAGAGCCCGGTGAGATAATGTCAGGATTAGGTTAGTTTCGCGTTTCCGAGGACTGAAGGAATTCCAGCGTAGATATTGACCGGTGAATGTGGGTTTCTGATAGATGGAAGTAATGAACTTGGAAGGGGATTTTTCAACAAGAACATCCAGAAATGGGAGAGCCAGGTTGGATTCTTTTTTGAAAGTAAAGCAGAGAAAAGGGTGAAGCGAGTTGAGGCTGTCTAAGAAAAGATCGCATTCATCTTCTTTGCTGAATACTACGAAGGTATCATCCATATAGTGGTAATATATCTCCGGTTTCGAAGTTGTCTGAAAAAGTTTAGATTCGTAGTAGCCAACAAAAATATTGGCAAGGGCTGGTCCAAGAGGTGATCCCATGGCGACTCCGTCGATTTGGCGATGCATGATGTCATTGAAACTAAATTCAACAGAAGAAGTAGCCATCTCCATAAGTTCGACGAAGATTTGCCGTGGAAAAGGTGCAGGAGAGTGTTCCGAACTATAGAGTGCGTCAGCACAGATTTGAATAATCTCCGCTAGAGGGACATTAGTAAATAAACTCGAAATGTCGAAAGAGCAGAGAAAGACGGAAGAAAGGTTATTCTACAAGTGAGCGAGCTAGTGTCAACAGCTAATGTTTTCAAGCGGCGTAGCGACTTACTCGGCGGTAGCTAGAGGAAGCGTCAAAGCCTATTCTCGGCCTAACTGCCTTAACATTAAGTCTAAGGTACCCCTGAAAAGAGAAGATATATGTCAGCTTATCGAAAAAGATGGTTTTTCACTTAAAAAAGTAGTTGGGATAGCCGAGCTTAAAGGTTCTTCAATGGACATTGCTTGCCAGACAAGACAAAATGCTTTGGAATTATACGAAAAGTTAAGAATGCACGAGAAAATTGGTATTACAAGACTCTACGAAAGTGACAAAACCTATGTAGCATTAGGCTGGGTTCCTATACCTTTCCCATATTTACTTATTCAGCAACGACTCGAAAAAGATTACGGAAAAGTTCTGAAGATTTTGCACAAGAAAGACAAAAATGGCTTGCTAACTGGAACTAGAATTATTACAATGAATACTTCAGACCTAGAAAAAAATCCAATACCGAGTTATCTATTTGTAGAAGGCTATGAGTTTCTAGCCACATACAATGGACAGGTTGCCACTTGCAGATACTGCGGACAGCCAAATCACAAACTACTGGATTGTCAACAACGTCTGCAAGACTACCCAGAACCAGAAAAGGCTTCTATCGGATCTCGAAAAGTTATCCAGCATCCTTCAACCCATACTCAAGTCGAAGAAGCTAGAGTAAAAGAATCACTGGTGAAGCCAAAAACCCCCCAAGGAGAAGACTTGCAAACTAATGATACTTATGATGACAATAATGATATCGATATCTTTAATGCAAGAAAAAGAGAAAGAGAAGAAAATTCACCGGAGTTACCGAAAAGTAAGATAATTAATTTGTCCGAAAAAATACTCAAAATGCAGAGTGCCTGCATGCAATTCTACTGTGCATTTTTCAAAAAAAAAAATCTAAGACTATCTTTTGTTGGGCTTGCTCAGCTTCGTTTTGTTTGACAACAACTTGTTGCGCAAACGAGCTTTTTTTGATGCCAAAAGATACTTTGCTTGGCAGCTGTCCAGCGTGCAACAAAAACATGCAAAAACTACCTTGCTGTAATAAGTACAGCGTAGAAACATTGACAGAGCAAAACACGTATCAGTGCTTAAACTGCGACAAATGTTCAACTTTATGTCCTTGCAACACTATTAACCCTATCCCAAAATCTTCTATGAGCAAGGCTTACATGAACAACACGTGTGACTATAAAATTATTCATTGTACATGCGGAAAAATTGTGTATGAGCGGATAACACCAGATAACAAATTCAAATGTATTTGCGGCTATGAGTACGAATGGGATATAGAAATTGGAGTGAAAATTTAGTTTATAATTAAGTTTTCTGTGAATTATTGGATTGCTATTGTTCAATTTGTTTTTGTCTTGTGCTATTTCATGGCGTGTAAACTGGCAACGTTCAATGTAGCAGGGTTGAACAATACTAGTAAATGAAAAAAAGTCTTTAACTACTTAAAGCAAAAACAATTTCATCTAATTTTTTTGCAAGAAACGCATTCCACTTCTGGCATAGAAAAGTCATGGGGATACGATTGGCATGGTGAAATATTCTGGTCGCATGGTAACTCCAAAAGTAGGGGAGTGGCGATTTGTATTTCGGGTAAAACCGGCTACAAAATTGATAATACTTTATGTGATACCAATGGCAAGTATATTGCAATTAATGCATCCGTTAACGAGATTGATCTAACTCTTGTAAGCATGTATGGGCCTAGTAAAGATGATCCTGCCTTCTATGACAAATTTTTTGAGAATCTCAACAGTTTTGCTAAAGGTGAAATCATAATTTGTGGAGATCTAAATTTGATATTTGAAAATACAATGGATAAAAAGGGAGGGCCTCCACACGCCAATGTTAGATGTAGAGAAACTGTGATGGATAACATGACACAATTAGGTTTAAAAGATGTTTTTCGAATCAAAAATCCAAAATTGGAAAAATTTACGCAAATTCAACATCGGCCATTTACTGCTACTAGAATCGACCATATTCTAATTGCCGATGTGTTGCTTAACAACACCACTGCTTGCGATATTCTGCCTGGCATTCTTTCGGACCATAATCTGGTATGGGTTGAAATTTCTATTGCGGCAACGCCAAGGGGAAAAGGATATTGGAAATTTAGCAACAATCTTTTAGCAAACATTGATTATGTGGAACAACTTAAACAATGTATTGTCGACTACAAAGAGATTAATGACAATGGTGAAGTTAATCCGCATGTAGTGTGGGAAACCCTTAAATGTGTTGTTCGAGGAGAATCGATTAAGTTTTCGGCAAGCCTTAAAAAAAAGAATAATTTAAAACAAAGTGATTTGGAGATAAAAATTGAGCGAATCAAAAAAAGGTCCTGAATGCAGCAACAGAAAAAGAACGAGAAGTTCTTTTCAGAGAACTTGCTGAACAAAAAGAAGAGCTTGATCAAATAGTTGCGGATAGAACAGCGGGTGCGATGGTTCGAAGCAGGACATTGTGGGCGGAAGCTGGTGAAAAAAATACCAGATAATTTCTGCGCTTAGAAAATCGACATGCGGGAAAAAAAGCAATTTCTCGCCTGGTTAACGATCAAAATCATACAATAACCGACCAAAAGGAATACTGAAAGAGATAAGTGACTTTTACAGAAATCTATACATGCAACCACTCAGAAAGTTCGATAAGCAAGCAGGCGCGTAGCCAGAAATTCGCAATGGGGGGGCTGATTGGGGGGTCTGGGAGCGGAGCCCCCAGCCGCCGGAGGCCAATGGGGGTCTGGGGGCTAAGCCCCCAGCTGCTGGAGGCTGGGGGTTTGGGGGCTAAGCCCCCAGCCGCCGGAGGCACGGGGGTGTGGGGGCGGAGCCCCCAGCGCTCGAAATTTTTGCATTTTTTTGCAAAAATAACTTCGTTTTAGGGCTATTTTGATTAAAAAATAATGATTTTAAAACGTGGCTTAGAAATTGACAGTACAAACAAGATTAAACTGGTAGCATAAATGGGCTATTTGGGAGGTGGCTAATGGTAAAATGTAGTTCTCTTGTTTAGGTGCTGTTAAATTATAAAATCGAATATTTCAATAAAACTCACTCGGAGTAATCTATTTCGTATACAGTTTATAGAGAAAATAATTGGGGGGGGGGGCTAATGAAAAGAGATTTGAGAGAAATGATTGGTAATTAACAAATACTGAATAGCCCCCCCTCCCCCTATTCCTTAGTTTATTGTATGTTTGTTGATGACACCTATGTTCAGCATTTTTACACTTGCGATCAAATTTGATTGCTTATTTCTTACCATTTATCAAAGGTTTCATTTATGTGTTAGTTTTATTTTTGACAAATTAGCCCCCCCCCCCTGAACATATGTTTCAAAAGATGTTTTAAATCACTATTTAGTCCACTCCAGTGCATAAAACAGTCTCAAAGTGCTAAAAATGTAGTGTTTTTCCCATTCTGCATTTTGGTGGACATGTCAATGGGGGGGAGCTATAGTCCCCCGGCCCCCCCTGGCTACGCTACTGGCCAAAAACGTGGTATTTTCCTAATTCTGCATTTTGGTCGGCAGTTCATTAGCCCCCCTCTAAATAAACGTTTCAAAATAATCTAATCCAGTGCAAAAGAGAGTCTTAGAAGTGCTAAAAACGTGGTATTTCCTTATTCTGCATTTTGGTCGGCAGGCCAATGGGGGGGCTATAGCCCCCCCCGCCCCCCCCCCCCCCCCCCCCCCCGGCTACGCTACTGTAAGCAAGCTATGATTGACGAACTTAAAAAAATAGATCTGCCGTTAGTTGACGGCGCGCAAAAAACTAATTGTGATAGAGCGATCTCGGAAAACGAATGCTTAATTGCTCTTCGAAGTTTTTCAAAAAACAAATCCCCCGGGCTTGATGGTTTGACTCCAGAATTTTATCTTTGCTTTTGGGATGAAATTAAATCGATGTTAATAAGGGCACTTAACTTTTCGTGGAAGGAAGGAGTTTTAACCAATTTACAGAGACAAGGAATAATCACAGTTTTACCTAAACTCAATAAAGACTACTTAAAAATAACCAATTATCGACCAATAACTCTACTAAACGTAGATTACAAAATCATTTCAAAGGTTATTAATACTCGGATGCAAAAAACCTTGTCCCAACTTATACATCCTGACCAAAATGGGTTTCAAAAAAACAGAAATATTAGTAATAATATTCGGCTAACTTTTGATGTAATTGATTATGTGAACCATCAAAATATTCCTGGGGCTATCTTATCTCTTGACATTCAGAAAGCATTTGATTCAATTGATTGGCTCTTTGTGAAAGGCATGCTTGAACTATACCAGTTTGGTGTGAATTTGATTAAATGGGTTGAAATTTTATATACCAGACCCGAATGCTATGCGATTAACAATGGTTATATCAGCGATATCATTAAAGTGAAAAGAGGAGTACGCCAGGGCGATCCGTTATCACCCACTCTTTTTGTATTAGCGATTGAATGGCTTGCAGAATCTTTAAGGCAAGGGTCATACCAGGGCATAAAGGAGAAGGATAAGGAAATTAAAGTATCACTATTTGCAGATGACACTTTGGTTTTCTTAGAGGGTAACAAAAATGCTTTTGATTTAGTATTTGACATTTTACACAAGTTTGGCGAACTATCAGGCTGCAAAATTAATGGGTCAAAATCCAAAGCCTTTTATGTAGGCAATCTTAGGGATTCTTCATATAAGTATCGCGGAAATAAAGGTTTAACTTGGCCTGTAGATACTGTTACTTATTTGGGCATCACAATCCCGGTGGGTAAAGAGAAAAAGAATATTTTTGAGTCAAACTTTGCTAATACTGTCAATAAAATAAGGTTGATCCTAAACGTTTGGAGTTCTAGAAGCTTGTCTCTGCTGGGTAAAATAACAATAATTAAAAGCTTGGTAGTTCCGATTCTAATCTACAAGGTTAGCCTTGTGCCATGTGAAATACCAAAGAAATTTATCCAAGAAGTCAATAAAACGATATTTCAGTTCATTTGGAGGTCAAAATTACCACTTGAACAGCAAGCCAAATGGTCCTCTGAACTGAAAGACCAAAACTTACAATGGAATTCCGTGTATCAATCGGTATACAACAGTACGATTGAAACTAAACTTAGATCTTTTCAAATCAAACTCAATTTAAAGGCTATTCTAACGAATGTAGCACTACATGGGTTTTGTATATCGGATACAAACAAATGCAGTTTTTGTAAAATAGAACCAGAAGCCCTGCTACATTTGTTTTTTAAATGTAGAATTATCCAGGTTATTTGGAACGATGTAATGGATTGGATATCTTCAAAACTAAGAATACCATTAGATTTTCAACCGAGTGAAATTTTGTTTGGAGTTGAAGGAGAAAACAATCAGGCCAAACTGATTAATTTTGTATTGCTGTGTATTAGATTTTATATTTACAAATCTAGAATTTCAGGAAAATTATCAACTACAAATGAAGAATTACTTTATATTCGAACGGTGTGTCTATCTGAAAAAAAATTGGCAGAAAAAAATCAGAAATTATATAAACACTATGGAAAATGGGGTGGTCTATGATATCAACAGATATATTGTTTGGAAACATGCTCTTGAATATTATGTTTGCTACGTCTGTTATTTTTCTGCGCTACGTAAGTGTAATTATGTATGCCTTGTTTTTTGTTTCTTCTTTTTGTCTTGTGTGATGGTGATTGTTTAATAATAAACATACAAAAAAAAAAGACGGAAGAAAGGTCCAAATTTGAAGTTTTAATGATGTCAGCGAAGGTGACATTGGACTTCATCTTTTACAAAATCCTACCTGCGCTCAACATTATTATGACAGCAGATTTTCTATTCTTGCCCAAGGCCGCTCTCGTTTTCATCTATCTGCTCTTGAAGCCACTTTCATCAAAACTTCTAACCCCGCTCTCTGCCGACAAAAAGAATTCGTATACAGCTTAAAGATTGTACACTAATGACGCTTTCTCATTGGTCCTTTTCCAGCCAATCACGGCTCGGCTTTTTTCTATAAATAGCCGCTCATTTTTCTGCGCTCTCCATTCTGACGATTCTTCTTGACAAGTGTCAGACGAAAGATATGAACGAAGTCTGAACGAAGTGTCAGACGAAAGATTCAAAGATATGAACATTTTAATCAAAACACTTAATGTCGAATTACCAGTGATTAACTTTAAATTATAGTTTTAATATTAATTGCTATTAAAATCATATCCCTGATCTTAGGTTGATTTTATACACCGTCCACCATACTCCTCACCATGAAAAATTTAATACGCATAGCAGAGCACCCTGTACTCTTAATTGACTAAGTAGGTAGCTGCTCGACTCGATGACCGAGAGGTCCCTTCGCAGCTTCATGTTACAATTCACTCGACTGCTCTTTTTACAGCTTGATTGTGTAATCAATTTTATTTTTATTTATTTTTTCGTTGTGATGGCGTTATTGTGATTGATTATCTGGGCGAATTGAACAAATAAACAACTTTCTTACTGACTTTAGAGATTTTAATTTTTGTTTTCGCAGAAACAACAGCTAGATGTTTATTTTCCGAGGAAGATAATTGGAGACTTTTGCCTATCCATCTTCATTAGCATTTCCTCATTTATATTAGATGACTCCAATCGGCGTTTCAGTTTTTTAACTTAGAAACTCGTATTACGCGACCGATTGCTCCCAAAACTACACAAAGCTTGTTCGATACCTTTCTGAACTGAGTTCTAAATTTCAAGTTTCTACCCGCAGCCGTTTCAAAGTTATAGTAATTTCAGTTTCTAGTTGCAGAAAACCGCTATTTTTGCTCCGAAAAACAAAGGGACTTCACTTCGTCGAATTCCCTACAAGCTATCGCTATGTAAACAGTAATGAGCAATGGTCTTTTAGAAAAATAATAAACACAACAAAAAACTTCAAACTACTGTCAAAAATATTCAGTAGCGTAAAGATCAGCTTACCTTGATGTATTGTATGAAATTGTTGATATTTGGAAACTTCGTGGATCCCATTGTATGGACATGGACGTGGAAGTTATGGAGTGCACAATGACCAGCTTAGGAGAAGGAAGGATTATGGAAAATTCTGCTGATGCATTCATTCCCATTTCTTTGTCATTCATCCCCATCACCATAGTTTTATAAGTTATGTTGAATTTTAGTCCTGCAAAAGTAATAATGCCAAAGCAGATTTTGAAGCAAAATGCAAATGTATACTAAACAAAACTGAAATTTATCTATTACAAGTTAACGTTCACAAACAAAAATACAAAATTAGCTTCGTTGGTTGAAATAAATTTCATGTAGTGAAAAGATTAGAGAGATGTTAGGCTTTCTAACCCTCCATAATTCTCTGTTTTTGTTTTTGGTGTGATCTTTGCTGGTGTTTTACAGTACACTACAGAGGACTTCAAAGAAATTTTTTAGAGGTTACGAAGACTGATAGTTACGATTGTGTTCCACCGGAAAAAAGGTGAACACCCAAAAAAAAAGGTCTTCCCCGGAATTTCGGCTAGTTTTTGTCCTGAAATTAAGTAAAGACCAAAAAAACAAAACTCATAGGTATTCGCCGGATTTTGAACTAGGTTATGGTCTGAAAGCAGGTGGAGACCAAACTCAATAAAAAAAATCACTACCTTGTGAAGAGGTTTTACAGAACATATAACGCGTGAACTATTAAGATCTTTGGGGCTCTCTGAGCCCGTGTACGATGCACCCGCCTGAAACCCCAATTCGGTAGTCCTGGTGTTATGTTTTATACATTCTATTTTTTGCATTCTATATCTTATACTAATATACGAGTATAATCAATTTTAATTTTGATGACTCTTAGGCATACGCGTAGCCTGGATTTTTGATTGTGGGGGGCAAACCACAAATCACATGCAATGCAATAATGTCAACAGAAATTTTCAAAATAGGAACTTTTTGTGGGGCAAAGATATCGTAGAATGGAAGGTCAAAAGCCGTGGCTTGGTCTGGCAGTTAACCAGGATTTTGCTAAAGCGAGAGGGCTTTTAACCAATAGTTAACCAGCGAAAATGTCCAAACTTGAACAAGTGTGTGGGAGTAAACTAGTGTAAGTTAAACGTATGACAGAGGGGCGTCTGGGGGCTGAGTCCCAAGCCAACGGAGGGTTTGGGATTTTAGAGGCGAAGCTCCAGCCGCTGGGCAACTTTTTGTAACTTTTTGGAAAAAAGCTATTTTAATGCCATTGAATCATATTTTGCACGTGTTCAGAGCCATTTAAAAGAACTAGATTTTTAACAATTCAAAACCAATTGAAAAAATTGAACCGTTCATCCTCTTTTTACTTGAAATTTAAGTCCAAAACAAGTTTGAAATCTTGCATTTTGATAATAAATTTTGTAAGTGATTTGGCTCAGTTAGGGAAAGTAAGAGACATTGCCTCCTGCAATATTGTAGCAGTAAATAATAATACACTAGAAAATCTTCCGTAAAAGATTTTTTTTTTGTTTTATCATGAGTATAACCAGTTTACGAATACATATACAACCAGGGGGCACCAATCCCCCCACAATTTAAATTCAATAATTTGTTCAATAAGCATTTCCCCGAGCTAATTTTTTTCTCCAAAGCATTTTTTGCGTAAAAACTGGCAAGATGCTAGTGAATCGTTATTGAAAAATGGTACCATAAATGGTTACGCCTACTAACCATGTTATTGCCCGGGCCGAATTTAAATTGCACGGGGCCCCTGGAACTTGGGGAATTTCGCAACATGTTCCTGTCAAATATAAGTGAAGACCAAAAGAAATCTTAACATCTGAGCACGGGACCCCTCGCACTGTACCACATGATAAATCCGTCCCTAGTTATTAGTTTATTACATTACGTTCTTAAAAAAGGTTAAATGAGGGCCTGTGGTAGCAACTTTTAGGATAAAATCCCTAAATTTCCCCCAGGTTATACATTTAAATTGGTCTACAAAACTTGAATTGAGGGGGCCCGGGCCCCCTAGTCATCAATATTATAAATTAGTTTTGTACACGTGTACTGTTGTACGCAAAGATGTTAAAAGAAACCGAAGAAACAATAGTCTTTTTTGTCACATTTTTATCAATGGCGGCATTTCAATTGGAAGAGGGGAGGCGGACCCCCGCCCCACTCACCTCCCCCCCCCCCTTGGCTACGACTATGTCTTAGGATTTTCATAACAGATGTTGTTGTTTATTTTAAGTTTTTTGAATAAACAATAAATGAAAGCCATGCATTGTCATTTTTTAGCTAATAATCTTTAGGTTGGCTTTACCGACCACGCTTTTTGAAACTAGAGCTTCAAGCAATGAGAATATACTTATTTAAAATGGTATTTTTGGTTCTAATTTTCGCACAACTACATTTTTGCTAAAGGAGGGGGGAAGATTGAACCAAAAGTTGAAATATTTTTGTTCAAAAAATATCTCATTTAGACGGCGTGCTGAGCAAACTGGCGCAGCTCGGGGATTTTGTATGAGTTTTGGGCAAAAATAGCCATTTTATCGCTATTTGGATTAAATTTCGCACGTTTTTAGAACTATTTTAAAGAACTAAATTGCGAAAATTCGGAAGTCATTTGAAAGCATTAAATTGCCCAGCCCCTTGAGCTACCCCTCTTTCTTTATTTACAGGTCAAGTTCAAAAGACTTTTAAAGGATAGTTTTTTGGGGTAAAAGTCCTAAGCGACTTGGCTGAGAAGGAGGCTGAAGCCCTTTTATCGTCCCCATCCTCGTTGTTTGCACCGCCACCAACTTTAAATGGTCGTTTGCACCGCTCATTGGGATGCTTTATAACGATGGTGCTGCCGATTTCGTGTTTGCACTTTGTTGTACTACTTTTGCATGTGATAACCATTGTACTGCATGTCCGATTAATAACAATGAATGAATGAATGAAGGATGATATGTCCTAATTTTCAGTAGATCTGTAATCTTAATTTTTAATGCATGCAAAACGATCATATTGAAATCCGGAGCTGTTCTAACCATACCTGAAATCCTTACAGCAGTCCGGTTCACAACGCCCAATCCTTGCAGCCCAACAGAGGGTTCGCAAGACACATAGTATTGTTCAAGATTCATAATCTGTCAAAGCATAAGGTGTTCAACGTTATTCATAATGCTTGATATAAAACTCGTTTCAAAGTTTTAGTGATTTTCAATTTACTTCAACCATATGATAAGGTTGCTACATGATAAAAAAACAACCTTTTTATTATAATGAACACGCAGCTCATTTTTGCTCAAAACTTAAGAACAACTTAAGAACAATGCCAGGCTCAGCATGAAAAACTATTAAGAACATATCTCAGCACAACTTGATTGTAAGCAGGGTTGGAAAAATTACTTGTTTTTGCTTTAATTACAATTACAATTACAGACCAAAATTTTCAATTACAATTACAATTACAATTATTCGAGTTCAAGTAATTGTAATTCAATTACGATTACAACAACAATTACAATGAAAAGATTCTCAAAACAATGCGACCAATTTTACATACGTAGCCGCGAGCTTTGCTTATGTTAACAATGTGTATTTGTTTTGTATTTTCATATCAGACCTAATGAAACTCTATTTCTCTCCATCCTTGTTCTTCTATCAATCTTTGTTTAACTTTAATTTTTGCAGTACATAATTTTGTTTCTACGCAATTGTCAAGTATGTTATTGAATTCATCTCGTTTTCTACACCATTATGGTTTTAGCTAAACCATGGTATCACACCGCAATTAAGTTTGTGCAAAAGAAAATGAGTTTTAACTCCATTAAAAATTGTAAAAAAGTTGAATTTGTGTACGTTACAACTTCAAGTTACAAATACTACTTAAAACTATTTTAACTTTTACCAATAATATCACATATTTAGCATGATCATACGAAATACAACCATTAGTGTCGCTTTGACATGCACACAAGGGCAAACAAGCAAAAAAGCACACAAAATTTTAATATCACAATTATCATTGAAGTTACAATCATCAGCGTAGCCAGCGGGGGGCAGCCCATCCCCCAATTGAAAGGCCACCAAGAATAAAAATGTGATAAAAAAGTCTTGTTTCTTCATTTTCAGTTTCGTTCAGCATCTTCGCGTACAACAGTAATTAACGATAATTTTGACAACCAGGAGGCCCGGGCCCAATCAATTCGATTTTGCCAACCAAATGAAATGTATAACTCGGGTGAAATTAAGGGGTTTTATCCTGAAAGTTGCTACTTCAAGCCCTCATCTAACCTTTTTATGAACGTAATGCAATAACCAGGGCCAGATTTACCTTTTGGCAGAGCGCCAGGGCCTCGCGATTATATGGTAAGACTTTTTTTTGGGTCTTGACCTATATTTGGCAGGAAGATGCTGCAAAAATTCCCAAAGTATCAGGGGCTCCACGCAATGTAAACCCAGCCCGTGAATAACATGGTTACTAAGCGTAACCAATCTAATGTACCATTTTTCAATTACGATACATCTCAGCCTTGCCAGTTTTTACGCACAAAATACTTTTAAAAAAATTAGCTGAGGAAATCCTCATTGAACAAAATATTGAATTTTAATTGAGGGGTCCTGGGTCCCCTGGTCGTACTCCTATAACTGGTTAATTTCATGAAAAAGCAAAAATCTTTAAGGAAAATTCTTGAGTGGATTATTATTTATTGCTAAAATATTGCAGGAGGCAATGTTCCTTACTTTGCCTTGTCTGGGCCAAATAAATCACTTACAATTAAAATTTAACAACAAATTGTAAGATTTTTAACGTATTTTGGACTTAAATTGCAAGTGAAAGAAGGATTGAACAATTTAAATTTTTCGATTGGCTTTCAAATGTTAAAAATCTAGTTCTTTCAAATGGCTCTGAACACATACGAAATGTGACCCAATGCATTAAAGTAGCTTTTTGTTTCAAAAAAATATAAAAAATTTGCCAGCCCCTGGGGACTTGGCCCCCAGACCCCTACAGCCTGCGATATTTAGGGGGCTCAGTCCCCATACTTCCGTCTGTGATACGTTTGAGATGCATTAGCTTATTCAACACGTCTCCCAAGTTAGACAATTGTACTTTTTAACTATTAGTTTACTTGTATCTTTAGCAAAATCATGATTAATTGCCAACAACAGCCCACTGCGTTAGTTCTTTCATTCTACGATATGTTTGCTCCACAAAAGTTCCTCTTTTGAAAATTTCTGATGACGTCATTGCCTGTGATTTGTGGTTTGGGCCCCCTCCAATCAAAAATCCTGGCTACGCCTTTAGTTACAATGGTTACTTATCACATCTGACGTCATAGACCAATTCTTTTTTAGACTATTTTTTGGTTTAGAGTTAGTGCATGTTATGATTAGAGTCGGTGCTAATTTAGGTTATGAATATGATTAACCCTATCTCTAAAACTAACTCTAACTATCAGAGGTGTAGTCCTCGAAGACGTTCTTGGCCTCGAGGACACATTTTGAAGTCCTTGGCCTGGAAGATCAAGTCCTTGGCCTTTACCTCGAAGCCTCAATTCCTCGAAAATTGCCCTGTCCTCGGCCGAGAACAGCACTATTTTTTGAAACGTCAAAATTTTGCGGGAAAACGCAGAAACCTTGCGGAAAATTTGTGGAGACCTTTTCTTTGTTTCTTTGTGCTTTTGTTGTTGGAGATTGTCTAAAAAAAATTTTCAAAGACTATTTTCATTTTCTTTTGGAGATGGTATGAAAAAATTTTTTCAGTCCTTTTTTTTCAAGTACACTTGAGCTTATGTCCTTGGTCCTTGGCCTTGGTCTCGAGCATTCCTTTCCTTGGCCTCGAGAGAGTCTGTCCTCGAAAAGTTTGTCCTTGGCCTTGACCTCAAATTTTTTTGTGTCCTTTGCCTTGGCCTCAAGCCTTGTGCCCTCGACTCCACCTCTAACTATCCCTAATCTACTTTAATGTTCGGTTTGTGACGTCAGATGTGATTACAACCGGTAGAAAATTTCGATAACGATTTGCGACCGGAGAAAAATTGATCTTGTTTAAACACATTTTGTTATCATCTATCTTAGTGAATAATAGAGTAATTGTAATCGAAAATAGGCAGAAAATTTTTCAATTACAATTACAATTATCGACTTTTGAAAATTCTCAATTACAATTACAGCAAAATCGTGTAATTAATTACAATTTTGTTAATTACAAATATAATTTTTCCAAGCTTGATTGTAAGTAATCATTTTGTTAGCAATGCGTTTTCTTGACTTTTTTTTATATTGCCAATTAGATTTGCCTTGCGGTAATTATGCTTTATAACAAAAAAGACAACGTGTAATCAATACTTTTCCACAAGGTTAAGAACAAATGAGGCTAAAAATTTAAGAACAGTCAGCCTCAACTCAAAGTCTTTTGGTTCTTTCAAAAAAACGTAATGAAAAAGCTCGCTTAACTCGTAATGAGATGCAAAATTTTATACTACAAAAGCAGGGGTGCAACCAGAAGGCAATGAAGGTTTGGCCACGTAGAAAGTCTAACCCAAAAATGCAAGCGATTAAACGTGTTTTGGACTGCACCTTTAAGCAAAGGAAGAGGAATGAAATCAGCCTTAGATCCTTATGTTCTCTGGAGTTTGGGAGCTCTTCCGCTGATCTTCGATTATGAGTATGACACGGAAACAACAAAACATTTGCTCGTGGATAGCACCGAATTCGAATTCCTATGTACAGTTATGTGCTTGCTGTCCATGACCTTTACAATGATCAAGTTTGAATATCAGCACGCAGTAGATACAACTCAACTGCTAACTATATCACAAAGCTGTCTCTACTTGCTTTTTCGAATTCTTACCTCGTCCCATCTCAGATACACATAAGGTGAACGAAGACCATCGGAAAACACTTCCAAATTGTTTGGTGGCATAATCACTGCAAATCATGAAATTGTAGAAGATTACAGTATAAGAGAGATAGTGCAACCTTTTTAACTACGGGTATTACATTACAAATAATCTTTATAATTTCTTGCAATATTTTTTTGCAGGTATCGGTAGTGTGAAGTGTAAGCAGCGCTTAGTTCAGTGCATAGTCTTATACCTTCAAAAGTTTTGCATATTAAACTATAGACAAAAGTATTCCTGAATTTGATTGAAGACTTACTTGTATATCTTTTTTGCAAGAAACTAGTATTGAACTTGTTTAGTGGGTTACGCTAAAAGTTCCTTAAACAGGGGCAAAACGATGTTTGAATTTGGTTAAAAATGAATAATTCAAAACTATGGAATTTTTTAAGCTTTTTACAAGAAAAAGTTTGTTCTCTCCGTTACGTCGTTCCTGAGTGACAGCATTTCAAACATCACTGATACATTCCACAAAAAATTAACGTCACAAAATACTGCGTCACAAGTGTTTGGCACGACTAATCAAACTCAGTATTTGCATGCTAATTTCTGGTTTAAAACTAATTTTACTTTCTGCTTGCGTTCACTGTCACTTTAAGATTACTGAAGTGGTTTCAAATAATGTAATTTGCAAGTAAAGGTTTTTTACATCACATATAACTCACGTGTATTGATACTGATAGTTGCATTCTCCCCTCTTCCCGCTGCACTTACCCCCATCACACTAACACTATACATTCGTCGCTCCACCAATCCTAAAAAGATCATTAGTTATGGTACGTCAAGCTGCATTAACAAAATTGTTTCTGTCAAGTTTGTTGAACTTAAATTAGGGCATCAAAAACTTTGTAGAACGACTAACGAGAGTGCTGTAAGAAGCTATGCACAATTGCACACTCTACAGTACTTTAATCTACAAAATTTGGCCTATCTTGATGTCGGTCTACGAGTTTTTGGCACGGACGTTTAGGCGCGGGACGTTTACGCGCCGGCGATTACACATCAATTTCAAAAAAAGTATTTTTTCCAAAAAAATTTGTTTCAAAAAAAATTTTTTGTTTCAAATAACAGCTTTTTTAAAAAACAGTTTTTTACAAGTTTTTATCTAAAACTTTTTATGCAAGCGCTATAGTTTAAATTTATCAAGCCCAGTGCATTCCCTTCAATAAAAGTAGAGACGAAAGACGTATCAAGAAGAGCTCTCTCCATACTGCAAACAGTGCTGTTGTCAAGCGTAGCTCTCCGACTTGTCATTTTACTTCATATTTAAGAGGGTTGAAGTCACAAACTCTGGGAGACCATAATTAGATTACACCCAAGGTCTGAGTCAGAGCTCAAAAGTCAACGGCAGATAGAAAAGAAAGAAAATGGGCTCGGCAGTCACCTTTATCAAAACTTCTAACCCGCCCTCTGCCGACAAACACAATTTGTGTACCGCTTAAAGATTGTACACAAATGACGCTCTCTAGGCTATTTTCTATAGCCGCTTTTTTGCCTGCGCTTTCTAATCTGACGATATTTTTTGACAAGTTTCAGATGAAAAGCTTTGAAGAATTAACATTTTAATCAAAATAAAAATTTTGTGTTTGAAAAACCTTTTTTTGCTGAAAACAGCTTTTATTTAAAAAAAAAAGTTTTTAAAAATACAAATAATGTTTTTGAAAAAAAAATTTAAAGAAACTGTTTTTTGAAAAAAACTGTTATGGAAACCAAATAAAAATTTTTCCAAAAAAATTTTTTGGAGAAAAACGTTTTGAAACAATTTTTTTTGTGAAAAAAATTTTGTAAAAAAAATAAACGTCCCGTACATAAACGTCCCGTACATAAACGTCCGTGCATTAAAGTCAGGGTCCGTCTTCATGTAGAGCTTGTGGACAATATGTAGCTTTTTGTTTATATTGAACATTGATAACCACAACTGTACACCATCTAAGTGATTAAAAAAATAAGACAATTTAATGTGTAAGGTAATACAAATCAGTGATTTTCAATTGGTGTTCAGTGGAACACACTGGTTTCAAAAAAAACGGCCATTTGTTCCAAAAAAATTCAACTATTTTGCCCAACAGATAGTAAAAAGGGTACGGTAACCGTAATCTTTCTCCTGGCTCTATTGTCATTATGGTAACGCTCCGTTACTCAATGTGCATGTTAGATGTTTTAAAGTAGGGTTACCGTATCTGATCACGTACAATCCATGACAAATTTATATCAGTCATGTTTAGCAATTTTTGCTAGCAAAACACTTTTTCATGGTATGAATTACAGAAGGGTAACCACAGAACAAAACAAAAAAGAACAAGATATACTGGAGCAGAACAAAACGAAAAAGAACCAAAAGATTAAAGCTGAACTTATTTGTTCTTGAAAATTTTACTATTCCGTAGGTGTGCTTGATTATTCCAGCTGTTAGTCCTGTCTCTGAACCACAAGTGAGTTGCCAATTTGCCCCGTAGATCTTTTATTTTAGCGCCAAATTCATTGACAGTGTTACCGTAAGTTAGCTTGCTTTGGATTCAAACAAAAACCTTGCAAAATTCCAACCACTACGTATTTCAACAAAAAACCTTTTGTAATTTGAGAAAAGGCACGCCAATATCAATTATTGATAAGATATCATGTTTACTTTAGCCATTCGCAGTAGGCGAATTGTTTTGCTTAGTCATGTTTAATTTTTTTCTTTCTTGACCCCTAATGGTGCTAGCGATTGGAATAAAAACAAGTTACTTTCTCTGTTTGCGTATCTTGATTTTACAAGCAGTCACGGAAATGTAGTGATAAGTTGATTACTGTTTTTGCATTCGTCTTAGCATTTTTCAATATGATTAGTCCAGGCGGAGGCGATGAATAATTCACCCACCCACTTTTGCAAAACAAAACTTGTTTTGGACAATGTTTAAAAAAATAGCCTTTTTCCCCTTAAATTTCTTTGTGGTTTTTATTCTATTCTTTATAATTTTTCTCTAAAAATGCTTTTGCAAAAATGCCAAATTATTTCAGTTGACTCAAACCTTGAAGTAGATTTGAGATAAATCAACTGTTCGATTTTCGATTTTTTGATACAAATTCTGCGCATTTTACCGTCTCAAATAGTTGGTGAGTTTTGCGCATACTGTATTGTTTTCGATATTGGATTAATTTATGAATGTTATATTACGAATTTATCGCTTTTGTAATGATGCTATACGTAAAAATCTGAAGCTGATATAATATTAAGTTATCGGTAACGAACGTTAATTGTTCTACGCTGTTAAAACCGATCTGGGCCTGCTTTCTATCGCATTGTGTTGCGTTTATTTTAGAAAACCGTCAAAGTTTCACATCACACTTCAAAGGGTCATGTACGTTTGCATCCAAGTGTCGAGCATCAACTGTCATTTGAAAGTCATCGGTTCTAGTGATTGTGCTTTGTGCACCTTAGTCAATAGTGAACTGTTTGAAATTTAAACTTGGGTGTGCATGACGAGTCATTTCTATCCCGTCGGTTTTGCGTACGTTTTCAGACTGTGGCCGAGGTTTCCTGTAACAGCAGTACAGTACAGATTTAAAAAGAGAGATAACGAGACTTCTCGACCTGAATTAGCGAGCTGTTTTCGAACGAGATCGCTCGAAAAGCAAAATGCTATTATGATTTCGTCTCGGTGCAATAATACTCGAGCGAGCTCGTATAAACGCAGCGGTGCTCCAGACACGCGCAATTAACGTAAAAATGCGTAGCTTGCGTCACATTTTTCAAGGATACGTGTAACTTCTAGCGGGAAAACATGAAATTACGTCAGATTTATAAGGAATGCTTCGAATTTCTAGTGGGAAATTTAAAATATTTACAATTTTAATTAATGAATTTTTCGCGGGACAAGTCTAGGCGGCAACAATTTCGCAACATTAGATGCTAACCGGAAACCACGACGTCATTGATTTGACATGCTTGCGGAGAGCGGTGTAAAGTACCGAAAGTAGCTCTACTTTTAAAGTAAATTATATTGGTTAAAGTAATTATACTTTTGAATACTTTCTACTTTCACTTGCTTAGTTTTAGTGTGAAGTAAGGCTACTTAAGTAGCATTTTGCTTCAGAAGAGTACAAAGTATTGTAGTTTTAAACTTGAAGCACAGATTTGTCGGAACGGAAGTGTTTTCTTCCGGCAATTGTTCAATTAATTTAAGTTAGCAAAAATTTTTTGAAATGATTCCAAATAAATTTTGCGCGATATGATTTTTAAATCTCGAAGTTTTGTTGATGTTCTTTTTGATTTGAATATGATAACAAAAACTTGTATCAAGTAGTAATTCATGACTTCTTGAGAGAGTGAGGGGTTAAAAGACCAAGTACTATGTGGCTGTGATGTGAAGCTAGTCGTCATACAACAGTTCATCGATCGAATAATTTGTTTATTTTGCTTAACTACTTTCAGGAATACTTGTACTTAAATACTTCTAAAACCACTGCTTTTTACTTTTATTCAAGTACATTTTTGGTCAATGCTTTGTTCTTTAATTCAAGCACTTTTTCGTTCAAGTAACAAAACTTTTACTTGATTAAACTTTTCGAGTACTTTTTACTCCACTGCTTGTGGACTACTTTTTGCCGCTTTCGCAAATTTTTAGCACGGCTTAAAACGAAATTTACAATCGCCGTAAAACAAAATTTGCAACCTTTGCAATTTTCGTTGTTGCCCAATAGCGAATAATGCTGCCATTCTCGACCACAATGAAAGCGCTGCCATTCTTTTGCCTTGTTTTTAGCAACTCGAAACGCTTACCGAGCACAATTAAGCGCTCGGAAAGTTTTGACGTTTTTCGAGCGAGTTTTATGGCTAAATGAAATTCATAATAGCTCGAATTGACTTAGCGGAATGACTCAACGTTTTTTAGTTCGAGACGCTAACCGAAAAGAAATCGTAATACAGGCCCAGGTCTTCACTTGGAAGTCTATACCCGAAGTAAGTTTTGTAAATTTTTTTTACCATCGTGGGTAGAGGGTTTTAGTTTTGGCTAGATTCATAGTAGTTGGGTTATCGGTGAACAAATTATTGTTAATTTTTTTTTCCTTTGCTTTCTATTTTGGCTCAGTTTTAGTGTTATTATCTTTTAGATTTTACCCTACACCCGGTTATTAACTACTACCTCCGCGGTTTATCGTTTGGTTTATATTGATGGTCTTTCAGCGATTCTAACGTCATGATTTTTATAGATTGATAATGACTTTAGTTTGAGTCGAAACGTCTCATAAATGAAATGCTTCATTTTATCTTGGCTCTGTTTTTTTTTGTCCAAACAAAATAAATGTTCCTGATTTGAAAACTGAGCATTCTGCTTCCCGTTCATTTTTACCTTTCCGGAAGAATGGTTATTTTGCCTTCACGTCATCAGTAAATTAACATTTTCGCTTAGCCATTTTCTAAAGTTAAAATTAAAAACTTTTATTAATGAAATACAGTATCAAAATGCAGTCGAAATAATCAGCTTGTTTCTTGATCAAGTTACTATTTTCTTAATCAATGTCCTTGGAAAAAGAGAAAGGTGATGTAATGGTTATTGTTAGGTTGATATAAGTACAGTCAGACGTAGAATTTATAATTACAATTTTAAGAAATAAACAGGAGAGAAAAGCCTGACCGCGCGTTTGCGAATGATGATCGAATGCAGATGTCCACGCCATATCATGCATTATCGAAAAATCCCTGAGATTTAAGCACTTTAACATTTCTCGCTGATAAAGATTTGGTCAGTAAAATCCCGGATATATCCGGGAAAAATCTGACGTATGGCAACCCAATTTAAACCCAAAATGATGATCGAATGCAGATGTCCACGCCATATCATGCATTATCGAAAAATCCCTGAGATTTAAGCACTTTAACATTTCTCCCTGATAAAGATTTGGTCAGTAAAATCATGCATTATCGAAAAATAAACCTAAAAAGAAAAATTATCGAAAAAAAGAAAAAATATCATGCATTATCGAAAAATCCCTGAGATTTAAGCACTTTAACATTTCTACCTGATAAAGATTTGGTCAGTAAAATTCCGGATATATCTGAGAAAAATTTGACGTATGGCAACCCAATTTAAACCCAATCTGTTGTAGAGGTGAGGTTACTCTTATTCTCTCGAGACTCATTTTTTCCTGTTAGTAAACGCCGCGTGCAGACGTGTATTTTTTGCTCTGCAAGTTAGGAAACTTATTTCAAAATTTTGAGCAAAAGAAAAGATTTATTTGAAAGAAAACTTGACTAAAACCTTTCCTAAAGTTCAGAAATTATTTTGACTGAATTAAGTAAGGAATCTCTCAGTGAAATCACATTATTTTCTGAAAAAAGTTAAACAAGATTCTAGCCTAAGTCAACCACTCACATAACTTCAGCAACTTCGGCAGCCATTTTAATTTTCAAATTATTTCGTCACCTAACAATACGGTATGCCAAGCAGAAGATTAAAGATTTCAAACAAGGATTTAGAAGTTTTGGAAGATAAGGTCACAAAACAGTTGCTCAGCAAAATTGAAACGATAGTTGCAAAAAAATGCAAGGAATTTTTTGAGGATAATAGCAGTAAAGTTTTAAATGAGCCGGTAGCAATTCAACAGGAGGTAGAATCTCTGAAAAGCAGCTTAATATCGTTGAAAAACGACTTTAGGTTCTTGAACAACAAAGCAGACAGTACAATTGGAAGCCTCTCGTTTGTTGCAAGTGAATATCATGATTTTCGGGAAAAAATAGGTAGTATAACCAGCCAAAACTTGGAATTGCGTAAAAGATTAAGCGGCCTAACCGAAACAATTGGAATAATGAACAAAAACCTAGCAAAAACTGAAAAGCAACTTGATGCATTAGAACAATATGGAAGGCGTGATAATTTGGAAATTCATAATTTTCCTTGGACGAAAATTGAAAAGACGAATGAAATTGTTAAAAAGATTGCAAATACTCTGAATGTAAAGCTAGATGACCATGATATTTCTACCTCGCATCGAATCTACTCCAACCAATCGCCTAAGCCTAATTCGCCCAATATAAATTTGAAACAAACTGAAGCTGAAGGATATGAACATCCTCCAATCATAGTCAGATTTGTTAATAGGGATAAGAAAAATGAGATATTCGCTAAGCGTTTGAGCGTTTAAGGCCTAAATCTGCCTCAAATTCGACTTCTGGCAGGAAAACAGATTTCACTATCAAAGAAAATCTCACCAAATTTCGAAAAATGCTGTACAAAGAAGCCAGAAAAGTTCAGCTATCAACTGGATTCAAATTTTTAGGACCTGGCAAGGACAAATTCTGATGCGTAGAAATGAAATGAGTAAAGTATGTAAAATTTCATCTCTTAGCGATCTCGCGAGGATTCGGAACTGGCATGCAGAACTTACAGGTGGGATCTAATCAATTATTATTGTGATAATTACTTTTGAAGTACAAATTTATTTTTTACATAACTGACACAAATGGAGCTTTGTGATTGCGAATTTTTATGCACTAAATGCAGTACGGCTCTGATGCCGTTTTTTTCTGTTGGCAACTTAGAATTCAAAATGCTAAACCATTTAAATGATGCAAATGAAATTAAATACGACGAATACTGTTCTCCCTGCAAATTGTCTAAATTATCATCTACGTTAACTAAAAATGATTTTTTTACTCCACATTTTAATGTCAGAAGTTTATCCAAAAATAAAGAAAAAACTGAAGAATTTTTTGATGGCATAACTAGATTACCGGATGCTATTGCAATTTCAGAAACAAAACTAAACTCAAACAGTGTCTCTAATTTAAATATACCAAATTATACATTTCTTCGTAAAGATTCACCAACTTGTGCTGGTGGAGTTGGTTTTTACATTAAAGGAAATATGCAATATCGCATAAGAAACGACTTGTCTCTTAATGTCCATCATTGTGAAGATTTATGGATAGAACTTGAAACTAAAAAAGAAAATCTCATTTTAGCAGTAATTTATCGTCATCCTAATAAATTATTATTGCCTTTCCAAGACAAGCTTTGTGATACGTTAACTGATCTAGAAAATAGTAACCTAAATTATATTGTATGTGGAGATATTAATGTAAAATTTTTTGCCAAAGGCAACGAAAAAATTACTGATTACATGAATAATTTAGCAATGATTGGGTGCAAAATGAAAATAAATAATCACACCAGATTTGGTGAAAATTGTAGGCCTTCATTGCTAGATCATATATATACCAACATTGGCAACACGAGGACAAACAGTGGGGTAGCATTATTTGAGTTGTCAGACCATTTACCTACATTTTTTATGTTACGAAACACCACAAGTTGTGTTAAAAATGATACCAAATTTATACGCTGTATGAAACACTTCGTTCTTGAAGACTTCTTAACTGATTTGAATGCTATAATGTCAGATATCAAACTAAATTATTCTGAAACTAACGTTAATACTGATGTATCTAATATCACACTTGCTTTTAAGTCAGTGCTAGATATACATGCCCCTTTGAGACCGCAGACACGAAAAGAAAAAACACTAAACAAAAAGCCCTGGATAACTACGGGTCTTCTTAAGTCCATAAAAACTAAAAATAAGTTGTTCAGAAAACTTTTCAAAAGCAATAATCCTAAAGAAAAAACGTTTTACAAAAAAATATCTGAACAAACTGATGCATGTAAAAGAGACTGCAAAAACGTAATTACTATGAAAACTTAATTAAAACTAACTCTAAAAACTCTTCTCAAACATGGTCTGCTATTAGAGAAATTATTGATTGCAAACATTTGTCTAACAAACTTAAATTGCCTTCTACAATATCGATTGAAAATCAGTTTTATAAAACAGATTCAAAACCTTTTCTGGACAAATTATGTGATTATTTTGCCACTATTGGTGCTTCTTTGTCTAAAAACATTGCACCCAGAAATAATTCTTCGTTCAAAATTCACAGTAAATGCTGCTTGCATTCTTTTGTTTTTTATGAAATTACTGAACATGATGTAAGTGATTGCATTAATAACATCAAAATTAACTCTGCACATGGTATTGATGAAATTCCTTCTAAATTCGTAAAAATGTCTAACTGTATTTTATCCCTTGTACTAGCAAAATTGTTCAACAAATGGATCAAACTAGAAACCTTTCCAGATTCATTTAAGATGGCATATGTTGTTCCCACAGCCAAAGTTTCATCCCCCAAATCACTGGGCAATTTTCGGCCTATTTCGCTCCTCTGTGTGTTCTCAAAAGTGTTTGAAAAAATTATTGAAACGAACATAACAAAATTTGTAAACAAAAATAACATTTTAACACCTTCACAGTTTGGTTTCAGAGAAAACAGCTCCACTGATCTAGCAATTACAACATTTTATGACAAATAACTAAATAAGATCAATGTAGGCAAAATTACATGTTCTATGTTTCTTGATTTAAAGAAAGCCTTTGATTTAGTAGATATAACCATTTTATTAAAAAAACTTTACCATTATGGATTTCGAGGCCCTGCATTCAATCTACTGAAATCCTATCTTACAGATCGTAAAATCTGCACAAAAGTGGGGTGCAACATATCCAAATTGTGTAACATAGAGCATGGAGTTCCGCAAGGTTCAGTATTAGGCCCACTATTATTCTCACTATATGTCAACGATCTGCCCAATGTTTACAATTTTGAAACTACACTGTTTGCAGATGATACCAACTTACATATTTCTCATAATAACATCAAAATTCTACAATCTGTGGTGACAAATAAAATAAAAAAAATTGACACTTGGATGAAACTCAACAAATTAACCATCAACTACAAAAAAAGCTGCTATATGCTTGTTGGTAAAAAACGTACAAAAATGACCAATTTCAGACTGTATATAATCATCACCCAATTGAATTAAAAAATAGCATTAAGTATCTAGAAATTCACTTAGATAGAGATTATCTTGGAAAAATCACATTGACTATCTTGCTAAAAAGCTTTCTAAAGTTTGCGGAATGATCTATATATTACGTCACTACGTTCCCTTATCAACTCTTCGAATAGTTTATTATAGCATGTTTCACTCACATATTCAATACTCTTTATTAAATTGGGGTAGAGCTGCCAAAAGCCATTTTCACAAACTTTCAATTCTGCAAAACAAAATTTTAAGAGCCTGTCTTTTTTGTCCCCGTCGTTATGAAACAAATTTATTATATTCTAGGTTTAGAGTTTTGAAGCTTGATGACATGATCAAAATGGAATTCGCTAAATTTATTTTTAAGTTCAGCTATAACATGTTACCAAATTCTTTCAACAACTATTTCATCAAACTCGAAAACATACATAACTACAATACTAGACAAAAAAGTAGAAATGAGTACTTTCAAACTTCTTTCGGTACTGAAGCAGGAAAAAAACGTTGCAGTATCTCGGTTTGAATGACTGGAAAAGTATTCCGCAAGAATATCGTCAATGTTCATTTGCAAAATTTAAAAAATTTTGTAAAAATAAGCTATTAAACAAATACAATTAATGTGCTTAACTATGAGAAATATCAGGCCGTCACTTTTGTGTTATTGTTAATTTTTTATCGTTATTTATGTATTTTCTTTTGTGTCTGCTGTACTTTCTATGTTTGAGTCACTTTTCATACAGTCCCTCTATTTTAACTAATTGTTTTCTCTTAAATTACTGAAGTAGCATTTGGCAGAGGTGGAGTCCTCGAGGACGTCCTTGGCCTCGAGGACGTCCTCGAGGACACATTTTGAAGTCCTTGGCCTTGGCCTTGGCCTCGAAGCCTCAAGTCCTTGGCCTTGGCCTTGGCCTCGAAGCCTTAGGTCCTCGAAAATTGCCCTGTCCTCGGCTCGAGGACAGCACTATTTTTGAACCGTTGAAATTTTGTCGGAAAACGCCAGAAACCTCGCGGAAAATCTGAAAATACCTTTTTTATTTTGCGCAATTCCAGCATAGGCTTAGCCAACCGGGCCTCCCACTCCAAATGAAATTTTACCAATCACAAAAATGTGACAAAACAGCCTATTGTTTCTTCAGTTTCAGTTTCTTTTTAGCGTTTTTCGCTTACACCAGTAGCGAACAACAATATTGAAGACCAGGGGCCCTGGGACCCCCTAAAATCAATTTTTGCCAGCCAATTTAAACGTAAACCTGGAAGAAATGGATAGTTTTTGTCCTAAAAGTTGCTATCTCAGGATCACATCTAGCCTTTTTATGAACGTAATGCATTAACCAAGGCCGGATTTACCACAATATGGCGCAGTACCAGCTAAGGGCCCTGCGCTCAAATCTTAAGACTTTTTATGGTCTTCACCTACATTTGGCAGAAAGATGTTGCAAAAATATTCAAAGTGCCAGGGGCCCATCAGCGCGATGGAAATCCGGCCCGGCAATAACATGGTCAGTAGCGTAGCCAGGGGGGGGGCTATAACTCCTCCCCATTGGCCTGCCAACCAAAATGCAGAATAAGAAAAATACCACGTTTTTAGCTCTTCTGAGACTGTCTTTTGCGCTTGAATTGACTAAAAAGTAATTTAAAGCATTTTTTGGAGCATATATTCAGAGGGGAAGGGGGCTAATTCGTCTAAAATTGAAGTCACCAATCAATAAAAACTTTTAAAATGCCCAAAAACAAGCAATCAAAATTGATCGCTAGTGTAAAAACGCCAAACATAGGTTTTATCAACAAATATATTATAAACTCAGGAATAAGGGGAGGTGGGCTATTCAGTGTTAGTTAATTACCAATCACTTCTCTCAAATATCTTTCCATTAGCCCCCCCTCCCCGATTATTTTTCTTTATAAAATACAGACGAAATAGATTACTCCGTGTGAGTTTTATTGAATAATAGGATTTTATGATTTACCAGCATGTGAACAAGAGAACTGCAATGTTGTCATTAGCCACTTCCCACGTAGCCCGATAATGCAACCAGTTGAATCATGTTGCGCTGGTAATTTCTATGCCACGTTTTAAAAGCATTATTTTTTTATTAAAATAGCTCCAAAATTAAGTTATATTTGCAAAAAAATGCCAAATTTTTGAGCGCTGGGGGCTCCGCCTCCAGACCCCCGTGCCTCCGGCGGCTGGGAGCTTTGCTCACAGGCCCCCAAAACAGCCCCCCTATTGCGAATTTCTGGCTACACGCCTGAACATGGTTAGTAAGCGAAACTAACCAACTATTGTACTATTTTTCAATAACAATTCATAAATTTACCTCCACCTCGCCAGTTTTTACGCACAAAATACTTTAAAAAAAAAATTAGCCATGGAAAATGCTGATTGATCAAGTCGTTGAACTTCAGTGGAGGGGGCCTGGGCCCCCTGGCCTGCACTTCTACTGTATAACTGGTTATTTTCATCACAAAACAAAAATCTCTAAGGAAAATCTTCAAGTGGATTTTCATTTACTGCTAAAATGCTTCACGAAACAATGCACCTTACTTGCCCCTACCTGCACCAAATCACGTACAATTAAACTTTAATACCAAAATACAAGATGTTAGAAGTGTTTTGAACTTAAATTGCAACTAGAAGGAGGATTAAACAATTTATTTTTTTTAATTGGCTTTCAAATGTCAAAAATCTAGTGCTTTCAAATGGCTCTAAACATGTACGAAGTGTGATTCAATGGCAATAAAATAGCTTTTTTTTCCAAAAAATTACAAAAAATCGCCCAACAGCTGGGGGCTGTGCCCCCAGACCCCCGTCTATGATACGATTAGGTTACACTGGTTTTCTAAAAACGTCTCCAAAATTACGTATTTGCACTTTTCAACTATATTAGTTGAGGCCCTCTCCCTTTGCAAAATTTTGGTTAAGTGCCAACAGGCAAATTTTTGACGACGTCATTGCACGTAATTTGTGGTTCAGGCCTCCCCAATCAAAAATTCTGGCTACGCCTTTAAATTGGAGATTGCCTGAAAAACTTTTTTGAAGACCTTTTTTTTTTGGAAAACACTTGCGGTTGTGTCCTTGGTCCTTGGCCTTGGCCTCGAGCATACCTGTCCTTGGCCTCGAGAGCGTCTGTCCTCGGAAAGGCTGTCCTTGGCCTTGGCCTTGGCCTCGGATTTTTTTTGTGTCCTTGGCCTTGGCCTTGGCCTCGAGCCTTGTGTCCTCGACTCCACCTCTGGCATTTGGTAATTTGCGCGTATAGTTTCGAGTAGAAATATGATTGCTGTTGTAGTTATTACAATTATAACTTATACAGTAACCTTCGGCTATTATTGTTTCTTCACTATTTTTAACTGCCATAAAGTGATATACGTAGGCCTATCAAACTGGTTAAAAAACTAATCTTTTAAAAATATTGATTGCATTTTTACATTTTTAATTATTTAAAAAAAAACAAAAAAAAAACGACGTGGTGTTGATATTGCATATTCGGGTTTATGCTGTAGAGAGTGTTTGAATATCCAGAAATTTATATTCAAAATCGTACAGTGCTTGCGCTTTAGATCCTCATATTCTTCTTTCTAAAGTCTCCAATGCATAATTTGACTGTGGCACGGCCAAGATATTTATTTTATTCCATACCTTATCTATGATTGTCTGAAATTCTTTTTTTTTTCAGCGTAACTTCAGTGGTCGTTCTTGGGCCACTTGAGCTAAAGGTCTTTTTAAAGCGTAAAATATCGAAATTCTGGAAATCTGGAAAAGTTGGTGGTACTAATTTTGGGTTATGACTGAAAAAAATAATAATTTTTTTAAAAAGGTTGATGGCATTCAGATTTGCTTGATGTAATATGAACAGTCATCTACTGAGTTAGTATGCAATCGATTTGAAAGCTAGGTCAATGTGTGCTTAGGTTTGTTTTGTTATATCGATCAGTTTCTTATACACGATTGAATTTAAACGAACTGAAAATTGCATTGTTACGGCTTTTTGATGGTTTGCGTGTAACTGCAATCATTGTCTTGATTATCCAATTGTTATTCGGGTAAATAGTGTTAAAAAATTTGTTTTTTTTTACCATATACAGTGTTGCCAAAATTGTTTCTTCAGATTATTGCTTAGTTTTATTTCTGTCAATCCAAAATACAAGAATTTAATTCAGTCTTTTTTTAATGTTATTGCTGTATAAGAATATGCCTTTAAACTAAATTATGACTGACTTGCCTTGTTTGATACAAAACAAGTTGAGCTTTTAACAATGCTCAATTTCTAAGTAATTCAATTTTTTAATCAAGCAAAAGTCAGTTTTTTTTTTGTTTTTTTTTTGTGTGTGTGTATTTTTTTCCTAAATATTTACTGCAAAGCTGGCAGCACAGTTATTGTTACCTGTTACATTGTTAATGATATTTTGAGTTGTTTAATTTCAATGACAAGCTTAAGTTTATGCTTGTAACAGTTAAGTATTGCTAATAGGTGCAGTTGACCAAGATGACCGCATGGTCTTATCGCTGTTTCCTGCCTGCGTACTTTTAAGCGTATGGTGAAATAAACTTGACTTGACTTGACTCACCGGTTAGAAACCTTTGCTTCTCAAAATGGAATGTTAGCTAACGACCCTGCAGGCCGCTTGCCCGTATTTCCACAATTCAAAAATTTTGAGAAAAGGTCAATTTATGTTTTGATTGCCGAAAAGGTTTTCTCTACTCGAATTACAATGCATTACTGAAATAAAACTAGATGGGAGTTTGCCAGCAAACCCAGTGAACGACCGACGCGTAGCTAATGCTGTGAAGCTCAAAAATACTTTTTGTGTACCGTAAAATCAGCAATTATTTAAAAATATCTGATTATGGAACCTCCAGAAAAGTAGAGTCAAAATATTTGTCGGTTAAATGTCTTCTGATATCATAAAACACTGGCACCCTAGCTTGAGTTGCTCAAAAAATTGATTTTTGGGGGGTCCATTTGGAGGGTTTCCCGGGGGGATGGCACCCCCAAACTATGTCAAAATATTTGTCTGTTAAATATCTACTGATATCAAAACAAACAGGCACTCTAAGTTAAGCCATTCAAAAAAATGATTTTTGGGGGGTCCATTTGGGGGGATCCGCGGGGGGAAGCACCTTCAAACTATGTCAAAATATTTTTCTATGAATATCTGCTGATATCATAAAACACTGGCACCCTAGCTTGGGCGGTTCAAAAAATTGATTTTGGGGGATCCATTTGGGGGGTTCCCCGGGGGGGGGGCACCCCCAAACTATGTCAAAGTATTTTTTTGTTGAATATCTGCTGATATCATAAAACACTGGCACCCTAAGTTAAGCCAGTCAAAAAATTGATTTTTTGGGAGTTATTTGGGGAATCCCCAGGGGAGTGGCACCCCCAAACCATGTCAAAATATTTGTTTGTTAAATATCTGCTGATATCAAACCAAACTGGCATCCTAACTTGAGCCATTCAAAAAATTGATTTTTGGGGGTCCATTTGGGGGGTCCCTGGGAGGTGGCACCCCCAAACTATGTCAAAGTATTTTTCTGTTGAATATCTGCTGATATCATAACAGACTGGCACTCTATGTTGAGCCATTCAAAAAATTGATTTTTGGGGGGTCCATATGGGGGGTCCGCGGGGAGATGGCATCCCAAAATATGTCAAAATAGTTGTCTGTCAAATCTCTGCTGATATCATAAAACACTGGCACTCTAGCATGGGCCATTCAAAAAATTGATTCTTGGGGGTTCCATTTGGGGGGGTCCTCTGGGAGGGGTGGCACCGCCAAATTATGTCATAATTTTTGTCTGTCAAATCTCTGCTGATGTCAAAAAGAACTAGCACCCTAACTTGAGCCGTTCAAAAAATCGATTTTTTGGGACTCCATTTTGGGGGTGTTCCCGGTGGAGTTGTCCCAAAAAATTTCGGGAGATAAAATTGCGTTTGCAGCTCAACAACTTTACACAAAAATTAGATTTCTTTGTTTTGTGGTTTAGGAGAAAAAGAGCGTACAAAAATCAGGAAGAAAAAAAAGGAAAAAAAAGAAATGAACCTCATCGCGGCCAAAAGTGGGTTGGTTGGGATCAAAGGGTATCTTAAGACATACAACCCCATGAAACATTTTTTGCCGTACTTAAGCCGTTTTTGACTGAGACCGCTTTTTACGCCAAACTTGCGGGGCAGTTTTCGGGTTCTGAAACCAAAGTCACATGACCTATTGCCTCGAAATTTGGTACAAACATACAACTCATTAATCTCAAACTGCTGTCAAAATTTCATGTAGCTAGACCTAACCATTCTCGAGTTACAAGCAAAAGTCTAAAATTTCGCACTCGTTAGTTGGAAAATGGCCGAGTAAAAACAAAGGAACACGCAACGCGAAAGTCGGTCGTTCCAATGAATAGACGCATTGACGACAAGAAAAAAAGGCAACCACAATAATGTAACTACACGCAATTATGATGATTGATAACCCCGTGCAATTATGACTGAGCTGCTACACTGTATTGCAATGAGGCAAAGTCAAAAATTATAAAAATTTTTATATTTTTACTCCTCTATCTTTTGCAAAAAAAAACAGTTTTTTAGCTGTAAAGTTTTCGAGTTTGATAGTTTCCGCGTCAAAGTTACAAACAGCTATTTCTACAAAGAAGAATAAAGTCAGCAATACAATTGTTTAAATGCTAAAGGTCGGTTTACACAGCATCGGTTTTTCGTACTTTTTTGTACGTACGGAGACACTAGATTGCGAATTTGCGGAATTTAACTTAATTACGCTTAAGCCGCATTTACACGGGCGACTTTTAGCTGCGAGAATCGACATTTTGCCTTTTTTCTTTCTCAAATCGCGTAGGTCACTTACACGGCGCAAGATTCACGTGTGATTTTGTCTGCGCGATATCGCCAGACACGCCCCCCGAAAAATCAAATCGTAGCAGTCACTCACACGGGAGATTTTAACGCGGCGCTCGCATTCGATTGCAACTCGCTGAAGTCACTTACACGTTGAGACTGCGTGCCAGTGATTCTCGCAAAATCGAGTCGGCGGAAGAGTCGCTATCGCACTGGTTTACTTACACGGTGCGAGATAGTTTCAAAGCGCTGCTTGCTGGTTTTGAATTTGCAAAAGCGAACTGCTGCAAAAGCACTTCAAATGCGCCGCTTGTCAGCTTTTGCATTTGAAGCAATTACGCTTTGGAATTTTGAAAAGAAAATGAATGAAGCCAACGCAAGCGTAAAACGAAATGCGAAAAATACTATTAAGCAGCTAAAGTCAAAACTTGCAATGAAAATGCAAGGTGAAAGATGAAGCAGCAACGGCGGCGTGCTGCTCGAGCCGAATGTGTGATACGTAAATGCTATTTTGAGTTGGCTTGGATGGAGCAAAGTCAAGCGGGCATTAATGCTCATAATTTATTATAAAATTCTGTCATTTACCCTTTAGGTATTGGTTTTTCTCTACCGCAACCCATCTCTGACTGTGTGTCTTGTTTGGTTATGCATAATGTTGGGTAAAACAATAAAATTTATCAATATTTTTGTGTAGTTAATTCTAAAACCACTTTTGAAAGTACTTTTTCTCCAAGCATGTGTAACTGACAAATTCATATTGTTTATTTACTTAATAGTACAAGTATTTTAGTATTTTACAGGAGATCTGTGCTGTCATATACTATACGAAATGCTAATGGTTAAATTTTATTTTTGTTTTTAGAAGTTTACTTTTTGAGTTCTTCTGCAGTAATACCAGGCGCCTTTTGTCACTACAGAAGTACTGGCTCTTTTTCAATTAAACCAACATTCAAAAAATCCACATAGCATTCATATAATATGTGTTTTCATGTAATTTTTTTATGGAGCTACTAAACCGCAGCTGTTACATAGCACCAATATCCACAATAATAAAACAAGCAGCGCATGCATTTGCTAAACGCTAGGCAATCACAGTAAGTATAGTGCGGAGGATGAATTATGAACTGAGCAAAAATACGCCAGTGACTTCATGTCAAAACTCATTCCTGGCGTTATTCAAATGAAAAAGCCCCATAAAACCACTCGAAATTGAGAACATGATTTCATTATGAACATCATTTTCATGAAATTAATGTTTAATCACAATATGCGGGGCAGTAGGTGTTGTGCTTCTTCACTTAACTGTGGTTATTTTAACCGCAAGAATTGCCGGTAGGCTCTAGCAATCTCGGGTCAGAAAAGAAAGCAAACGCTAACACGTTTTTAGCCGTCAAAAACCAGTGGATGGTACTTGTATACAAAGTGCTGGACCCAACGAGTGAGCATAGATGTAAGCCTATCAGCCTACTCTGCCAGCACTGTCACAGCACCGATTGACCTTTTTTGTGTTGCCCCGCTCTAGTTTTGATCCGGCCGCTTTTTCCTTTTAGTTTGCTCAATTTGTGCGCCTCACTTTAGTTCCTGCTGCCAAAGCTTTAAAAATTACGCGCTTTTTGGTAATTCCTGCACGCCTTTGTGTTTGGCCGAGTTACCTCTGTTCTAGCATTCCTTTTCATTCAAGCAACTGGCAAACAGACGTATTTCATTTTCAAGACCGCTCGTATGGCACTCTTTAAGTTCATTATTTTCAGGCTAAATTTCAGATATCTTTTGCCATGTCTTACTGTTCCAAATTATGCATTTTGTCTGAACAATGCAGTTCAAGTTAAAGAATTTCAATTGTGGTTTGCCCAGACGGACACAGTGAAGGCTCCATATTGTAACGAAGGGCTTCTGTAACAAGCACCTCCATTTCCAAACTATATTGTCCAAATGCTATTACTGTGAATTCATTGTCTTAGCTATTCTAGGGTTAAGAACAACCGAAAAAGAAGAAATGCCAAATCAAAAAAGAAACTAAATTCTGTACTGATTCAAAACAAAAGAGCTTGAATAACTTCGAGGGTATAAAGTGTTATTGCGCATTGGGCAGGTAACAAAAAAACTTTTTGGCTCTCGTTCAAACGAAAATTAGAGCTTGCTTTTTGCTTTCCGCAATTTTACGATGTTCTAAAGCAGCTAAAAAGGCGTTTACAAGCAGACAGACCATTAGGTATTAGCAAACATTGTCGCTATAATTGACATCAATAATCTCAAAATTTAAGAACCAATTAAGAGCAACTGATGCTCAACATTGGCAAAAAATTAACAACAGCTGGCCTCAACTCAAAATTTACTGGTTCTGATGCAAACAGTGTACTTACGGTATCATAAAAACAAAATACAATTAAGGTACTGTTTCCTGGGGATAATTTATCATATATTTTATTAAGGGTTAAAGCCCTGCTTGATTGGCTTCACAGTTATCAGCAATCAGCTCATGACTGCCGTATCTGCAGTAGACCAGTGCCAGCATCAACAAGAAAATTATTTCTTCTTCGTTTCAAACTAATATGAAGTAAACTTAATATCACAATCACAATTAATTACAGTAAAAGCACTACAGACTATTTTGTACCATGAACACAATATTTTATGAAGTAAACTTAGATAATCGCAGCCAGCGACTCGCAAAGCATTTGTGCATTGCGCTACGCCTGGGCGACTCGTAAATTGCATACGATTTGCTGTTTACACGAGCGCGACTTTGTCTTGTGACTCTCGAGACGCTGAAATCGACCTCGTGTAAGTGATCATGGGCGAGAACGATTGTTGCACCGAGTCGCGCAAAAATATAATCGGCATCGCAAATCGCAGGTGTTACTTACACGGCAGCGATTCTTGTCAAACGCGATCGCGGCAAGCGAGTCTTGCCTCGTGTGAGTAACCGCTTTGCGAGAGAGATTTTCACGCATAAAAAATCGTCGAATCGCGTTGCAAAAAAGTCGCCCGTGTAAATGCGGCTTTAAAGTTTGCTGCCACTCGAGATTTTTTACAAGGTACACGCTAGAATTTACTACAAACGGACTACAAGAAGTCAGAGGTGGAGTCTCGAGGCCAAGGAAGGCTCGAGACCAAGGAAACAAAAAAAATCGAGGCCAAGGCCAAGGACCGACTTTCCGAAGACAGAGCTCTCAAGGCCAAAAACAAAAATGCTCGGGGCCAAGGACATAACACGCAAATGTTTTCCAAAAAAAAGGTTTTCCCACAAAAATTCGCAATTTCTTCGTGACAGTTTAGGCGAAGAAAAAAAGGTCATGACCTTAACCGTTTTTAACTGATAAAAAAATTGTACCGTCCTCGACCGAGCGCAGGGCATTCTCGAGGACTTGTAGGTTTCGAGGCCAAGGACTTCAAAATGTGTCCTCAAGGCCTAAGACGTCTTCGAGGAATCCAACTCTGCAAGATATAATAGCCAGATTATTCCAACGAGTTGTTCAACAAGTATTGTCAGCAGAGATGGAGTCCTCAAGGACGTTCTTGTCCTCGAGGACGTTTTGAAATCCTTGGCCTTGAAGGTCAAGTCCTTGGTTTTGGCCTCGAAGCCTCAAGTCCTCGAAAATTGCCCTGTCCTCGGCTCGAGGACAGCACTATTTTTTGAACAATTAAGATTATGTATTACTACTATTATTAGTGGGCAGCGGTGCAAGCGGATCTGTCACCGTTAGCTAAAGTCCAACTACGCATTGCGTAGGCTTCATTTGGGCCCATTGTAACTGTAGCTGCTACGTTGCTGTAGTTTTGTTTGGTAACTGGTCGAACTCAGAAAGCCTTCCAGCTTCCTTTAAGTACGTGGCCAGTTTGTTAATGTTACATTTCGTTACTACAGAGGTTTTGGTGATTTCAAAATATTTAACGCAAATATCTTGGTAAAGCCTGCAATTGCCAACATGATGATTTGGTGCTTCATCCTCTAGGCTTTATTTTGGATACAGAGAAGACTCAGCACGATCTGTAGTTTTCTTGTGCCGCTGTAGATTGCAATGCCCAGTTAAAACTTGCCCAGATCTATTTAATTGAGGTCCCTTAAGGTTAAGGAGACGTAATGTTAGTCGTGAGGACCTCCAACCTACAGACTCCTTCATCCTCAAGCAGTCTTTCCGTTTATTTCACTATCTACCTGTGGACCAGTCCTTATCCGTGCTAACACAACTGGCATACGGATCTGTAATATAAGGTTCAGGACCATGCATTTCTGATTTAGATCCTGACTTGGAAACATAGTGTACTACTTCGTTGCCATGTACCCCCGCATAAGCAGAAATCCAGGCAATACTGACGTGGTTTTGTTTACCTAACTGATTTAGGTTTCGAATGTAGTTGAGAACAGTAATTGATGTTACAATGCACTTTATGAGTGATTCATAGGTGGGCAAGGTAATGCAGAACGTTAGCTTCGTTAACCATTAGTCCGTTAACAAACTTCACACCTCCGTTAACGCTAATCCGTTATTTTCAGCTTTAATTAACGGAAGTTAATAAAGTTCGTTAATTCGTTAATATTTTGCGAGTAATTTACATTTTTTTTTATTCACCCGCTTCTAGAACACGTCTTGACGTTGTTGAGCTGATTGTAAGGGAATATTTATTGCAATGGTGGTCTTTTTGTGTTTTGGAAGTTACATTTTACAGTCTAATATAATTTCAAGATAAACATAAGTTCAAATGCACTGACGAAGCTGCGATCGGAAAACTTCGGAAATTGTGAACAGCGATAATTAAAAGACCTATGAGGCTGCAGCTTATTATTTGTCACAAAAAAGAGCTCCTTCCTTCGCTTTCTTCGATAAAACTCAAGCTAATACGCAATAAGTGTTACTAGTGCAAACTGGTTTGTACTGGTGCGATGAATAAATGGTGCAAAATATTAACGATAAAAATCTTAACGGAAGTTAACAAAACTTAACGGAAGTTAATTTAGTCCGTTAACATGAAAAAACTTTTTAAAGGATTAACGAGTTAATGAAAAAGTTAGCTTCGTTATTAACGGATTAACGATTAACGGACTTGTGTCCACCTATGGAGTGATTTAATAGCTGCCTGACTATCCACCAGCACAACAATACCACAATACTTTGATTGTGCATTTTTTTCCAAAAGCAGGTCCTTTGCCATTTCTGGAATAGCTAAGACTTCTACCTGGAACACAGTGCCGTGTATTCCAAGATGAAAAAATGCTTGTTTTGGCCAGTTGTTTGGGTATTCTGCATAAAAACCCGCAACTACTCTCCCACGTAGTTTCAAGCCATCTGTGTAAACCTTGACAGTGTTCTGATTTAGAACGCTTTCAGATCTGATAGCATTCTTTTTTCCATAATTTGACATTCGAAATTTCTCTCAAATACCTTAGTTTTCTTTATTTGGTCAGCTGGCCTTTGCAAAAGAGTCGACTTTTTCTAACAAGTCAGTGCTCTACTGTACACTGCGCACAAATTCATGCAAAGCAGTTTCCGTAGAAATGCTTGCGCAAAATCCGTACTGCGATGCAGAAAGCGTTTCCTGCACGTTATTATCTTCACTAATATGTTGCAGAATTAGTCTTTCCAACCATTTTAGATGGAAAGAAGTTAAAGTGATTATACGGAAGGATTTAGCTTCAAAATAGCTTTTCTTTCCGGATTTGGGGAGAAATATACCTGTGCCTTCTTTTCATGCCGATGGAACGTAGGTATGTCTGAGGTATGCTTGAAAAATGACGTGGTAATATCTTTTCAGTCGATTCCAACCTTTCTATAGCAGCACAGGATAGAGTCCGTCTGGCCCTGGAGCTTTAAATGGTTGAAATTTGTTAATGGCTACTTCCATACGCTCGAATGAACATAAGTTTGCAATTATTTCAGTGTCTTCAGGTCTCAGAAATAGATTGTTTACTAAATCATACCCGATTGTATGATTTTCGGTCTGCTGGCTACCCAGTAGTAAGATATCGAGCTGATAGTTTAGAGTTTCTAGTGGAGACTTTGTGAATTCTCCGTTGTGTTTAAATACGTTGCTAACACGCTCCGTCTCATTCCTTTGAATAATCGCAACCAGCCGAGCCGTTGGTGTTTGACTATTCACGCTCTCTACAAAGCTATACCATGAATCGCGCTTTGCTCTTCTGACAGCTTTTTTGAAATAGACTAGAGCGAGCTTTTGAGCTTCCCAATCTTTTTCTTGTTTTGTTTTAAAAGCTTTTCTCCAAGCACGGCGAGCCTCTTTTCGAAGGCTTGCTAGATCAGAATTTAACCAAATGTTGTCTTTTATACGAAGCGACTTTCGCATAAGGCAAGCATCTTCATATGATTTAGTTATTACTGAATGAACCTTGTTTGCCAGCTCATCAATGTCTTTTGTTGAGGAAGGTACTGGTAATGGTGGTAAAATTTGTTCATTCAAGTTTTGTTCGGGTTCGTCTTCATATTTGTTCCAGCACGTGCGACGAACATTTCGAAACATTTTAGCAAAACATTCGAAACATTTTAGCATCGAACATTTCGAAACATGTATATTAAGATCCAGGTTAAAAGCACATTCTGCTTTTAACCTGGATCTTAATATACATGTGATCCTGAAATAATAATAAATGTACATGTGATTCGAGAATGATAGCATGTTGCTAACATGCCAGCCAACTATTAGGTCCCACGCACACCGGTTCACTAAGGTTAAGTCTAGAACCTCTTCACGCGTTTTAGTTCTGAATGTTGGTTTATTACCTACATTACAGAAATTCAGGTCTGCACTAACACAATACGCTGGCAGATCCTCTCCTCGAGGGTTTATATCGGAGGATCCCCGTACAGTGCGATGCGAATTGGAATCGGTTCCTACAATAGTAGGGATTTGTTTATTTTTAAAATTATGTAGGAAAACACCAGAGACCTCGCGGAAAATTTGCGTAGACCTTTTTTGTTTTCCTCTTTTTGAGATCGCCTGAAAAAAATTTTTGAAGACCTTTTTTTGAGAACAATTGCGCCTGTGTCCTTGGTCCTTGGCCTCGAGCATTCCTGTCCTTGGCCTCGAGAGGGTCTGTCCTCGGAAGGGCTGTCCTTGGCCTCGGATTTTTTTGTGTCCTTGGTCTTGGCCTTGGCCTCGAGCCTTGTGTCCTCGACTCCACCTCTGATTGTCAGCAGTCTATGCAATACTTAGGTCCGAAAATTTGGAACATTCTCCCCGACATCGTTAAAAATTGTAAAACATTAAAAGCATTTTAAGCATAATCAACTAGGCATTTATTAGGTGTTGATCATTAAAATATTTCAAATAACTCATTTATCACGATTTTGCTACTAACACTAGACTAAAATGCAACTAATGTTTGAACTTCGGAGAAAACGTGATGAACAAAAACTGTGGTTATTGAGTAATGTGTAACAGAATTGAAACAAAATGAAAACAACAACAACAAGAACTTTTTATGTATTCAACTAAGCTATAATTGATTCAGGCTATGTGTCTACCGTATGTGCGACTGAAGGTGACTGAGGAAAAATGTGAGTGGATTGCATGCGTGAATGAATGCGAATTTGTTTGGTGTTATTAAATGTGTGCTGCTTCGTGTAATAATCTAAACTATGAATATGATAGCCATGTACTATTTTTGTTCACCTTTGATAGTGTCGATCGTTTTTGAGGTGGTTCAGAATATGAATATGACTTTCAATAAGGTCAGTTTCATTTTAGCTTTTACAATAGGCTTTTGGGACAGAACTCTTCAGCTGCAATCTCTACGTTTCGTTTTTTTATCACAACAAAATTACGAAAACGAAACAGAACACAACATATCACAATTATTATCTAATCAAATCTAATACATTAATGCATTCATAAAAGTTTTAAAACTTGACCATGTTTTTTATTTAATCGACAGTTTTTAATTCATCGCTTAAAAAATGGCATATTTTTAATCTCTGTGATGATGCAGTCTGAATCAAAATTAACTTTGTTGTGAACTGTACTGTTTTGATGCGTCCAAATACAATATTTTGCGGCATTAAACAAGAAAATAATTCCATCATGATTTAATGTGAATGGCAATGTTGGGCAGTCAGGAAACTAAACTCGAAAAACAAACGTAAATTCAAAGATAGCGAGGGCAAAGAACACCCAGTTAATTTAAACATAAAAACATAAAAAAGTTACCACACTTTGTAATCTAATACACGAAAAAAACAAATGGGACCCAGTTTCATCGTGTTGATTACAGAAAGAACACAAGCCATGATATGTAGCAATATACGGTTTAGATTTTACAGGCATTAAGTTCCATATTGTTTTATAGTTAAAGGTTTTCAAAAAGTTTGGTAATATATCATTATGGTTCTTTTTTCATATGTTTGGGATGGAAAAAGGAACAGAAGGGATCCATCTCTGTCTCCTTCATTTTTCAATGATCGAGAAGTAGATTTGTCTAGTTTTCATCCCTTGTTAGCTGCAGCATGGCCGAGCGGAACTGAGCGCTGATTGTTGCGTAAGCAATACTGCGACCCGAGTTCGATTACGGCTGCAGGCCGCCTGCTTCGACACATACGCGGGTGGCTGGAGACTCAAAGAGCGCGAGCTCACTTCCAGTCACCCTCATCTCTCCGTTCTTATTCAGTTCGTTGAGTTGTAAATCCTCAGTTGATTTATTACTTATTGTTTGCCAGTGACTGGTTAGCCGGATAGTGTCTGCTTTGGTATGTGGTGAGCAGGGTCTTTTAAAGACCAACACAAATTTTATGTTTTGTTTTTTAGGATAATGCACTAAGGAGAAACGCAATCTACAGTAAGAAGAAATGCATTGTAAGGAGATTGCACAATGCACAATCAATGGTAAGGAAAAATGCAATCTGTACAGTGACAGCAGGCTCTGATTTTATCGAAACAATTGACGGATAAATACGAACTGCTTTTGCATGCACAAATCTGTTTTTATCCCTGAAATATAAACCACTTCGAACAGGCTCAACTCAAACTGAGAACGAGCTGTGGTTAGGATTTGCAACCACGAATCAAAATAGTTGCGGACGCACTGATTGGATTCTAACAAGTGTTGGCCAATGGCTGAATCGCTCTCTGGTTTGAAGTGAGTCTTACTTTTTGCTTTACAGTTTCTATTTGGCTGTGTTTTGTTATTTTCGATATGTAAACGACACCTTTGCCATTTTTAAACAAGAGGGTGACGTTGACAATTTCCTGGTCACGCTTAATCGTCTACATTCTGCTCTCAAGTTCACCTTTGAAAAAGAACATAATGGCAAACTTTCATTTCTAGACATTCTAGTAGAAAGAACTGAACTTGGTTTTGAGACAAGTTCGACCGAAAGCCCACTTTTTCTGGTCAATACATCCGTTGGGAATTCTTCAGCCAGCGAAAACGGAAAACGAACCTAATCGCCACGCTGGTTCACTGAGCACTTATGATATGTACGAAATAGTCAAAAAGATCTTGCTTGACAATGGATACCTTGAAGATATATTGCTTAAGCACATATCCAAAAAAATTGCACAATTTCTACAGCCAAACCCTTTAAACCAGAAAAGTATCCAGTACCTTCGAGCCCCGTGAATAGGCTCAGCTTCTCAGCAATTAGAACATCAAATTAAAGTTTCTTGTAAAAATGCTACGGAGCAGTATTATCACGCTTGATTTTTTTAAACCAATCCATCCTGCCTGCTGCCAAAAAGGATGTGCTACCTGCCAACCAAAGAAGTATGGTTATTTATGAATACGTGTGCCACTGTGATAGTCGGTACGTAGGTAGCACAAACCAAACGCTCCAGTAACGCATTAAGCAGCATGTTTCAACAGCAATAAGGCAAAAAAGCTATTACTCAGGAACAGGAAACCCATCGATCCCAACCAACCAGAACACAGCCAAATAGAAACTGCAAAGCAAAAAGTAAGACTTACAGACTTACTTCGAACCAGAGAGCGATTCAGCTATTGGCCAACACCTGCTGGAATCCAATCAAAGCGCCCGCAACTATTTTGATTTGTGATTGAAAATCCTAACTACAGCTCGTTCTCAGTTTCAGTTATGCCTGTTCAAAGTGGTTTATATTTTAGGGATAAAAACAGATTTGTGCAGGCAAAAGCAGTTCGTATTTATCCGTCAACTGTTTCGATAAAATAAAATTAGAGCCTGCTGCCACTGTACAGATTGCACTTTTCCTTACCATTGATTGAACATTGTGCAATCTCCTTACAATGCATTTCTTCTTACTGTAGATTGCGTTTCTCCTTATTGCATTATCCTAAAAAACCAAAACACAAAATTGTGTTGGTCTTTAAAAGATTCTGCTCACCACATACCAAACCGGACAGAGATCGCAACTGAAGAGTTCTGTCCCAAAAGCTTATTCCGAAAGCTAAACTGAGACCGACTTTACTGAAAGTCATATTCAAATCGATTGTTTTTGTGGTTTGTGATACTTTGCACTTTGTGATATTTTCTGCTTTGTAACTGTTAGTGCTTTGTGATAGTTCGAGATATCTCGAATAGTTTTGTGCATATTGTAATTACTTCTTGTTTTGGCTCTGTAAATATCGCAAATTGAGTTGCTTTTTTCATTTCATTTTCTTTGGGATGTAGCAGCCATGCATAATATTGATAACTCCAACAATACTATCTCGATATGATGCATGATGTACCGTTATTCCTTTTGCTGCTTTTCATATTTGTGCCAAAACGTTGTTTTTCTATTGAACTTGCTACAATTGTAATGTTATATCTGACTTAATTATTGCTCATTTGATTAAAATTGTATGTTGGTGCAAACAAAATAAATAAATAAATAAAATCGCAATTAAAATAATTTGGCTGCTGAATGGCGACTTCGTTTAAGCATCAATACAATTAATATCACACAATCATTATTATTACGTCACAATTTATCAGCAATGAATAAATTTATTTTAACCGTATATGAACAATAACTAGATACATTTTTCAGATCTAACCTAATCATCGGGCATGGTTTTGGCTTCAAAACACTGTGCGCTGGTGTGCAGCAGTCTAAGCTCTTTTTTTTCCAATTTGGACCTGTTTTGCAGACAAGATCAAACTCATTGCGCACAGCAAAACAGCTTAACAAAGCAGCCAAATGAAAAGGGACATACCAGTAAGTCCATACATAAACGTGTGCGGGGAGCAGAGAGAGTAACCGATTCCAGGTAGATTCGATGCGGGATTAGCTAAGACCAGTACAGTTAAGTATGGAGGAGGATACAGTGAAACTTGGTTGGAGTTCAGGGGAGAAATGGAGGGCATAAAATTAATGGTTTGCGTAGGGTGAGAAGGGTTCTTCTGTGGATAAGCAAAATGATCTCCAGGAGGGTTTCTTCTTTAGGTGGCTGATCGTTGCTTTTGAGACAAGGGTGTTGACATTAGAATACTTTGGAGGGAAGCGTAAGGCACGTTCAAAGCACGAAAGTACTTACTGCTCCATGCTGTGCTTACGGGGAGGGGGTTTGGCTTCCAAAAGAAGCTGTGGGGTAAGGGCGGAGGAGAGGTATCCAGTAACGACTCAGCATGCAGTTGTATGTGGAAAATATCTTAATAGTTGATAAACGCAGTGCAAAGGAAAGAAAACCATAGAGCCGGTCTCACCAAAACTTTGTAGAGGAAGGAAATTGATTTATTAGAGGGACCGCCCTGAGGAGGTATGTATCAACGGAGCACAGGGCTTGGTGTATCGGATGGAATTTGTAGCATAGTGATGTTCGGTTGATGACTTGGAGCATAGTGATGGATATGAGCCCCAAAGAAAGTGTTTGGTCAAAAGTGACACCAAGGAACTTGGGAATGGGATTGAAGGAAAAAGGGATGCCCAAAAGCGTAAGCAGAGGTTGAAAAGTGGTTTGATGGGGAACTGTTCTAACGAAAAAGGACACCAATTTGAGGGTTGAGGGAGAGTCACCATTTTTGAGACCAAGACTTCAGCATGTTGAGGGAGGACTGAACAATAGCTGGTCATTGCTGATAGAGTGCTGTATGCTCCAAGTGAGATTCCTTTTTCTTGGTCCAAGTGCCTCCAGTTTCACAGCTGAAACCTTTGCCTTGGAATACGGCCTTGTTTGATGTAACAACCACAAGACGACCTGCCATTTCCAGTCAGTCCTATTTACCAAGAATTCACAATCGGCATTCTCCCTACTTTCCACGTCTCCTTCATATCTCCTTGCAAATCAAAAAGCGATGAATAAATCGACATGCGGTATATATATTGACTTAAAAAGCCTTCGATACCGTAGATCATGCTATCCTGAAACATAAACTTTATCACAACAGCATAAGTGGTGTACCTTTTGATTTATTTTCAGATTATCTTTTTAATCGACACTAATTTTCTTATTATATCTTATTATATCTTTTTAATCAGTTATGTCAGATTCTACTGTGATATCTACAGGTGTATCCCAAGGCATTGTACTAGGCCGTATGTGGTATTTGCTGTATATAAACGACTTGCAACAGACAACAAATCTTAAAACATGCTATTTGCTGATAACACTGTCTTGTTTGCATCCGAAAAAATTCTGCCTTGCTGAAGCAAAGTATTGCTACTGAAATCAATAACAAATTATTTCTACTTAAATCAATAGCATTGAAAAGTGGTTGAAAAAAAATAAACTAACTTTAAACTTGAAAAAGTCATGCTATGTAGTGTTTATTAAAAAGAAAAGAAACTGGTGTAAATAAATATGGTATCTGCTTAAAACAGAAAGTATTTACCAAATATTAAGTCATTCAGATAGATAGTTTGCTGAATAGGAAATCTCATGTTAAAAATTTAATTTAGTTGGTATTTTATATAAACTGAAAGACTATACTTCTAAATTTAACCTAAAAATGGCTTACCAGCTCTGATAAAAAGTAAATTGCAATATGGCGATGTAATCTGGGGAAATTCCAACAAATCTACTCTTGATAAATTAAATCAAATTCATAACGGAGCTCTTCGACGCATAACAGGTGTACCTTATAAAACTGCTATTACAAAACTATTTAAGAATACAGCTGTATTGCAAAAAAATAAATAATACCAATTTGAGTTGCTGAAATACGTACGTAAGCTTCATACAACATTAGGCTTGAGAAATCATTCAGAAGGGAATGTATCTGTTCTAAATTCAGTGCACAAATATAACACTGGACAAGCTCACTACAAAAACTTCTTTGTGTACAATGTTTTAACATCAAACTGCTCTAATGGTCTACTTGCAAACGAATCAAAATTTTGGAATCAGCTGCCTCACACTATCAAGAATGATATGCATTTGCGTCATTTCGATAAGCTTGTCTTAGATTATTTATTACAAATAAACAACTGAAGTCAATTGTAAGAATATACAATTCAATTTTGTGATATTGGCCAATACTTTGTTTGCATAGGGTTTCCAATATGGTACAGTGAGTAGTAGATGGATGCGTTCACTTAATCTTTTGCTTTAACATTATCAATTTATTCTTCTCTTGTTTTAAATAAAATGAACTTCATGAAAGTAAAATATTTGTGGACATTCAGTAACCTATTTGTAAGCTTGCGTGGTAATGTGTACAGTACGGAGTTTATTGTGTTGAGATATTTTTGAGACTGTAGAATTTGAATGTTTTGTGGTGTGTGTCGCTTGCAATGTTTCAAATAATTGGGAAGTTTGTTGACCTAGAATTGTTTATTGGCATTATTAGCTTTGGTGTTTTGGATGTGCATTTAAGAACAAATACGCCTATCCCGTTAAAATTCAAAATTGCTTGTGTTTATTTAAATATTCAAAGGGGTAGAGATTAAATAACGTTTAAGTTCCTTCGTACGCCGACATCACACATTGGTGCTTCAGCAACAAATCTGCAGTGATCGTTAAACCTGAATTATTACTGTTTTGTGTGCTTGTAAAATAAACGCTGTTCTGTTCCTACCAAGGTTTTTTTGGAATGTCAGGTCCCACGCCTCCTCACTATCCAATAGTGCCACCCTAAAGAACAAAAGATAACGTAGTATACTTCAAACCTCGCGTTCAAACTTCTGCTGGGAAAAAGTCTCTGACTTATAGAGGAATTGAATTGTGGGAAAAAATTGAACCTGATGTAAAAGAATAATATTGGTTTTCATTCAAAAAAAAGATAAAACAAAAAGCTATCCAAAACTATATATCATTTTGACCTTCTTTGCTCCATATTTGGAAATTTATCATTTAACTGTGTAACACTGTTCATTAATTTTCTCTTGTGATAATACCAGTTGAACAAAATAATTGTCTGTTTCTTTTCAATTTGATGTTTTTTTCTTTAAGTTTTCACACTGTCAAGTAACAAGTCAGGAAGCACCTTGGATTGAAAAACCTTCGGGTTCGTGGGTGCTTCCTGGCCTAACAAACTTATCGTAATTTATGTGTTTGTATTGCTCAGGCGAATAAACTGTTTTTTATCTATCTATTTATCTAAGCTTTCACTGGAGTCCTGGTCATGCTGTAATTTTTGAAAATGAGCACACTGATTCTCTTGCCAAGGCTGGAGCCTCCTTGCTCACTGCGATGATCTTTTATCCCCTCTCCTTTGCCATTGCCAAAATCCGGCACACCCAAAATCACAAATGGCGACGTCACATTTATCACTCCCATCTCAAAAGTCAAGTTCCACCCAGTCCACCAACGCCCCATAAGCTGTAACCTCTCCCACCTTCGCTGTCTTGACCACAGCCTCCTACAGCACTTTTCTCCTATCTCCACAGGATCAACCACACGGTAATTCATCCTGCAGGTGCAGCGCCTGTGAACATCCTCTACAGGACCTCAATGATTTCCTTGTTAGTCCTGTCTCTGAACTTCTACGTAAATCTATTCTCGGCTCTACTCTATACTTACTATTCTTAATCTTTCGTCAAAGCCGTGGGGTGTGGCCCGTCTGATGGGTCTCCGCGCAGTTTCTCTGCGTCTCCATCCTTTGGAAAGAGTCGGGTAGCAGCACCACCAGAGGTCCTTTGCAGCTTCCTGTTCCTGTCTCAGAGAGTTTATTGTGCTATATTGTTTTTTGAATTGAACAAAAAATAAATTGAAATGTGTGACCGAAGAAGTTTACCACCTAGTTTGTACAGAAATGTGATATTACTGTGTGTATTGTGTATAGTATGTTAAATTCACCTGTTATAGTGTAGTTTGTATCAGTTGTATCAGCACTCATTATTTCGCTTAAACCTTCTTCAGTTTCAAACATGACAACCAGCAGGTATGATGCATTTCTCAAGGGTTTCCAAACTAAAGTAACTTCCTCGTGAGTGAGACTTTCCGGAACAATTTCAACCAATGGTGGTGGAAGATCTAAAAAAAAAATTGAAGTTTTATTTGAAAAGAAATCGCTTTAAATAAAATTTCGAACATTAAGTCAAAAGAAGCAGTATTTAAGCATATGATTTGCAGAGGTGGGGTCCTCGAGGACACTTTTTGAAGTCCTTGGCCTTTGCCTCGAAGCCTAAGGCCCGTATTCTAAGAGAGGACTTGAGCAGCAGGTACAGCTCAAGCTCTGCTTGGGCTCAAAATTGGTATTCTAAGAAAAATTTCAAGTAGCACTTTCAAGCTCAGCTTGGGACCTACTTGGGAGCTTTGAAGTTCAGCTTGAACCGCTGTGGTATTCTAAAAGCGAACTTGAAATGAAAATTTGCTAAGCTGGACTTGAAAATTACCAAAATCTCGAGCCACCTCAGGGGTAGGCTTGAACTTACGCTTCACTGAAAAATTGGTGTTAAACCTTTTGATTTCGGGTGAAATTTTTATAATATAGGCCTAGAAGGTTTCAGAATAGTGGTTATATTTTGGCCAGGCCGAAAATAGCCTATGATGGCTTCGAGACCTTAACGGCATGTAGGCAATCGATAACCTAATTCAATCAGTTGCGGTAAAAATTTGCAGTATATCGGTACGATAGCCTAACTTTCCAAGCAGCATTTCATTGCAGAGAAAAATAACTAGTAGATTATTAAGTTTAACAATAAATATAAATCAATTTGGCTGCAAACAATAACTTTGCTTGAGTTGCACGTCAGGCGTGTGATCCGTTGCATTTGATACGTTAGTGCAATTCGGTCTTGAGTACCGGTAGCCTAGGCTTATTTGAACAGAATTCGAGAAACGCGTTACGCACGTTACTGTAGCTCACTTACCGATCTCCCGATAACTACGGTAGTTTAAGGATAGATTTAAGTATGAAATAGCCTGGTAGTATTTTTTAACTGTAGTACCAGCAGTAGCTAACCTACCGGTATGGCTTATTGTTTGGTGACATGATTTAGATTTTTTTTTTAATTTAGAAAGTAAAATTAGTAAAAGTAAAAAACATGATTTAGAAAGTAAAATTAGAGGTCTGTAAGCAAGAACCCTACGATCTTCAGCTTAGTTTTTTTGTTGTTCCCTAAACAGCGTTTCCTACTAGGCCTATTCAGTATAAATTTATAGGGCAGATATATTCTACTCAGTTAATGGGCTTATGTATTAATCGTTTGACATTTTAGTAACCATTTAGCAAATTACTAGTATATTGTCTACCTGCTAACTTATTGCAACATCTAAGCTAAATAAGATCTTAAGCTAAACGCCAAAAAAATTATTCAGCTTTATGATAAATGAGTAGTCAGAATAAGAAATATAAAAAAGTTTAAATGAAATTGATCCTTATACCCCTATTTTTTATGAAGTCATCCAATTCGACTATTTTTGACCATCCAATTCAAGATAGTAATTCTATAAAACTGGCCGACATTCACAGGCTGCCTCAGCATCCAATTTACGACAGCGACAAACGCAAAATCAACCGTCCGATAATAGTTAAATTTATGGATATTTTCAATAAACAAAATTTTGTTACCAACTTAAAACATCTCAAAGAATATAATGAAAAACGTCCTCCAACAACGAAATACGTTTACGCTACAGAACATTTACCTATTGAACTACAGAGACAGAAGAAAAAATTAATACCCTTATGCAAAAAAGCTAAGGAAGAGAATAAAAAGACTGTCTTGAAAATTGTCGACTGTGAGTACTGCTTATTTGTTGATGATGTAAGGGTGCATGCCGATTAAATTTTTATGCTAGCTTACTCTGCTAACTTCAAACCTACTTATAAACAAATCCTCCGAGGCGTAACTGTTCAGAATATTGAATAATTTCTGTATTTATTATAGCTTTTCCGATCTATTGTGAACCAGCCGATATCACGTAGGCCTACTATATGTGAACTTAGCGCCGCCTCCAAGCTAATCCTCGCTGTAGCTGCATTGCCAGTATCTTGATGATAATATTTTTTTTTTTTTTAGTAGTGATAGGCATGTTGCGCGAACTCAATAGCTGTGTCCTAATTTTTTTTCTTTTTTCTTTACTTATAATTAACCTGGTTTTGTTTTGTTTTTCTGCTGTAAAATGGATTGTGCTAAATTTATTCAGAAATATTGTGATTTTGACAGGAACCTGTTGCAGTCTATTAGCCCTAGCCAAACAGCCCTTGACCAAGATATGAATTTGACCAATCAATTTCAAAATATTGCTGCATGTAATTATTATCACCCAGACAGTCCTTTATTTGCATCAAAGCCCTCAAACTCTCTTTTCATTCTTCACATTAACAAAGGCTCTATAAATAAGAACTTTCCCTCTTTTTATGACTTAATTCAATCACTTCCCAACCACCCACATATAATTTGCATTTCCGAGACCTGGATCACACATCAACCTATTACTAATCTATCTTTGCCTGGTTATGAATTCATTTATTACCCTACTAAAAAGAGAGCTGGCGGAGTTGCAATGTATGTTTCCACCATTTATCAGTTTGAAATTACTGATATATTTAATATAGACTGTTACAATTGCGAAAACTTATGGATAAAACTATCTCATGTAAGAACCAATGCGAAAAATATCGTAGGTGTAGTTTATCGACACCCCACTCCGAAACACGAAAACTTTATTTCAGCCCTAAACGAAAGCATTATGAAGATCACAAAAACTAATCAAACTTTTTAACTTTGTGGAGATTTTAAACTTAACATTTCACTAGAATCTTCCAACCCTTCTGCAAATGATTTTTTGAATATGATATCAGGTAATAGCGCATTTCCCACAATAACAATTCCCACGCGCGTAACAGAGAACTCGAAAACCATCATAGATAACATTATAACTAATGACTCAAATATTATATTGCCAGGCATAATCCAAACGGATATAAGCGACCATTTTGTCATATTTTCCCTTACTATGAATTTCAACAAACCCCTGAAAAATAACATAAAAATCTACCGCAGAGATAAAAGCAAATTCAACTCTGAGGAATTCTGCCGCCAACTAGAATTAAACTTGCAAACTTTTAATCCACAAATCTACAGCGCTACACCTGACAATTTTAATCAGCTGTTTCCAGAATTCGTCGCGTTGATTGAGAACACAATTGAAATCCACGCGCCTCTTAAAAAACTTTCACGTAAACAGCAAAAATTACAGTCAAAGCCTTGGATTACAAAAGGCATTTTAATTTCTGTTCGTCACAAACGTAAATTGTACAAGAGCCATTTTTTAGCAGGCACCGAGATCCAGAAAAGGTTTTACAAGAAGTATTTAAACACACTAACTAAAGTAAAAACCGCATCTAAGAAAATTTACTACAGACAAGAATTTGGGAGAAATCTGAATAATCCTCGCAAAACCTGGGAACTAATTAGATCTGCGCTACCTACAAACCAATCCCGAACTAACAAATCGAAAATAGATCTCTTAAAAATTGATGGTCAAGATATAAATGAAAGTTTCTCAAACGCTGAAAAACTCAATGAACATTTCGTATCAGTCGGTAAAAATCTGGCCGACAAAATTCCAACTAATGATAACAACTCGTTTTCAAAATATCTGAACCAAAAAGTGGCCTCATCAATGTTTCTTCAACCACCTAGGCATAGCGAAGTGTTCAATATCATACACTCTCTGCGTCTTCGCAAATCTTCAGGGCACGACAATATTGACTCATACTTTATTCGCATAGCATGTAATGTACTTACACCATATCTAACCTATCTTTTTCATTTATCTTTTGAATTCGGTATCTTTCCTGACTGTCTAAAAACAGCCAAAATAATCCCAATCTTTAAAGCTGGACCTAAAACTGATATTAATAACTACCGACCTATATCATTGCTATCAAACTTTTCAAAAATCCTAGAAAAACTCATCTATACCCGTCTTTCAAAATTTTTTGAGAAAAATAATATCATTCACCCTAACCAATATGGTTTTCGACAAAACTTATCTACTACACATGCTATGCTGGATATCATGAGCAAAATAAATAACCATATGAACAAAAAAAAATTTACTGGATTAATATTTTTGGATTTAAGGAAGGCGTTTGATACGGTTTCGCATGATATACTCTTAAGAAAATTACATCACTATGGTGTTCGTGGTGTAGTATATAACCTGCTCAAATCTTACCTCATTGAACGTAAACAGTTTGTGTATATTAATGGGAGCTATTCCACAACTAAAACAATACAATTTGGTGTTCCTCAGGGATCAAATCTCGGTCCTATACTTTTCTCTATTTATGTTAACGATATGTTCAACATTTTTGACTTTTCTTCGGTGCTATACGCTGATGACACTTGTCTATATGTCAAAGCTTCAAAAGAAAAAGATTTAGAAAGCTTTATGAATCGCGAAGTCGAAATAGCTAATCGTTGAATGAAAGCTAATAAGCTAACAATTAACGCTACAAAATTTAGTGCTTTAGTTATAACTCCAGGAGCTAAGACTGCCACACAAAAACCAAAAATAGTATGTGATGGTCTTCCAATAGCTGTAAATAGCAATGTCAAGTACTTGGGACTATGGATTGACGAAAACCTTAAATTTGACATTCATCTCAAATTTGTTGAGCGTAAAATCGCCTGCGCAGTAGGTATACTTAATAAACTTAAATGCTATTTCCCCAAAGAAATTTTATTGCAACTCTATCATGCATTAATTTATCCTCACCTTCTCTATGCAATTCCCATATGGGGTTCTACCTATAAATCTATCTCCACAAAATTTCTATTCTCCAAAACAAAGCCGTTAAAATTGTTACCCAAACAAAATGGAATTCCAGTGCAAACTCTTCATATACCAATCTAAAGGTCTTGAAACTGAACAAACTTTACCTTTATGAAGTTGGTAAAATAATGTATAATTTATACCATAAACAATATCCATATAACCTAAACCAATACTTCTCAAAGTCCAATGTCAGACATTCCCGCCCTACCCGCTGTTCCTCTTCCCTCATGTTTACTATTCCATTGATGAAAACTACAAAACTGCAACAATCTTTCTTATACCAGGGTGTCAAAACCTGGAATTCTATTCCCCACAACATCAAAAATTCCTCATTGTCTAAGTTTAGATCTGATTCTAAGCAGTTCTTCTTAACAACATTTAACTAGAATTTTTACTAGAATTGTCTCATCATATCTCTCTGATAACAATAACTTCCAATACTCGTAAGCCTAAAGCTCTTATGAGCAAAAAGGTGCATAATCGGGGGCTGTTTGACTAAATGACCGTAACAGGTCCCTTCCTGTCTCCGGTCGTGAAAAAAGTTATTTTTGTTTTGCTTTTGCAAATTATTTTTATGTATAGTGTGTATTTTATTGCATCTAAGCGACAAATAATAAATCGAACTTGAACTTGAACTTGAATATCAAAATGACTTTTGATTTTTAGCAATATTCAAGGACAGAGTGTAATGCAATATCTGAACAAAGAAAATACCAGTACAAGCGTTTTGGTAGGCTATCTAACACTACTAGATTTTTTGCTGTTTCAGGAGTTAAAGATTTTGATTAAAGTTATTTAGTATGGTACAGTTGTTGCATAGTTGAAGAAGAAATTTTCTGCATGCTGGTCGAAACGATTAAATGATAGATGTGGTCTAAACACTAAAAAAATCCACTAAAGTTATTGCTGTAGCGTGTGATTGTGCAGCACAGGTAGGCCAAGTTCTAATTCATTTCTCAAGTTACTTACTGCACAATATATAAAAATGCACTCATAAATCACGAAAGAATTATGACTGTTAATAAATGCTGTTTTTGTGCTCTTTCTGTTTAATAGTAGCGACACTCATCCAGGCGCGTAGCCAGGATTTGGAAAAGGGGGGGGGGGGGCTATTTTGAAAGAGTGAGAAAAGTGCAAACGACCTTGACCCGAATTTTCATTGTTCTTGAAACAGTTTCACACGGTTTGTCCGAAAATTGAGACGAAATTTCTCGGAAACCTCGGAATTTCCAACGTTTTTTCGGCCCAAAATCAGGCGGCATCCAAAAAAAAAAAAAAAGGTTTTCACCAAAATTGAGACTGATTTTTCGGCCAATTTCGGAAATCCAAACGTTTGAGGGGGGCTGTTTTCCTATGGGGGGGCTATTTTCAATTTTTCACAAAAAATCTGCCTCAAAAGCACCAAAAACGTGCGATTTTGCATACTTCACAAGCCAATGGGGGGGGCTCGAGCCCCCCCGCCCCCCCTTGGCTACGCTACTGCACTCATCAATAGTAGGTAGTTTTGTAGTATTATGCTTTGTGTCGCTAAACACATGCTTTTTAAAAATATGCATATTTGAAACAACTGTTTGCCGCTAGAGTTAATCAACGCTCCCCCAAATTTATATCTGTGCAATTTGCATTTTAGAATTTCTTGTTTGTAATTTATGATGTTTTCTGAATTACGCTACGAGAAGTATCTTTGCTGTACCTTGGGTCCAGGCAGCTTGGCGAATAAAGATGTAAATGCCAGAACGTACAGAAAGAAGCGGCTCGTATGTGCGGTATCAGCTCATGGTCGCCTGCGCAGGCGCGTAGCCAGGATTTCGTAAGGGGGGAGGCTTTTTTTGAAGGTTGAGACAAATGTAAGCGACCTTGACCCAAATTTTCATTGCTCTTGACCAAAAACAGGTGATCTCCAAAAAAAAAAGGTCTTCACCGAAATTGAGACGGATTTTTCGGCCGAAATCACAAATTCAAACGGTTTTTCTGGCCGAATCGCGGCAACTACTTCACTACTTCGGCTCCCAAATCTCTTTGGGGGGGGGGCTGTTTTCATTTTTTGAGCAAAAATCGGCCTCAAAAGGACTAAAAACGAGCGATTTTGCATACTTTTCAGGACAATGGGGGGCTCGAGCCCTCCCCGCCCCCCCTCCCCCGGCTACGCTACTGCGACTACGTAGTGAATCTGGTGAGGGTGAATTTATTCTTTACTCAATATTGCAGAAACATTTGTTTTAAAAACATCTGTCTTGATGTATACCGGCATAATCAACTTATGCCTTGGCAGCGGATAAATAAACCACCCGAAAGGTCAACAAAAAGCGAACGATGAAAGTTGCGCTGAAGAAAATGCATTTCAAGCCTAAAAACAAACTGAAGCAATAAGCAATAAAGCAGGTAAATAATTAAAACTTAGTGCGGTGACTTAAGTCCTTTTTTTAACTGATTCTAGGAATTAATCCAACGCTAAGTGCCAAAGCGTTTATCAGACTACATCAGTTATATCCCACAGTAGTTGAGCTAAGTTATAATTTGCAAACCCAATACGTCTTTTTTTTTCTGAAGTTGTGTAACGAAGTGAAATGCAATTGCAATATTTGCAGATTTTTAATTATCATTCTTTTATTTGGGCCAAAATGCGAGTTGAAAAAGTAAATAAACGCAATCCACTTAATAAACAATGCAATAGTACCGGGTAGCTCTAATATTATCTGAGAATCAGCTACGTACAGGACGTTGTTAAAAAAACAAAAAATAACGTTTTAATCCAATGTGCTGCACTTTCTTAAGTATATGAAAAACTGTAACGAAGGTAAAATAATCATTTATAGGAACATTTTTCTGAACTTGATGAAGCCTATTTTGTTGCAGAAAAAGCTGTAAAATTTTGACGAGACGACAGAGGCAGTTGGCTGAAAGAAGCAACAGGTTGAACCACTTCGCAAATTTTGTGGCTGCTTGATTGTGAAATGATAAGCAAAATCTCCACAGTATGGCGTGGATTGTGAAAGAGATAACAGAACACTATCAGTGATGCAATGTTTTTTGGGGGGGCTTGACTGAATTTTCAATACCTGCAGGATGTATCACGTGAATGTAAACAATGGAACAAGATTAGACTTTTTTCCGTTTGGGCTATGCCGTTTTTGTTGCTTTTCTATATCAATGAACTACGAGACCAGGCGCTTAACCAGATTTTGCTAGGTAGGGATGCGAGCTTGAACTAAAAAAAGTCATATTTTTCTGGACGCTTTTTGTGATTTTTCGAAAAATATAGCTATTTTAACGCCATTTGTGTGCCATTTTGTACGTTTTTAGAGCCATTTGAGAGAACTAAATTACCCATAAAATTTGTAAGCTGTTGGAGTTTTTCTAAACAATAATTGGCTCAAATCCTCTCTCTTCATTTACTAGTTAAGTCCGTTTGTTTTAAAACTTACATAATAAATTTAGGCTAAATCTTCTTACGTGACTTAGCTGGTGAAAAAGGGCTGTAATAATCTATTGTGTATACCGGTATTAACAGGAAGCATCTCGACTAACAAACCTTAGGGTTGTTTGGTGCTCCTTGTCTTTCGAATGTGACTTTTGTGTTTTTACCAGCTACAATAGAAGTCAGTAGCATAGCTGGGGGGGGGGCAAATGGTGCTATAGCCCCCCCATTGGCCTGAAAAGTATGCAAAATAGCTTTTTTTTTTCAGTTCTGAGGCTGATTTTTGCTCTAAAAACGAAAATAGCCCCCCTCCAAACGAAGTTGGGGTGAGAGTAGGAGAAGATCGTGAGATAATGATGACGAGTAGAAGTGGGTGTCAGTAAACATGAAGACCTTTTTTTTGGAGATCACTTGATTTTAGACAGAAAAACATTCTGAATTACGGCGAAAATCTTTTTTTTTTATTATTATTATTATTATTTTTTTGGAGATCACTTGATTTTGGACAGAAAAACACTCCGAATTTCGGCGAAGATCTTTTTTTTTCTTTTTTTTTTTGAGATTACCTGGTTTTCACTGAACAATTGCCTCAATCCAATTCAAGACTAATGAAAATTCGGGTCAAGTTCGTTTACGGTTGAATGAAACTTCAAAAAAAGCCCCCCCCCCCTTTGCGAAATCCTGGCTACGCAACTGATAGAACTACTACTACTACAGTACTTTGCTTTTTTAGCCCCTCTTCCCGATTACGGTTACGCCATTCTCAACTGTATTTTAAGCCAAAAAATAAAGGAACCACCACATGTCTACCATTAGCTTATGATTACATGTGAATTGGATCTTTTTCACCTAATTTTTGTGGATTTCTCTTGTTGTGCACTTGATTTTCTTTTGTTTAATAAAGTACAATTTGATAAAAAAAATCTTCGAGTTTGAGCAAATTGGAAAGATAAAAGGCCTTATAACTGATTGGAGGAGACATGTCTGCAAACGGTGCTGAAGGCTTCACGATTAAACTTAAATCGCTATAAGCATGAACAATACGACTATTTTTTTCATCGCTCAGTATAGTGTATAACAGTCCAAAGTAGAAATTATTTGGCATTCATTTAGCGAGAAGTTTGTCTAAATAATTAGAAACGCTGTAATACCAATTGTTATAGTCTGTTGGATTTCTGACTTAAGATCGGAATTCTGAGTGTACTATTTCAGTAGTATACGCTACATCCACTAGGCTATGATCTAATACAGAGATGGAATCGGTCAGGATTATCTCAACCCGCTCTGACCGGTAAATTTCAAAATCTACGCCGGTCGACAGGTTTTCTTGCAAAAGGTTTTTGTTCACTGTTCAATGCATCTCATGAAAAATTTTCAAAAGGGGTGAGGTATTAAAATTTGTGACTCCGGCCGGGCGCAGAGTTGCAAACGGGCCGACTAGTTCAAGCCCGGAACCGGCCCGAGCCTGGAAATATAAGCCCAAATCATGTCCGAAAAAAACAGAAAATTAAGTTAGGTCTGAAAAATTAAGCAATGTTGCCAAGTTATTTTGATTATATTTTTGTGCATCTAAGATAAAAAGTACGTTTCAAGCCCGAAATTTTGTCAACTTTAAGCCCGAACCCGACCCGAAAAGCCTGGCCCGACTTACAACTCTGGACGGGGGTCTCAAAAAAAAAAAAAAAAAAACGCAAAAGTTTTCGCGTTTTTTTGCACACATAACTTAGGAGAAATTTAATTTGTTATAACTCAGAAACGGAAGGTCCTAGAAAACTCAAAGTTGGTCTTCAGATTTGTCAAAAATTATTGAGAAAAACTCGAGCAAAAAAATTTCTGACCTGAATGCGATTTTAAGTACTGAGAGTAGCATTAAGCCTGTAGTGGTTACTATAGGCTGCATTTGTCTGTATAACTTGTTTTTTGTTCCGCAATAATTCAAGCAAATACGTAGGCGATCATTTTTTGGAAACAAGGCTACATTTATTTATTCCAAGCAAATTATAAAAATGCAGAAGACTACTAATATTGCATTAATCCTTTTTGTAAATATAATTATATTTGCACACTAACAGTCGCTAAAGAGCGCGTTGCCTCACAACCTTGCAAACTAAATGCATTTTTCATTTTCCTTTCACTGCAAAATATTTTTCAAAAATGGCCAATCAGGTGGTTGAAATAAATCACATGATGATTGCATAATTCAAGTTGAACTCGAAATTTGGTCGATCTGAAGTTCCAGCCAAGCTTGCTCCTGGAATACCATTTTTAGCGGTGACTTGAGTAAATCCCAAGCAGATGCTTGAAGTAGATGCTTAAAGGCGGTGAATCATCCAGCCAATTCCGGTGGTTTAACATAGCTAAAATTGAACTATAATTTTTGATATTTTTTGTTTTGATTTTGGGCTGCGTTTGCAAAGATATTCAACAAATACAAAAAGATGTCCCCCGAAAAAAGTTTTTGGAAACTCTGAGTTTTGATCTTCCCGCCAAAACCACAGTTCTCTATACTACTAGGCCTACTGTAATCTCATTAAACTATTAGGCCTAACTATCTCTAAACTATTTGGCCTAATAGTCTAGAGATAGTTAGGCCTAATAGTTTAGAGATAGTTAGGCCTAAACTATTTAGAAATAAACTATTTAGAAATAAACTATTTAGAAATAAACTATCTCGAAACTATTAGGCCTACCACAGTTCTCTAAACCATTAGGCCTACCGTGGTTTAGGCGGGAAGAACAAAACTCAGAGTTTCCAAAAACTTTTTTCGAGGGGACATCTTTTTGCATTTGTTGAATATCTTTGTAACCGTAGTCCCAAAATTAAAACAAAAAATATCAAAAATTATAGTTCAATTTTATCTATTGTAAACCACTGGAATTGGCTGGATGATTCACCGCCTTTAAGCAGCTGCTCAAGCCCTCTCTTAGAATACGGCCCTTAGTCCTCGAAAATTGTCCTGTCCTCGGCAAGAGGATATCACTATTTCTTGAATCGTTAAAATTTTGTTGAAAAACGCCAGAAACCTCGCGGAAAATTTTTGAAGACCTTTTTTTGTTTTCCTCACGTGAAGATCGCCTTAAAAAAATTTTTGAAGACCTTTTTTGCCTGAAAAAAAATTTTGAAGACCTTTTTTTTTTGAAGAACACTTGCGTCTGTGTCCTTGGCCTCGAGAGGTTCTATCCTTGGCCTTGGCCTCGAAATTTTTTTGTGTCCTTGGCCTTGGCCTCGATCCTTGTGTCCTCGACTTCACTTTTGATGATTAGGCTTAAAAGGGCATTCAACCCGAATTTTAAAAAATTGCAAAAAAATCTTAAAAAATATGTTTACCAACATGACTCCATTGCGATTCTTGCAACTTATCCGGTTAAGAAAGTCTAAGAGAAAAAATTTTATGTTTTTCTCTTAGAACCCAAATTTCGGCCATCTTGTTTCAAGTAGATTGCGCAATAAATTAGTTTGTAACTTCTATTTCCGAGTCTTGCTATGTATCAGGCTTTTTGGAACTAGGTGAGTGCTGATAAGTTTAGTAAATCAATTAGTGGAACAGCTATTGTTTGAATTCAGAGAAGTTAGATGTTTTCCTAGTATACTTTGTCTGCCAAGTGCTAGCTAAGTAGTCGGAATAAGATACGGTTTTAGTGCTGTAGGCGTAGTAGCCTAGAGCCTATGGCAGATTGTGACTATTGCTTCGTGTAGATAGCCTATCCGAAAAAATTATTGCCTGTTGAAGGCTAAGGCATCGTTGCTGACAAGATATTAGACTAAGATTCTAGTTTTTAGAGAGCCAGAAAGTTTTATGCGATTATTGCGCAATTGGTTTAGGCCTAAAGATCAGATATGGCCAGTTAGTTTTTCACGTAAATATAAAATTGCAAGCTTCAGTGCTAAGCGTTTTGATTAGCATTTTTCGTTCAGGTTTGTTACGGTTATCTGCAGGTACCTACGAAGCCACTTCCTCCACAACTGCTAATGTAGTCAATCATTTGGAACGATTTTGACCTACGTCCTTTCAGTTTGGTAATGTTCAGAAAGCGTTTCTCCTTAGTCTAAGGGGAAAAATAATTGCGAATATTTTACGATTTTTTGGCCGAAGAGAACCAAAATTGGTGCAAAAAAATTCTAAAAAATTGTCAAAGTTGTTTCACTATGGTTTCGCAGAAAAAAAATTTTAAACAAAAACGTCCTGAATGCCCTTTTAAGCAGTAGCTTACAGAGATACTGCTTGAAATCGGTTTTATTGAAGAAATGAGAACTACTTGATGTAATAAAGAGGTGCTCCAAATATTTCTACCCTATTCCCCTTATTCGCGAAAATACAATTTACTTCGTTTGACTCCGTGCCAATTTGTGACATTACAACAGGCCTGAGTTTGCAAAAAATTTTCTCTGACTAGGAACGTGATGTTCGCAGTGGAAAGTAAAAGGTTTTTGCTTTGGACAGCGATTCTAATTCAAACTAAATTCATAGGTGGCATTATACGAGTGATATAATCTGTTGTATCAAAGTTAGACCAGGTTCGGTGATGTTTTTAGACTATGAATGATATAAAATTTTAAGCCAAAAATGAGCATACTGTAGGTCAGTACTGCTAGCTAGGTATGCAGGTACCAATAGCAGTAGCAGTTGCCATGTTTTCAGATTTGATTAGGCTACTTACTGCTACTAGTTAGTAAGTTGTGGGTATTAGACAGAGGTGGAGTCCTCGAGGATGTCCTTGCTGGCCTCGAGGACACATTTTGAAGTCCTTAGCCTTGGCCTCGAAGCTCACGTCCTTAGCTTTGGTTTTGGTCTCGAAGCCTGAAAGTTCCCGAAGGTTTCCTGTCCACGGCTCGAGGATAACATGACTTTTTGATTGGTTAAAAAGAAAATAACCTAACAAACGACAACATAACTGTTAGTCTGTCAATTTGTTGTTTCACTTCCTCATTTGAAAAATAATACAATGTCATTTCCAACTAAGCCAAGTCATACTAAATATATTTTAAATAGCTCTAATTGGAGATTGAGAGGGCAAAAAGCATTGTAGAAAGTTGTTGTTTTAATTTCTGCTAATAATTCCGGTGCGGGCGGTACAAACCAGGGTGTCGAACCGAACCTGAACCCGAACCGTAAACCCGAATGAACCGTTTCATTTCGGTGAACCCGAACCGAACCTGAACCAGTAATATTTTACTTGAGTGAACCTGAACCAAACCTGAACCTCGAAAATGGTGCTCAAGTGAACCCGAACCAAACCTGAACCGCTAAAATATTTTAAGACGGAGCTAAACCTGAACCCGAACCGTTATTTGAAACGGTTCGACACCCTGGTACAAACTGCAAAGAGCTAAAGCATCTAGAAAAGAAACAATGAATACGGGGTCCAGACACAAACAATTTGGGGTTGCTAATGCAAAAGCATGACCGAGCCTATTCTGCGTGTCAATTACAAAGAAAGTATGTGTGTGATAATGAAATGTAATGCAATGCTTAGGGAAAGCATATTGATATTAGGCTTACAGTAAACGTGTTAGTATATCTCGATATAACAAGCAAAACTTGTACTGAGAAAGCTAACTTGTTCTGGAAATACGCGAACGCGAAGAATTTGTTTTGAGATCAGAACAAGCAACTTTAATTCCTGGCAAGCGGTCTTGGGGGAAAAACCACATCCACGGAACAATTTGCGTGTTAGAAACCGCTGCTAAAAATCCCAAATAGCAAACCATTAAATCATAAAAATTGCTGCATGAAGAATTATTACTTTATTTGTTCGAATGCCTGGAGTACTTAATAAAATTTTTACACCACATCATTAAGATAAAGAGGCGGAGCTACCGCAAAAAAATTTGGGCTTTTATAAAAAAATCAGTGGTTTATTGTTTTTCCGTTTCTACAATTGTGAATCCTTTGAAGGAGGGCCTGGGGCAAATGTCTCCAATGCTTTCCTTTTTAATACAACCCAGCTGGGATCCTCTTTTTTTGTAATCAAATGCCTTATGTTAAATTTAGCTAAGTGGCTTTTGGCGACCAAAACGTTTGCACTCATTCATTGATAGGCATTAGATGTGAGAAAAACATCACATACACTTAATAGCGTAACCAGGGGGAGGTCTATAGTCACCCAATTCACCTGCCAACCAAAATGCGGAACAAGGAAATTACCACGTTTTCAGCACTTTTGAGACTGTATTTTGCACTGGAATAAACTCAAAAAACTATTTAAAGCATACTTTGAAATGTTTGTTTAGGGGGGCGGATAACTTGTCAAAAGTAAAACTGATAAATCAGAAAAAATTTGAAAAATGGCCAAAAATTGGCAATCAAATTTGATCGTTCCTTGAAAAATGATTAACATAGGTTTCATCAAAAATATATATAAGTTTAGGAATAGAGGGAAGGGGGCTATTCAGTATTAGTTTTACCAATCACTTTTATCACACTTCCTTTTATAAGCCCCCCTAATTATATCTTCCTCTATAAAATATAGACGAAATAGATTACTTCTTGCGAGTTTTATTCAACTACTGGTTATAGGATTTTATGATTTGCTAGCTTGTAAATAAGAAAACTGAAATTCTAGCAATAGTTACCTCCTACATAGCCCATATATGCAACTAGTATAATCATGTTTTTGCACTGCTAATATCTATGCAATGTTTTCATAATTTTTAATTTTATCAAAATAGGCCTAAAATAAGTTATTTTTGCCAAAAAAATACAAATTTTTGAGCGCTATAGCTCCGCCCCCAGATCCCCAATCGGCCACGACGGTTGGCAGCTCCAGTTCCAACCCCCCGTAACCAGTACTTAAGCTGTAAAATTTTTGCATGAGGGAGACGCGTTTGCAGCTTTGACCAACAGCATTTGTAATGCGGCTGCAATTTAGTGGAAACTTTGCTTCAAGCTTACCCCGAATGCTATTGAAGACCAACAGAAGGTCTTCACCGCAATTTTGCACAATCTTCGGCCGGAAATTGGTGCTAACAGCCACTTTTTTTGTCTAATCGTCCAGCCGCTTACGCTTGGTGGAGAGCGCTGAAATCTCAATAGAGGGACGCTAACTTTCAATGGGGGGACGCGTCTCCACGCCCCTCCTACAATTTAAGTACTGCCCGTAACAGCCCTTCTTTGTAGATTTCTGGCTACACACCTGCATAAACTAAAGAAAAGATTGGCTTAAAATTAGAGTTGAGAATTGGTGGTAAAACTAAAATTTTTCTAATTTAGCATTTACGGTATTTTCTTTTCAAATTGCTTTGAAAATCTAACTGTATTTTTTTAAATCACAAAAATTGCTTTTTTTTCAATCAAAAAATTACTAAAATTATTTAACATGGGGACTTTGGTCTCGCCCCATAACTCCATATTTTCTCATTGCCAAAAACTTATGGGCTTACAAATATACTTGGTACGGTACCTCAATTCATTTTAAAAACATAAACTCACAGTATTTTGCAATATTTTGAGAAAATAGTTTTTAAAAAATTCCGTGAAAAGAAATCGTTTAACCAAACAATATGATTTGCGTTCAAGAAACTATTAAAATAGTGAAAATCCATAATCAGTAGGGTTGTTCAAAAAAAACTTTTTTTTCATATAAAACCCATCACCCCCGCAAATTGTCAGGTTGGTGATAGAAACCCCACATACCAAATTTCAGCTCATTCGGTTCACAGGAAGAGGAGGGCATGCAATTTGAAATTTTGAATTTTTGTCGAAAAATATGTATTTTTTGCCCACTTTAGCATTAATTTTTGCGGTCAAAGTACTTGGTATCTAAGCTTTTTTGATTTAATATTGCTCAAGTTACGTATTAGACCCAGTCTAAACCAGTTTCTAGTGTTTGTTTTGTAAATTTATTCACAAAAAAATTTCTTGTTTTTTGCTATTTTGACCCAAATATGATGAGATGCTTATGCCATCTCGATTACTTTCTATCACCAATACTGCCCTACAAACCACTGCATATAATGAGAAAAAGACCGATTTTTACCTAGAAACCCATTTAACGTCCCTCTTCAAGTCCAAGCGATGACATACACCAAGTTATTGAAACTATGTTCGGCAAGTTCAACCCGTATGATTTATCATTGCAATCACAACTGCTATAATGAGAGTCAACCACCAGCAGTTGATGAAGTTTCAAACATTATTTTCTCGCGGTCCAGCATTTCTGTGTAAATTGTTCTAATGCTTAGCATGAACAACTTCATGATCGTACCATTTTTTGGCTCTTTGGTTTTTCAAGGTACTCTAAAATATTAAAAAGTTGAAAGTTGGAATGATTCATTGCAAAATGTTACAAGTCTCTCGACCAAACGCTAAATTATCTACCTATCTAACCGACTATTATATACAGTAATTTGGTTCGGCAAAAATTCAGGAAACAGTAGTTTTTGAGTTGTTTTAGTGTTACTGGTTTTGCGGTGTAATAGCAAAATCAGCTTGAAAACCAACCTCTTATTTTGTTCTGATTCTTACTAACGCCTTATAAATCAGCGGTAACAGTGTTTTTCCACAAAAATGAAACTGTTCTTTGATTAGATGGTAACTCTAACTACACTTGCACAATCTTGAAACAACTCTATGACCTTTTCAGTTACCCATTTTGAAAAGGCAAATGCAACATTTGTTGCTGAACATATTATTTGTACGATTGTATTGTGCATCCAAAAAGCAGCCTCTGAAGCCGGCAGAACATTTACCAATATTTGTGACTTAAATGTTAGCAACCAAACACTGTAAACTGTTGGGCAAAAATTTACTCAAGATTTTTCTGTATAATATCGTTGATAGGCACACATCTGAGAAGCACTGCTACCGCTCTGTTATCCAGCCCTGTTTGAACAAGAAGACCACCAGAGATTGGTTATTGGGATGATTAAATGGGTTGTAAAAACATACATTTAGTATATAGCACATATAAAACATTGAAAACCCTTTAGGGCCGGTCCTTTCTGTGCGTAAAATCGTCAGCTTACGAGCGTAACCTTAGTTTATTTTAAAGGAAAATTCCGCAAGCCCAGGCGTACCACCTTACGAGCGTAGCACCTTACAAGAGTAAAATTGCCAGCGAAAAAAATTTGCTAAAAGAGCAAATTTTTTTCGCCGGTACGCTCGTAAGCTCACGATTTGCGTGAAATTTCAAAAACTGGTGTGCCAGGTCTCGAGGTAAGATGCGTTTAGACTGGACGCGAAGTAAAGCGAAGCGAAGGTTGGCGACCTTCGCGAGTGGTTGCTAATCTTCGCGACATGTCGCTTCATAGGCTAATTTTAATAACTTACTTTTAAAATGTATTCAATGAGCAGAAAGCTTTGTATACTTTATTACTGAAGCGCTATTATAGTAATCACAGGTTCTGTTTCGTCATAGAGCGCTGGAATTACCGGCAAAACGAAGATTGAGTTTATATTATGATATCACGCAAATTTCTGGTGGAGTTTTTGCAGCTGATTACAAATTTGATATCATTTTTGATTATGACGTCATACTGAGGGTTCAGGACTCTATTTTTTACATCATTTTTCGACTTCTGCGTTTTCTCGAAAACTATACGTCATGGAACCTTGATATTTACATCAAACGACGCAGAATATATGATTTGTTTTCAGTGTTCAGTAGATAGAAATGGTGTATCTTCAACAGAAAATAAGCTATTTACAGTAGAAAAAAGGGATTTCCACAAGTTGCTGGATATGATGTCACAAACATCAAAAAACACTGACTGTCGCAATCGTTGATACTTGGCTACAGTACAACCTTTAATCTCTAGAAGAGCCCACGTCGGCTGAAACTAGAGAACGACTGAGATGTTAATTGACGAATCGAAAATGGCAGTTGATATTTCCTTTAGCTTCTTGAATCTCAAAAAGCAGCACACAATCTTAAATTAAAACTTCTATTTAAGATTGAAGCACAAAACCACTCTCACGGAGCAAAATCGCTCCACTCACACCTCTTACTAAACGGCTATACGAGCCAACCCCAGTTACACAAACTCGACTTAACTGCCTACGAAACTAATACCTAAAAATCATCCACTTTTAGAATACTAGAATAAAAAATCAAAAACGACCCGCCAATTTATTACATGACAAAAGCTATCGAATACCCCAGAACAATCCATGATTCGTCACAATAGAAAAAAATACATGAGCTTACGATAAGATTTCAACATGATTATGATGTCACAAACTTCAAGTCTAAATATAGCAATTAAGACAAGTAAACAACTAATTATTCCAGTGACTAATAGAAGACAGTAGAAAATACTAGAAATGAATTATCCAGAATATCAAGAATATTCTAAATCAAAAAAAAGCGGCAAAAGCAGTAAATCAGTCACGTACGCATTAAAATACAGCATATAATCATATATCAGGCATTCAAAATTATTATTCGTGACACTGACACAATGAAGTTTACTTGTTTTCAATCGCTATTTCGACTGAAAACCAGCATTTATGTGTTGTAGGTGACTGTAACTGGGTTGGTTTTTTGATTTAGAGGGGATAGGGAAAGGCTGGGATAAATCGGGCCAAAATGATGGGGAAACCCCCAGAATTGACTCTATTTAAGCGTTTTCATGCAGATGGACCAGCAAAGTGATTATTTTATTATCATGATTTTTTTTTGCCATTTCGTCAGTTGATATGTTAGGTCGAAGTCTGTCCTATGAGCTGTCCATGTGGTTATCACGTAACTGCTTCTAAGCTATTCTTGAAGTATAGAGTCTCCAATTTATTTTTTGGTGTTTGATTTTATCTTTACGGGAAAACTTGGGCATTTTTAAATTTATAATTTTTACACTTCTTTAAGCTCCAAGATATCTCAACTACTCTTGTTTCTGGCAATGACTTAAACAAAAAACGAATTGGTTTCCCTACATAGCTGTTGTACAGGGTGTCCGTAAAGTTTGTATACAGTTATTTTTAATCAAAAATCTATATATTTTTATAACTGACGCCAGACTCTCTATTTTTAGAACTGATGCTAGACCAGCAAACTAAAAATGTTTTGTGACATTATTAGGGCATGATGACTGCAAATTATTCTCTTGCTGACATGCTATCTTACTGCATACAAACTCTACGGTACTGTATACAAACTTTACGGACACCCTGTATATACTGAATATTTTTCGGGTTTAATTGGTGTTAAAATTCCTTGAAAGCTCCCTCAGCAAGGCCTGTAGAGCCGTGGTGTGACAACAAAGCCATTGCATCTTTGAATTTGTATGAAACTTCAAAATCATAAGAAATAAGTAAAAGGATCTTATTAGGAGTTTAGGAGCTTCATAATTTAATGAGTATTTTTTCATTACTTTTTACCAAGATTAATCTGGTGCTGGTACAAAGAAGTTTTTAAAAAAATTTCCCCTTCAGTGTTACATGACTCGTTGCTGGCCGTAGGCATATCATCTTACGTACATCTTGGAAGGGAAAGAATATACAGTGTTTATTGTTCAGTGAACTTTCTATCTTTTGCATTTTTACATGTTTAGCATTGAGTATTACACAATTTTTAGCTGCATTTTTTTCCGAAATGATTTTAAAAGGCAGTTGCTATTGCATGTTGGACTAACTTGTAGCGCTTTAAAATGCGTTGAAAAAATGCTACAAGGTTAGGACACACAATTTAATGCCGCAGCATGAAAATCAGCCGTGTAAATTTTGTCCGCATAAAATCGGGAAAACACTGCTATGCATAAGTGGGCACAAGTCCGTTAATCGTTAATCCGTTAATAACAAAGCTAACTTTTTCATTAACTCGTTAATCCGTTAAAAAGTTTTTTCATGTTAACGGACTAAATTAACTTCCGTTAAGTTCTGTTAACTTCCGTTAAGGTTTTTATGGTTAATATCTTGCACCGTTCATTCATCGTACTGGTACAAACTAGTTTGCACTGGTAACACTTGTTGCGTATTAGCACGAGTTTTATGAAAGAAAGCGAAGAAAAAAGCTCTTTTTTGTGTCAAATAATAACCTGCAGCCTCATAGGTCTATGAATTAGCGCTGATCACAATTTCCAAAGATTTTCCGATCGCAGCTTCGTTAGAGCATTTGAACTTATTTTTATCTTGAAATTAGATTAGACTGTCAAATGTAACTTTCAAAACACAAAAAGACCACCATAGCAATAAATATTTCCATACAATCAGCTCAACAGCGTCAATACGTGTTCTAGAAGCGAGTGAATAAAAAGCAATGTAAATTACACGCAAAATGTTAACGAATTAACGGACTTTATTAACTTCCGTTAATTAAAGCTGAAAATAACGGATTAACGTTAACGGAGGTGTGAAGTTTGTTAAAGGGGGTAAAGCATCCAGCTGGAATTTTAGGCAAAAATTAAAGAAACATCTAAAACACTTCTTCGCTAAATTTCAGCTTTCTACGATTTATGGTTTCTGAAATATTTCATTTTAAAGTTGGCAGACCTCCCCTACAGTGTTGCCAGTTGAAATCCAAGTTTCTAGGAATTGGGATATACTATTTAAATTTTAGAAGTATTTCTGTTGTAACACTAATTCTTGCATTAGTCTGGCATCCAGGAGCTTTCAAACTAATGTGAAGGATTACAATAAACATTATTTTAAGAAAAATGAGATTTTAACTGGCAAAACTGTTGGGGAAATCTCCTTACTTTGAAATCAAATATTTCAGAAACACTAAGACGTAAACTGGCGAAATTTGGTAAAGATATGTTTGATATTATTCTTTATTTTTTGAACATAATCCCAGCTGGATGCTTCACCCCCTTTAACGGACTAGTGGTTAATGAAGCTAACGTTTTGCATTAACTTGCTCACCTATGCTGCTATCTGCTTGTGCTAATTGTTGAAAATGTCACTATCTGTGGTACAACTTTTGATACCGGTATGTCACTTCAAAGAGGCAGCATGGTCAACATTATTGTCATTTATTGTAAACTTTGTAACCTACAGTATATTTTGTCTATGTGCATACTATAAAAGAACAAGATTACAGCACTGGTTCACCCATGGTACTGGTATGAAATTCGTTTATAGCAGTGCAGTACTGTTAAAAAAATGAAACGTCAAATTGTACATAAAAAAATCTGAAATTGCATGCAACTTTAGTTGAGAAGTACCAATGTTGTCACTATACCGACACCTGGGCCCGAAAAAATATCCAGTATTTCTAACGGCTATGTTGCGAAATCAACTCGTTTTTGTTTAAGTTGTTGCCCCAAAGAATAGTAATAATAGTTGAGATATCCTGAAGTAAAAAGAAGGGTATAGGAATGATAAATTTAAAAATTTATAAGTTTCCCCGCAAAGGTAAAATCGAGCATCAAAATTGCCATCACAAAAAACATTGCCCATTTTATGTTTTTGCACTGCTGATTTCTATGCCGCATTTCAAAATTATTAATTTTTATCGAAATAGGCCTAAAATTAAGTTATTTGCAAAATCATACAAAATTTTGGAGTGCTAGGAGCGGAGCTCTCAGGCCCCCGAACACAGCCCCCACAATTGCAGATTTCTGGTAACACGACTTATTGTAAACAAGTGCTACTACGTTTTCAAGTTTTATAATCTTACAATAAGAAGTTATTGAGCTGGCCAAATAACAACTGCTATCTACTATAATGAAGTAGTACCGTTATCTTTAAAATATAACCTTTTGCTGCTTCCTATACATTATGAAAGGGCGACACCACGAAATTCCGCCCCGGGTGTCACCATTTTCAGCGACGCCACTAATTGTTAACAGGCGGCGTGAGGCGCTAAATAGTGGATGATACTAACAGGTTTGATTACAACGGCTTCTGCGTAGTTTGGGGTGTCTGGTTTGGGCTTGAGGTGGTGCAAAGTTTCTGTGTATTTGTAGGAATTGTACATTCAGTTTGCTGCCTGTTCGGAAGCACCAAGTACCCTAGAGACAGTACTTAAATTGTAGGGGGGACGCGTCCCCCCATCGAGAGTTAGCGTCCCACCATCGAGGTTTAGCGTCCCCCCATCGAGATTTCAACGCTGGTTGATTAGACAAAAAAGGGCCCTTTAGCACGAATAAATCCCACAAACTCCGGCTGAATTTAGTCCCAAATCGCGGTGATAACCTTTTTTTTTGGTCTTCACTCGACTTCGGGGAAGGAAAGACATAATTTCCACTAAAGTACTATTGCATTCCGAATGCGTTTGGTCAAGGCTGCAAAAGCGTCCCCCCAAGCAAAATTTTACTGCTTAAGTACTGCCTAAAGATAGTCATTATCTGGCGTATTATGCAAGGACGTAACAATGTAAACATGATGCGGCTGAAGTGAAATCATTCTGTTATGGTCGGCGTAACAACGACGCGTTTGTCCTCTTCTTCAGGTTTAATAATGAATTTTGTTTTATTTTTAATTGTAAATGTTAAACTTGGGTTGTCCTGGTTTTGAATGTGTTTGTTGATGATACTTCACCATGTTATGATTTGTTCCTGTTATTGCTGCAATAAAGATTTATTTGCGCTTCGAGGTAGTGCGCAGGCAGGGATTTTTTGTGGCGGGGTTGGTGTCAAAGAAGCATTGAGGTTGAGTTAAACGCGAGGAAAGTTAGGGTTTGGAGTCTATACTAGGGATTAGACAAAAACCAAGCAGTAACTTTTTTTGGAAGTGAAATAAGCAGAACTAATTTAATACCTCAAAGCGCATATAAGCAGAAACTTGATTCCCGATAGCATTTTTATTTTATCTGTAACGTTTTCGGCGCATTTTCTATATGGAAAAAATAAATACCCCGAAAAAAGTTTTTGGAAACTTTGAGTTTTGTTCTTCCCGCCAAAACCACAGCTCTTTTAACTATTAGGCCTGCTGTGGTTTTGGCGGGAAGAACAAAACTCAGAGTTTCCAAAAACTTTTTGGGGGGATATCTTTTTGCATTTGTTGAATATCTTTGCAACTGCAGCCTCAAAATTAAAGCAAAATATATCAAAAATTATAGTTCAATTTTAGCTATTTTAAACCACCGTAATTGGCAGTATAATTCACCGCCTTTAATGCAAGTACGGTTGTGAATCTAAATTCTAAATCCGAAATACAGTTTGTTCTTAGTAGAAAACATCAATTAGGCCTAGTTTATTCTTTGGTCTTAGTTTAAGCAGAGTTGATCACTAAGGTAAACATGTCCAAATGCTCAGATTTTTTGCATGATATAGATAATTCAGAAATAATAATTAATGATAATACCAATTTTTAGCTGAGAATTTTATGTATTGCATTTATTTATGTTACATTGCATTGTATTTTACTAGCTCTTTTACTTTTTTTACTATTTTACGTGACTGAGTTCTTGAAAAATATGCATGTAAACTCAAGTAAAAAACAAAAGAAGTACGTTTCGAACTATATGTAAACAGGCTAATAATTTCTAAAGCCATGGAGAGGGCAGGAAAAAGTTATTTTTACAGTGAACTTGTTAAAAAACACAAATTAGTCTTTTGCAGGTCCGACTGATTTGAAAGCATCAAATTAGTAAAATTCATAACTTTTCAGCGATAAAAGAATAGGAACACTACGGCAGTTTAATTATAGCGCGTTTTCGCTCAAACCTCACGCAAAACAGTAGTGCGGTTACGCACAAAAATTGTGTCTATTTGACAGAATATCAAATAAAGTATCTTTTGGAATGTAGTTTTGTTACGTTGTAAGTTACGGTGTGTTGAATGCACACTTGAGCAGAATAGACTTCAACGGTTGAACACAACAGGAACACTTGAACACAACAGGAATATCAAAGTCTGGTTCGGAGAGTTTTTACTCATTTTGTGTGGATGCAGATAATTATGTTGGCGAAAGTTTAATAAATGCGATTTTTAAAGCAGAAAAGACGAAAGAGCATTTTATTGTATTAATTTGAATTGCATTGATTAAATCAAAAAATTTATTATATACAACGTTTTTTTGGATGGGATGGATCAAAAACAGCAGCATATAGTCAGAGGGGCTGAGGAGAGCTCTATAGTCACCCAATTCACCTGCCAACCAAAATGCGGAACAAGGAAATTACCACGTTTTCAGCACTTTTGAGACTGTATTTTGCACTGGAATAAACTCAAAAAACTATTTAAAGCATACTTTGAAATGTTTGTTTAGGGGGGCGGATAACTTGTCAAAAGTAAAACTGATAAATCAGAAAAAATTTGAAAAATGGCCAAAAATTGGCAATCAAATTTGATCGTTCCTTGAAAAATGATTAACATAGGTTTCATCAAAAATATATATAAGTTTAGGAATAGAGGGAAGGGGGCTATTCAGTATTAGTTTTACCAATCACTTTTATCACACTTCCTTTTATAAGCCCCCCTAATTATATCTTCCTCTATAAAATATAGACGAAATAGATTACTTCTTGCGAGTTTTATTCAACTACTGGTTATAGGATTTTATGATTTGCTAGCTTGTAAATAAGAAAACTGAAATTCTAGCAATAGTTACCTCCTACATAGCCCATATACGCAACTAGTATAATCATGTTTTTGCACTGCTAATATCTATGCAATGTTTTATTAATTAACACGCTTATGGCTGAAAGTTATTTCATTTATTTCCTACAGGCCTGTTTCACGCGTTACCGCGATCATCAAGGAGTAGATCTTATTCAAATAGAATTAGCGTGTTAAGTGTGCAAAGCGTGTTAATTGAACAGCTCTGGACCTTTTAGGAACATTGAGCACTCTTCTGGTTATGCCAGCAACACAAATTTGTTATATATGCAATGTTTTAATAATTTTTAATTTTCATCAAAATAGGCCTAAAATAAGTTATTTTTGCCAAAAAAATACATTTTTGAGCACTTTGGCTCCGCTCCCAGACCAACCTGTAACAGCCCCCCCTCCAATAGAAAAATTTTGGCCATGCACATGATCAAAAATATGCCGCACAAAGTTGGTGCTAGGTCAAAAACATTAATAATATACGGCCTGAATTTTGAGATTTTGCAAAATTTGTGCTTATGAATTTTATCACCCCCCCCCCCCCCCGCCAACACCAAAGTCTTCTGGATCCGCTACTGGCAAGAATAGAACAGGTAGACAAGGTTGGTGTTGTTTTAGGGTTGTTATAGAAGACAATAGGCTACAGTAGGCCTATTCAATTTGGACTTCCTTCAGACCTAGGCTTCCAGAACTGATCTGCAGTATTATCGTTTTTGGCTTCAAATTTTCTATCATTCATAGGCTAAAAACATCACTAAAGCTGGTCTAACTGTAATACAACAGGTTTTATTACTCGTATAATGCCACCGATGAATTTAGTTTGAATTAGATTCGCTGTTCAAAGTAGAAACCTTTTACCTCCCTCATCCAACATCGCGTTCCTTATTCAGCAAGCAATTTTTGCAAACTTCTCGCTGAATAAGGAACTAGAGAATAACAAAAGCGACCCAAAAAAACAAGGAGAGTCATAAATAAAATACTTTCACAAAACCATCAAAATAATAACAATATCATATCCCATCAAAAATTATAGATGAAAATAACTACACTTATGCTAATCCAATTGCAATAAGTAATGCTTTCAATAGTTATTTTGCAAGAGTTGGTTCAACTCTGGCCTCCGAAATTCCAGCACCAAGTTCCAAGGCAAAACGGAAAATGAGGTAACGTCTAATACACCAAAATTTATCCTCCACTACAGTACGCTTGCCTTTTTTCTTTTAAATTTCACAGCTATATATAAAGAACTTTTCGTTCTGTGACGTCAGCTGTTGAAGCATCAAAAGTTTTGGCCATTTCAACGTACATACCTGCGATACAAGCAGCTGGTCAACCGTAACGCGTGTCATAATGAAACAAGGATAAAGTTCATTAATTTTCCCTGTCCGTTTAGACTTACGTTAGGAATTTCTCAACCATGCAGATAACAGATAACTGTGATAGTGAATTTTTATTTCTGGCTCACCAGAGCAACGTTTAAGACAAAGAAAGCACACCACCAAACCAGAACTGTTTACGCGTTGCACGGAGCGAAGAAATTGTTGAGTAGACTTGGAAATATAATGTTTGTATTGTGATTAAATCAAGAAGGACTTAGTTTTCCCACCGCGTTGGAATGAGGAAATCCAATTATCACTTTGATTTCAACTCGAATTTGATTTCGAAACATTCGGAAGTTTTTTGATCTTAACGAATTTGATTAGCATTTCGGTATTTACTGTACGATAAAAATTCAGAGGGTTAATTGAAGCAATCAATTTAGTGCGGTGAAAGTTGTTTTATTCAACAGAGTAGCCAACGGTTTCTAAAGTGATACTAATATCAAGTTAAGTTTTATTTTCATTCGGGGAAATTATTTCAACAGGACATAGCATAAATTGCGTATAAAAAGGGTACCCCTTATACTGTAACAATAAAGTTTTCCCTCGGACAAACTTGATTTTCTTTTATGGAAGAAGCTTTTCCTACAGTGATGATGCAGAGCCTCAGTTCAATGTCAAATTCGCTACCACACGAACTCGCTAAATGGGTAAGTAGTTTCTATAACCAGTAGCTGTGTTAATAATTACATAGTCTAGTAGTTAACCAGTTTCAAGGTTTTCAATTGTATAGTTGCTCTTCCCGCTCTTTCTGAACCGATTGTTGTTTAATTATTTCTTGTCAAACGTACGGTAGGGACTAAAATGCTACAGTATTTGGTGCAGTTGACGTAGATGACTGCATGGTCTTTCGCTGCTTCCTGCCTGCATACTTTTATCAGTTATCGTATGGTAAAATATACTTGACTTGAGTTGACTTGATTATAGATTTTAAAATGAGTTTTTAGGCTACATGATTCACGTTTGAATTGATAGAGGTGTGGGCTGGCCCTGTTAAAGAAACAAAAACTTCTAAAGAGGTTTCTTTGCAAATGTTGGTTTATCGAAAAATAACTTTTCGTCATTTATTTTACAAAAAATTACACTACATTCAACTGGAACAGGGAAGCGGAAGCGGTACCGTTTTACTAATACTACTTCCAACTTCTACTTTCACATCTCTATTTGGAATTGCTAGTTAACTAAAAAGGACTAAAAGTTTTCCAACAGCATGAGAAATCCAATGACCAATTTGAATTTGATTCCGAAACGACTTTTGCAAGTTTGTTTTTTATCTTGACAAATTGTTAGTATCATTGTATTTATATCTTACCTTGTGATAAAAAATCAGAGAGGTAATTAAAGGGAATGATCTAGTGGCCGGCAAAGTTGTTCTAATCAATACAGTAGCCATTGGTTTCTAAAGTCATACCGGTATCGAGCCTTGTTTTATTTCCATTCGTGGACAATTATTTCAATTAGAGATAGCAGCAGTTGCTAATAAAAAAGCTACTCCTTAATTTATCTAACCATACTCTCTCCCTTGCAACTTGTGATGTGTTACCTAAAGCTTTAAGCCATGACCTAGCTTTCACATCTGTAGTTTTTAGTGACTGTATGTTGAATGAAGAAGGTGCTAAAATACTTTTGTCTGGCCTGAAAAATAATACAACAATAAAATCACTTGATCTTAACATCAAGTGATAGCAATAAAATCACACAACAATAAAATCTCAGGAACAGAAACATTGGGACATTATTTGAGGGTAGATATTATTTAACAGTCACTGTTTTAGTGTTGCCCATTTTCTGATCGATGTCTTTGTTGTAGCTTGAAAATTAAATTTCATATTTGATATACAGTACTGAATTAGTGCGTCAAATTTTGTGTAGGACCCTTTGTCAATCAATCATAAGCTATTCTGGCAACAGCATTGCCTTATTGTTTAGGCTGTCTTGGTGTAAGCAGTAAGCACTGTGGTGAAGCAAAACATTTTTGTGCTCTTGATCTAATCTGTAACATTCCAACTGAATGAACATACATACAGTAACCAACTTTCAGAATAATTTTTTTGTGTAGAGTTGACAGCATCATTGGTTTCATAGGTCAATAGTTTTGAATCAGGTTCTTGAATTTTTAAATACACCTAAACAAACAAAGTTGTTTAAAACTTTTATGCATTTTCAGTGTCAAAAATCATATCTTTTTGAATTTTTTTGATTTTTTGAAGACAAAAGCCGATTTAAATCTCACATGTATGCAATAACAAGTCTCAAAACTAAGCAAAAATATTAAACACATTAAAAAAAAGCTGCACATGACCTAATGTTGACAAACTACAAGAATATGACAGGCGATCAATGATAGAGTGATCATGAAGTGTGCGACAACGAAGACATTCATATAAATTATCTTTGTGTTGGGAAATCAAACTTTGGAAACCTTGTTATTGGAATGGAATTCTGTTGGTGTATGGGAGTTTTCATTTCCCTTGTTTTGTGAAGGGTTGGCTGCTCACTCCTTTCTTGTGCATTTGCATCTTCACAATAATCAAATTGATCATACTGGAGCGCAAAAGCTAGGTATAGCATTAAGATTAAACAGCACTTTATCAACATTAGATCTTCGTTGGAATAACATTGGACTCATTGGAGGACGAGTTATTTCGGGAGCTTTACAACAAAATTGTGGCATCACAAAGGTATTTATTACCTTTGCCAAAGTCTGCATGAAGCTAAATTTTACTCTTCTAAGTTAGTTTTGCCTTGATGTCGTATTTTTGATATATTAAAAATGCAAACATTGTCAAAGTGCTTAGTGAATAGTGATACAATATCAGTGTTAGAGCAGTAAACACAACCAGTTGAATTGGTTTTAGCTCAATTGTTGTTTTTTTGTGAAATTATTCAAAGTTTATTTGTATCCATCAGGTGATTGCTTTGCTAAATAAAGCACAAAATAGTGTGTTGTGGAAAATAATAGATATGCTACTAACAAACAGGCTGTATTTGGCTGATTCTCTGGCGTATAGGTAATTGGCTATTCCTGAATACCAGTGCCTCATTGATGGATGTTATTTTTTTGCTGTTTAATTTTTTTTTTTAATTTTCTGGTTTTATAACTATGCTGAACCATTTGCAAGATGCAATGCTTCTATAGCGAATGTTATGACATTTTAGATATATGTTGCTGGCAACAACATCCGACGTTCTAGCTGCTACTGAAACATCAGCTATTCACAATGAAGATCGCTGACAGCTGGCTATTCACCAATTTAATAAAACCAAAACTTTAACCAGGTACATTTACTGGTTGTTGTGCGTTTGCTTCACGTGGGCATATAACATTTTGTATTGCTTAAATTTTAGGTAAGGGTTATTTGCTGCAAAACCAGTTGAAGAGCTTGATAATATTTGGTTAAAGCAGGTTAAAAATTAAAATCAAATTAAAAATTTGCTTAAGTTTTGACTTAGAAACTTCGCATTTGTCAAAATTGCTGATATTTTTAAATTGTATAAGTTTAATATAAATAACGTTTATTAAAAGTTGTGGTCATTTTTTTTCTGGACATATTTAAAATAATTTCTTGATTTTGTAAACATATATACTAATTGGATATGATTTGACACATGTACCTTTTTCAAGACAAATTTGACTGTGCTAGAAATTGTTTGTTGCTACTAAACAATTTTCATACATTAATCGATCACTTTAAATTCGTCACTTTTTCCTTACTTTCATTGCAAGACTTCAATGGAAATGCACCACCATAACTGGTTTACAGTTTGCCATCAGTAACAAAATTTGTAGTTTTCTAATAGATAGTTTTTAACAATGATCCAAAGCTATTTTAATTCTTTTCAGGTAATTTCTGCGAAATTGAGTTCCTGAAATCCAAAAAGAAGAAGCAGATAATAGATTTTGTGAATGACCTTGAGCTAACAAAGTCATAGCTGGGTGCTACCGCCAAAGCCAGCACAAATAAGTTATACCATTTACAGGACGCATTAGAAGAACGAAAAGCTGCGTTAATTGCACTGAGGTAGTTTAACAATTACCAGGGGTATTGCATTATTACAATTGCCTATGCTTACAATAAATAGTGCTAGTAGGTAACAGTAAATGTGAATGAGTTTATTGATGTATGCTTTAGTACAAAATTGTCCTTTGAATATCTCTTGTTTGTTGCTGTTATAGTTGTCTGTTTATCTTCCTTTCACCAGATAGCGTCAAATCTAACTTTTGGGTGATCCACTGATCCATACACTTCTTTTGCAAAATGTACTTTGTGTTTGAGAAATCTGTACCTGCTTAGAAGTTTTTATTATTTATACTAGTAGGTATTGATATTCCTGTAGATTTCTCTAAATTCTTGTCCACTGAATTTGTGGCTTGTTTGAAGCCATCAAGCAGAGATAATCATCGTAAAGCGTTTTATCCAAGGACGCAACAACGTGACCAGGCCGCAGGTTGAACCCAAACCATGCGAACCCGCTCGTCATTAAAACCACGCTTTTACCATCTGTTGTTGTTGTTGTTGTTGTTTTACCGGGCTGCTTCCGAGGGATGGCAGCCTCCTATGTCCATAGAGGACACAAGAAAATCACCCTTAGCACAGAAGAGCTACTGGCATAGGATAATCCCGGAGGTTGGTGGCCATTTCGATCCCTGCACAAAGCAGGGCACTCCCACCACTCGACGGCGACCACCGTTGGTGGGTCTTGAAAAGTGCAGCCAGATGCACAAAAGGGGTTGAAACAACATCGAAAAAAAAGCTTCTCATTACTACTAAATTGTGTAACCTTTTAATATAATACGTTTCGTCAATGCAACACGAAACCGTTTCGTTTTTTTTTTTTTTTTTTTAGCTTGTCGGTTGCGTGTAGAATATAGATTGCTACTGGTAGCGTTCTTAGTTTCGTGGAAAGCTTTTTTTTTATTTTGTGCTATTTTAGAAGTTATAAAATAATCTCTACGAGTTACTTTCAAGAGATAGCTGAATCTTACTTGAAAATACTGTAGTAACGTCGTTATCATTACAATTACCTCTGTGAAAAGCAACTACAGTTTCTCGATCAACCACAAAGTTTTTTTGAGAAATTTCTGGTTTGCAAAAATTGCTATTCGTGTTTCCAAAATAGCTCCGTTGATTGCTCAATAAGAAATAAAAGGGTTTGTATATCGCAGTGTAGGATGGGTGGTAGATGTGTCAACTGTCGGCGCATAGTACCGTTAAAGATATTTGAGAATTTATTGTATGGTTGAACTAGTTACTAAGTTAACTGGTGACCGATTTCGATAGTTTTAAAAAATGAAGATTACTACTGTATAAGCTAGTTACTACAAAAATAACTACTGCCCATCTCTAATTATACCCTTTTTTACTTTTTTTTTTATGCACTTCGTATCTATTTATGCAGATCAAGTTGCTAAATAGTATCACTGCGTTAAAAACGAATAACCGACAAAATATCTTCGTATGTACTATATTTGTCTAGGAGTAATGTTCGAGTAGCTCGCGTCCCTCTTGTCTTAAATGTGATGGTAGCTCTATGTTTAACGTAATCCCTTAACTGCAGTAGTATTGGTTTAATTTAATCAGTAATGATAATACCGTAGGCCGGTACTTATTGTTGCCTCCTCAACCCTAATAAAACACCAGGCACTCGGGCAGCCTTGTGACAAGTTTTATCGATGTAGTATTCTTATTCTCATTGTCATAGGTGGGCAAGTTAATGCAAAACGTTAGCTTCGTTAACCACTAGTCCGCTAACAAACTTCACACCTCCGTAAACGTTAATCCGTTATTTTTAGCTTTAATTAACGGAAGTTAATAAAGTCCGTTAATCCGTTAACATTTTGCGTGTAATTTACATTTCTTTTTATTCACTCGCTTCTAGAACACGTATTGACGTTGTTGAGCTGATTGTAACGAAATATTTATTGCTATGGTGGTCTTTTTGTGTTTTGAAAGATACATTTTACAGTCTAATTAAATTTCAAGATAAAAACAAGTTCAAATGCACAACGAAGCTACAAGATATAACGATAAAAAGCTTAACGGAAGCTAACAGAACTTAACGGAAGTTACTTTAGTCCGTTAACAGCACTTAACGGAAGTTAATTTAGTCCGTTAACATGAAAAAACTTTTTAACGGATTAACGAGTTAATGAAAAAGTTAGCTTCGTTATTAACGGATTAACGATTAACGGACTTGTGCCCACCTATGCTCATTGTAGCTTTTTGTGTTTTCAACTTTTCAATATACCATATCTCTGTACTCGACTTGGGATAGTATAAATGTTATGGCTGTTTTATGCTGGTAGTATTCGCAGTGCATTGGTGCTAAGAAAATGCTCAGATATCAGTAGTAGTTTTCTGAGCGAATCCGATCCATTGCCACAGCTATGAGATTCATTTGAACATTTTGCTTTTCGCGTTTTTATTCACCAATATTGTTGAGCATACAGCAAGTTTGAAAAATAACCTCGCCTGTTTTTCAAAAACTAAACCGAAGTGAATATCTTAAACTTCCTTTCTTAGTCACGCATGGGCAGTATTTTAAATCAAAAACTATTGGATGGAGGGATGCGTTGCGGAATTAACGTATTTTAGGGAGGCTCAATATATCTTTCTATCACAAGGTAAAGACAGAAAAAAGGTCTTTGGCTGTTTGGATTCTGTTCTCCACCTGCTTTTTCCAAATTCAAAGTAAAGCCCAAATACAAAAAAAAGGACGCTCTATTTAGTTTATTTACGCCACATTTTCCATCCAATTTAAAAAACTGCGTTAAGATTAGAGTAGGCTCTGCAATTTGTGGTATAAGAACGACATGATGTTTTTTTTGTAACAGGTATTAAGTTTGAGCTTGTGCATTTAAGGACAAGTCAAATGGAATACGGTAGAAAGACTGTAAAAGCCTTACGCAAATAAATAATAGACAGTACATAAATTACTATAGCACCAAGAGTTCTTAGTTTGTGGTGCCATTTGCGTTTTGAAAGGGTGCCTCGATCGGTGATTGCAGTTATTGTGGCAGCGATCCGTGAGTTTTTGTACAGGATGTTGCACTGCTGAAGCTTGTTTTTTTATTAAAATTTATCTTAAAATTGATTTAATGTGATGCAGGAAGTTCAGGCCAATTTTGGGCTATTTGGTTTTATTATTGTTTGTATAAATTAGATTATTTAATTATTGTCTGTAATAATAATAAAAAACCTATAAAATCGTTAAAATAATGCCCCCAGCTGGCTGTTTCGCCTTTAGGCTCTTTGGGAAGGGTGGCAGCAAATCCAAACAATAAACTTTAAGTAGAGTCTGGGCAATTACAGAATTAGTTTAACCAACTAGCAAATTTCTACGTATTGCCGAACGCGACCCGACCGTATTAAGAACATGAGCTAACACATGCGTAATCAAGATTTTGCCAAGAGTGGAGGAGCTTGAACACCAAGTTAAATTTTTTTGTTTGAAAAATGTTTCAATTGGCCAGTGTACCGAGCGAACTTATGTAACTTAATGGTATGACAGGCGGAGGTCCGAAGACAGAAGGACAATTTTTTAAAGAAAAATCATTATTTTAACGCCACTCTGATCAAATTTTGCATGTTTTTTTGGCCGTTTGAAACAAGCCAAATTGCAAAGAATTGATAGTCACTTAAAAAATTAGATTGCCCAGCTCCTTCACAACGCTGTTTAATTACAGGCCAAGTCCAAAACACTTTTAAATGCTTGCACTTTTGCGTAACTTTTTAAAGTGACTTGGCTAAGGAGAGGACTGAAGCTTTCATAGCCCCCCCTTTTTTTGCGCCACTGGTCTAGCACAACCTACACATTATTTGTAAGTAATCACCAAAGCTTTTTTGGCCTTTTTTATTCTGCCATTGTTCATTTGTCTAACATTAGCCATGATGTACGATAAAAAGACAAATTTTAGAGAAGCAATAATAAATAATTCCGAAAAAAACAATAATTATGTGTCATTCTATTCGCCAATAAAGGCCAATAATAATTGTGTCACTCTATTCGCCAATGTCACTCTATTTGCAGTTTTCCGCTGCTGCAAAGGCTCCGCTTCCACATCCCTGTGCGTATTGCGTTTAAGTTGCACTAGTTTGCTCAGCACGGAGCCGTTTGAGGCATTTTTCACTCCAAAAAAATTTAACTTGTAGTTCAAATCCCCTCTCCCCGTTCTTAGCAAAGTTCTGGTGGCGCGCCCGGACAGGCATGATTGTAATGTAAATTATGGAATGGTTCACAACTTTTAGACTTTTTTTGAAGAACTTATCCCTTAGACTTCACCCTTTCCAATTGGCAGTATTTGGTTTAGACCGAGTCATCTTGAGAAACTCTACTAAAAGACTGATTTCATTATTGGCGAATTTAAATTGGTTTTCTTTGAAATAAGCATCAAACTTTGGGGATTTCTTACAGGTAAGCTTTTTTCATTTAGAAGAAATATTTTCTGTCCTGCAACAAAAAAAAAAGCAAAATATCCAAACTTTGGTTCTTACTGGTATGCTTTTTTGTTTCGAAGAGATTATTTTTTGCCTTACAACAAAAAAATAACACTGCATCCAGTTTAACTATTGACACTAAAACAAACAATGGCAAAAACATTTACACTTCAAAGCAATGCAGCATTTCTATAGCTAATATTATTGCTTTTTCAGCACGCCATGTTTCAAATCGTGACGTCAAAGAACAAGCACTTGTCTATAAATGGCTATGGAATTTAAAACAAAAAAAGCATTTTAACAGCTTTATTCTCGCTTTCTCTCGGCACAGCATATTTCAAATGGTGACGTCACAGGACAAAAACTTGTTTACAAATGGCTGTGAAATTTGAAAGAAAAAAGGCATACTGTCGCGGAGGATAGATTTTGGTGTTTCAGACGTTACCGAAAAATGAATTCTACTGTGGCCTCATTTTTTTTGCAATCTGTCACTGAAACAGACGTAGTTAATCTTCTACATAGTTTAGACTCATCAAAATCTACAGGATTACATCAAATTCTACTCAAATATTTGAAATTGGCAACCACTGTAGTTGCATGTATCTTAACTGACATGTTTAACTGATGCATTCAAGAAGGAACTTATCCAGATATATTAAAAGTTGCCCAGATTATCCCTATATATAAGAAAGGTGATGAAGAAAAATGCAGTAACTATCGTCCCATCTCTTTACTCTCCCCTATCAATAAGGTTTTTGAAAAGTTAATTTATAATCAATTACAAAATTATCTTACAACAAAAGATTTATTAACGAGCTGTCAGCATGGTTTTAGAACAGGACATTCTACATCTTTGCAGTGTCAGATATATGTGACGAAATAGTAATTTATCTCGATAATCGTAAAATAACATGTGCCATTTTTCTCAATCTCGCAAAAGCCGTGCAAAAATACAGCTGATCATTCTGTGCTTCTTCAAAAACTTTATATGTATGGTGTTCGAGGCGTAGCATTTGATTTCTTTAAAAGCTATCTTTGTAACAGAAAACACTACATTGTTGTAAATGGAATACCTTCTAGCATGGAAAATGTAACATGTTATAGTACCACAAGGTTCATCTTTTGGACCTTTACTATTTCTTTTGTACACAAATGACCTGCCTTCAGCTACCAAATTCAAAGTTAACTTATTTGTTGATGACACTAACCTAACAATGTCAGGAAATAATGCAAAGCAGGTAGAATCTGATATCAATAACAAGCTAATAAATATAGACAACTGGGTGAGAGTAAACAAACCTTCAATTAATTTTTCTAAAAAAGGATATATGTTATATAGCAAAAAAAAAAAATCAGAATTCAACATTATTAGATATCAGAATTCAACATTATTAGATAATCACAGAAAAGATCATATTAGATATCTTGGTGTTTTACTTGAAAATAATTAAACCAAGCACTACCTTATTGAAAAGGTTCGTAGCAAAGTAGTTAAAGGCATATGGGCAATTGCAAGATTAAGAAATTTGGTAAGTACAAAAGTACTTTTGAATACCTATTACCAGGGTGGAGTCAAGGACACAAGGCTCAAGGCCAAGGACAGCCTTTCCGAGGATAGACCCTCTCGAGGCCAAGGGCAGGAAAGTTCGAGGCCAAGGCCAAGGACCAAGGACACAGGTGCAAGTGTTCTCCATAAAAAAGTCTTCAAAAATTTTTTTCAGGCGATCTCCAATTCATTGGCGAAACCAGAATTTTTGTTTGGAGGAGACCTAAACCAAAAATCACATAAAATGACGTAATCAAAATTTTTCCAAAGAGGAAGTTTTTGTGGGACAAAGATATCGTAGGATGGAAGATCTGAAATAGTTGCCTGTTGGCACGTAACCCTAATTTTGCAAAGGGAGAGGGCTTAAACTAATTGTTGAAAAATGCAAATATCTAATTTTGGAAACGTGTTGAGAAAGCTAGTGTAACTCAAAGGTATCACAGACGGGGGGTTTGGTGGCGGGGATCCCAGCCGCCAAAGGCTTTGGGTGTCTGGCGGTGAAGCCCCTAACCCTTGGGTGAATTTTTGTAATTTTTTGGAAAATAAAGCTATTTTAATGCCATTGAATCACATTTCGCAAGTGTTCAGAGCCATTTAAAAGCACTAGATTTTTGATATTTGAAAGCCAATTGAAAAAATTAAATTGTTTAATACTCCTTTTACTAGCAATTTAAGTCCAAAACACGTTTAACATCTCGCATTTTGGAGTTAAATTTTAATTGTAAGTGATTCGGTCTAGGTAGGGGGAAGTAAGGTGCATTGTCTCTTGCAACATTTTAGCAATAAATAATAATCCACTCGAAGATTTTCCTTAGAGATTTTTGTTTTGTCATGAAAATGACCAGTTATAGGAGTACATGTTCGGCCAGTGGGCCCAGGCCCCCTCAGTTGAAGTTCAATGATTCGTTCAATCAGCATTTTCCATGCCTAATTTTTTTTAAAGTATTTTGTGCGTAAAAACCGGCGAGGTTGGGGGTGAATTACTGAATTGTTATCAAAAAAATGGTACAATAGATGGTTACGTCTACCATCGTCTACTAACCATGTTATTTCCGGGCCGGATTTACTTCGCGCTGGGCCCCTGGCACTTTCGAGATTTTTGCAACATCTTTCTGCCAAATATAGGTGAAGATCTAAAAAAGTCTTACAATTTTAGCTCGGGGCCCCTAGCTGTTACTTAGGCGCGTAGCCAGAAATTCGCAATGGGAAGCTGTTTGGGGGGCGGGCCCCCAGTCGCCGTAGACCAATGGGGGTCTGGGAGCGAAGCCCCCAGCTTCCGGAGGTTGGGGGTGAGGGGGCAAAGCCCCCAGCCGCCGGAGGCACGGGTGTCTGGGGGCGGAGCCTCCAGCGCTCAAAAATTTTGCATTTTTTGCAAAAATAACTTAATTTTAGAGCTATTTAATAAAAAGTAATGCTTTTAAAACGTGGCATAGAAATTGGCTGCGCAACATGATTCAACTGGTTGCATTAATGGGCTATATGGGAAGTGTCTAATGATAACATTGCAGTTCTCTTGTTTACATGCTGGTAAATCATACAATCATATTATTCAGTAAAACTCACACGGAGTAATCTATTTCGTCTTTATTTTATAAAGAAAAATAATTGGGGGGAGGACTGATGGAAAGATATTTGAGAGAAGTGACTGGTAATTAACTAACACTGAATAGCCCCCTTCCCTTATTCCTAAGCTTATAATATATTTGTTGATAAAACCTATGTTTGGCGTATTTACATTAGCGATCAAGTTTGATTGTTTATTTTCGGGCATTTTTTCAAAGTTTTCATTGATTTGTGACTTTAATTTTTGACAATTAGCCCCCCCCCCCCTGAATATATGTACTAAATGATGCTTTAAATCACTTTTTAGTAAATTTCAGCGCAAAAAACAGTCTCAAAAGAGCTAAAAACATGGTATTTTGCTTATTCTGCATTTTGGTTGACAGGCTAATGGGGGGACTATAGCCCCCCCCCCCCGCCTCCTTCCTGGCTACGCTACTGCTGGTACTACGTCATATTATGGTAAACCCGGCCCTGATTAATGCATTACGTTCACAAAAAGGCTAGATGTGGGTCTGAGATAGCAACTTTTATGGCAAAAACTCCATTTTCTTCGAGTTATACGTTTAAATTGGCTGGCAAAAATTGAATTGAGGGGGACCCGGCGCTCCTGGTCTTCAATATTGTTGTTAGTTATGCTGTTGTAAGCGAAAAATGCTAAAAAGAAACTGAAACTGAAGAAACAATAGGCTTTTTTGTCACATTTTTGTCATTGGTGAAATTTGAATTGGGGAGGGGCGGACCCCCTGCCCCCCCCCCCCTTTGGCTACGCCTATGCTCCAGGTGAGGAAAACAAAAAAGGTGCTCGCAAATTTACCGCGAGGTTTCTAGCGTTTTCCAATAATATTTCAACTGTTCAAAAATAGTGCTGTCCTCGAGCCGAGGACAGAGCAATTTTCGAGGACTTGAGGCTTCGAGGCCAAGGCCAAGGACTTGACCTTCGAGGCCAAGTGCAAGGACTTGAAAATGTGTCCTCGAGGACTCCACCTCTGCCTATCACAGTTTAATATTCACGCACTTAAATTACTGCATGTTGGCTTGGGGAAGTGCTGCCAAAACTACATTATTATCCTTGCATATCCTTCAAAAAAAGCAGTAAGGTTGATCACAAACCAAAATTACACAGCTTACGCAAATCCATTGTTCAACTTTCAAGAAACTGAAACTATTAACAATAAATGATGTACATAAACTGAAGATAGCAAAATACATGTTCAAAACGATACAGTAACATTCAGGAACCACCCACGTTATTTACTCCCCTTTCCTCACTTTACAACTATTACACAAGCAACTCAACGACAAATTTCTTCAGCAAAAGAAGTAATACTAATTTAGGCAAAAAATCTAAACAAATTATTGGAGCAAGAGTATGGTCGGAGGTACCAGACCATATCAAAGATTTAACTTTTTCATTGTATGTCAAAAAATATAAACAATACCTAATTTCAAAATATGAGTAAATCACTAAGCACTTGTTTGAGTTGGAGAAAATTGACGATAATTCTCGTCTAACAAAATACTGCATCCTATTAATTTTTTATGGTGGTTTTTATTTGTGTATGTGCGTGTTTTGTATTCTGTGTTTTCAATTTGTTACTTATTTTTAGTCTGAAGATTGCGTTAACCCTATATTACATTTTTATCAAATTTGTCACGTTTAATAGAACGCCTTCTTACTTGGTAGAAATCTGGTTTTTCTCATAAAAGCCCGTTGCGTCCGTTCAGGAAAAAAATTTATATTGGCCACATGACCACACAAACAGTTTTTCAGAAATTAACAAATCAGCAGGCAGGTTGTGCTAGTTTGGAAGTTTTGCAGATCAGATCAAAATTTGCTAGTACTGAGAAAGTTTCGGTTTGCTGTGGAAATACAGAAAAATTTTCTTAGAATTTGATTTTTTGTATATTAGAATGCAAATTATTCAAATTCATCAAACTGATGCATACCACGTTTTATGCTGTTTTGTTTAAAGGTTACAGATCTGTCGACTTCGTCCATGCTTGATGCTTTTTTGGATTAGCCTTGCAAGATGTGGTTTGATATGCAGGCATTAAGTCTCGCCAATTTTACATATTATATACTGCAGTTGCAAAGGATTAGTGGACATTTTTCTGATAATGAATGTTAGGCGGTTTTATGGCCGAAAAAATTTTGTTTCAGTTTTAGCTGGTAGGGAAGATTTACACTGTTGTTCTTAACTTTGATAGGTAAGCAGGAAGGGTGTGTTAAGTTACTAAACTAAAAGCTTGAGTCTTTTAGTTGCTATGGCTCTCTTCTAGGTCAATTGAAATGTGAATAATAGACAGTTGTCAAACCAACCCTAACGTTTTTCTAAAAAAAAATATTGCGATTAAACTTCCTCAAAATGAGTCTTGTTCTGTTACTTCTATTCTAAATACATGGACTGTAGCATATATCTGTAAAGTTGCATTTTGTTTGGTTTCTCTAAACTTGGAAAGCTGCAGATAGCTTCATGAAATGAACGAATGTAACACATCTGTAACGTTTGAAAAATACCGAAAGTACTTAAAATTTTTTTGCGAAAAGATGATTTTTCGTTATTTGGTGCACAACAACCCACAATAAAGTCAACAAACAATTTTTTTTAAAGAAAAAATAATTACGTCCATATAGGTTTAAGTTAACTCGTTGTGGTGAAAGTTGACTGGTTGGCCGTATGGTTGTTTCGCTGCCACCTCGCCACTGTATACATAGCAAAGTCTTGTAGTGTACAATAACAGCATAAGCCTTGGTCTTGCTCTTTCTGTTGGTGTTTTTGCTACCGAATGCATGACTGTATCGTGGTGAATAAATAAACAACTCATGCCTGTTGTGATGACATAAATTGAAACGGAGTCAAAACGAATTAAAATGCATGTTCACGAATAAGGGTAATAGGAAAGTAATATTTTGGGCACGTCTTTATTATTTTAAGTAGTTCTCATTTCTTCAATAAAACCGATTTCGAGCAGTATCTCTTTAAAAAGCAAATTCACTAGAGATGATACAGTAGGTTATGATTAAGGCATTAAGTAACGAGTTAGATCTTGCATGCGATGTAATGAAGAGCTAAAGAAGTAGTGAATCGCAACGAAAAGCAAACTTCAGATTGGCGCTTATGTTGGTAAACCTCAAGAAGTCTTACATTTTAACGGTCATCAAGTATAGTGCTACTACTCAAACTCATGAATTGATACCAGAACAAAAATAGGACTGAAATTTTATTTCGCGTACGGTACAAATAAGTAAATACAGTTTTAACGCAGAATCAGAAGGCATTTATCTATGAAAAATCAATGAATAAATCATTTATGGTTGTAAACTTACTTGTTCGCTGTTCAATGTTTGTATAATCACTCATATCATTTAAGTTTTGGGAATTTATTTTTATCGTATATACTTGATCAGGTTCAAGGTTTTCAATATCCACATGATATCCATCCACTCGCATAGTCCTAAATGTTAATAAACTCTGAGTAAACTTTTTGTACATGTGGTAGAAAGATCTAATTTTCTACATAACCCTGGATCTAATGAACTAAATCAAACAAAAACCAAGCATCATACTAGTAAGTGCCTTCAACATTGCTTTCATTTGCGCCTTCAACGTCTCGGAACTGATCTCTATACAGTCCTGTCCCCAAGGAGGGCAGAGGGCCGTGCCCCCCCCGACGGCTGCTAGTGGTCCCCTCCACTTTAGTTAACTCAAAATACTATTTTTGAAACATCACCTAACGACAAGACAACAGACAACGATGGAAAAAACGAATAACTACGCTCAAAGGTAATTCTCCTTTGACGTTTTCTCGCTTCTTTGCGAAATTGCTGGCAACCAACTGCTGTACATAAATCGGACGCAATAATCCGTCTTATTAACACGCCTTTACGGATGTGCCGCGGAAGAGAGATGTAAGCCTGCAGAATGGTTACCGGTACTTCGTTAGTGATTATGACATGAAGCAATACGTGAAAGATTTTTTCAAAAACCAGCTGTTTTGATTTTTAGTACACAGTGAAGATTTTGAGGTCGCAGTCAGTGGTGCAACCATAGTGAAAGGGCCTAAGCTTTCACTACGGTTGCGCCACTTCACAATGGTTTCTATGTGCCCTTATCCAAGTTAAATAGAACATTATAACCTCAAAATATGAGCGCTTAAACGTACTTTAGAGTTTAGACTTGACCTGAAGTAAAAGAGGCTGAAGGGGCTAAGCAGTTTAGTTTTTTTAAACGACTTCTGAATTTCAGCAAGTTAGCTGTTCACATGGCTTCAAAAAGTGTGAAATGTGATTAAAATAGCGTTAAAATTGCTATTTTTTTAATAGTGTTAAAACCGCTTTCAGGCCCCCGTCCACAGTCAGTCAATACTTAGTCACTATGGCCCGTCTGTAACACGCTTGAATTGCATCAGTTAGTTCAGCACCGGGGCTAAATCAGACAATTTTTCCGCTCAAGCAATTTACTTTTGCTTTACCCTTCTCAGCAAAATCCTGGTTGCACTTCAGGTAGCATTCTCTGCTTAGATCAATTTTTCAAGCGATTATGGGCCGCAGACGAAACGAGCTAAGAAACGCTGCCGGCCTTATTTTAAAATTGTGCATATTTGTAGCCGTACAAGATCTGAAGATCAGCTTTTGTATGCAAAAGTTCAGTTGATTTTAGTCCTCCCTCTCACTTTCGGCTTGTGCCCCTCGCTTCGTTTGCTCTGGCGACGGCACTGTGTCTATATTGTGCAAGTGTACATTGCACGTAACACCAAGTACGTCAATGCAGCAGCATTTATGTGTACAAATAGAGAATATGCACTGTGTAAGTGTTCAGTGATGCATCTCAATAAAATAAATGAATAAAAGCTGTTCGAGTTCAACCATTAGAGGTTTGTGCTTATAAATAGTGTTTCCTGGGTGATTTTTCGCGTTTTAACCCCAACAGCACAAGCATTATTTACCTATTATTTGGTATCACGATTAGGTTGAAATATCTAGCGCCCGGAACAGGCTTCCATTCGATCCTCATACTGCGCGACTTCACCATAGACACCATTATATCAGTTGGTTTGTGAAGCTCTGCAAAAAAAAGTCAATGCGCACTAAAGATAGTAATGAGTAAACTTTGTCAATCTTCGGCATATCTTAAAGCTATAACTGAGTTTTGATAAAGCATATGAATGAGCTGCGATAAAAGCTGATTGATTGTTGCATTTTTATTCTCATGGCACAAGAAAGCGACAGTAGCGCTATCCTTTAAAATCTATTTTCCAAGTTTTCGGTTGTTATTTGACTTCTTCCTATGCAAAGTTGCATCTTCACACAGATACTTACTTGTGTAATGTTCGATTCTTGATCTTTTTCCAAGTCCTATTTCGTTGACAGCTTGCACTGAAATTGCATAACGAGTTCCACTAGTCAAATTTGTTGCGGTGTACTAAAAATAAAGAGCGGTGTTCTAAAAAATCGGTTATTATGACAGATCATAATAAAAATTTCAATTAATTTTAATTCGTTTATATTTTGGAATTTAAATTTAAAATAAAGGGTGTTCCGATAAATTTTCCTAATTTGAATTAGATGAATCTTTAGTACAATAAAGTTTTCAAAGTGTCTTTAGTCTTCAACTCGATTAGTTTCTAATAATTTGTTTAAATTTGTTAATTTGTTTAAAAATGAAGCTTGCAGTGCTTTCTTTCACCGGGATAAATTTGTATTGTAGAATTCTAACGCAAAATTCTTACAAATTCTTACGCAAAAATTATTTGCAGACTATCGGTACTTGCTTAGTAATTGTTGCTCAGAATTTTGTATCATGGAGCGGTTTTCGGCTGCGCAACGAGCTCTTGTTGCTGAGGCATTTTAACGAAAATGAAGAATGTACGACGCAAGCCGTGCAAAAACTCAGAAGCGTTTTTGGCAGAAATGAAGCTCCCTGCAAGTCTGTATTGCGAACAAACTTATGACAAAGTTTGATATAACTGTTGGTTTAGTTTTGATGGTGAAATCGCCGGGGTATAAACGTTCGCGTCTAACTGCGGAACAGCTTGTTATTGTGCAAAGATAGCGTCATTGCGAGCCTGGGAAAACCAATTTTACGACGTTCGCTGCAGTTGGATATCCCGACCTATTGAATTCATTGCGTAGAATTTTACGTAATGATCTCCATTTGCCCGTGTACGAAATTCAACTGCAGAATCTTAAACCAATTACTGATCATAAGAGCGGAGGCGATTTACTGACTGGATTCTGGAGACGTAGTACAGTAGACCAAGCGCGTAGCCAGAAATTCGCAATGGGGGGGTTGTTTTGGGGGCCTGGGGGTTTGGGGGCAAAGCCCCCAGCAGGCGGAGGTACGGGGGTGTGGGGGCGGAGCCCCCAGCACTCAAAAAATTTACATTTTTTTGCAAAAATAACTTAATTTTAGAGCTGTTTTGATAAAAAAAATAATGCTTTTAAAACGTGGCTTAAAAATTGGCAGTGCAAGCATGATTAAACTGGTTGCATGAATGGGCTATTTGGGAGGTGGCTAATGGCAAAATTTTAGTTGTCTTATTTAGATGCTGGTAAATTATAAAATCGAATAGTTCAATAACACTCACACGGAGTAATGTATTTCGTATACAGTTTATAGAGAAAAATAATTGAGGAGGGGCGCTAATGAAAAGAGATTTGAGAGAAATGATTAGTAATTAACTAATACTGAATAGCCCCCCCCCCACCTATTCCTTAGTTCATAGTATATTTGTTGATGACATCTATGTTCAGCATTTTTACAATTGCGATCAAATTTGATTGCTTATTTTCGACCATTTTTCAAAGTTTTTATTTATTTGTTAGTTGTATTTTTGACAAATTAGCCTCCCTCCCCTAAATATATGTTTCAAAAGATGTTTTACATCACTATTTAGTCCACTCCAGTGCACAAAACAGTCTCAAAAGTGCTAAAAACGTAGTGTTCTTCTCATTCTGCATTTTGGTCGACACCCCCCCCCCCCCTTGGCTACGCTACTGCAGAAGACAAAATCTTTGCAAAACAAACTATTTTCAGGAATAAGGTCCACTTTCACTGTATACGTAACTGGGAAAAATTACTGCTCATAAGTATGCCATATGTAATTATTTGTGTTATAATTGTTATTTTTAAATAAATTTTCAAATTCGGTACACGTTTTGGAACACTCTATATAATTCTTTACAATAGCTTGTTACTTTATATTTTGGCTTTTCATACAATATTCATGTTTGTTTTTTCATCACACCCATCGCAATACTTGCGTTACGTTAAATTTTTGAGCATTAGCTGCTTTTATTTAATGACTAGGCGTTCAAATATTTCAGGAAGCTTAATATGGAGGTGAGAAAAAATGGTCCCTGTGTCTTTCAGCCCCGAATAGTTTATCCACCATTCAACTGAGCATTGGAGTGATCCTGGGATACCATTACTTACAACCACCCAGAAGGTGACTGTGTGTCCAACAAAGCAAGATAAAATTAAATATTCTTCCTACTGAAGTAATTGTTGTTTCATCTCTAAGTACAATTCTGTCTTCTGCCAGCAGGGAGACTTGGTATCGCAAATCGGTGCCCACTTCCATTGCGTCCCAAACAACTACAAATTGATTGTAAGAAACCGAGCTTTCCAACACGTGTACGTTCGATGGCGCTGCCAAAGTAGTTTTCTGCAAACCAAAAAATACCCTTATTTTTAATAACTGGCGTTTTGTTCAAAATTTTAGCATTTTAGAGCCAAAAAGACAAATCGCATAACAAATGCATTACTGTCACTTTGAAGAAGGATAGAAATTCTAAAAACTGACTTCATATGAGTATCACAACGTTGCAAATTATTGCAACGTTGCTAGATTATTGAAACGTTGCTAATTATTCCCCAAGAATAGCTTTTCATCCCTGAAAACGCTACAGTATAATTTTTTTGTGAAAGGTCATTAAATTATGGTGGTGCAACCTGGGGAGCTCCCTTAACTATTTAAGTCACAAATTTAACCCGAAAATGCAAGCGTTTAAGCGTGGTTTGGACTTGACCTTAAGTAAGAGAAGGAGTCAAATAAGCCGGGTAGTTTTATTCTTCAACTGGCTACTAAATCTAGTAATTCAGCAAAATTTGATTTGATTGATGTTAAAATGGCTAGATCTTTTTAGACGTTAAATTTCAACAATGGTGGCCTCTGACGACTGGAGGTTCCGCACCCAGATGTCCATCTGTAGCACGTTTGAGTTTTGCCAGTTTGCTAAGCAAAATGCTCAGTAGAGCCATTTTTCAAACAAAAAACTTTTAACTTTTGGTTTAAGCTCTTTATGCTTTGAATCGTTGAGCGTGCTCACCTGTTTGCTACGTAAATTACTTTTTAGCTAAAAAAATAATCTCACAGTTGAAGAATAAAATATTTCTTAAACTTCTTTGTGAGCGCTGACTTTATTTTAAAGTTTTTTGTTCTTTTGTTCATTTAGCAAAATGCATAAATATTTCACGCCAGTTTTTAAGAAAATACAGTAAAACACTGACATGTCAACTTTTTTAAGCTTGCGAGGTACAAAAACAGAAAAAAAACTATCAATCGTAAACACTTACTTGTGTTATGGTGGTTCCTTCGCTTGTTTCGACCCGGTTGACCGCAGAAACGTAAATGCGGTAGGTGGTGTTCGGTTGCAAACCACTAATCGTTACCCTGGTGTCTGGTATGTTCGAATCGATACCCAAAACACCTAAACAAACGAATTCACTGCTTACATGATTAACATTTATGTAAATTCAACTTCATTGGTTTCAAAAGGGTGAACCTTCAAAGATTACACATAGACCTACTGAATAGTGAGTACTAATGTATTACTTAAATTTGTTTTTGTTGAAAACCAAAAAATAAAGATGTGTTAAAATTAAATGCGTTAAAATCAATGCTGGGATGTCTCACTTGGGACATTTCGTAAGTGGCTAATGTTACGTTGCGTAACGGCTATAAACAGTAAAAACACGTCATATAAAAAGTTGGAGCTATTCGCTTTTTTTATTTTTTACTACCGGTATCGTTTGGGTTTAGGTTAGATTTTAAGTTAGGGCGAGGATTAAGATTAGAGTTGGGTCAGATATCTTGAACAAAGAATTGCTAGCTGCAACAGTGGTGCTGCTTGAAGAAGTATTCCACTAGTTTGGTTATATACGAAAGGTATTTGTTGTTTTTTTTTATCGCATAATAAAAAGCTTGTTTGTTTTTGGATTCAGAACCTCTTTAATAGCTTGTTTCAGTACCACTGTTGTACGCAGCTGCGTAGCCAGAAATCTGCGATGACGGGGGGTTGCTGTGTCCGGGGGTCTGGAGACGGAGCCCCAAGCCGCCGGGGGCACGGGGTCTGGGGGCAGAGCCAAGCGCTTGAAAATTTTATATTTTTTTGGCTAAAGTAACTTACGTTTAAGCCTATTTTGATAAAAATTAGTGCTCTTAAAAATGTGGCAGAGAAATTAGAAGTGCAAAGCATGATGATTATACCAGTTGCATTTATGGGCTGTGTGGGAGGTAGCTATTGCCAGAATTTCAGTTCTCTTATTTACAAGCTAATGAAGTATTAAATCCATAGTTGGGCACAAATCCGTTAATCGTTAATCCGTTAATTACGAAGCTAACTTTTTCATTAACTCGTTGATCCGTTAAAAAGTTTTTTCATGTTAACGGACTAAATTAACTTCCGTTAAGTTCTGTTAACTTCCGTTAAGATTTTTATCGTTAATATTTTGCACCATTTATTTATCGTACCGGTACAAACCAATTTTCACTGGTAACACTTGTTGCGTATTAGCATGAGTTTTATAGAAGAAAGCGAAGAAAAAAGCTCTTTTTTGTGGCAAATAATAACCTGCAGCCTCATAAGTCTATTGCTTATCGCTGTTCACAATTTCCAAAGTTTTTCGATCGCAGCTTCGTCAGTGCATTTGAACTTATTTTTACCTTAAAATTAAATTAGACTGTAAAATGTAACTTCCAAAACACAAAAAGACCACCATAGCAATAAATATTCCCTTGCAATCAGCTTAACAGCGTCAATACGTGTTCTAGAAGCGAGTGAATAAAAAGAAATGTATATTACGCGTAAAATGTTAACGAATTACCGGACATTATTAACTTCCGTTAATTAAAGCTGAAAATAACGGATTAACGTTAACGGAGGTGGGAAGTTTGTTAACGGACTAGTGGTTAACGAAGCTAACGTTTTGCATTAACTTGCCCACCTATGATTAAATTCTATACTAGCAGTTTAATTCAACTCTCAAGGAGTAATCTATTTCGTCTATATTTTATAGAGAAAGATATCATCAGGGGGGCTAATAGAAGGAAGTAAGAGAAGCGATTGGTAATTAACTAATGCAGAATAACCCCCCCCATCCCCTATTTCGGAGCTCATATATCTATTGATGAAACCTATGTTAAGCATTTTTGAACGGGCAATCAAATTCGATTTCCAACTTTTGGACACTTTACAGGTTTTTTTTTAATTTATGAGTTTTACTTTTGACAAATTAGCCCCTCCAAATAAACGTTTCAAATTATGCTTTATTCACTCATTCATTCATTCTTTTTTTTATTCTTGACCACCACAACAATAGCAATGCATGGTAACACAATAATAACACGTAGAGTCGGGAAAAGGAAGTCGCGACACAACGTCAGACGTTACGACATGCAGAGGATACTGAAGACAAAAAAGTAATTTTTATTTGCATGGTTGCTACACCTGTCATACCAACTTAAGTACATTATAGGCCTAATCAATCACACTCATCAACATACACACAGGCACACAAGATGGAAGTAAAACTAACGGCTGGAGTAGTTGTTCGAATGATTGATAAAGAGAAAAGAGAGGGACAGTGACCAGTGCAAGGCCAGGCACGGTTACGTAGGTAGTCAATGGGTGGCGCAACCGGCCCAAAACTATGTTTAGCTCAACGGAGGAAGGCGAGGAAAGAAAAACCACCCTGAAAATGAAACCTCACCGGGTCCGGAAACCCTTTCAAGTCGCAGCTGGCGATAACATAAAGACAATAACAATTTTGAAATCGATACATATGCATCAAAATAATTATACACAACATATAGCAATATAAGTCACACCATTCACATTGCGTCTAAATAAATAGGTGGTACAAACTACCATAACTTATGATCTCTTTCTTTAAATCATTTTTAAGTCTATTCCAGTGCAAAAGACCGTCTCAGAGGTGCTAAAAACGTGGTATTTTTCTTATTTCGCATTTTGGTCGGCAGGCCAATGGGGGGCTCCCCCCTTGGTTACGCTACTGGTTATACGAGTAAGCAATCCTTAGGGTTGAAGATAATGATTGTGAGATTTAGGTTTTGAGTGAAAGCTTGGTGATCGATTTTCATATTCTTACGTAAGGCAGCAACAGCCTGTGTTCACAATTTAACCTACGACAAGGTTCGACGAAATGAAAATTTTGCTACGAACAAAAATTCACCAGCGGGACATTGTGCTATAATACATACTGTAACTTGGCAAAAAAAGTTCTTCTAACTATGACAGTTTCGTCTAATAGTTTTTGCCAACAAGAAAGCTTTAAGTTTCGTCCAGCCTTATCGCACATTAGATTATCCTAAAGGGTAACAGCCTATCATGAGTTAAATTTAGCCATACCCTTAAGTTGTTGAATTTTTCTTCACAGAGCGATTGGTTGTCAAAGTACTATATCGTATCCTATTGAAATTCAATTTTTTTTTTCATATTGATTGTAGCTTCCTCCATTTTAGGTATAGTCACTTTCTCCATTTCCTCCATACTAATTACAACTCTATACTGTACGTAAAGTTGCCTTCATCAGAAAATAGCAAAGGTATCTTTCGGTCTTCAAGTCTTGTATCACTTGCTTACCTGTCTACCACACACGGTGGGGTCTCACACCTCTCCTTTTTATTGCTGAACTTCAAGCAGGGAAGTTGTAAATATCAATTTTTTTGGTTTTGGGTTTGACCTGATCAGGATCGAGCCGGAGATCACCATTTCAGTAGCAGACGCTCTATCTACTCCGCCACTGATCGATGAAATTTAATTATTGCTTTTTTAATTGTACTGTGGTTTCAAATACCTTGAGAAGGATTGACGGTGACCCGATAAGCTTCCGCTCCACTAACTTCATTCCAAGTGATTGCAATTCTGTCATACGTAACGGAACCAGATTGAACCACCACATTCAATGGAGCTTGTAAAGCTGGCAATACCAGAAGTTGTAATCAGAGCTGGAGTCCTCGAGGTCGTCATTGGCCTCGAGGACATAATTTGAAGTCCTTGGCTTACTGGCCAGATGGTCGAGCGGTAACGCGTTCGTCTCTGGAGCGAGAGGTCTGAGGTTCAAAACTCGGGCCGGTCAAATCGGACACAGTATTGCCATCGGATCGCCACCACTGCGACATTTCTTCGAAAGGAACTCTGTTGCCCGGGCACAATGACGCGGAGATGGGCCCCGCCAACTCGTTACACGCTTTGGCGTATTACAGCGAGTATAATGAAAGATTTGATTTGATTTAGATTTTGATTTGATTTGGCCTTGGCTTCGAAGCCTACAAGTCCTCAAAAATGCCCTGTCCTCGGCTCAAGGATGGTGCTATTTCTTGATTAATGAAAAAGGAAAATAACCAAACGAAAATTAACCTTAACTTGCTCCATGACCTTTTTTTTGGAGAACGCCTGAAATCTCGATGAAAATGTGCGTTTTTTTGTGCGATGACCCTTTTTTTGGTAGAGCACTTGCGCGCTGTGTCCTTGGTTCTTGGCCTCGAGAGGGTCTCTCCTCAAAAAGTCGGTCCTTGGCCTTGGTTTTGAACGTTGGGTCCTTGACTCCACTTCTGATTGTAATGTTAAAGTATTAAATCAAGTTGTTGCATGCCTACCAAGTCTATATTCCTTACGCTGTCCCCTTGTAGTACACTTTTTAGCGAGAAATGGTTGTTAATAACAGTTTCGCAGTTTTGGGTTTGGCTCGATTGAAAATCAAATTCAATTCTATCGATTTATCTTTGATCCACTGTAAATGGCCGAATACATAATCAATCGATTAAAAATTGCGACGTTTGGTGATTTGAATTAACGTAGAATATAAGAGTGTACTTACATTGTATCAGTGAAAGCATCAAAAATGTACCACATTAAAATCTTTATTTTTTTCACTTACCAAAAACATAAGAACGATGCCAATTTTCATAACTGCAACAAAAATGTTAAGCGTTAAGATTAAGAATAAAAAATGCTGTAAATTAGAAACTTAATGGGCTGGTAGAAAACTAATTTTGAAAGCAACTCTACGACAGTAAAAAAAACTTACTCTTTTGAGGCTATTCCATTATTGTAAGTCCCAACAAAGTCCAAAATTCCTGGCCTTTTTTTCACAATCACGCTTCCTCCAACATTGCTATTTATTCGGCTGTCGTGAATAGCGGCAGCACAAATATAAGAATCCTAAAAATATTCAGAATAGTCTTAATTAAACCAATTATTAAATCTTAATTACATTTCTAAATCTTAATTCGCAGTTGGTCGGGCGGTAGGCCTAATGCGTTCGTCTTTGGAGCGGGAGATCTAAAGTTCAAATCTCGGGCCGGTCAAATCGGATGCAGTATTGCCAACGGCTCGCCACCGCTGCAACATTATTTTCTTCAAAAAAAGGTGTGTTTCCAAGGCGTGATAACGCGAAGATGGGCCCCGCCAACTCGTAGTACAGCGAATATAACGAAAGATTTGAACGAGTTCGCGAAGCCCCCTCACTGTATGATCGTGAAAAACAACATAAATTTCTAAAAAATTATAGCCTGTATTTCGTTTGGTCAGATAGGAAATTATATTTTAGGCTATAAAGCCTTTCGCTTCAGAGCCACTCGACCAGCTAACTTGCCGGGTTTTCAAAAGCCAATTTAAATATTTGAGCAATTTCAAATATTTTTTGCACAACACACTGTGCAGGTGCTTAGACCTACGTCAACGTTTCGCCAGCCCATACTAACTGCTGGTTTTGTCAAGACATTTTCATTAAATTAGATTATATTAGTATTATGCTCTAAAAATTGTAACATCACTAGTATAGTCTACGGGAATATCTCCTTACAGAAGTGTATTCTCTTGTGCCAAAAACTCGATTTTCAAATCTTTCACAACGGGGAGGACACTGCAACCTAAAAATAGATATACAGTTATCAATTAGGCACAGAGCTGGACAACATTGTTTCAAGCTTTTAGCCCTCATCAGCAGCCCTCAGCACATCTAAACCAAGTGTATTCCCCAGCCACCTCTTGGTTAAGCTGAGCAAACCCTAATGGCATGCATAGTGGCAGAGCCTTTACAGAGAATAATCGATTTTTTCACTTGTGGTACTTTACAAAAGAACAAGCAAAAACTGATGGGCTCTTACATTAAAAAAAGCCACAAGCTATCTCAAAATATTAGCGTCTATCTTATCCCTAAATTGCAGAGGTGGAGTCCTCGAGGACGTCCTTGGCCTCGAGGACGTCCTCGACGACACATTTTCAAGTCCTTGGCCTTGGCCTCGAAGGTCAAGTCTTTCGCCTTGGCTTCGAAGCCTCAAGTCCTCGAAAATTGCCCTGTCCTCGAGGCTCGAGGACTCGAGGACAGCACTATTTTTTGAACAGTTGAAATTTTGCTGGAAAACGCCAGAAACCTCGCGGAAATTTTGCGAATACCTTTTTAGTTTTCGTTTATTGGAGCATAGCGGTAGCCAATGGAGGAGGGCCCCTTCCCCCTCCCCAATTGAAATTTCACCAATGACAAAAATGTGATAAAAAAGTTTATTGCTTCTTTAGTTTCAGTTTCTTTTTAGCATTTTTTGCTTACCACAGTAACTAACAACAATATTGAAGACCACGGGCCCCGCCCACCCCCCTTCAATTCAATTTTTACCTACCAATTTAAACGTATAACCCAGAAGAAATGGAGAGTTTTTTGTCCTAAAAGTTGCTATCTTAGGCCCACATCTAGCCTTTTCATAAACGTAATACATTAACCAGGGCCGGTTTACCATAATATGACGCAGTACCAGGCCCGGCCAGGCAGGATAGCGTGACTGGGGGGGGCAGAAATAAATTTTGGGGGGGGCACGAGAAGTTTATTTTGTGTGAATTCGAGAGGGGCACGGGGGCACGAGAAATTTATCCCACTCTGGATCAAATGAACAAGGTGAGGAGCAAAAATTTCAAGGGACTTTCCGGCCGCAACCGAATTTCAAGCGGTTTTTCCGGCCGAAAACAAGTGATCTCCAAAAAAAGAAAAAAGGTCTTCATCCCAAAAACGTCACAAAATCCGGTGTCAGTCCACAAAAAAACACTAATTTGGGCCTCGATTTGCGCTCCAGAAGCCCCGAGCCTGTTAATTTCTTCGGGGCACAGTCCTCGCTTGGGGGGGGGGGACAATTTTCGTTTGGGGAGGCACAAGCAGCCAGTTGGGGGGCACGGCCCCGGTCTGCCCCCGCGTGGCGCCGGGTCTGCGCAGTACCAATTAGGGGCCCCGCGCTCAAATCGCAAGACTTTTTTTGGTCTTCGCCTATAATTGGCAGAAAAATGTTGCAAAAATCTCCAAAGTGCCAGGGGCTCAGCGCGATGTAATTTCGGCCCAACATGGTTAGTAGGCCTAACCATCTATTGTACCATTTTTCGAAAACAATTCAGTAATTCACCTCTACCTCGCCAGTTTTTACGCACAAAATACTTTAAAAAAATTTGCCTTGGAAAATGCTGATTGAAAAAATCAATTGAACTTCAATCATTGAACTTCAATTGAACTTCAACTAAGGGGGCCTGGGCCCACTGTAATATGACGTTTTAGGATATTTTTAACGAGCAATTTTTAACAAGCAATTTATTGACTTTTAGTCGAATTACAAATCTAGGTAAAAATAGCGTCCAAATCGGAAAAAATTGCAAGATATGATTTTGTGACGGTTTTTGGTTCTACATTTTGTGGAAAATAACGTACAAAGTTTACCAAAATCCATCCATCAGAATGTCAAAATATTTGGGGGTGAAAATAGAGGGCTTTCCCGAAAATAGAGAGTGGTCAAAAATATGCCCAGTAACATCACTTCTCTTTGCAAAAGACATTCTTAAGTTTTTGAAAATGGTAAGATATAAATGATGACGTCACATTTTAGCTTCAAAATTGTTAGCTTATTCAAAATGCAATGTGGTAGCACCAGGCAAACTTTGAGCAAAAAACTCAACGTGCTTGCTACAAGAAATTGATATATACAAATCAAGGGTAACATTAAAGATTGTGATATCGCATTTCTTCCTCCCTTTCAAGACAGCAAAGCTGCGCAAATATTTTTTGCTACGTACGTAAAATGCCTATTTGTGTGTCAAAAGTTTTTCACCGTAAATTAATGGTGTCTCAGTTTTTGTTAATGACATCATAACGTCAAAATTCTCTCTGATATGTGCCTTTTTGGTCAAGTCAGCAAGTGCGTTATAGTGCCGAAACACATATTTTTTACGCATATGGTGATGTTTAGCGTAATTTGAATTTTCCAGCTAGGCGATTCTCCCAGCCAAGTTTTGGTGCATTGACGTTCGTTTATGTCAGTACGGTACAGTTTTCAATACATTACAGCTATAAATCGCTTATGGATGACTTTGCTTATTTCGTTGCTGGTTTTTTTCGTGTTTGGAGTTGATTTAAGAAATTTATAAGCTAAGTTGCATCCGACACGTAAGAAATTCTTGGACACAATATTAACGTCATTTATCCTAAAGGCTTTAATAATTAGTTATGCTTGCGGTTATTTAATGCATTTAACCACCATGATGTGTGTAAGAGAATACAGATTTTGTGCGGACATATTGCAATTCAACGCGCATGCGCAAATTGCAAATATCATCAGTTTTTACGATGCGTTATGCACATGAAATCATGGCGGTTGCATAAAGATTGAAACAAATCTCGTACGCATGACGTCATGGCGTCCATTACTGCAACAAACTTTAATGTTTTAAATTTGCAAATCAATAAGGAGTTATTAATTTTAAAAGCTAGTCCAAATTGAGAGCTTTTGTATCAATAAATGAGCCAGTAAAGTTTATAATTTTTGAAGAACTTAAATATGACGTAATGGAGGCTATTTTACAACTTTTATCGTCGTAATACACATTGTTTCAAATTTTTAATACTATGGTTTGTTGATTTGATTGAAATTTGAAATGGTACATTTTGTGCAAGATGCTTTAAAAACAACACTATAATACGAAATAGCAACGTTATACCATTTTTCGACAAAGTTTCGAAAAACACGAGGTAATGGCGGTGTGGAAAATAGAGCTCGGTTCTATTTCTTCGCGAGAAGTCAACAAGACTTTCTAGTGTCTGATTTTCCTTTTCACACGAGCTATTCAATGTAATTGACGACAGGTGCCCGCAATAGTGATTCATGGATTTGCACGACGTTTCACACGATTGATGCCAGAAAATTGTGCAAAAAACCTGATCGTGTGATCCCGGCCAAAAGGTACCACTTCCTCGAGAAACCGAAAATTAGACCACTCAATTTCTTTAAATCACTTGTTACTGAGCTAATTGTTTTTAATATTAAGTCTCTAAAAAATGAATATTTTGGTATGGTTAAGAGGTGACACCCCTCCCCGGGAACCCCCAAATACATAGATTTCCCACATTTTTATTTTTCATTTAAGCTAAAACTGTTTTTTTTTTTGTACATATTTGTAAGACAAAGAATTAAAAATACCAATAGTCGTCTGTTCGAGATAGAAGTTTAGAATTGTTGTTATTAAGGCAAAAACATAGATCTGGGACCAATACAATGCAGAGTGTCTTATGTAAATAAATAATATGTAGCAGACGTTACACGATAGCTTTGTACGCATTCTAAATTTACGCTTGAGCTATGATATTTATGTTTTTATAGTACTGATGGTGGAAGCTTTAACAGACAAATTGTTGTTAATCACTTAAGATGTTGGTTTAGCACGTAATTTGATATGATAGGATTTTCACTACGCTATTAAGATTTTTCTGTTTGTTCAACCTACAATATTGCTGACGGAAACATGTATAACTATGTGTTCCCTACAATTGGATAATCAGATATTTTAGAATAATTGCTGATTTTACGGTAGACGAAAAGTACTTTTGAGCGTCACAGCATTAGCTACGCGTTGGTCGTTTACTGGGTTTGCTGGCAAACTCCCATCTAGTGTTAAGGGTGTTTTCGTGTTCTTTTTTTATGAAAATTCGAATGAAACGCTGTGTTGATGCTAAGGGAAAATACATCAAAGGGGAAACAAAATAAAATGACCTATTTTGTTCAATAAAATTGCTTTATGTCACCAGTCTTGTTATTTAATAGCGACACCTCGTATATCGTATGCTTCTTTCAATCACAAATAAGTTTTCAAAGTCCTCTACTCCAAACATGATTACCCACAACAATTTTTCGAGAGCTTTTGCAATTTAATGTTATGAGCATTTAATCATAGGTGGGCAAGTTAATGCAAAACGTTAGCTTCGTTAACCACTAGTCCGTTAACAAACTTCACACCTTCGTTAACGTTAATTCATTATTTTCAGCTTTAACTAACGGAAGTTAATAAAGTTCGTTAATTCGTTAATATTTAGCGTGTAATATATATTTCTTTTTATTCATTCGCTTTTAGAGTACGTATTGACGCTGTTGAGTTGATTGTAAGAAAATATTTATTGCAATGGTGGTCTTTTTGTGTTTTGGAAGTTACATTTTACAGTCTAATCTGATTTCAAGATAAACATAAGTTCAAATGTACTAACCAAGCTGCGATTGGAAAACCTTTGGAAATTGTGAACAACAATAATTAATAGACCTATGAGGCTGCAGTTTATTATTTGCCACAAAAAAGAGCTCCTTTCTTCGCTTTCTTCTATAAAGCTCGTGCTAATACGCAACAAGTATTACCAGTGAAAATTGGTTTGTACCGGTACGATGAATGAATGGTGTAACATATCAACGATAAAACTCTTAACGGAAGTTAACAAAACTTAACGGAAGTTAATTTAGTCCGTTAACATGAAAAAACTTTTTAACGGATCAACGAGTTAACGAAAAAGTTAGCTTCGTAATTAATGGATTAACGATTAACGGATTTGTACCCTCCTATGCATTTAATCGTGACTGTGATTTAATTAAAGACCATCTAAAACTTGTAACACTAAACTGCAAATGACGTAGTAGTAAATGTTCTCGAAATAATGCTACATCTAAAAGGAGGTGACTAAGTAAAGTGAGCTTAAAATAATGCTGCAATTTAATATCAGCTACAAGCTACTACTGTAATTTATAGCGGTATGTTTATTGTGTATATTTACCAGTTTATTGTTCTATTAATTAATTTCAGATCTAACATTAATTTTTATAAAATAATCCTAATTAGTGCTTAGTCACATTAATATTTCCAACGCATTCTACATGCGTTATTAAAAGACTTGACTTAATATTTTATCAATTTCTTGCAAAAAAAGTAAAATTTTGCCTACAGCTCCAACTCAGCTACAGAATAACTATGCAACTAAGCTACCTCTATCTGATCTAAATTTAACACTGAAAATATTGCTTCCAAATCTAACTCTATGCTTTTTCGGATACCCCTTCCAAAACCACAGTAAAACTATTATTTGCATAGGTGGGCAAGTTAATGCAAAACGTTAACTTTGTTAACCACTAGTCCGTTAATAAACTTCACACTTCCGTAAAGGTTAATCCGTTATTTTCAGCTTTAACTAACGAAAGTTAATAAAGTCCGTTAATTCGTTAATATTTAGCGTGTAATTTGCATTTCTTTTTATTCACACGCTTTTAAAACACGTATTGACGTTGTTGAGCTGATTGTAAGGAAATGTTTATTACAATGGTGTTTTTTGTTTTGGAAGTAACATTTTACAGTCTGATCTAATTTCATGATAAAAATGGGTTCAAATGCATTAACCAAGCTGCGATCGAAAAATCTTGGGAAATAGCAAACAGCGACAATTAATAGACCTATGAGGCTGCAGCTTATTATTTGCCACAAAAAAGAGCTCCTTTCTTCGCTTTTCTTCGATAAAACTCGTGCAAATACCCAACAAGTGTTACCAGTGAAAATTGGTTTGTACCGGTACGATGAATGAATGGTGTAAGATGTTAACGATAAAACTCTTAACGGAAGTTAACAGAACTTAACGGAAGTTAATTTAGTTCGTTAACATGAAAAAACTTTTTAACGGATTAACGAGTTAATGAAAAAGTCAGCTTCGTTATTTACGGATTAACGATTAACGGACTTGTGCCCACCTATGATTATTTGGGATTGGGAGATTACAGTAATACATTTACTGCAGAAAATCTTCCATCAACATTTGAGCTGAAACCGTAAAATGCTAATCCAAATGATGCAGTCTTTGTAACACGCGTGGCTCGATTTCTGTGGTATGTAACTTTGATTGCAAAATAAATTAAAATTTGCTGCAACTTTCACACGTTTTCTGCAGCAGAAAGGCGTTTGTTGTCAAACTGTCAAGCTATGTGCTGTCGATGTCGACCCAATCACTTTACCACATTCCAACGCTTGATTTCGCTCGTTCTCTCCATTAAAAAGCTGTTTGTTCAGCTGCGGTCTGCACGGATTCAAGAAGAAGCAACTCAATAAGTTAGCGGGTATTATTGGCTGCAGTTTGCTATCAAAAATTCATTTTGTTTACTACTTTTAGTGAAGGCCAAATGTACTCGTGTACTCGCGCTTTTTTTGACCAAGTACCGAGTACATTTTCCTTCTAGTATGAGTACCAACCGAGTACCTGGGGTTCCAAGTACGAGTACTCAAAAAATGGTACTCGAGTTGTACTCGAGCACTCCATCACTGATTACAAACATAGAAAAACACTCGCTTCAGCGCGCACGTGCTATGTATACTGTAGTCCGGTTCAGTGTTTCCAAATATGTTTATTTAATTGCTGTCACCCAGGTTGGGTGGGTTGCAGGGAAAGAGTTGGTGACATTGGCTTGGTGAGAAATCGGGGATGTCAAGGCGTAAGGGTCTAGTGTGTGGGGGGCAGAGGTGAAGTCGAGGATACAAGGCTCGAGGTCAAGGTCACAACGCGGAAGTGATCTCCAAAAAAAAAGGTCTTAGCTCCAAAGCTTCGTAAATTTTCCGGAAAATTCAAGCGTTTTCTAGGAAAGAAAATGTCTTCAAAAAATCTCTGGCGTTCTTTAAGACGAAACAAAATTGGTCATGACCTTGACCCATTTTCAATAATTCAAAAACTCGTGCTGTCCTCAAGCCGAGGACAGGGCATTTTCGAGGTCTTGCAGGCTTCGAGGCCAAGGCCAAGGACATCCTTCAGGCCAAGAACATCTTCAAGGACTCCACTTCTGGTGGGGGTCGAACCGCCAATTGGGGCGAGACCACCACACTAGGGTTACAAGAATGCATAAATTATCCCAAACTTAACCCTAACTTAAATTTTTAAAAAGTAAGTAGGGTTAATGAAAAATGTGCAAATGAAGATTTTTTATTTTCGTTTTATTCTCTTAACTTAAAGCTTGAGGTGAAATAGGCTAATCACTACCAGTCAGCAATTGACCTGCCACAAAGCCTAACTCCCAGGTCTACTAGCCTACAACTATTTAGAGAAGATCTATTGTATAATGGCACTGCAAAAGTATTTCAAAAATAGTGTTAGTTACTTCTGAACCCAGCAGCATAAGCACGACTCCAAAAACCCTTTCGTTTTTGAAAAATCGCTAATTTGTGCAGGCAAAAGCAGTTCGTAATCACTCTACAACTGTTTCGGTAAGATCAAAGCCTGCTGTCATTGGATAGATTGCGTTTCTCCTTACTATTGTGCAATCTCCGTAAAATGCATTTCTCCTTACTGCATAGCACATTTCTCCTTATTGCAGAGTGCATTTCTCCTTAGTGCATTTAGTCTTTAAAAGATCCTCATCACCACATACCAAACCAGACAGAGATCGCAACTGAAGAGTTCTGTCCGAAAAGCTTATTGCGATAACAAAATGAAATCGACTTTATTGAAAGTCATATTCAAATTCTGCACCACCTCAAAATTGTTCAACTGATTTTTTTAATTGTCTTAATGATTATGACATTAGTGAGTCTCTACTTTTTGGCGGGTGTTCAGTTTGACTGGGATTTGCCATAAGAGAGAAAAAGTGCCCAGAAAAAAAGCAAATATAGAAGCAGAAAACAGCTTGTGCGATCGGTCATATTGCTGGCGAGTACTATCAGATCAAGTACGTGTAAATAGTATCGTTTTCGCAATTGTAGGCGGTACTGGTATAGTTTTTTAGGTAACCAACGATAGGCCTATATCGGAATGCTTAGCAGTACTTGTCTACCTGGTATAGGCTACTGCTTCGGTGAGTCATATCACAATAAGTAAAATAGGCTAGGTAGTATATGTGACAGAAAATAATGCGCTAAAAAAAAGAATATGTAATTCCATATAACAGAGACAGTATATAGGCTTTTGGACTCAGCCGGAGACCAATAAATGGCCTTATAGTCACAGTGTTACCATGCTTTACCACTAGATTTACTGTTAACTCGCAGTTAATATTATCCTCAGAGAAATTGCTCTCTTATTTTCATTTTTCATGCTGTATGAAGTAGAAAACTTGACCAATAGCCTACTGTTAGGCCTAATCAGATAACCAATATTGTTCTTTTTATTGCTGCACTACCAATGGCCTCAAAATCTTATTGCGCCAGCCAAGTCTTATCGGGTTCCATGCCGTTAAATCTTTTTTTGTTGACTGGATGTAGATTTTCATTTAAAAGTGAGGGAGATAACGATATTCACATACCGTTTAGGACTTATGAAAAACGCAACTAGACATAAAATTGGTTTAAATCCAGCTAGGGGGTTTGGGGGAGCGCTGTGAGCTCCCCCAGCAGGGTCCGGGGCGGAGCCCTGGAAGCTATAGCACTTTTTATGTTTCTTTAGGGTAAAATACAGCATTTGATCAACATCCCAGCACCAAACTTGCTTAAATTGACAAGCGGAAAACGTGATATACATGAAAGAAAGTAAGTGAAAGGGGGATGATGACATTAACACAATATTATACAGTATTATACAATACTTTAATACTGCAAATCCAAATATTTTACTGATAAAAGTTTTAAGAAGTCATCTGCAATCATAGACTTCACAAACCCAAATACCTACTAAACTCATAGAGATAGAGTGAGTTACTTAATGATAGTAGTATAGTATGTCAACTTTGACTCCGCTCTCTGATTTTGAAATGCTTTTGGATCTCTGGAAATATGGGCCCTCATACATTGCTATACTGTAGTAGAATTAGGGCTCTCAAGTCAGAGAAATGTAACAAAACGTTAATTTCGGTGCAAGTGTATGGCTTTTGATACATTTTCCTCTTTTTTTAATCTAATCAGCCACTAATGAATGCCCTAAAGGCTGTGTAGCAAAAATAGCGACCAATTACCAGTACTGAATAGGCTGACTGATATTTTTGCTTTAGGCAAGTTTGATTATGTGTTATGGTGTGATACCAAAACTTAAAGCGGAAACCTGAACTCTTCCGGGCCACTTGAGCCTGGGCCCCCCTAGGCCCGGGTACGATGTATCCCCTGAACCCCCTTCTCGCAGACCTTGAATACAATACATCAAGCAATGCAGAAAGGAAAAAAAACAACAAAAATCAACAAAAACAGAGTACATATTAGGGAGGAGTGAAAAAAAAAAATTTTAATTTAAAAGAGAGGTCTTTATATATGGCCCCAAATTCCATATGAAACACTTCTGTCCAGTTTTGAGTTGTTGCACCCTCTAGTGGCCGTGCAATTTTACCGAACAAGCTCAAAATAGCCAATTTTATCAGATCTCACTAACCAGATATGCTAGAAAGCTAGTTTCTAGCTTAAAAGTTGCAGAAATAGCACATTTATATTTCCATTACAAAGACCTTTGCCATAAAAACGTACAGAAAAAAAGTTACAACCAAATTATTCATAACAGATATACTGATTATTGATAAGGTTTCAGTGCTCAACTTCAAACGCAATTCAATTCACGTTGGCATTGAAAATAAGCAAGATGAGGTTTAAATTTGTGTATATTTGCACTTTTAGTGTGCCATGCCTCCTTACCAGCTTAAAATAGTTTCTTTAATGGCAATCAGCCTCACTCAACTGGGCAATGTGCAGCACAGTATAGTAACATCTAGTTTAGCAAAAAAAGTTTAGATTGTACAGTTCAATTCAAAAGCACTGAAAAAGCAAAAGTACAAACTTGGAAAATAAGAATTGCAAAAGCTATTTGTAATTAGAAAAGCTATAGTTCTAAAAAAAAGAAAGTTTGGTAATATTTCAATGAACAATTTAGTACCATCGTTTATTGTAATGTAGATACAGTGTCTACTGCACTTGGTGGTATAAATTTAGTTATTTCTGAAACAGCATGCTAACTAAAAAAAAATCCAAGTCTAATACTACTTGTAAAAAGTTGAATAGAGGAGAAATTTTTCAAAGTTCTGTAAATTCCCTCCACGATTGCTGCTTAACATTTACCGTTGCCATATGCTTTTTGATCTTCAAAAGAAGTATGATCATCAGATGTCATTCTCAAGTCATATTGAACTTTACATTGCTTTTTCTGTTTGTCATCATAGCAAAAAATATCAAAAGTTTATCAGCATTTTGCAAGAAATTAGTTTCAAGCTCTTTGTATCCATTTGGTGTTTTAGATTTTTCCAGATATCTAGTTAAACCAATGAAGTTTAACATTAGTTAATGAATTCTTTGAGCAATACTGAGCTCATGAATAGAATAAACATTGCGCCAAATCCATCTGTTGTGAAGTTCTTTTGCAACAATTCGAACTGCATACAACTTCCTGAAGTGATTCAAGTTGTGCATACGCTCAATCACTTGTCTCTTGGTCGGCAGCAATAGTGGGGTTGGTACAAATTTAGTTATTTTGAAAACAGAATGCTAACCGAAAAAAGATTTAAGTCTATTGCTACTTGCAAAAAAGTTGAATGGTGGAGAAATTTTTTAAAGTTCTGATAATTATTATATTTATAAGATAATTATTATATTTATGAGATAATTATTATATTTATAAGATAAGGTTTCAGTGCTCAACTTCAAACGCGTTGCAATTCTCGTTGGCATTGAAAATAAGCAAGATGAGGTTTAAATTTATGTATATTTGCACTTTTAGTGTGCCATGCCTCCTTATCAGCTTAAAATAGTTTCTTTAATGGCAATCAGCCTCACTCAACTGGGCAATGCACAGCATAGCATAGTAGATAATTTTCAAAGTTTCGTGTTATTGCATCATCCAGTACTACTTGGCTCTATCATCATAATCTTATTTATATTTACCTTGAGGAATTATATCTAGTTAATTCAAAAAAAGTTTAGATTGTGCAGTTCAATTCAAAAGCACTGAAAGAGCAAAAGTACAAAATTAGAAAAATAAGAATTAGCAAAGCAATTTGTAATTAGAAAAGCTATAGTTCTGAAATGAAGAAATTTTGGCAAAATATTTAACAAACAATTTAGTACCATTGTTTACAGTAAACCACTACAGTATTAAGACATTAAGCATTAAAAATTAAAAACCTACAACCCAACAGTCTGTTTCACCCATAAATGGGATCATCAGGGGTAAAACTAAACATATTAAAGATGAACAATTAAAATCAAGATATCAAAAATAAAAAATAAAATCCAGAATATAAAAGCTGTAGCAGGTTGAAACCTACAAAGTAGTTGAGCTACACTGAACTGGCACAAAATTTTAACAGAACAAGCGATCACAGCAATGTCACTTGAAACGATGACGTAGACAAAAAACAATAGCAAATGCTGTAGATAGAGGTAGTCGGTGGTTCGAAACTGGAGTACGATAAACCTTCAATACCAAGATGAAGAAGGAAGAATATTATGGCCAAGGATTATGTTTTAAGTTTACAGTTTTTTGATTTATATTTGTTTTTGTGGCGACACTTTTTGACGAGCTCAGTACGTTTGTTTAACGTTGTGCGGGGGTCTGCCGTGAGGATGGAATATTTTTCGGCTAAGCATATTTGGCATTGTTTGCCTCCTTGCTGGTATGGCTTTGCGTGGCAAACAATGCTCCACGCGATGGTGGGTTCATAGCCGGCGTCTCTGCAAGACCATACGTACTTGGAAAGCTCGGTGGCGTTGCTTTTTTGGCGGTGCCTGAAGGATTGCACGTGATTGTAGTATCGTGCTTTAAATTCCGTTTTACAGAGGCCACAGTAATTTTTGGCCTTGTTGTTGCAGTTTACGGTGGCTTTGTAAACGATACTCTTCTCTCGGCACCGTCCAGACATGGGGCACGGTGTCTTTCTGCAATTGCACGAAGGTGGATCTGGTTTATCTCTTTCCTCAGATAAGATCTTCTTGTTGTGAGAAGATAGGATGCCAGCCATGTTAGTGGTACAACTATAGCTAAGTTTGATAGTGTTCCTATTGAAGATATTGTGCAATCGGTGCCGTGGTGGGAAGTGCTTCTCCAGGAGATAAAAGAAGCGTTTTCCGACGTTAGTGCTGACGAGGTCGTTTTGAGGGGTTGAACCAAGTGATGTTACACTTTCTGGTATGCCTTCTTTGGTTTGCTTGCTCCTGCTGGAATTGCAGTTTTTGGTGGTGACCATTGGCTTGCAGGGCTTGCTCGTTATCGAGCACTTTTGAAACCCTGATATCAACCACTGACTGATTCGGATCCTTGCCCCAAAGCCTGTCGGGCACTTTCATCAAAGGTTTCAAGTTCACCATGGAATTAAGACAGATCAATTTTGGGTATTCACTGAAAAATATTCTAATTTCTAGCAAGCAAGAATACTTAAAAGCTATGCTGAGCAAGCTAGAACACTTTATTAAGCGCTTAAGATGGAGAGCGTTTTTCTTCGACCACAAAAATGAGGACACTATCGAAGAGTACGAAATGTATGGCTTCAAATCGGAGAACACTCCACCACAACATGAAGGTCTTGCGGCTTTGGAAGAGGAACTTTACGCTATGATCAAGAGCATTAAATTCAAGCAAATTTCTAACACCTTCCAGTCGCGACTTGCAAACGATATAACAAAAAATCAGAGATTCACCTATGATGCTAATTCCGGCTGATAAAACCACCAACCTTTATGAAGTAAGCGTTGACAACTACTCTGAATTACTTAAAGACAACATCACCACAGCATACCAAAAACCAGATATTTCGGCCTTAAGTAAAATTAACACAGAAGCCCAAAGTATCGCCAATGAATTGAAATTGGACGCAAGGGTGGAAAGTTTCTCAAAACGCAATGCTTTCATAACCTTAAAAGACCACGAAGAAAATTTTCAAAATCACACCTAATTTAGGCTAATTAATCCGGCAAAATCCGAAATTGGGAAAATTAGCAAGCAGCATCTGGAGAGCATCGCTACAGAGATACGAAAGAAATCTGGTCTTAATCAATGGAAAAACACAGCGTCAACGCTATCTTGGTTTAATAACATCCTGATCAAGACCGACTGGAAATTTCTAAAATTTGACATTGTGGATTTTTATCCATCAATTTCTGAGAAACTTTTAACTGATGCGATTGAATACGCTAACAAATTTGTGAAGATTGACAAGAAAAGTATCAAAATTATCATGCATTGCCGCAAGACTCTGCTGTTCTGTGAAGCATGGTCCAAAAAGTCGTATGACCGTTTCGACATCACCATGGGGTCTTTCGACGTGCTTCATCATCTGTCTGGCATCCTAGGCAAAGAGGTTGTTGGTCTCTACCGTGATGATGAACTCGCCATCCTCCGAAACACTCCGGAACCCAACGCCGAGAGATTGAAGAAGCAGATAATCCAGATTTTCCACCAACACGACCTCAAAGTTGTCACGTATACCAACTTAGTGCGCATGGACTTCCTAGACGTGACCTTAGATCTGAGCTCCGGAAGATACTGGCCCTACCGGAAACCTAATGACCACCCACGTTACATTGACATAAGATCGAACCATCCATCCACGATCAAAAGGCAACTGCCTTCAATGATAGCGAAGAGGTTATCACAAATCTTTGGCGATAAATCAGAATTCCAAAAGTCGATACCAATGTACGAGCAAGCCCTGCAAGCCAATGGTCACCACCAAAAACTGCAATTCCAGCAGGAGCAAGCAAACCAAAGAAGGCATACCAGAAAGTGTAACATCACTTGGTTCAACCCCTCAAAACGACCTCGTCAGCACTAACGTCGGAAAACGCTTCTTTTATCTCCTGGAGAAGCACTTCCCACCACGGCACCGATTGCACAATATCTTCAATAGGAACACTATCAAACTTAGCTATAGTTGTACCACTAACATGGCTGGCATCCTATCTTCTCACAACAAGAAGATCTTATCTGAGGAAAGAGATAAACCAGATCCACCTTCGTGCAATTGCAGAAAGACACCGTGCCCCATGTCTGGACGGTGCCGAGAGAAGAGTATCGTTTACAAAGCCACCGTAAACTGCAACAACAAGGCCAAAAATTACTGTGGCCTCTGTAAAACGGAATTTAAAGCACGATACTACAATCACGTGCAATCCTTCAGGCACCGCCAAAAAAGCAACGCCACCGAGCTTTCCAAGTACGTATGGTCTTGCAGAGACGCCGGCTATGAACCCACCATCGCGTGGAGCATTGTTTGCCACGCAAAGCCATACCAGCAAGGAGGCAAACAATGCCAAATATGCTTAGCCGAAAAATATTCCATCCTCACGGCAGACCCCCGCACAACGTTAAACAAACGTACTGAGCTCGTCAAAAAGTGTCGCCACAAAAACAAATATAAATCAAAAAACTGTAAACTTAAAACATAATCCTTGGCCATAATATTCTTCCTTCTTCATCTTGGTATTGAAGGTTTATCGTACTCCAGTTTCGAACCACCGACTACCTCTATCTACAGCATTTGCTATTGTTTTTTGTCTACGTCATCGTTTCAAGTGACATTGCTGTGATCGCTTGTTCTGTTAAAATTTTGTGCCAGTTCAGTGTAGCTCAACTACTTTGTAGGTTTCAACCTGCTACAGCTTTTATATTCTGGATTTTATTTTTTATTTTTGATATCTTGATTTTAATTGTTCATCTTTAATATGTTTAGTTTTACCCCTGATGATCCCATTTATGGGTGAAACAGACTGTTGGGTTGTAGGTTTTTAATTTTTAATGCTTAATGTCTTAATACTGTAGTGGTTTACTGTAAACAATGGTACTAAATTGTTTGTTAAATATTTTGCCAAAATTTCTTCATTTCAGAACTATAGCTTTTCTAATTACAAATTGCTTTGCTAATTCTTATTTTTCTAATTTTGTACTTTTGCTCTTTCAGTGCTTTTGAATTGAACTGCACAATCTAAACTTTTTTTGAATTAACTAGATATAATTCCTCAAGGTAAATATAAATAAGATTATGATGATAGAGCCAAGTAGTACTGGATGATGCAATAACACGAAACTTTGAAAATTATCTACTATGCTATGCTGTGCATTGCCCAGTTGAGTGAGGCTGATTGCCATTAAAGAAACTATTTTAAGCTGATAAGGAGGCATGGCACACTAAAAGTGCAAATATACATAAATTTAAACCTCATCTTGCTTATTTTCAATGCCAACGAGAATTGCAACGCGTTTGAAGTTGAGCACTGAAACCTTATCAATAAATAATCAGTAAATCTGTAATGAATAATTTGGTTGTAACTTTTTTTCTGTACGTTTTTATGGCAAAGGTCTTTGTAATGGAAATATAAATGTGCTATTTCTGCAACTTTTAAGCTAGAAACTAGCTTTCTAGCATATCTGGTTAGTGAGATCTGATAAAATTGGCTATTTTGAGCTTGTTCGGTAAAATTGCACGGCCACTAGAGGGTGCAACAACTCAAAACTGCGATAGAAGTATTTCATATGGAATTTGGGGCCATATATAAAGACCACTTTTAAATTTAAAATTTTTTGTTTTTCACTCTATAGCTGCTGCTGTTAGGCTATTGGTGGATTGCACGTGACGTCATCGCGCTGCTAGCCAAACCGCTGGACGTCAAAATCGCGAATCGGTGCTATGTAAATGCATGCAAAAACTCTGACAATGAAGATTTAGAGCGTATTTTCAGGCTATAAAAGAGTTGATTCTTTGTAACATTAAAGTTAAATGCTAGGTAAAAGCCTGTAAAAACTGAAAAAGATTTTAATTAGTAAGAATTCGGTTTTGTTTCCTTTTTTCAGTGACGTAAATCCGGCTTGCTGTGAAGTAACCCATTAGAATCATGTAATATGGATGGTGGTAGCTAGTTTCGGTAATCAAATTCGTGGCTTAGTATTGACGGCGCTATGATGGAACAGTTGCATCTCCTTTATTTGTGACAAAATTAGCGCATTTTTAAATTTTTCTAATTTCAGAGGATTATTTTAGAAGATCTTGGTGATTTTTTGCATTTCGTGTTGTCATTTGCGGCTTACCGCTATGATTATTGGTTGCTCGGAGTTAAACGCATTAGCAGGTGCTTTCATCGAATTATTTCTTAGATATGTCATTTAAACTTTAAACTAATGATTTAACTGGCCTCAGTGTAACGGTGTAACTTTGATCGAGCCTTAATTTGCATTTATTTCGACTTGAGCTAGTGATCTTATTCATAAATGGTGCTTAAACTAAATATTAATCGGCCATGCGTTACTGCTGTGACGTAAAATTTTAAGTATTTTAGAATTTTGCCGAAATTACGATTCGAACCAAAGCTAAAAACTGGTCAAAGTGGAGAATAGCAGGCAATGGCGATAAGAATTCACAAAAAGCGTAACTTTTCAGACCCGCTGAGCTATGTAAGCTGCTTAAATTGCTTCTGGTAACTATCAATTAAGGCCTGGCTAGCTATAAAAGTATTACTTTACAATCAAATTCTTTAAATATGCCCACTGAAGGAATTATACGTTGATTTACGGTAACGTCCAATGCTTTGTAATGGCGTTTTGACGTCCAATTGTTTAGGAGGGAAAAAGCTATGACGTAGTTGCAATCCATCAATACGGGTTGAGGAACTATATGCCCAAAGTCTCAGTGCAAACTCAGACGCGATATCAACAATCCATTCCATGAAATCATGGGGTTGAAATTTAATGACGGTTATAATCCAAAATTTGCTCTTGATACCGCGACAGATTTTCTAAAACAAAAGTACAAAATAAACAAATAGTCGGCCATGCATTAATAGAAGCCAATACGATACTGTAACATTAATACCTACAGATATTATACTGATGTAAAGGTAGTCTCGCAATAAACGGATTCTAGGTAATTTCTTTGGATCAAATTGAGCTAAGTATGATTTTAAGGACTTTCAATTACAACCGATTAAATAGGCTACGAATAACGGTAAGACAATGTACCAAACGTAACACATCACAAATACTAATATCATAAATTTGACAGTTAAAAACCTTGAGTTACGGTAATCTGTAGCTCTACTTTAATCGATATCGTTGCTTTAAAGGGGAACTCTGGCCTAGCGAGGCTATATATCATAAAATACACCACAAAATTCTAAGACTTTTGCAAAAAAATTGAACTCGCTACGTTTTATAGTTTTGATGAAATCCGCAAAAAACTGCTTGAACCGCGAGTCTGATGACGTAGGTGTGTACTTCATTGTATCCTGTACATTTTATTGTTTGGACATAAAATTGCTAGTTAAGCCAAAAAACTCGTAAGCAGAAGCGCTTGTATTGCATTCTTTGCTAAAATATTCAGCCTACTTGCAATTTTTAGGCCTGAGATTAGTGTCTATGAGCGAGAAGTAAAGTACACACCTACTACGTCATCAGACTTGCGGTTCACGCAGTTTTTTGCGGATTTCATCAAAACTATGAAACGCCGCGAGTTCGTTTTTTTTGCAAAAGTCTTAGAATTTTGTGGTGTATTTTATAATATACAGCCTCGCTAGGCCAGAGTTCCCCTTTAACATTATCACATAATATTACATAGTTTACGTTATTCTCATTTTTGGAAACACACTAACGCTCGCACTAATATTAAAGAATTGACTGTTATTACAATAAACATAGTAGATTACCTGTAGGTGTTTGTTGAAAGCCAATTGAAACAGCAGTTTATTTACAGCCTTCTGGCCTTTGCTGGTGCAAATTGAAATTACCCTAGGCCTACCAGTATGATCAAAACAGAGATCTTTAACGGGAATTAGGCCCCTTATGGTAGCTCAAATGTTGCTCCACTACTGTCAGAAAACCCAAGTGCATGCCACACCAACTGAAAAATGCAATGAATATTTGGCAGACGCCAATTTTGTAGAAACCATTAACAAGCTTCTGTATTTCAAGTAAAGCATGTCCTTCCTCTATTTTTACCTCAAATCACAAGTTATGCAACTGCCTTTGACCTTCAATAACTATAATTTTTGAACTATTGATTGCTACATATCATTGATTATTTGGAAATACAGTACTTCCTCGATTATCCGGTCTAGTCGGGACAGCATTTCTTCAAAACCTGAACGAATAAGTCAAAAAACCGGATAATTGAATTTCTTTATTTAAACCAAAACAACGCAGCAAGAAGCAGATTCGAATGCACCAAAACTTAAACGAGGTTCAACATCAAATAATGTACCGCATTGAGGGATCTCAGTACTTTTTTATTGAAAGCAATGTAAATTTGCATGATCGTTAAAATTACAGTAGGGCTATCTATTGCCCCATATTAACTGGAAAAGTGTTAGTTATATCATAAATTATTATCTGACCCAATGGACGGATAATCGAATGCCGGATAAACGAGGTACGGATAATCGAGGAAGTACTGTAATGGGTTTATTTCTGTTAGTGATACTGGCATGAAAGTATATTTCAAGTTACTTTAATAAGTTGTCACACTCAGCACTGGGCCAAAGTAGGCTACTTATGTAATAATGCCTAGTTTTGCTAAATTAATAGCCATAACACTTTCTTTAAAAAAATAATAGCCAAGACTGTTTTAGCAAATTTTTAATATCTATTCTGTATTTTATTACTTGTCAATATAAACATCACTTGTCAACTGATCAGAGTGATCCTGAATTAGGGTCACATAACTCCACTACATATTTGATTACACTTGCTACTGTAGGTTAATTACTGGTAGCTAGGCTATCCTTATTAGCTGTTACCAAAAAATATTATACTTATCACTCAAATCTGTTTGCCTTTTTCTTTCTGCATCATTACTGGTACAGATTTCAAAAGTCTCTTATGTAAAAATTATTTTTCTTTCTGCATCATTACTTTTGATTCTTGATACGTAAATAAATAAATATGATGATGATGATGAAAAGTTGCTTCTAAAGACTAAAATCCTGGGAAGCCTCACATGGTCAGACACTACTAAATTTTGCAGTATTTTTTTTTTTGACTTAGGTACAAGTCAGATAACTTCAGAACATATTTGATTACATTTGTTAGGTTAATTAAGTTACCCTAATTTTTGCTGTTACCAAAAAGATTTTATCGCACTCAAATTTAAAATTGAGTTTTTATTTTTACATCATTACAGATTTCACTTATCTAGTCTCATATTTAATAAGTTGCTTTTGAAGACCAAAACCCTGGAAAGCCTCTAATGGTCAGACACCTTTAAAATACTGCAATATTTTGTTTTGACTCAAGTACGAGATTTTGGTTGAAAAATGAAAAATAAACGGTATCATTCTTGATACGCAAATTTCTTCCAAATGACCTAGCCAATTTTATCTTGATCCTGTTGGTTTAATCTAAAAAAACAAATTTATGTTAAAATTTCAATTAAATATTTGTTTTTCAGAAATAATAAGTATCATTACCAATTTAACACTAGCATGAAATATTACTGGTGAAACTTCATTTTGTGTCAGTGGAAAGACATCAAACATGTTGGATAATGGTATCGCAAGAAAAAACAGTTTAGCCTATGTAAATACAGAAAGTCAGAATTAGTTGCAGCAGTAATTACCATAGGTGGGCACTAGTCCGTTAACCGTTAATAACGAAGCTAACTTTTTCATTAACTCGTTAATCCGTTAAAAAGTTTTTTCATGTTAACGAACTAAATTAACTTCCGTTAAGTTCTGTTAACTTCCGTTAAGGTTTTTATCATTAATATCTTGCACCATTTGTTCATCGTACCGGTACAAACCAGTTTGCACTGGTAACACTTGTTGGGTAATAGCACAAGTTTTTTAGAAGAAAGCGAAGAAAAGAGCTCTTTTTTGTGTCAAATAATAAGCTGCAGCCTCATAGGTCTATTGATTATCGTTGTTCACAATTTCTAAAGATTTTTCGATCGCAAGTTCGTTAGTACATTTGAACGTATTTTTATCTTGAAATTAAATTAGACTGTAAAATGTAACTTCCAAAACACAACAAGACCACCATTGCAATAAATATTTCCTTACAATCAGCTCAACACCATCAATACGTGTCCTAGAAGCGAGTAAATAAAAAGCAATGTAAATTACACGCGAAATGTTAACGAATTAACGGACTTTATTAACTTCCGCTAATTAAAGCTGAAAATAACGGATTAACGTTAACGGAGGAGTGAAGTTTGTTAACGGACTAGTGGTTAATGAAGCTAACGTTTTGCATTAACTTGCCCACCTATGGTAATTACCATACAAAGTTGCTCTACAAGTCAGTATGTGAGACGCTGTGCAATTTCCAACTCTCAATATCTGATGCGTAAAGAGCTGCTTTCGACTTTGATCGATGTAAGAGTCATCAGGCCAGCAGAGAAATGTCAGACGCTCGTTATCACAAATCAACATCACATTTGATGTTTTACTCATAAATCGGCATCGCATAACCAAAACAGTGTATGCTAACAAGAATTGATATTGTATAATCGTAACTGAGTTTATTAACCAAAATTAATATCGCATGACCCTAATCGCAATTGTTATCAAAAACCAATGCCCACAATCCAGAGGCAAAGTTTTATGCGCTTTATCAGAGAAATGATGAAAATCAAACTTACAATTTTATCCCCACGTTACAATATTGCACCACCACCTTTCTTTTCTCACTGTTGTCTTGCTTAACTTATTACAATACAGGCCAGCAGACATGAGATGGGCTACTATTCTAGTAGTCCATGCAGATAACTGTTGTTAAAGCTAAAATTAAGCTACAACAACATTTTGCATGCTATCAACTTGCCCATTACCTTGTCATGCTCTACTAACTGCACTTTAACAGTACTAAAATTTTTTTTTTGTACGCAAGCTTGTCTTGCATCTCGATTCTTCTTGATCCTATGATTCGCATGTTGACTTTTCAAAGCAACTGCGAATACAAATTACACTGAGCTCAGTAGAAATGAAACTCAATGCAATGCAAAATCACAGCCACTAACACATTTCTTACTGGAAAATGTACCATATGCTATAGGCCTACCGTCCGCAGTATTGAGTACCGAAACGTCGCAATAAATCTAGTCACTTACTTACCGTTTACTGAGTTGTGACTGACTGTTTGTTCAGAGTTTGTCTTTTGCCGAATAGCTTCTTGATTTACAATTATTCATTTGTTTATCAAATTAAATTTAACATTTTTTCTATTTATCAGCATATCAAGTACAAACTGTGCAACACCAACTGCAATACATCACAACAGGCAGGTTTTCCAATTAAGCTTCTGAAACAAGTCAAACAACATACTGTAAAAGGTCTTAAACTACCGGTACCATTTTGCATTAGGCCAATGCAGTTAGTAATGCATCATACAAAATAATGTATTTACAGCATAGGCTAGTCTAAAGAATGAATTTTTAAATGAAATTGCTGCATGAAGAATGACAGCCATGGGAAGTTGTCTAGGCTATTATAGACAGGATAGACACTGAACTTTCAAGGGGAAATAAGCTTTTCATTTCTAACTGGCCTATGGTATACTTAAAATTTTTTATCATGACAATTCTAGTTGTGGCCTTATAGTAGAAAGTTTTGGTCATCTTTGCATTTGATTTACACTGATAAATAAACTTGTTCCTAGTCTAGAACTGTACTGGTAAATTCTTAGTTCAACAGTTCAAAAAGTTTAATTCATCTGGTCTTCATAAAACTACATATGATTGCCAGTTGTCACAACTTTATACAAACTAAAATTACCCATAGACATCGGAAGTTTCATCAGGCCATTATGGAGCTACGTACATCACTAATTAAACCAGTAAATCGGAGTTTGTGCGGGCCTATTTTGCAATCAGGTTTTGATAAAGTTGTTGAAAAACTACACTGCTTCAGATGAAAACTTTCAGTTTCACAGCAACATTTTTTATATTATAAAACTCATATAGCTTAGTCAACTTACTAAAGCAATAATTTAAAATACTTTAGGTTCAAAAATGTGGCGGTCCTCCTTCTAGCCTGTCACGGGAGGGGCCACAATTTCCTTCCAGCTTAATAGATTACTCGAGTGATTGCTTGTTCTCCAATTTATTGTATGTTACCAAAATGAATTCACAAAAATTACCATAATCGTCGATTAACGCAGATGAATTTTTTAGTTGCTTTTCCTGCCACGTTGGCAGCCAAAAGAGAAAGACTGATTATTTTTCGTTGCGTCATAGGAAAAAAAAGAGTTGCCAAAAAAATATAATTACAACAGACGGAGTTAACCGTATTCCCACAATGCCCCCCACCAAGGCATCGGACGATTGGTACAATCGACCGAAGCCTGAATGACGAATCTGTGGGAATACAAAAAAAAAACTTATGAACAAAGAAACGAACTAATGTAATCAGAGCGGAGCATTGAAACAAGCAAGTGACACAACACGAAAACTGGCACAAATAAAAGAATCAGCCTCCGCTTTAGGCTGGGGACAAAAAAAAAGTTAAAAAAAATATCCAATGGGTGGTCGAAGAAGTAATCCTCTAAGACAGTTCTTGTTCCAAAGTCCACAAAGGATTGCATGTTTCCGGCTCAGGCGTCAGTGGCTGCGAGCGAAGGACAAAAATATTTAGAGCAACACATTGCTGAAATAATTTGGTATAGAGCAAAAACGAAGTCTGCTCCAAAACTCGAAATAAAAAAAATCCGGGGATGGAGAAGGGAAGGTGTCCTACTTTGGAGTTTCAAATGCAAAACGGAGAGCAGCTAGGGACCGACCCCCCACCAAGCTTAGCTAAGAAAAAAAAGAAAAAGGTGAGATTACAAAAAAAATTACCAAAAGCAAAATCGATCTCAGCAAGAAAAAAAACTGCTGAGCCAAAACAAGGCTACACCAAGCACGTCACAGACACACACACACAAAAAAAATCCAGCCACAAGGTTTCAAACAGAAAAGTGGAGTATAAAGAACAGTAACAGCGGTAAGATAGCTGAAACTCAGAAGGAAGGATTAAATAGCGAATAATTTTGGAACTCAGCAACCGTACACCCGATAAAAAACAAAATCGGCGAGGTCTCCGATGGAGTCTGGGGTGCGCGACCCAGAGCTGTGGACAGTGATCAGTCGTCCATCCATGAAAAACAACCCTGAAAACCCGAGAAAAAAATTCTAAAACATCCTAGCCATGGTTCGACTCTCTAAGCAAAACTGAAATTATCCAAGCAGCAACAAGGAAAAACAAAGCAATGAACAATAACGCAGGCGTGACAAGGCTGTAAATCCTCCGAAAGGAACGGGCGCTTGTACCCAACAAAAAAACTCCTGAAAACAAACTAAAGCATCAAATTAACCGAAAAAGGAACTGTTTAGCTTTACAAAAGGACAAAATCGTCAAAACGGGCGGGCATGCGAATTATCCTACCCAGCCTATTGCGAAAAACAGGAGCAGGTTGCTCATCAAACGGCGCTGCTGCCAACTCCACAGGATTAGAGGACTCGCAAGCTACGTTGCCATTGAATGTACAGTCCAGAGATGGAACCGGTCAGGATTTTTTCGACCCGACCCGACCGGTAAATTTTAAAATCATCGCCGGTCGACCGGCCGGTCGACCGGCCAGTTAACCGGTTTCTGACCGGCCCTGTCGACCGTTTTTTTTACAGAAGGTTTTTGTTCAGTGTTCAATGTGTCTAATGAAAAATTTTTAAAAGGGGTTTTGGGCATGGGTGAGGTGTTAAAATTTGTGACTTTGGACGGGGGCCTCAGAATAAAAAAACGCAAAAGAAATTTGCGTTTTTTGCAAAAATGCCTCAATTTTAAGACCTCTTTTGGTTAAGTTTCGGTTTGAATGACCTGTTTTGAGCAGCGCAAAACGTGCACAAAATAAGCAAAAAAAGCACTGAAGGGCACAAGCTAAATTATTAGACGTACGTCTTTCTAATGATATTTTGCAAAAGGCCAAAAAATGAAGTTACAATTTTTTAGCTATTGGTGACAGATTATTTGCAATTTGCCGAGCAGCAAACATTAAACTTTCTTTCGGCAGTTCTGCCTTTGCAGTTACAAAAAGATAAATGAAAAAAAAATAAAAGCAAAAGATAGGTAACAGTAAAAACATATGAACATCACAATACTTGTGCTATTGCACCCAAAAACATTAAAATAATGGAGCAATAACATTATATGATATTGAAAATTATGTCACTAACAGCGTGAAAATAAAGGAATATTGAAAAATAATGTCACTAACAGCGTGAAAAAAATTATTAATATTCAAAGATGGGCACAAGTTCGTTAATCCGTTAATAACGAAGCTAACCTTTTCATTAACTCGTTAATCCGTTAAAAAGTTTTTTATTGTTAACGGACTAAATTAACTTCCGTTCAGTTCTGTTAACTTCCATTAAGGTTTTTATCGTTAATAATTTGCAACATTCATTCATCGTACCGACACAAACCAGTTTGCACTGGTAACATCTGTTGCGTAATAGCGCGAATTTTATTGAAAAAGTGACGAAGCTTTTTTTTGTGGCAAATATTAAGCTGCAGCCTCATAGGTCTTTTAATTATCGCTGTTCGCAATTTCCAAAGATTTTTCTATCGTGGCTTCGTCAGTGCATTTGAAGTTATTTTTATCTTGAAATTTAATTAGACTGTAAATGTAACTTCCAAAACACAAATAGACCACCACAGCAATAAATTTTTCCGTAGAATCAGCTCAACAGCGTCAATTCGTGTTCTAGATGTGAGTAAATAAAAAAAAATGTACCTTACATCCAAAATATCAACGAATTAACGGACATTATTAACTTCCGTTAATTAAAGCTGAACATAACGGATTAACGTTAACGGAGGTGTGAAGTTTGTTTACGGACTAGTGTTTAACGAAACTAACGTTTTGCATTAACTTGCCCACCTATGATAATATTCATAACAACTAGCTGCTTCGCTAACAGGTTGAGAAAGTATGAAAAGGACCTATTGCAAAACATTATGTACTGGAAAAGCTTTTTAGCTCCACAGAGATTTGTGTTAATTGTTCCGTCCGCATATAAATCTCTGTGGAACTAAAAACCTTTTCCAGGACATAATGTCTTGCAATAGATCCCTTTCATACTTTCTCAAGCAGTTAGTGAAGTAGCTAGTTGTTACGAATATTATTAATTTTTTTCACGCTGTTAGTGACATAATTTTTCAGTATTCCTTTCTTCACGCTCTTAGTGACATTATTTTTCAATATTCCTTTTTTTTCACGCTGTTAGTGATATAATTTTCAATATCATATAACGTTATTGCTCCATCATTTTAATGTTTTTGGGTGCAATAGCACAAGTATTGTGATGTTCATATGTTTTTACTGTTACCTATCTTTTGCTGTTATTTTTTTTTTCATTTATCTTTTTGTAACTGCAAAGGCAGCACTGCCGAAAACTGTTCTGAAGAAGCTTCCTGGTTGGGGAAGCGAAACGTCAAACCAATAAATAAACTCATCGGTAGTACGAAGTCGTTATGAATAACTATCCCGATGAACGTAACGCATCCGTTTTTTTATTGAAAACACTAAACTGTTATGACATTGGCTAGAAAACATTCGAAATATAATGTGCCCCAGCAGTTTGTAGAAATGCTGCTACTTCAGAACAAACCGTGGTTAGTTAGATATAGAAAAATAAGTGCAATGCCTTTCTTGCCCAGTGTGGTAAATTTAAGTTGAAACAAGCTTTTCAAAGCGGCAAGATTTTAGCATTTAGTAAAGAATCTAAATCTGCGCCACTTCTACTCTTAAGTTGATTAAAATGATGCCAAAATGCCAGGTAGCGCAAGCCTCTTTTACAAGCATGCTTTATTAGAATCTGATTACGCGATTTTAACGTATATTTTGCACTTTTTTGCTTTGTGCCGTGGCCCAAAGTCGGGAGGCATGGCACAATACTCCCACCCTAAATACGTCCCTGGATGTGCATGTTTTAATGGTCACAGCATATTAGTCACAGCTTGAAACCATTCAGCAAGTGTTTTCGAAAGGTGTGGTTTGTTAAAACTGATTTTTTATACAAAGTTTTATTTACGATAAAATATATAAGTATATTTCGGTTGGTGCTTAGATGTCTTTTAGTTGCCGGAAAGGAGAATTCGACCGGTTTTTCAACCGGCTTGACCGGCCGGTCGAAGAATCTCGACCCTACCGGCAACCCGACCGGTTTCCATCTCTGGTACAGTCCAAACAATTGTCGTCTGTTACGTTTTCTAACAAATTAGCGGCTTTCAATCTATCAACGCTCACCGTGTCAATTCTGTTGCCAAGGTCTAGGGTAAAAACTTGGCATGTTTCGACACAACACGAAATGGTCCTTTGTACGCTCTGTGAAATCCACCACTCGTCTCATCGCGTACAAAAACATGATCACACGTCGCCAATGCTTTTTCAACATAAGTGTCGCGTTGGGTGTGATAGCTCGTCGGCGGAGCTTTCAAAGACGACATTAAAGAGTTAAGCTCTTTTACGTATGTCGTCTCACAGACCGATTTAGGCGACTCAAAAAACTGACCAGGCAGTCGCAGGGTAGTGCCAAATGTCAATTCCGCCGAAGAAAATCCATGATCACTTTTAGGGGCAGATCGCAGAGCGAGTAAAACCCAAGGCAGGTTGAAAAACCACCTGTGCGGCTCTCTTTGGGCTTTAAGAGCCGCCTTCAAAGTTCTGTGCACTCTCTCACAAAATCCGTTAGCTTGGGGTCTATACGCACAAGTGTGGTTTAGTTTACCACCCAAAAAACAGCACAATTCATTCCACAAGTACGAAGTAAACTGAACTCCTTGATCACAAGTTAACTCTGTTGGGCAACCGAATCTGGCAACCCAAGTGTGCAAAAATGCGTCAGCACATTCTTTGGCGCTTGTACCCTTAAGGGGCGCTACTTCTACGTGCCTCGTAAACCTGTCAATGAAAGTCATCAAATACGAAAAACCGTTACACTCAACCAATGAACCTACAATGTCGCAATGTATGTGGGCAAATCTAGCGTCAGGAGTTTTAAACCTTTGCAAAGGGGTTTTATTGTGGCGAACAATCTTAGACTGCTGGCAAGGGATGCAGGTTCTAACAAACTTTGCCACATCTTTTCGCATTCCCTTCCATACGAATCGCTGACCAATCAACTCTCTGGTCACTTTCACACCAGTATGCGCTAAAGAATGAACTTCGTCAAAAATGCGGAAGCGCAGCTTTTGCGGAACTAGAATTCGAGGTACATTACAAGATTTGTCTACCCAAATACATTCATTAGAGCAAGGGATAGTGACCTTCTCCAAACGCTAGGAATGAGTTTTATCCCTGATCATATCATTTATCCATGAATCAGTCTGTTGCTCAGCAGCAATCTTGAGCAAATCTACCGTCTGGAAGTCACCAAACACAGCGCCAATGTCAGGGGGTCGACTCAAGCAGTCCGCAACCACATTTTGCTTTCCCTCAATGAGGCGAATATTTGACGTAAATTCAGAAATGAATTGCAGCTGTCTCAATCGCCTACCAGAATACTTCCTATGGTTAGATCTCAGAGCAAAAACTAAAGCGGAATGGTCCGTTTCAATCACAAAATCGCGTCCTTCTAGAAAATACCGAAAATGTTTTATCGCTAGGAATATAGCCAACAATTCCCTATCAAAAGTGAGATAATTTTTTTGTGTAGCGTTCAACGACTTTGAAAAGAAACCAATCGGTGTCAACTCACCATTCACAACTTGATTAAGAGCGGCCCCAACAGCTCCATCCGAAGCGTCGCAAGTCAAAATAGTTTCTCCTCCTTTAATCGGAAAAGCTAAACTAGTAACATTTGCGAAAAGGTGTCTAGCGGACTCAAAAGCATCAATACTTTCCTCTGACCACGGGATGCTTTTCTTGCTGTTCTTCTGTGGAAAAAGAAGCCGTTTCATGGGGTGCAATATTGCTCCAGCCTGCGGGATGAAACGTCGGTAGAAGTTGATCATCCCCAAAAATTTTCGCAGTTGTCGCATGGTTTTTAGGCATGGGGAAATTCTGAATAGCTTCAACTTTTTGCACCAGAGGTAGGACTCCTTTGTGACTAATCCTGCGTCCTAAAAAGTCAATTTCAGGGACTTTGAAAATGCATTTGTCGCGATTCAAGATTAAGCCGTATTGGGATAGGCGTTCAAAGACCAATTGTAGGTGTCGGAAATGCTCCATCTCGTTCCGACTGAAGATGAGGAGATCGTCAATGAAGCAAAAGACATTAGGAATTCCCTGAAGAACTTCATGCATGAAACGTTGAAAAGAGTTGGCTGCGCAAGAGATTCCCTTGGGGAGGCGTCGAAATGCAAAGTTGCCCAACGGCGTAATGATACTCGTTTTGCATTGATCTTCTGGGGCGATTTCCACTTGATGGCAACCTTTGTACAGGTCAAGGCTTGAGAAAACGGTTGAACCTTCCATATCACCGGCAAAGTCAGATAAAAGGGGGATGGAGTAGCGATCTGAAATGGTTTGGTGGTTCAGTTGACGAAAGTCTCCAGTAATTCTCCAGCCGCCGCCTTTTTTCTGGACTAGATGCACAGGGCTAGCCCATTCGCTCTCGCTTCTATAAATGATTCCCAATTGAAGTAGCTTATCCAACTCCGTGCGTAAGATCTCCAACTTTTCTGGGCTTAATTTTCGAACTTTAGCAACACATGGTGGGCTGGAGGTGCGTATATGATGCTGAGTCCTATGCTTAGTCGGTTTTTTAAAATTGTCAACGTCAAACAAATCAGAGTAAAAGGTGCAAAGCCTATCAACCGAGTCAAAACTACAATCATCAACTAGGCTATTTTCAACAAAGTTAGCTGGCAGTTCGGGACAGGACTTATAGTCCAAAACAACATCTCTCTGCGATGCCTCATCCTATAATGAAAAACTATTGTCAACACGCTCAACATCTTCAGCGATCGAAACGTCGGGTTCCTTTATTGTACTACCACATCGAGGGCGAGTAAGCTTAGTATCGACCTTATCATGACATGGGAGGTGCAACGTTTTATTTGTTAAGTCCAAAACAAAACCAAAGTGAGTCAAAAAGTCAAGTTCTAAAATAGCACAACTAACACCAGCTCGTAAAAAGTTCCATTTAAAACTCTTGCGCGAACCAAAAGTTACCGTTAACGGGATAGTCTCGTAGGTCGGAACTAAAGTGCCATTAGCCGCCGTCATGTGACCTGTTAATCTTTTGTCGCCTGCAGAACGGGAACAAGGCAAAAGTGAGACTCCACTGCCCGTATCTACCATAAAGTTTACCGAAGTGTTAGGGTCTTTTACCATCCACACACCTAAATTAGCATCAATCAAACCAACTGGCTTGTCCCTAGGGTTGCGAAACAGACTTCTCCGCGAGCCACGCCAGTTGCACGGTTGCCTGCAAGAACGGGCGCTAGCGCCGAAACGTGCGTGATAGAAACACAAATCCGAGTTGGGCTTGTTAAACTTGTTTTCAGATCTTAAAGAAACGTCCTTGCTAGTTTGGTTTCGATTGTGTGTTTTCGAATACGTTGCGTGAGCAGCTGGGCCCTGAAAGTTAGTTTGGGAAGAATTACGAAAGTTTCTTGGGCCACGAAAAAATTCACCATCTCTTTTAGGAGTCGAAAAATGCTGTGGTGAAAAGTTGTTGTGTGAAGCAGGGTGAGATCGAGAAAGGTTACTGACCGTAGCATTCAGCCTCTCAACACACACACTCAAATCGTTCAGTTTATCGGAGACCGAATCCAACGATAATGAAGTCGTAGGCGTTTTGGTTACTCAAGAGAAATGGCCTGCTAAGCTGGCAGCAGTACGAGAGACACGACTGTCATTTTCATGAATTCGGTCTGCCATTTTGGCCAAGCCATCTAAATCCTCACTGTCATGCATCGATAACATTTTTCGTGTTTCGCACGGCATTTGATCCAAAAATAGTTCGCGTAAAACACGCGGGGGTAGCACATCATTTGGACCCATGAGACTGCGCATTTTGCCAAGCAATTCGCTTGGTTTTTGCTCAAAACTAAGCGTGGTTTGATACAGAAGCTGATGCAGCTTCTCCTCCTCCGTGGGACCATAGTGCCTTAAAAGCGCAGATTTCAAATCGTCATAGGGGTGCTCTCCTAGGTGTGCCAACGAGAACTCCAAAATCGATAAATGCCTGTGGTCTAAAGTGGACAACAGGAGCTCGCATTTACGTTTGTCATCACTCAGGCCACGAAAGTTAAAAATTGCCTCGGCTACTTTAAACCATAGCAAGCTGTCGTCATCATAGAATTTTGGAACCTTGATTGGCGCATCCAGGTCTCGAAAGGCAGAAAAATCGGGTGTGCCCGGTAAGGTAGACGAAGTGGGCCAGCTGCCCCTTCCACGGCCAAAAGGGGTTGAGGCCAAATTTGAAAAATTCATCGAAAGGATTGTAGCTAACCATACAGTAAATATTGCTAGGCTAGTAGGCCTACCGCGATACCGAGTCCGATTCTTTATCGTTGTTGTTCGTCCCGTTGGAATTTTCTTGAAATGAATGCAAATCCAAATACTGGTCCAAATGCCGTTTTTGTGTGTTCTGACGATCAAGTTGTCGTCGGCGGGGTCACCAGTTTGTGGCGGTCCTCCTTCTAGCCTGTCACGGGAGGGGCCACAATTTCCTTCCAGCTTAATAGATTACTCGAGCGATTGCTTGTTCTCCAATTTATTGTATGTTACCAAAATGAATTCACAAAAATTACCATAATCGTCGATTAACGCAGATAAATTTTTTAGTTGCTTTTCCTGCCACGTTGGCAGCCAAAAGAGAAAGACTGATTATTTTTCGTTGCGTCATAGGAAAAAAAAGAGTTGCCAAAAAAAAATATAATTACAACAGACGGAGTTAACCGTATTCCCACAAAAAGTTTCTTCTTAGTCGGTCCTGTAGTATTTTACGAACGACTTTTGTGGTTGGTATCTGCAAACTTCATTTTGCAATTCGCAAATTAACCTTTTCCTCTAACCGGCACTCATGAGCACATAATGACACAACCTTTATCACACGACTTCCAGACTGTATATATAACGACTATGGTAATAGCATCAACCTGTTTAAAATTTAAAATTTTACTAGGTATTAAGACGCAAACAAATACAAATAATCATACCGAGCTTTTAAACTGCTAATGGCAGCAGCTACGGATAAATTTAAACGCATAAAAATAAGCACCGAATAACTACAAACAAATAAACCCTCATAGTTGTTGTTTGTTTCAAAAGATTTGTTTAATTTTTTTACAAATACTGTATATTAAAACTTATTCTTGAATCGCTTTTGAGTTTAAATGCTAAATCGTTCCACATTTTGCAACCTACGGAGCGAATCGATTTTTGCGTAATTGTTTTACGACAAAATACGAGTGCAAAATTTCCATTTGAAATAAAACGCGTTGGATATTTGTGGTTTTGCGTGGCTTGTTAAAAATAATCATTAAAATAATGAGACTTGAAATTTAAATACGATTTTTAGAACTTCAAGATTAAAAATATTGTTAAGCTTTAGCAGTTTTAAGTCCGAATAAATTGGTAAAAGTTTAGTTTTGAAGGAAGAAGTTTTTGTAATTATTTTGATTATATAATTTTGGTGCGCTTGGATTTTTTTTGTGCATTTGGATGCAGCGTTACTCCACGATGTTACACCATATTGTAAATACGAATGCACAATATCAAAATAAACATTTCTTAAAACAGTTACTTGTACATTATGTCTCAATTTTGTAAGAAGTCCTTTAGCCATACACAATTTCGCAACAACGTGTTGGGTATGTTGTTCCCAACTCACCCTATGATCAAAAATAACTCCTAGATATTTGATGACATTGTCATTTGTTAACGGGCCATTGGTGGTGTTGCTAGCGAAGTTTTTAACGGAAGACTTGCCTCGTGAGAATAACATACATTTTGTTTTATTATAATTTAGAGAAACTTTGTTAATTTTAGTCCACTCTTCTATTATATAGAATTCTTTTTCAGTTTTACTCTTCAGCCTTTGTATGTCACTATCATCACAGACCATTACAGAGTCATTGGCGAACAGCATCATTTTGGCATTACAGGTGTTTGGTAAATCATTAATGTAAACAAAAAATAGAAATGGTCCTAACACACTACTTTGGGGAACGCCAATAGTGATTGGAAGATGGTCAGAAAATATTTTATTGGTATAGAAGATGTTTTGATACCTATTATTTAAGTATGACTGTAGAAGGTGAAGAGCACAGCCTCTGAGTCGGTAATGCTCCAACTTGTCCAATAAAATTCTATGATTCACACAATCAAAGGCCTTGGCAAAATCAAGGAAGGTTCCGCTAATTAAATGATTGCGGTTAAATTGCTACAATATAGTTTCATGAAGATAAGTTATAGCAAGGTTTGTGGAGTACTTTCTTCTGAAGCCGAATTGAACATTTGAAAACAAATTATATTTTTCCCAATAATCAACTAGACGTTAATGCAAAATAATTTCAACTATCTTTTTTATTGGATATAATGTTGAAATAGGTCTATAATTGTTCAATGTTCAGATCCATGTGGTATCCGCCTTTATGTAATGGTAAAACCTTTGCGATTTTCAAAATATCGAGATAAGTTCCCTTTTCTAAGCAATTATTGAATGACCTGGCGAGGTAATGTGCTATAATGAACTTGGCTTCTTTAAATAATGTTACAGGTATGTCGATGTAGCCGGGGCACTTATAATCTTTAAGGCCGGCGATTGCTTCAATAATTTCATATGCGTCAGTCAGTCGCAGCACTATGGAAGAAACTTGTCGCTTACCGAGATACTTAAGGTAATATTGTTTTTTTGAGCAGTGCTGTTGAAACCTAGTTTTTCACCAACAGTTACAAAGTGTTCGTTTAGTTTATTGCATATTTGTGTGGGGTCAGTAAAGGTTTTGCTGTCTACTTTTACAGCGTTCGGTATTTTTGTAGTCTTTTGTCGACTTTTTCTAAGGATCTGGTTAGTATTCTTCCAAGTATCCGAAGGATTGCATGGACCACGAAAAACGTTTTCGAAGTATTTTTGTTATGCAGTTTCTTTTATATGTGTTAGTTTGTTGCGATACTTTTTATATCTAGCAAACATCTTCGGGCATTTATTTTTTAAATACACTGCGTAAAGCTTGTTTTTGTGCATAATGGAGGTGAGAATGCCTGAGGTTATTCAAGGATTTTTGACCATTTTAAACTGCCTTTTACTTAACATTCTCTTAGGAAAATAAATATTTGTTAAATGAAGTGAAACAGTTATAAGACTGTCCAGGTTGCTGTCACATCGCATTTCCGGCAAATTAAGAGAAGCGCTTATTTCGTTTACAAACTTATCCATATTTTTGCATTTTATTTTGCGACGGAAAGGTCGCTGCGTTGAAACTTTGTTTGGCTTACATTTGATAGAAGCATAAATTGGCAAGTGGTCTGAAATGTCTTCGTAAAATTCAATAGATTGAATCTGGCCCCTAAAAGATGAATTTGTATATACTCGTATGTGATCGATTATCGAGCTGGATGATTGACAAATTCTCGTTGCCTTATAAGTTGCTCGCATCTTGCGCTGCTAATATGGCTAGCATAATCAGAAATACAGGGTGTCCATAAAGTCCGTGTGCACTTTAAAAAAATTATAACTTTAATTGTATTTGCAATAGAAATAATTTGTAAAAAGGATTTGAAAGAAGAAAATCGATATTTTTTAAGGTTTTATTGAAATTTTATTTAAGTTTCCACATGTCCTCCATCATTTCCAATACAAAGAGTAACACGATTTTGCAGTTCACTAAAAACATTTCCCAACTGATTTATAGTAACGCCTGAAATCACATTAGTTATTTTAGCTGTCAAATAACTAGGTTTGGTTGCATACACAATTGTTTTCACATGTCCCCATAAAAAAAACCCTTATGGAGTCAAATCTGGCGAACGTGGAGGCTAACAAAATGGTCCTCTCCTTCCAGTCCATCTGTTTGGAAATTCCTGATTTAGAAACTATCTAACACGCAGAATTTGCTTATCTAAGAATTGTTACAAATTTTGTAGTGAAGAATTATTCAATAGCTGTACTTAAAACTAGATACATAAAACTTTCTAAACATTTTTACAGATTATTTCTATCACAAATAAAAATAAAGTTATAAATTTTTTAAAGTGCACACGGACTTTATGGACACCCTGTATTTAACCGAGAGGCAGTTTTCTCGTAGTTAATATTAAAATCACCAAAACAATAAAGTTTTAATTAATTTTGAAAGATTTAATAATACCTGTAAATGCCTCCTCAAATTTTCGAATGACATTATTTGGGTGTCTGTACACCGAACCAACAATCAATGCTTCATTATTGTATAATTTAAGTTCAACCCAAACGTTTTCACATCCATCGCATTTAAGCTTCGTTTGAGCCAATTCAATGCAATTTAAGCTGTCTGACGCATAAATAGCGGAACCTCCTGCTTTTGTTGAAGAATTGTTGCAGAACAATTTGTAACCAGGTAAATAGCTATATTTCAAGTTGCGGTCATTAAGCCGAGTCTCGCTCAAACAAATTACATCAATACGTTTTGGAAATCTGTGTAAGAAATGTGTGAAAGCATCAAAGTTTTTGTTTAGGCTAACAATGTTTATATGAACGACAACTATTTGATCGTTAGCTGAGTTGGCGCACATCTCTTCAAATAATCTTTCCAGGGTTTTGTACTCGCTCGTACAGTTATCATAAATGTTGTCAATTTGGGAGTTCAAAGAGGACATATGCACAAAGAAAGGAGGAAATGCATTCTGGCAACAAATTTCTGGAGAAAAGCAAAAAAAAATTTGGATAAAACCTCGTTTATATTGTTTGCTTTTACCTAAATTTTACCATAAGAAATATGGAAAAAATTATTAATGCTCCTAAATAATTACTGTTTCAGATTTCCAAACTTTGTTATACTGGAAGCGACAGTGAACGTCAAAACATAACAGCATACACTGTCCGCTTTGCTCGTTTCAAATTAAAGATGCAGAGAAAACAACCAGCTGGCTGCAAGAAACCTTAGATATTTGATGAGATTCTCAAACAAACGAGTGGTCCAAAGCAAGTAAAAATTTCATACATTTGAGGAATCTTTCATTAAGGTGAAAACGATTATTCCATTCGAGAAGTTCTCGTTAAAGCAGCTGTTCAGCTAGTGGAGACTACAAAGTCAGTTATTTCTATTTAAATACCAACGTACTGAAATACTGGCAAATTAACTCAAGAATAGGACAGCTGCACTGCAAATAATTAATTTTCAAAAATTCAATCGGAACATATTCTCCATTTACAGTATTACGCATTATGCAACTTATTTTTCCACGGATTTGCCGTTTGCATTGGGCCTAAATGAGACTTACGCAGCAATTGTAAGTAGTCTGCTCAAAAGTAACAGATTCGCTTGCATCGCTGCCCATGAGTAATGAAATAATGTTTACGACTTTGATTGCATAATCTGGGTCCAACCCACATCTTGGTTCTTTGCGTCATACATTAGGTACTTTACAATAAATAAAGCTTTACGAAGAGTCGTTGAGAAGGAAAGCAAGGGGGCATGGATTACTCAGTAGGCCCGGCATTTTTTAGATAGCCCGTGCTGATTTAGTGGGCCTGTACGGTTTGAAACATGATTTGAAGCAGATATTGAAAAATGAATAGGAAGTAAGCCACTTTAAACATACAAGAAAAAACAGGCCGACTATGAGTGAAGACCTTTTTTTGCCTTCTCCTTAAATTCTTTTGGCAAAATAGCTGTTCGGTTGAGAAACTTTGTTTTGGTTTGATTATATTATGTACCAGGGCCTGGAATTTACCTCAGTGGCCCTGCCTTTAAATAAGTTACCTTTAAGTTTTTCTTTTGTTGAACATTTGTGAGTGAATTATGCTTCGTGATATGTGTAACTTACTGCAGATAGATGGTCAGAGAACAGCAACATTGAATGCCTGAAGAAGCTGCATCGCCACGATCTCACATTTAGCGGTACATTGTGTTTATTGCTGTATAGAGATGCTATCAAGAAGTTGCCGTTTGGTGTAGATAATGTCTAAGCTGTGCTATACGGTTAGACGATGTCTAAATAATAATTCTTGCGTAACTGATATCCTGAGCTGTTTACTGTAAATAACGTATAGTCCAATATCTTTTGTATTGACAGCCCTCAAAGGTTTTTTGTGGCTTAGGTAATAATATAGTTACGGTTAATTCACTTGATTTTAATTTTTTGAAGTAAATGAAGCAAACGCTGGCGTGCGGACGTGTTTTGCTGAGCAGCTGCAGCGGCTAGATTTGAAGGGATTAATTCGGTGCGCAGAAAATTCCACTTTGCTTTGCAGCCTTAAGTCTTAATACTGCGATTCAATTGCTAGAAACGTGGTAGAAATGTCAGAAACTGCAGCCTTGAAATGTCAACTCACAGAAATTTTAAACCATTTGAAGACAATGGAAAATAATTTTTCTGTAATTAGCGACAAGCTTTCCAACTTTGGCGTAAATTTCGAAACTTTTCAGAAAGAAACAAACAAAAAATTCATCAAGGTTGAAGAAAAACTAGAAGAGAAGGCATCAATTAATACTTGCGATCAACTTACGAAATGACTGAACGACATGAAGTCTAAATTAAGTTTTCTGTACGATAGGGCTAACAGAGACTCTGTGATGAAAGAAAGTTACAGTAAGCGCCTAAACATATTAATTCATGGCTTACCCGATAATGAAGAAAGTCCTTGGGAGAAACGAGAAACAACTCTAGAAATCTATAAAAAATTTCTCAAAAATGGACTGCAGATTCAAGACCCTTCAGAGATAAGAATCGCTGATATACATCGCCTTCCGCAAAGTCCCGTGTACCGCAATAAAAAATGTAAGTGCAGACCTATTATCGTTAAGTTTACTTCTGCAATGGATAAATCAAAGATTTTTCGCTTAACTAAACATCTTAAAGAATATAACGATTCAAATTGCGAGGCATCCAGCAGCAGCGGTAGCCAATCTACTGAGCGTACGGTCTACATTACTGATCACTTGCCTAGAATTTTCTTTCTACTTGCAAAAGCAACAACTTATGAAGGATTTTAAAGCTGCCAGAAAAGCTGATATAAAACTATGTGGAAAGTAGAAGATGGCAGTTATAATCTCTATGTTGATGGAGCAAAAGTGAATCCGAACACTACGTAATCTTGTTAATTTCATTTCTGCTAATGTGCTTTAATGTGATTAATTACCACTTGCTATTTCTACTTTATGGTCTTTATTTACCTTAAACACTGTGCTTTATAAAGACATAGCCTGATCCCTCAACTTCTGCTGGTTCCTGAGGCATGCTCATCAGGCCTGACTTTTTTCTGCTTGTATGTATTGCATTGACCGGAGGAGTTTGAGGGATGCGGAAATGAAATAATGTTTACTGTACTTGCATATCTTTATATATTCGGCCCAGGCTGCGTTGGGGAGAATTCAGCCTTGGAATTTAAGCCCAAGGTGGATATCAATTCTTTTTAAAGAGATAGTGTTGTTGTCTTCTTGTTGTTTACAAACCAACACTTGTTTCTGCGTTTAAATTTGTATTGTATTAATATCTTGAAAACCCTCTCCAATGGCTAGATTCTTCTCCTTATCAATCCAAAAATTCTATATTATTTGCATTGTGAACCCATTTTTTTCCTTTCTTGCATGCCGACTGTTGTTGAGATGCCTCAAGCTAGTAGTGATCCCTTTCAATGTGACCGAGATCCTGATAACCTCAACAAGTTTTTAATGACTCTTTGAATGAAATTATCGATCAGGGTATAGTCGATTCAAACTCACAAATGTTTTCAGTTAACGGCCCTTACATGGACGCAGAATCCTTTAAGGTAATGACGTCAGAATCTGAAAGAAATTATTTCACCTGTTTATGTTCTATTCGAAAAAACGAAGCAAAATTAAGGGAGGGGGGTAGGTGCTTATGTGCTTCAAACCAAAACTCACTGGATCAGAAACGATCTTTCGAAATTCGAAGAAGGCATATTTGAATCTATTTTTATTAAAATGAAATTGGGCATTCTTAATATAATTTGCGGTGCTTTATACCGTCCTCCGCACAAATCTAATAACACAATTGATGCCTTTATCTCCATGTTAGAGAAGACACTTAACATAGTGAAAAAAGAAAACAAGTTTTATATCTTATGGGTGACTTTAATTTTGATCTGATGGACCCTGATTGTCATACTGATATATTTACTGACCTTATGTTTGAATTGGGCAACATCCCACTAATCAGCAAACCTACCAGAATATCTACAGTCATGACTTTACTTGACAATATTTGGACAAATAATCTAAAATATCCCATAAACAGTGCGATCAGAACGAATCTTGTTTCCGATCACTTTGCGGTCTTCTGGAGCACTAAACTTCCCTTTTCATTTACAACGTTCCCTACTAAACAGACTAGGGACTTCAACTCGGTTTCTTTGGGAAATTTCCGCGATCAATTAAATGCATTTGATTGGTCTGATGTTTGCGCTGAAACCAATATTGACCTGTTTTTATTTAAATTTCAAAACGTTTTTAATTCGATTTTTCACGAGACCATCCCACTCAAAAATGTTGCAAAATCAAAATCAAATCCATGGTTTGATAATGAACTGCGATTACTTCAAAAACTAAAGCGTAAAGCTTATTACAAGCACTTGCGCAAATCCAATGCCGACTCCAAATCGAACTATAGTACAATTAAAAATCACAATGAACGAGTGATAAAAACCAAAAAAGCTAACTACTATAAGAAACTATTACAGTCATATGGCAATGACGTAAAAATGGTTTAGAAAACCTTAAATGAGATTATTGGTCGATCCAAAATGACCAGTTCGCCAAATTGTATTGAAGTCGATGACGCTAAACTAACAAATACACAAGGTATTGCAAATGTTTTTAACTTGCATTTTTCAGCTATTGCGAAAAACCTGCTCGCACTAAACCATCCTTCTCAATCCTCATCCAATAGTTCCTTTACTAATTTCAACAACCATAGTACCTTTTTTATTAATCCTATTACTGCCCAAGAAATTAAACTTATAATTTATACTATAAAACCCAAAAGCTCTTCGGGGTGCGATGGTATCCCTTCTAAACTTTTGCTTGAGTTACCTGAATCTATTCTAGAAGTCTTGGCCCACATTTTTAACCAGTCTTTCAACGCAGGAAAATTTCCCTCGAGGTCTAAATTAGCAAAAGTTGTTCCTGTTTTTAAAAAGGTAATTCCACGAACATGAATAATTACAGGCCTATTAGTCTACTTAACACCTTCTCAAAAATTTTAGAAAAAGCAATGCATAAAAGAATGCTGTCTTTTCTCAATCGTAACCATGCTTTATCAGAATTTCAATTTGGATTCCGTCCAAATTATTCAACCTCTTTAGCTTGCACATGTCTTATAAACAAATTAACCAAATATTTTTTGGCTAATAAATTAGCCTTAACGGCATTCCTCGATTTAAACAAAGCTTTTGACACTCTCGATCATCGTATACTTTTGAACAAGTTATATCATTATGGTTTTAAAGGTGCATCTTATTCATGGTTATAAAGTTTTTATATAACAGATCCCAGCAGGTCTCTATCCACGATACTCTGTCCACTTTTAAATCGATAACGTCAGGGGTCCCCCAGGGGTCTACTTTAAGCCCTCTCCTCTTCCTGATTTACGTAAATGACCTTTTCCTCAACACGAAATGCGAGTTACTCATGTACGCAAACGATATGACAATAATTGTTCCGGCGAAAAGCAGGGCACAAGTGATCGAATCCGCAAATTAAGAATTGAAAATTATTTCTAGTTGGTTGACAAAACATAAACTGATTGTCAATTCTACTAAAACGAAGTACATGATTTTCTCGACAAAATCTCATAAAGTACATAAAAATTCAAAACTTTGTCTTAAAATTTTGAGCCAACCGATTTGCGAAGTAACCGAGTTTAAGTTTCTGGGCATTTTGATATCTAACAATCTTTCTTGGAAATCGCATATGCAATAACTTTTAATTAAACTACGCGCATGCTCAGCAATGGTTTATAAATCTAGATACTACCGTGTTTCCCCAATAATAAGACCTACCCGCAAAATAAGACCTAGCGTGATTTTTGAGGATGATTTTAATGTAAGCCCTACCCTTAAAATAAGCCCTAGTTGAGAGCGGCAGAAAGACGAAAGAGTCAAACATTCTTTTTTTATATTTATTCAAACTGCTTTAATGCGGTGTATGCCATCCTTTTCAAAAAATCTTTTTTTGGCAAGCAAAAATAATGACGATGATGATATGATTGTTCTTGAATAAATTGTTGTTAATGAGTTTCTGAATAAAAAACATGTTAATGGCAAGTAAATGTAGATCTTTTTTCGTAATTTCTGTTTATTTAAAATCTCGTAATTTTTACTTTGTAACTTCATTTTTTGATATATCAAAATAATACATCCCCCGAAAATAAACCCTAGTGCCATATTTTGGAGTAAAAATTAATATAAGCCCTGTCTTATTTTCGGGGAAACACGGTATCTCACACGTTCCTGTTTACTCGCGCTTTTCTATTCCTTTGCTTACACACATTTAAACTATTGTATTACAACTTGGTGCAACAACAATTTTGCATTTTTGGAAAATCTGCAGAACTGCTGCAATAAAATTTTAAGGTTAATTTATTTTCGAAACTATAAATCTAATTGTGATGATATTTACAAAAAGCATCAAATTTTGAAAATTCAAGATATGTTTAAGGCTGAAGTGTGTTGCTTTGTTTATAAATTTTTTCATAACAAACAGCCAAACTGCTTTGAAGGTTCCTAGGTAAAATTGTTTTATTGATCGAAAAGATTGACGTCTTTAAGGTTTGTCCAGTTCGGCCCTTAAGGTTTAAGCTTAAGGCCCTTAAGGTTTGCAAGCCCTTAAGGTTTGTCCAGTTCGGCCAAGAGTCTTGTCCAGTTGGGGAATAACTTTGTTAGAGAAGCTGAGGGCTGCCGATGAGAGCTAAAAGCTCGAAACAGCGCTGTCCAGCTCTGTGCATCTTGTTTTATTGATGTTAGTTTCCGCAACAAGTTTATTTATCCACATACTTTCCAAAACATCCAGCTTTTGTTGGTTTCTAGGTTCTTGGAGAAAAGTTACTTCAAAGCAATCTGAAATATCCGGCAGAAAATTCATTAGTTCTTTGTGCCAAGTTTGAAAATGAATCAGTAGGGATGCTCTATCGTTGTGTTCTTTTTTAGCGTTGTTGTTGCTCCAAAATGCTCTACGCCCAGACCAACGAGTAGAAAAGTGATTTATCGTTTGACCTACGTAGATTTTTTGACAAATTTTGCATTGGGCTGCGTAAATTCCGTAGTTGGAGCATGTGAGATTTTGTTTCAAAAAGAAAAGTTTTCCTTGAGCAGTTTTGATGTGATTGACTGTAGAAACCATTGATTTTCCATTGTAGTATCTAAAATTTTCACACAATGCACATTTGTTGCAGGGATGGGACAAACCGGCCCTAACATCACGTTGAAAAGACTCATTATGTGCAATATTGCAGTAATTGGTGAGCATGTTTAGGAGTCTTGAAGGCTTTTTAGAAACTACAGCAGCATCCGGAACAAGAAATTTTTCTGTGGAATTGAGTTTTAACAAATTTACAAAAGAAGATACCCAAATAATCCGTGGTTTAGTTTTCTGTTGTCCAGAGTCTTGTTTTGGTCCAAAACGATCATTCCATTTAGATGCTAAATCAAGAATTCTGCTAACTAATTTAATATTGAACTGAGAATGAATGCACTTCTGCTTTAATCTTTCTAGACTTGCCAAATAATCAGATTGGGTTTCATTGAGTCGTCGTAGGCGAACTGCTTCACTAAAGACAATGGATTTGAAAATGTGAGTTAAATGAAACGATTTACCATTAAGAAAAGTGCGGTCAAGAGCTGTGGATTTAACAAAGTCACGAGTGTAGAATCCGCCAATGTGGCTATTGTCAATTTTGTGTTCAACATTCAAGAATTCTAAACATGATCCCAATTCAGCAGTATTGACACAGCGAAAACTTAGCTTAAGTTCATTTTCCATAAATATACGAGAAAGAGCTTCTTTGATTTTTGTGGTATTGTCTACGCCAAATGATAGCCAAATGATGTCATCTATGTATCTTTTGAATAATACAGCTTGGTTGATAATCTCAGAAACAGGTAAAATAACATAGTGGAGAGTGATGTTTGCAAGCGAAACAGAATGATTGTCGCCAGTAACGATTCCTATGCTTTGAGTAAAGAAGCCTTCCTTGTATTGTATTACCACATTATTTAAGCAAAATAGTGCCAAATCCACAAGAATTTTAACAGCAGCTTTTGAGTAATGTGAAAAGTGATTTAGAACATAAGTCAAAGCTTTTTCGACAAGAGATCTGGAAATGGTAGGATAGAGTGCCTTAACATCACCAGCAGCAATATAAAGATTATCGTTATTGCTGTTATTATGAACAGTCGTTTTCCACTCCGCCACTTCGCCAAAAAGGTGCTAATGTATGGGTTAAACTTTGTACCAACTCCCAACTGGACGAAAGAAGTAGAATTGAATGAGCGCCTCAATTTAGCGATGCATGTACGCAGAGTTGAATGGGAAGATATTTTCTTATTTATAAGGTGTTTTCTTCTCTCGGCAAAATATCTTCCCATTCAACTCTGCGTACATGCATCGCTAAATTGAGGCGCTCATTCAATTCTACTTCTTTCGTCCAGTTGGGAGTTGGTACAAAGTTTAACCCATACATTAGCACCTTTTTGGCGAAGTGGCGGAGTGGAAAACGACTGTTCATAATAACAGCAATAACGATAATCTTTATATTGCTGCTGGTGATGTTAAGGCACTCTATCCTACCATTTCCAGATCTCTTGTCGAAAAAGCTTTGACTTATGTTCTAAATCACTTTTCACATTACTCAAAAGCTGCTGTTAAAATTCTTGTGGATTTGGCACTATTTTGCTTAAATAATGTGGTAATACAATACAAGGAAGGCTTCTTTACTCAAAGCATAGGAATCGTTACTGGCGACAATCATTCTGTTTCGCTTGCAAACATCACTCTCCACTATGTTATTTTACCTGTTTCTGAGATTATCAACCAAGCTGTATTATTCAAAAGATACATAGATGACATCATTTGGCTATCATTTGGCGTAGACAATACCACAAAAATCAAAGAAGCTCTTTCTCGTATATTTATGGAAAATGAACTTAAGCTAAGTTTTCGCTGTGTCAATACTGCTGAATTGGGATCATGTTTAGAATTCTTGAATGTTGAACACAAAATTGACAATAGCCACATTGGCGGATTCTACACTCGTGACTTTGTTAAATCCACAGCTCTTGACCGCACTTTTCTTAATGGTAAATCGTTTCATTTAACTCACATTTTCAAATCCATTGTCTTTAGTGAAGCAGTTCGCCTACGACGACTC